>JAWWMP010000081.1:46330122-46357681 GCA_035047865.1 Dendrocincla tyrannina
CTCCTTTCTCCTCTCTCCTCTCCCCTCCCCTCCCCCTCCCCTCCCCTCCCCTTCCCCTCCCCTTCCCCTCCCCTCCCCTCTTCTTTCTGTTTTTTCATTGGTAGTAGTAGAGTGCTGATTACAATAGAAATGGGGAAGATGTGGGCCCACGAGCAATGATCTACCATTTTAATGATGTAATTTAGCTTCCTTCTGTCTTTGCTGATGAGAACGAAGATGAAAACAACTTCCCACTTGTCAGATGTAAAATACATTCCTTTACACAAATACAAATAAGTACATGCTTTTGGTCTAAAATTTGGCAGTGGAATGTCCATGATTGCATCTTATGCACACTCCGGACTGGAGACCAAGGGACTTACTCCAGCTCTTTGCATAAAAACTTCCTTTGCTACCTGCATAAAGTATTTCACATTCTTTACCTGCTGCAGGGTGGTATGGGCTTGTAGAGAAGGGATTCTACAACCCTTTTCCAGGCTTCCCCACCCTACAACCTCCTGCAACCCCAGGGAAATGTTTCCACACAGACCTCAGAGGCACAGCTCTCAGACTAACCAAGGATGGATGTCACACTTCAGTGCAAACGAAAGCAGCCCCCTGGGATGACAATCCTCCTTGGTGTTTGACACAGGATGAAGCCCAGGAGTGACTGGTCTGCTAATGGTTTCAGTCAGACCCTGAGATGACAGGCCTCTAAACACAGCCTCCAAATATTTGAAAAAAAACGCCCCAAAGCACTTTATGGCAACTGCACTCTGAGGGAATGCCCACAAACATGCTTGCACATGGTGTGAGGTTGCAGTTGTCACACCTGTAGGTAGTGTAGGAGGTGGCAGGCACCCAGGTGGAATATTTATTTCTCCAATATATAACCAGTCTTTTGCAACATCCTGACTTAATCTTCTGTCCTGGTCCACATCCAATTTTACCACAACATCCACCAGTCAGTGAATGGAGTTGTCAACTAAATGTCTGGCTCCATCTGTAAAAACAACCTAAGTCAGGCAGGCTGGCCACAATTTGGGGCCAAGGCTGAGGCAGAACAGCTTGTTCCCACATCCACAGCATGTGTTGAGCCTGGTTTGGAGCTGAGTGGGTCTGGCTGTGGGGAAACTGGGCAGGAGAGGGATCTGCCCTGTCCTGCAGCTGGGATGGTAGGAGTTGCCATTCCTAATTCTGCTGCACAGCCAATATCTGACTCATATTTCTCAGATCTCCACCAGTCTGTCAGGTTTGCTAGAACTTCTCAATAGATTCATAAATTATTTAGGGAGAGAAGGCAACATGGGCAGGCAGATAACCCTACACCACCTTATATTTACCTAGAGGATGGTATCTGTCATGCAGGTTGTCCCAGAGGAAGCGACCATCTACCAAGCCTGTTAAAATCACGTGGCTGCCATTTGGGAGGCGAGAGTCGAGGTATCTCAGAGCTTCCACCACGTTGGAGAGCATTTCTTTGGGTGTAGTCATGTGGGCCAGGGTGTCACGGTTCCTAAAGAAGAAGGTGCCAACAGGACATTGTGTCAGGCAATACTGTGGCCCCCAAAATGCACCTGAAACTGTGCCATTTGCTTCTTTTGTTTGCTGCACTTCAACATTAAGTCAGCTAAATAAAACCTTATAAAAATGGTGCAATGTGTTTTGGTTTCTCACTGTTATTGACAAAATCTGATGTGATATAGAAAACTCTCTCAGTGTGATCTGTCTCTCTGTTAAAAATGGACAGATGTATCCCTTTCTAATAGAGTGGGCTCCTGTTGTGGGTTAACATCAGTGGACAGTCAAGCATCACACAGCTGCTCACTCATTTTCCCCCACTCTCCACCCAGTGGAGGGGAAGAAGAGAGAGTAAAAGCAAGAAAGCTTGGGGGCCAAGATAAAAAACCAAAACAAACCAATGAAGGAAAAGGAGAGAGGAAGCCAGCAAAACAAATGATGCAAAGACAATCCCTCATCACCTCCCATGGGCAGACCAATACCCAGCCAGTTGCTGAGCAAAAGATGGTTAACCTCCCTAAAATATACTCTTCTCTCTTTTCACTGGTGGGCATGGCATGGACTGTCCCTTCAGTCCTTTTGGGTCCCAGTTGTAACCCCTCCCAACCTCTTGTGCACCCCCAATCTGTTCACTGAGGGGGCAGAATGAAGAACAGAGAGGGCCCCAATGCTGTGCAAACCCTGCTCAGCAACAGCTAATACAATATTGTGTTATTAGAATTGGTTTTGTCAAAAAATTTAAAGCACAGCATCACAGGAGCTGCTATGAAGAAAATTAACTCCATCCTAGCCAGGCCTAGCACACTTTTGTAAAGAATGAAGCCTTAGATCTCCTACTGGAATTATTTTATAGTTTGCAAATGAGTTAGTCTTTATTTAGAGTGCAGAGAGGCAAATCAAAGCCATGAAGCAGACGATGACCACACGTTTTGTGGCCTACTGTCAGCCATGAATCTCTTCAAGCCAGAGTCCCAGGCTCAGGTTTATCCTTCTCCTCTTGCATTTAGCTGTAAATGCTGCAGGAGCGGTGGAGGGGGGAGGAAATTAAATCCTGAGCTTGAAATATGTTTCAATTTATATGAGAAAAACAAGGAAGCAAAACCACCCCAGGCTGCCTAGAGAACACTGCTCTAGTTATGTTATTAAAACAACCACTTTATTACAGAAAAAGTGTTCACCCACTTTTCCCTCCGAGAGCTATCGCCACACTCTCATGCTGCACGTGTCCGTAACAAGGGCTGAAAGCAAGCGCTGAACGCAGCCTTGAGAAGGCTGTCCCATCCCAACAAGAGAGGATCTGTGGGTCTCTGGCATGGGGAGAGACCCCAGCTCTACGAGATCCCATTCTGGCAACACTTGGAAGGCAGAGCAGGGCCCACTCTCTTTGTCTGGAGATGTCCCATTCCCCTCAGAGAGAAGAGTCAGTGGGATGGAAAGGACACCATTGTATGTTTTCACCAACCCCTCAGGGTACACAACATAGAGCATGAAAATCCCTAAGTTGCCTTTTTTTGAATTGGGAAAGGCAGTAAAGACATGCGTTTGCAATACAAGCTTTTATAAAAGCCCCCAGCCACAGCAGCCAGGGTACCCTACTTGGGATTTGGAGCACATCAACATCTGTGGCCATGCATGGCATGGTCCAAGCACCTTGGGAACTAGGCTCTTGTGACACCTTTCATTCTGTCTTGGTGGTGCAGCTCAGCTGACCAAGGCATTCAGACAGAAAGCCTCAGCTCCTGCTGAGATCATCATGTTGCTCAAGAAGGAGGACAGGGGACATCCTTCCAAGCAGGAAGGTTGCACTAATGCCCACTCCCATTGTTTTAGTGGTTCCCACATTTTCTGCTCATAGGTTTGTAGGAAAGCAATCACCTTAACAGCAGGAGGCTCCATCCAGGTCCTCTGCATGGGAAAGTCCTTTGACCTTCTTCATGGCTTCCCATGGGTAAGAGAAGTGCAAACCTGATGTGTGCAGTGATGGGCAAGCTGCTGGGGAATCTGGTCAGATTCCTTGAGAGCCAACACCATAGAAGCAGGAGCTTTCCAAAGCACTGTTGTTCCGTCCTGAGACATTAGAAATGTTTGGGCTAGGATAGGGGGAGTGGGTGCTGAGTCCCATGTCGGAGAACCATGTTCCCTAGCAGGGATTTGGGATTCTTCAGTGAGCTGCATTTTGCACACAAAATAATAATTGAGCAAGTTTCCTGAATGCAGAAATTTATCTTAATGCAACATGTGCTGCTGAAGCATTTGAGACTTTCTGGTTAGGGAGAACTGAAAAAAACAGCATTAAGATTCAGGTTTATCCTTGTGACAGCCACCCAAGCAAGCTACTTTTGAGATAAGACTGCGATTTTGCTCTTAAATTACTTAATTTCACCTACAGGTGTTGCAGCACTTGATTTCAAAATACTGCTCTGATGCAAGTAAACATGTCAGTGTAAGCTGAAATTAATATGACATTCATAATTCCACTTTCTCCTGCCATACTCTGTTGAAGTCATGCAGATATTTCAGTGCATTTCCTTTCCGTGCCAGGCTATAAAATTAAAACTGAATGAGAAGAAAGCCATTTTATAGGCACATTAGCCTTGGGCTCTGCCATAAGGACTTCAAGGTGCTTGGGTGAGCACCAGGGCCCCTTGTGGTACAATCACCTCATCATCCTGGGGGACAGCAGGGGACCACCTGGACCCCTGGAAGCTGATGCTGGCCACGGTTCATTGTGTCAGAGCATAGAAAGCAGGATTCCTGCTGCATCTGGGTATTTTAGGGAGCACGCCCTGACCCCCACAATGCACAAGTACACAGTAAGGATCCTTGGATGTGCACACAGCTCCTGGATGTCCTATCACCACAGGTACTGTAGCTGTGCACACATACAGCACAGCCAGCCTCATGCAATGTATGCTAAGCTGTTCCAGCTCTTTTCTGTCACAGAGACCTCCTCCAGTCCCTTACAACAGGGTCTGGCACAGTCCACACACAGCTCTCCACCCTCCTGCACAGTGTTTGTGGCCTGGCCTGCCACATCCTACAGGGCAGCAATCCCCCTCCCCCTAACCCCAACCCAAATCAATACTTCTCCAGCTGATATTTCAGCCCTACATCTGCTTTCCAGCCACATGCTGTTACATGCCCGTGGTTTGGGCCACTGGCACCCATGGCCAGCTGGGGTGTGAGCACCCCACATGCACACACTCACACGTGGCACATGCATGTCCCTGCAGAGCTGGATCCACGGCACAGGAGTTCAGCTCCAGCTCACTGCAGAGGGGTGGCGTGCCCAGGGCATGAGGGCTAGAGGTGTTGCCTGCTCACATACTACTTTTAGGGCCAGGGCAGTGCAGCAGCTCTTTGGTGCTGAAAGCCTTACAACAAGGGAGCATCATGCTCTTGCTGGCACCGGTGCCACTTTGTACAAATTCCTTTCCCAGTGCTCACCCTGCTTTGCTGCTGTCACCCTTCTGTTTGTTGCAGGTGCAATAACTGCAGATCTGTGAAAGAGAGGCTGGAGAAATGGGGCCTTACCCTAAATGTTACTGAGATGTGCATCAAAAGGACAACATTTGAGACTTCTGGTGCTTACTATATCTGATTTTTTTTTAATTTTTTTTTCTGTTCTAGGTCTCTGTGTCCCACATTTACACCTCAGTGGGCTAAGAGATACCATTGCCATCTGTCTTTATTTTTCTAACCTCCCCTGTTTGGACACCACAGTGTGGAGGCTACAGGGAACATGTAACCCAGGCTGCCAATTTCATTACCTTCTTCCCCTACAAACATCCATATTATTCATTGCCCCACTCTTCATACAGGGTGAAATATTCACATTTTAACAATGCTTTGACTAAGAGCTGTGTCCCTGCTATGCTCAGCACACAGCTCTTTTTTGAAGCCAAAATACAGGATAAGGCCAGGAAGGCTCCATTACTGCAGTTTAAAGCTGTCCCTGAAGAGGTTTTTATTTATCAAGACCTAAGTTTGAAGTCAAGCCCATGAGATGCTCTGTAACCTCTGTAGGTACATCAGAGCCAGGGCAGCTACACACAGTAGCTGGACACTGAAAAAATCTCTGTCCACTGTACATCCCCCTCAATGGAATCAGCACGCTGCTACAGAAGCTGCAGAACCTTTCCTTGCTGGAGCCACAGGGATCACTACAGCCTGAGAGCCTCTTCTGATGCTGGGAATGTTTTGGAAGAAAACAGACAGAAAAACAGTAGAGAGAATTTGAGCAGACAGAAGTGTCTCTGACAGGTAATGGATGCTGGGATAAAAAAGACAGCAGAGTTTCAAGTTAAGTAATAAAAATACTGTTCTGAAGGGTTTTGGAACATACCAAATGGGTGAGGCAAGGTCAAAATGGCTTAAATTACTGGAAAATATCTTTTTACTTCAGGCAAGAATAGAAAGCAGTGTTAGAGACATGGTAAGTGAAAGGAACAACCTGCAGAATGAGGAATAAACCAAAGGAAAAAGAGGTGCTTTTAGTAAAGGGAGTGACACAACAGAATTGAACTATGCACACAGAAGAGCCTGGGCCAAATCTGGGAGGAGACACTTTGAAATTATCCGCAGCAGGAGCCACAAACTTCAGCAAAGGTGCTTTTTTTCTTTTTTTTTTTTGGGGGGGGGGCTCTGGGGGTAGGGAAGAGGTGGGCAGGGAGGAGAGGGGTCTTTATCACCCTGGTTGCGGGTGTAATGATACCTCCATAAGCTTCTCAGTAAACAGAACTCAGTAATGAGCTTCCCAGAACAGTCTTGTCAGCAAGTAGCAAGGGGCCTGTGACTGCTTTTGCCACTCAGTCAGGACGTGGTGGCATTACTTTTGAGGATTTGTGCATCCTTCCCCTACCAGGAGTGGGGTGCAGAGGGCAAATCTGGCAGTTCTGGGCAGGGGTGCAGAGAGACCATGAGCACCAGAGGGTGAAGGTTTCATGGGAGGTTATTTCTGTGTATGGCTAGGGCAATGGTGACGTCAGAAAATGACCTAAAAGGTGGCCCTTGTGGTAGCACTTCTGCCCTGGCTGAGGGATTCCAGGTGCTGCAGTGTCAGGGAAAGTCCTGCCTGGCCTTTGGACATCCTCATCTGGAGAACACCACCTGACAAACAAGGTTTCAACCCATGAACTGCCTGTCAAGCAAAGTTTTAGCATACCAAGCTTACCAAGCCTTGGCCATTTTAATGGCCATGTCTGACAGCCTGCACAGTAGCTCCAAAATCATTATACAACCTGCAGGTGAGACTTTCTAAAAGCTTTAGAAGGAAAATTAGCTGAGTGTGTGGCATTTATTAAAATGAGTGTTTCAAAAGTGGCCACGTATGTCAAATTTATTCCTTCCACATGCCAGAAAAGCTGAAGATTGATCATGGTGAAAATAATGTTGCACTAGCAACAGCACTCAGATCTCCTGCAAAACCAAAACTGCAGCATGCATGTGCTGTGCATTGGCCTGGCTGCAAGGTGTTCTCTGCCTTCCCACTGCCTGGAGGAAGGGAAGCATCCAACTAGTGACCTCTTGGTGTCCCCATGGGCATTGCTAATGGGTCATGCCAGAACTGTTCGTTTTGAAAGCTCTGGTTCATTCTCCTGCAGAGCTTATGACATGATTAAAGCCAGAAAGACAAAACCCCTCGTCAGGAGAGCACAGCAAGGACTGCAGGCAGCGTGCAGCAGAGGCAGGGTGAAAATGGACCTCGACAGGGGACTGTGTTGTCAGTCTTCAGCAATGATAAACCAGTCACGCTTTCCCTCCTGACAGGAGGTGACATGCTGGGTAAGACAGATATACATGCTTCCAAACTGTTTTCTTCCCTCCCTCCCGTTGTTGTTATTATTCATTTCCTCTGCTAAGTTAGAAGTGATTGCTTCAGATGTGCCATTGGTCATTTTATACCTGGCTTATAAAAGAAAGAAGGAAAGACAAACTCTGAATGAGGACTTGGTAGGTGCCTATGACAAATACAGATCAGGCAACAAACAGGATTTTCAGCAGGAAATTAAGAAAGAAGGACAGACCAAAAGCAAAATGCAAATGCCATCATGGAGAAGCACAAAGCAATGACAGACAAATGTCCAAGCAGTCAGCAGTACTCTAAAGAAATCAAGTTTATGCTACTATAAAAGTTCATTTAGTTTACACCTTACCCATTGCAGACATCATTCCCAATTGTAGCGTAGATAACTATGGCTGGATTGTCAAACAGCTGGTTTCTGGCCAAGCTAAAAGACAAATATGCAGCTATATTAATGTGGAAATGCACTCTCACTGTCTGAATCACACACTGTGCTTGTGTGAGATCACATTTGGAAGTAGCCTGGTTGGACATGGCCAATGCTGAAATGACTCTGCCCCTGTGTCTGGGAGAGGGTTTCTTTTGTTGGGTGCTTGGTCTTGCTTTTTATCACTATAGTTTTATATTTTAGTAAAGTGTCGTACATGTAAGTTTTTTCTCACCTCCTTTTTGCCCCTACTGAACCTGTCTTTTTCATTGCTTTTCCTGCTGGCTTTCTGTTTTCTTTGTAGTGTTCAGAAGCCAAACAAAGTAGTTTCATTTTGGACAAAGACATGAATCAAAATGGGAATTTTTTAATCAGAGATGGAACAGGAAGACTAAGTTAGGTTGACAGCTAAGTCTAAGTGTAGAATTGAACTCAAGATCAAATCAGGATGTGGTTTGAAGCTCAGTGCTAGGAGGGCAAGGATTCTTTACTACTTTTTTCTGGAGGAGAAAACAATAAATCCCTTAGGACGTGAACCAAAGCAAACTAAATCAAACCAAACCAACCCACAGCCCACCAAAATTCATCTGAAAAGGAGAGTTGCTGCTTCTCACTATCCACCAGCTACTCAGTTATATCCATATGGAGATAACAGTGGACCTACCCATGTATATATATACATTGCTACACACAGTTAAGGGGACATAAAGCATAGATTTATGGAAAGGCTTAGTCTCTTCCCTAAAATCACTGGAAACGCCCCATTGGCTTCACTGAGCCAAGTTCAAGACCCTGGAGACGGTGACATCAACACTTTAAAACAGTTTTTCTTCTACTAATTAATGTTTATATCAGATAAGAAACAGCCAGCACTTCAGAGCACAGTGGTCAAGGGAAGCTGTGCTTTTTAGAACACTTGTGGATAATATATTCCTTACAGTGCTTTGCTCGTTTCGTTCAAAGAAGTAGAACTCCACCAATGTACCCCGAGTTAGCATTTGAATGCCATTAAACACTCACCTTTTTATTAAATCGAGGAGGTTTCCTGAAGAGCCACCTGATCGCACACAGTGGGAGTAAGAGAAATAGTACAGCATTGTTATAGTGACAAAAACCTCATCCCAAAGTGCAAAACCCAACCTCATTGCATACTTCCAAGAATGTAGAAGCATTTAAAATAAAAATGAAACAAGAAGTCATCTCTGTAACCTTTTCAGGTGCTGGCATTAAGAAGTAAAGCTGTATCCAGGGACCTGCTGCCTCTTACCTGAGTCCCACACTTCAGACTGTACAAAATCAAATACTTTTAAGTGCTGGGTTGTTTTGATCTGGCTTTTAATCCAGATCTGGCAGCTTCTTCCCATCTGTTGAACATAGTAGTCTCTTGTAAACCAGCCAACCCGACTTGTCAACAGTCGATCTACTTTTAACTTTCCCTATAAATTGCAGAGGGAACTGTTCTCACTCTTCTGAGAGTAAGTGTCTCACAGCTATACCACATTGGGACTGATTCAGGTCCTAAACATAGGCACCAAGTGCCATTTTTGACATCCCAGACTGTCCAAGACACCTGCAGCACAGCTGGCAGATAAATCACAGGATGCATGAGAGATTGTGCACTTCTGGAGGGGCAGCTGGAGGTGGGAAAGGTACTGTAAAGCACCTTAATTAGCTGTAGAAACCGATGTTTGGGTTTCTGCATTGCTCCCCCCACAAGTGTCAGTCTTACAAAACTTAGTATTAGGCCAGCTGCACTCCTCCCAAGGAGCTCTGCATTTCAATGGCAATCCACCCAAAGGATTGGATGCAAATCTTTCCTCCTTGAGGAAGAGAGCTGCCTACACCTAGCAGCATCTGTGAGCATCTGTAATCCTTCATTTATGTCTTGGATGGGGAAAGCATTTCCATTTAGTAAAGTTTTTATGCACTAAACTTATTAGCAGGTGTTTAAAGGCTGTGCTTATACATCCCAACCATCGCCAGCGCACAAATCAGACCCCATCACCTGCAGTGTAAGAGTGTTAGCAAACAAGGAGCCAAAAAAGACTTTATGCCTTGTTCAAGATGAGACTAAGGCTATGACTGCAAGAAGCTCACCTAACAGGAATGTACAGAAACATGAACTTGAGAGAAGCAGGCCCTACAGGTAGAACTTGCTTTTATATTGTAGTATTATCACACTCTCCTCTTTTCTCGCTCCTTCTCCTCTTGTACTACACTCCCTCTATTCTCAGCTCAGCTCTTCCCTGGTCTCTCTCTTCTCTTGTCTGCATTGTGCTTCTGAAGCTTGCTTTGAGAAGCAAATCCTGTCCTCCCCGCAGCTCTTGAGGGGAAACTTGTGGACAGAACATCATTAAATCCCTGCTGGATTGGTATGGGGGAAAGATCTGAGAGATAACCCCCTAAGGTAGCAATAATACACTTTGCATTTTAATAGTGGTGCCTTTGTTATTATCACTCACAGTGATGCCAAGCACATATATCAAGGAATCCTTCATGTTTTAAATAATCCAGTTCTTCCAAGCTAAAAATGAATATATCTCTCTGCTACTTCTTTCCTGAGGGTTGCTGATCCATTCAAAAATCCAACCCTTCTGTTGAAAAGCTTTTTTTCAGCAGAATAAGAGTTCCACAAAATCCTTAGAAAATATGGCTCAGAACATACTACCAACAGTTTATTTTTTTCTGTTTAATAGCCCTTTTTCAACTAGACTTGAACACCCTCTGTTAAAGCCATTCTCTAACATGGCTCCCTGGACTGGGGCTGCAGTTCCAGCACAAATAAACTAGTGAGGCCTCTAGAAATTAAAAATGTATTTACAAAAAAAAGGCAATAAGCTGTTCTTGGGCACATATTAACTCCACAAGCATAGGTAGTTATAAGCAGCTCTGTGGAAAGCATTAGCACAGTTACAAATCAAAACATCAAGGAAATGAAGGGGTTTTTTAGAAAACAGTTTTCATGGGCAAACTGAGTCCTTAAGGAAGCTTTTGTGACATGGGAGGGAATCTGTGATGAAAACATTTAAGAGAGAAAAAGAGATGAGGCAGAACAGTTAACCTTACAATGCTGAATGTCCTGGAAGGCATCCCTGGATCTCTCCCACCTCCCTGTCTTCTGCTTTACAAACATTTTCACACTAGTGGGGTTTTTTAGTTTTGGTTGAGGGATCAAGGTTGGGCTTCCTTCTGCTTGTGAGCAGTTCTGAATTTCATAAACCTTGGAATACCTGAGATGCAGTTCTGTATTTTCTTGCTCTTAAACCTTGCATGGCTGACAAGGAGCAGCATAAAGTTCACTTTGTCCACCAAAAGCGCTGTGTGGACAAGATGCTTATTGACTTCTAATCTTTTGCTCCCTTATGTTGGAAAAGCAATTGGAAATACAATGGTGCAGAGAAAAAAGTATCTGTTTCCCCTCAAATGATCTCCAGGCAGACTATAATTTCTAGGACAGATGAAGAAAAATAGGAATTATTATTTCTTAACTGGTTTTGAAGCCAATGTGAGATAACTGGTGTTTGATGGCTCAGTGACCCACAGCATGTGTTTAAAATGACTGATTTTTTGGTCAAAAGCAAGAATCCCAAACAGACAGCTCAAACTGGCAATGGAACATGAAATACCCATGCTTTGAAAGAGCCTACATTATCCAAGTATCTCATGCAAAACATGGATAACAATTGCAAGATCATTCTGCAATTATTTAGAAATTATTTAGAAATTCTGAAGGTATTCCCTTTTCCTGTATTTATCTGTATTTATCTAACACTTTTTAAAAAGTATTTTAGCAACTGATTTCACTGCCAGGATGCTTCTCTCAAAACAAGGGATCTTGAACAAGTGCTACAGAACACTTAGAAGAACTTCCTAACTCCCCACCTGGGCATTCATGCCAAGCCCTTGCATCAGGAGATCCCACTTGCCCAGCCAAAAACCAGACAAGGGACATGGCTTACGAAGCTGTGTGAAGCTGCTGGAAGGAAACACAACGAAACCATAGTGAACCAATAAAAATTATCAGCAGAAAACTGTTTAGTAAGCCACTTTGATGGAAAACATTGATTAGGACTGTGAGGAAAACCACAAGCTTGTGAAACCACAAGCTGTACTTCCACAGCAGCTGTGGAATAGAACAGATTTGATACGAATTATTACTTATATCTTTTATACCAAGCATTTTTTGGGATGCCTGGTGGTCACCCAAAAAGAATGTCAGTAATTCTGATGTGAGTATATTCACAGGCCATGGGTAACAGAGAGCTGAGGAGCACACTCCCTGGTCCTGGCTGAACATCTTGCCCCACAGCCAGATGAAGAGAAGGGTCCATCATCTCCAGAGGATAATGGCATTTCTTAAGGAAAGGCAGAAGTTGGGAAAGCCTTTCTCCAGGATGAAGATGCATCTCCTGAGAAGGGCAATGGGGGAAAGTCCCTCCATGCTGAGGTCTGACACAGCGCTGGTGCTTTACTAGAGGAGTTGGACAGGAAGGTTGTTCTTTGTCCCTGGCTTGGCTTGTCATCCCTGGGCTCTTGGCTGCACATCTCCCCCAGCACATCAGCATCTCTAGTGACTCCTCCTCTCATGGCATACATGTAGGGCTGTGAAGCATCATTTTCAGAGGAAGGTTTAGTTGTCCCACGTGGGGTTAGGTCAGGCTGGTGGCCAGCTCTTTGCTTTATTGGTTCTGAGAGTGGCTATTTAAGTCCTCCCAGTCAGGGAAACCATTAAGCTAAATGAGGCAGTAAAAGTGAACCTTTACAGTGTAGTGTCAGTGCGATGATTTAGAGAAGACACTGAGGGAAGATATCCTGAGATTTTTCTCTCACTTGTAATTTTTTCACCTTTTTAAAATTTCTGTCTCAATTTTCTTTGGAGTCTTTGCCCTGTCACAGGCTCACCTCTTTTTATATCCTGCAGGTGTCTGTAGTGTAAGTGGAAAGGAGATATGAGCAATGAGTGTAAGTGGAGAGAAAATGAGCAATGCACAGATTGAGAAATTATTTAAAAAAAAAAAGTCTATGAGGGAATTGGGAAAAAGAGGTGCAGGAAGTACCATCCTCATTAATGTCAAGAGAACAGAACAAGGTGATTAGGGTGTCAGGTACTGAGATGACATGGATAGAAGTGAGACCCATTGACACCTAGTCATCCATGACCATCTAGTTTGGCCCTTTTTTTTCAATTCTTTCACCACAAAGCACCCCTGAGGGACTGCAAGAGCCACCAACTTTAGTGCCCTTCAACTTCCAGGCAAGAAAGTCAGAAGCACCTGACTGATGACACCAAACACATTGTAAAACACTTTCACAGAAGACTCGAAGCCTCAGGAGCACCGTGTGTGCCCAGGGAGAAGGAAGGCATAGGAGAGGCATTGACTGTGGCGCTGGTCCTGACACCAGAAAGCTATTTTTAAGGTGAAAATGCCCACCTGAGTCTGGAAGTGATTTTTGCATCATGCTACCTGTCTGTGCAACCTCTTCTGCCTGGATTTGTTAGAGTTGGAAGGAACCTCTGAAAATCATCCAGTCCAACCCCCCTGCCAGGGCATGATGACCTTGCAAAGGTGACACAGGAACGTGTCCAGATGGGTTTGGAATGTCTCCAGAGAGGGAGCCTCCATGACCCCCCTGGGCAGCTGTTCCAGTGCTCTGCCAGCCTCCATGGAAAGAAGTTCTTCCTCAGGCTGAGGTGGCACTTCTTGTGTCCTACTTTATGGCCAAAGAGTGGCACCATCCTCTTGACACCTGCCTTTGAGATATTTATATGTATCTGTTTGGCAGAGGTAGGGGCTGAGGCAGACCCTTTCTGATCCTAAATCGTGCAGGAAAATTCCAAACATTGAACAAGTTCCTAAGTAGCTCTAGGGGCAGCAGTGCTCCCCACTTGCAGCCAACATGAGTCATCTGTTGGAGAGGAAGAGCATTACATAAAGCCAAATTATCTACCAAAGGAGAATAAATTTTCGCAGGCTTCTGCAGCCAGTTTTCTGAAGCATGAAAATTAATTAAATACAATGGAAACACAAAGGGATAATCACAGCATAATCAAGTGTCTTTTAAACCTGCTGTTGGGAACATCACCTAATCCAAGACCTAAAAGCTACCATTGTAAACCTCAATTTCTAAGGAAGATTGCTGTCACCTCTTGGACTAATTTAATCCAACTCTGCCTTGAAACAACTCAGGGTTCCTTGTTTACCCTCACTCCTCTGTTTTGAGGGTTGTTCTAGGTTTTTGCTCCTTGATGGTAATCTTCCTTTAAAATTTCCTCTCCAAACAGAAGTGAGAGTACTGAAAACCCATGTTCTTGTACCAGAACTATCCTTCAGTTCAAACCCTTCTTCCCACTCTGTGGTGTTTAGGCCTCAAAGAGATTCAAAACTATCGTGCCTTTTTATTTTTGCTTTGCTCAAATGTCAAGGTTTCTTATCATCCCTCCAGAAGTCTCCACTGCCCTAATCCTCCCCTTCTGTACCCACCAAATTCAGTCCTCCCTAGACAAAGGAGACCATATTCTAAGGTCTTATCAGTGACTTATATGAGGAAGGACTGTCTCCCTGTCTCTAGAGAAAATGCCATGCATGATGCATCTTGCAACCTCCTTAGTCTCCTTCCAGTTAATCCTGCACTCCTAAAGGTTTCTTGGAATTTCCCTTTGGACCCCAATGCCTCTGTGCCTCCACCACCTCTTAGTGATGAGCCACCAGTTTACAGGAAGATCACATCACTTGTTCTGTCATCCATGTTTTGTACAATTGTATTTATTGCAATTTCTGTCGCTGCTTTTCCCAGGCTCAGATGAATTATTCCTGTGTAAGGATGTGTCCTGCTCTAGGACAGTAAATACTTTGCAATTTTGCATCATTCACAGAAGCTGTCAAGCATGTACCCTGGTCTTTGCTCCGAGGTCACCGCTCCAAATGTTGAGCTGCATGAGCCTCAGGAGAGATGCACGAAGGACACAGAATCTCTCTCAGCCCCGCTGCTCTTCCCTGCTTATCTGTTTCTCTACCCACCTCTTATTTCTTGTATTAATCTTCCTCTTCTTCACTGCACACTGAGGTACCATGTAAGATGCTTTCCTCAGTTCCAGGGAGATCAGGTCTTCTGCATATTTATATGCATACATACATATGGGAATGTTTTTTCATAGCAAGAAGGTGTTATGCCAGCCTCACAAAATTAATTAATTAAGGCATAACAGAGTTTTTCCTCCATACATGCAATTTGGAAGGGGTTTCTCTTTGTTTCTGAAAGATGTTCATTAATGAAGCATCAAGTATCAGCACTATTAATGTTAAGAAAAAAAATTAAACAAACAAAGCAAAGTGAAAAGAGCTAACATACCATTTTGGGAAATGTTCTGTAAGTCTCTGTGATTACAGCGATTTCTCTTGCGTAAGCGTAGATAGAGAGAGTCTGTCCAGCCTCTGAAATAAATTGAGAAAATGCAAACTGTTAGGTTCATATGACACTGATGAAAATACAGTTGATGTTAAAAATGAAGTATGTTCTTCTCTCTGAACAACTCAGTACCTCTGTTATGTATATACTTCTATTTCAGCATCTCTTCCTTTTTTTGTGGTCATAAATCTTTTTAATCTTGAACAGGGTCACCTAAAATGAAGCCAAGGTATCTTCTCAGAAACTATAAATCAGTGGAGAGTTTCTTCGACATTGTTCCATCCAGGAACAATGCTTTTATCCTCATCTTTCAGAGAATGTGTTTAAAAACCTTTCTGTTATACATAATTTATCAAAACAATCCTGTTGATTGTTCACAAATTGACTTTTCAATTGGTTGTTATGGAACAATAAGTAAAAGAGAAGAAATATTGGCAGGGAAATCATTTTCCAACACCATAAATCTTGGACAGATTAATCTGAAAACAGGTTACGCCTGATTGTGATTAGTTCTCTCCTTTGCACTGTTGAGAAAAATCAAAAAGCAAATGAAAAGGATAACAGCCCAAAGGCTGATGAGAAGACCAAGCTCCCAGTCACCAGTACGGGGTCATCTCTATATGGGCTGCTGATTATGTGTTTGAACTGAGAAACCAAAGGAATCAGATAACATAAATATCGTGGCTTAAGAACAACAAACTTGGATGAATGCAAAGATACAGAAGACAATTATAAGTTTTAAACTACCAGTAAGAAGAAACCGCCTGAGTAGAAAAGCATGGCAACATCAGGCAGTTGATGGGCTACACAAGAAATGCTTGACCTCTTTGGTTTTCAGCAGAGCAGGCAGGCATAGGAAGAGAAGCAAACACACCTTCTCACTCAGAGGTTATTAGTTAACCTCTAACTAAAAAGTGGTGACCCTTCTCACCTGTCAGGGGCTGGGAAAGATGGGCACTGAATGCACCAGTTTGTAATTGAGATCCTCCCACTGCATTTTGAGCTTCTGCTCTTAAAGATACCTTGAAGTCCCCAACAACTGTTTGGTTTTTATTTCTTCCAGGAGTGAAAGAGATTAAAAAGTGAGCACTGGACCAAGGCTTGTCACTGGCATGTTCAGGGTCAGTGCTAAGCTCTGATCACTTGTGAACTTGAGATTCTTTGGAGCCCAGACAAATGCTGTGTATTGAGTGCCTGGATGTTGTAATAGATTTTTAAAGGTCAGTTTTGCTATGGCTCTGATAGAGGAGCCTGCATAGATGTTCCCTGTTGGTTTGTCAAGTAGCAAACCCTCTTATAGCAGACTCTGTGTGAATGTAGCTGAGCCTGAGAGCCTGGATTTTTCACAGGGAGAAAAAAAAGGAAGCAAAAAGTGTATGGTGCAACAGATATTTTTCCTGGAAAAGAATATAATTCTGCCAACTTTTTAATTCTGTTGGTAGAGAGCCTTTCTAGGCTTGACTCATGCTTGGTTTGGTATTTAACAGTATTCCTGACATCTTAGACATATAAAATAAAAATTGTTTGAAACTCAGGTCTAACCAGGCACTGTTGATGATTGTATCCTACAGTTCTGACAGGACTCAAAGGCCTCCTAATGCTGGCCAGACAGATGATTAATATAATTAATATTTTTATTTGTTTATTTTTCAATTTCACAGTTAAAACTACAGGCATTCCAGGGTGTTTTGTGTTTGGCCTTTATTTTCCTTCCCTTCAGGCAGAGACTTCTTTTTTTTCTCACCTATCCCTACATCCTTCCTCATCCACATGAGCCAAACTAACACAGCAAATTAGGTCACAGACTCTTCCAAATTTTTCTTCTGCTATTTCACTCTAAATGTGTTAAAAAACAAAGTGGAGGGGAGGGAGAAACCTTTACTCCAGAAAGAGAACACCATGAAATAACCCTGGGGTTACCATTTACTCCCCTCTTTCAGCAGCAAAAAGGAAATATGAGGAAGAGGGAAAAATTAAAAAAAACCCCAAAACATAAGAAAAGGGAAATGCTCATTTTTTTTTAGTTTCAGCAATGCTCCCCTTATCCCTTCCCCAGAATTTGGTAAAAAAC
The DNA here is from genome assembly GCA_035047865.1 of Dendrocincla tyrannina. Classification (NCBI taxonomy): domain Eukaryota; kingdom Metazoa; phylum Chordata; class Aves; order Passeriformes; family Dendrocolaptidae; genus Dendrocincla; species Dendrocincla tyrannina. The sequence goes on from JAWWMP010000081.1 coordinate 46,347,331, forward strand.
AAGTTTATGTTCTATCTCTTTGGGCTTTACCTCCTTCTGAATTTCAATTTGAACAGTTCTAAAACACACCCTGAACTTCAGGAAGACCTGGTTACATACTTAAAAGATTTTTTTAAAGACCCTAAATCCAGTGTCTTGATTTTAGAAAGGGCAGAAGCACAGCTGAATAGCATTTTTATCTTTCCTTTAAAGCATTGTTTTGTGGGGTTTTTTTCTTGCTGTGCTTTGAGGGATCTTGAGACTTGCTGTGACTTGGCCACCCCCCCGGTCTGCTGGCTTACCCGATGGTGGAATTCAGAAATCCAGTCATCTCTGAGAACTGGGGCCAGTCAAGCTCGTTGCTGAAAGCCATTGGGAGATTAGCAAATGACTTCTGAAAGAGAAATTTTTAAATCAACACAGTTTCACCCTCACAGACAAAAAAGTCCTTTTGGCAAATTTGAACACTTCTTAGCTGGAGCATTAGCCAGACAGCAGCAATTGTAAGTACAGCCAGGAGTGGTAATTATGTACCCATATACTCAGAAAGTTGACTCTTGTAAGACAGGTATATCAGGAGATGGAGGAAGGAAAAGCAAAAGAGATATCTGAATTGCAACCCTTGGCACCCTTTAATTTGGAAGAATCCAAAACTCCTTCTGATGTGGAGCATATACTGCAGGTGCTGACCACCAAGGCAGCATCCATCCTGTCCAACCTTGGACACAGGCAGAGATGACAGTGTGATGTTCCCTGAGCATATGGCAGAGTTATTAATTCAAATCACTCAAAGCTCCCCTGCCCCTGAGCAGGTTGAGCTGCAAGCACCTGGTCCCCTAAAAACCTCTGCCTGGTCCTCACTGCAGATTCTGGGGATGGCACTAAAGCAAAAGAGTCAGAAAGGCCCCTGAGAATGGCAGGGACCAGGGAGAAGAACACATTGTCTGACATAACCTTCCTGGGAGATACATGCATCCTTTCCTATTCTCTGCTTTTGCCAATATTAGTCCCTGATACTTCTTTAAAGCGACAGCCTCTTTGAAAGCCTCTCTACAGATGCAAGCCATGTTGCACATTCAAAACACAGCACCCTGTTCCTTTCCACTTTGATTTCTGAATGTCCCCCAAATCACGGAAGGTTAGAAAAACAGCCTTGATAAATTGTGCCAGCTAAGAAGGACAAGATCATGGAGTAAATTTCCAGCATCTCCTAGTCTCCTGGGGTACGCTTGCAAAGACAAATGTATAAATCCAATGTGCTCATACGGGAAAAACTGCTGATGAAAAAGGTAATAACCAAAAAGAAGGTCAAAACATAAAATCAGAGAACCTATAGACTGGTTTAATCAATATAATTTATTAGCTTCATTTTATCTCCAAGCAATTGCGGGGATTCCTTAAGTCCTCATGCTATAAACAACAAGCAGGTGGGTAATTCTTTATCCAGGAGGGTCAGAGGTAACAGAGCAGCCACAGAAGAGCTAAATCTTGTGGTCCCCACTGAGTTCTCATTCCCAGAAAATTATCGTTTAGGTGAATAGGAGTTATCCTTGAGTATATGGGGTGAGTATACGTCTATGGGGTTTGACTGTAAGAGGATGGAGGGAGACGCAGGGAAAGAGGAGGAAAGGCGAGTAAAGGGGGGCTGTGGGGGAGGAAATCCCGAAGCCAAGCTCTGAGCAGTCTAATGCACAGCAGATGCCAGTTTAAAGCATGTAACAGCACATTTGACCTACTTACAGTAGATCTGCATTAGTTACCAAGGTGAAAATGGGCCTCTCTTAATTATCTTTCAGTTTGTTCTCTCTCTCATATACATGTGTCCTTGTGTATCTGCATATACATATATATATATAAAATTCTTAGTCTTTTAGGGCTGGGGGGAACCTTCAAATCTTCTTCAAATCTGTTAGTTTTGTCTGCAAACAAGCACTTAATCCAAGGGCACAGCTATGAGCAGAAGCTCATAGAGGGATACAGTATGGCTTAGCCATTTGCAATATTTCCCTCCTCATAGCTTTGCATTAAAGGCTACAGAAATAGTCACTTAGCATAGAAAAAAACCTGCAGAAATGATCTCTTATAAGTCACAGCATATAAGAGTATAAAAGGAGATTAAAAAATATTAAATATTTTTAAAGCAAATCCTTCTATGACCAATTCCCTCATTTCCTGTTGGTACTCCAAAACAGTATCTTCACTGGACAAGTCCCAGAGATTTTTAATTGTTTGGGTTTTTTTCCCCCCTGCAAACCTAGTTCAAATATGAATTAGCCAGAACCTAATTGAGTTGCAAATTGGTTTGGAAAGGAACATTTGAGCTCAAAATTATAGTTGCATTTGAAAACTGTATATACATTTAGCATTGACACTGTTCCAACAAAGCAATTAAGGCCAGACTTTTGAAGATATTTCAGGTCCAAAGGGTGAAGATGAGTAGTTACTGGAAATTTCAGAAGAATGCAAAACTGCAGCGATGTAGTTTGGAAAGTACAGTCTAACAGACTGTGTTTCCCTTTGTCTCAGATGCAAATGTGCCCCACTCTGGGGATGACACTGTGTTGACCTTTAGCACAAAACTCTTTTGAGTACAGCCTTGTTTAAATACCATTCTCCAGACTATTCTGGCTGAGAAACCTACTTCAACCTACGCATCAGATTTTAGCAGAGAATAAGCAGAAAGTTATTCCAGCCTAGCTTCAAATGCCATATTTTAGCCTTGAATGCTCTAGATGGGTCTCATTTCAATGGATGTGCTCACCTCCTAGCTGTGTCCTGCCTTGAAACACAGGGCAGCCAAAGCCATGGCTGATGCTAAATGCAAACATGCCAAGCTGTGCTTAAACGAAGAGGGTTCAGTGTTGCTATGGCAAGAGATCTTCAAAATCAGAACACAAAAGGGCACTGGGAACCTAACACGCACACAAACCTTTAGAAATGTCAGCCCTGGAAATCCTGGAATCATTGAAATATCCCTTAATTTCAAGGAAAATTAGGAATGTCATTTTTATAATTACTTTAATACTCTTCGAATCCTCGTGATAGTATTAAGTACCACAGACAACTTTCTTATTCTAAATATACAAATAAGCAAACCTTAGAGCTCTTCAGAAATGAACAATATATCTTTTTAAAAAGCATGAATAGCACTTCTACTCTGTAAAGCTGCAAGGGTCAGAGGTTTGAAATTAGCAAAACTACCACCTTATTTCCCACAAAATGCAGCATCTTAGTCATCACAATACAAACTTTCTTGCATTTCACTGGATTTAGAGGGAAGCAAGTCTACTAATAGGAAATAAATAGTATGAAACATTTACTTTAATGAAGCCTGAGAACCCCTTGAATTTGTGGGCAAATAGATATTTACTGGACTAGGGATAAAGGCAGGTTTATTTTTCTCTTTATTCAGCATGAAATAGGGATCCAACAGTTTTAAAGTGCATCTTTCTAGAAAGGGTATTATTTCCAGCACATTTATAAATATATAGTGGTTTTATCTCAAGATAAAATTGTCTCTAAAATGAGAAATAAAAGTGGCTTCTATTCCAGACATATACCAGAAAAATTCTGCATTTAGTAGCTATTTGGAAGTCAATTGTAAGCAGATGGACAGAGCAGCAGGAGCACAATATCCATTGCTAGACACACCAGTGTTTTCGACATTAGCTTTCCACAAAAACCATCCACCTCCAAAAAACCTCACCAGTATTTCTTCTGCTTTACTAGACCTCATAAAGTGCATGACTACTGCATTACACTTCATTTTTAGTGTCTGAATTTGCAGGTCAGAGGAATGAACATTCAGCTCAATTCTTGCTGAACCTTTTAAATGAAGTCTGGCAAACCCAGGAGCCACTGAAAAGCAGAAAGCTGAAATAAAGTTGATTCATCCCCTTATTACAGCTGTGTAATTCTCTTCCTGTAAGGTCCCTGTGACTTCCCCTAGTGCTACACAGGGAAGGGTGGGGTTTTTTTTTGATTGTTTGTTTTAACTGGAATAATAACATGCCTGAGACATTATTTTCAAAGACATGTGCGCACCTTGTAATGAAAATTTTCCACACCAAGTAATGTCTCTGTATGCTCTTTGTGGGAAGAATGTGCCCTGGGAGGGATGATAACTTTATATGTACCTGGTTCCTGGGTAAAGGCTTTGGAAATAACACGGGGAAACACGACTCCCCACTCTGATACAGTGCATGCCTCAAGCTTGTGGGCAAGATGGAGCTCAGGTGCTTGCAAGTGTCCCCCCTCAAACCACCCTCCTGGGTGGATGCAGGAATATGACTGAGGGCTCCATATCGGGTCAGGTTAAAGAAAACAGAAAGGCCAAGAAGGCACTAGAGGACTTGATATGGCAAAAGGGAATGATGCAACTTGATGCATTCCATGACATGGGACATGTAACTAAAGCATGACCCCCTGCACTGGGTTACACTGTGGGTTATCACCCTGAGAGGCCATTGCTAAGGGGGCAATATGTTCTTAATTAGATCAGGAATCCAGAATCCAGTATATAACATCTTTCCAACAATGCTCTTTGAGTTAATGGCATGGGTATATGAATTCCAAAGCTGTTCAGCCCAAAGACTCTTCTCATCACCCCCCTGGGGTCATCCAGATACCCAAACTACATCCTGAGCCTGCGTCAGTGAGGAAATGTCTCAATCACATTCTCTGTCTTCCCTTACTCATCAATACTACTCCTTCTGCAGAGCCTCTTGATGAAATTTTCAGCATCTCTCCTGAAAAGTTATTTCTGCACCTAATTAGCTTTAAAACTGCAATGAACAGCTGCCACTGATGTGGTGTGGATTAACAGATGGGCCCACAGCATTGTTACCAAGTGTAAAATTTACTTTACACTTGTATATGTAAATATGTAAAAGGAGAAATATAAATAAGAAATATGTGAAAAATATAAAGCTTATAAAATGGATATGTAAAAATATAGAAAAGCATTAAAGTAATAAAATAATACACTTAATACATCTGAGTTAACAGGTACACAACTTTTTCCCCTGTACACCTGATAAAAAATCTTAACAAGGCAGGGGTGAGGAAGTCCTATTTAGAATCTCATAGAGGCTTGAGATTCTATTGAAATGGGAATTCAGCTTTGAACTGACTCTAGTATTGACTGCAGATAAAATCATTTTGTAAACTAATATTTTTATGTGTCTTATTAAAGAAATTTTGACAGACTCAAAGCAAAGTGTCTTGAGTTTGACAGCACAGAGGAACAACAGGTACACAAAGCTGATGCCTTTTCCTTTCCTCTCCAAGCTCTAACTTCAAATTCTTGCTGTGGTCCCAGATTAAAGATGTTTTCTGTGAGATTAGTACATAGACTCTCTGCACTGTCTCTGGTCAGAAAACCATTTCTGGCTGTGGTTAGAAAATCTCCTTGAGGAAAGCCTTGCACTGAAAAAGCACTGAAGCCAGTTAATTTGTTAATTAAACCTACCAGTGAATGATATTTGCCAGTGGCATTTAATACAACCCATCAAGTGACAAAAGTATTGCACCTTCACAAGCCCAAGGCAGCTGAAGTGCTGTTATTGACATTCTACACAGAGAAAGCAAGACAGAGAGGACAAGCAAGAAGAAGAGGTAATGGTAAAGTCTGAATTAGCTCAGAAATGTTTTTGCTAGCACTTTTGTGCTCAGGTGACACCTTTCCTATTCAAGGTGAGCTCCAGATTAAATAACATTTTACTTTTGCTAATGTTAATCACAGATAATAGTTTTTTAATATGACTGAGCTCTCTGTATGTCCGCATTAATATTTGACTGCTGTATTTTTGCCAGATTGGTAGGAACGTTTACAAATACCATGTTCTACCTGTGTCAAAAGTCTGTCTCCCACTGCCGAGCTCAGGGTACCCAACATCTGAAGGTACACCAGATTACTTATACCATCCTCTTTTACCTTCCTCTGCTAGCTCCCGTAAGTGATATTTTAATGCATCCCTTTCTTACTGGGATGAGAACACACACCGACCCTGGTGCCTTGTACTGGTCCACAAGAGACATCTGGGACTGGCTTGAGGCAGCACTGGGTCTGCAGGTGATATCCAGGCTTCTTTTTCACTCTACTCCCATATGGTATTTAGCTTCTCCAATTCCAATGATGTACCAATTCCATCTATTTTATATGCTGTCAGTGGAGCAACTACAAAAGGTCAGTGAGGGAGCACATCTCCCTTTGCCCTTCTTGCTCCAGTGCAGGGCAGTAGCTCTAACCTGGAGGCACCCCTTCTCCCTTTCCAAGCAGCCCTTGACTTTCCCCACACTCTGGCCAGATGGAGTTAAGCACTAAAAGCATTTATTAATTCGGCCTTACACAGACAGCATCAGTTCTCTTCCCATGCAAATTGTTCTACACCCATCAGATAGTAACAAGGAGCCACCAAAACTCACTTTGTAATCTGCCCTCTACCTCCCAACCTTGAAGCTTCTACCTTGGCATGCTATTACCAGCCCTTGGCTCACCCAGCTGGTGGACCAACAAGCTTCAAGCAGGAAAAATGATTTGCAAATCTTCATTACAGCAATAATAAAATGCTGACATAGTGTAAAACTGTTCTTGCCTAGATGGCTCTGCCACCGGCACTACTGCCAGAATCATCATCATCATCATCATCATCATCAGTATTATTCTCATCTTTATTAGATGAGATAATCTTAATTACCATTAGTGCTAATTTATTATGTTCCTCATCAGCTCTGTCATCAGTGTCATTCATCTAATCATTACTCATAAGCATTTAACAATGAAAAACAACTGTTAATCTGCAACATTTAAATCGGCATGGAGAGCGAAAGTGGAAAAATGCACTAAACTCTCAGACCTCCCACAGCACTGTAACCACCAACATTTTGGAACAAGACTTGTTCTTCAGGAAATGTCTATATCCTTCTTCTACACAGCCAGCAGAGGAGTAGCAGGTTTTCACTAGGAAAGGTGAGCAATGGTGATCTATCTGCTCCCCCCTGTGCAACAGACCCTTGAGCAGAGGCACAGTCCTCCCTGACTATGGAGAGACAACATTTCATGACAGAAAACAACAGTGACGGTCAGGAGCATACCTGCACATTTAGCTCCACCCCACAACTGCAGTTTGCTGGAATTATCTTTTCCTCCCAATTATTTCATTACATGCCAGTGAACACCTCGGCCTCAGCATAATTCACAGGTCAGCTGCATTTTGTTGTTGTTTAAAAAAGGGATATGCTGGGATACCACCCAAAGATGGACATCAGTGTGGCAGTGATCTTTTACGGTCACAGAAACCCTGCCCTTAAGGGCAAGTCTATTATAAATCCTTGGATGACCCTCGAACACCTGCCGATGCATTTGTTCAACAAGCCTCCAAGCCTGAACACTGCAGTTGCCAGACCTATTTCACATATGCCACGGATGAGGGAAAACAACCCGGGGCTTGTCATTTCAAAGCCAGATGCCTCAAACAGAAGTTCCCAGACTGTCAGCAGGGTCACTTATGCAACACTTGCCCAGTAAGGAGCCACACCAACAAGCCTGCTAGTGGCAGGACTGACCCCACAGACAGCACAGGTCTCCTCGAGCTGCAGGCACATGCCTGGAAAGCCAGATGTCCTGGTTTGTGTCTCTGGCACAGCACTGGGCCACTGCAGCCAAACTCTTCCCTGACCCAATTGCACAGATGTCGGAGGAGCGGCAAAGGCACAGGGCTGGGGTTTTTATCTTCCTAAGAGCAGATGCAGGAGGGGACTGATACACGTGCAACCCTAACTATAAACTCCAGTGCAGTGAAGCATTTTGCACTTGTCTCCCACTGGCACCCTGCAGCACAAGGGAGGAAGCAAATGGCAACCAGTGGCACAGTGGTTTTGGCAACCTGAATGTGACTCCTCACCGCTGACATCTGCGTGACGGTCATCCACTCGGGAGGGATGTGGAAGTGAGCGCCGGCTGAGTCTCCCAACAGCACGACCCCTCTGGAGTCTGCACCTAATTAATGCATCTTGTTAGTCACATGAGCAAACTGAAACCCAGCGTGGAGAGCAGCACTTGAAGAGGAGGAACAGCAGTGGCAGCTGATGGAGTCACAGGGTGACCGGCTACACCGCTCTTTATGTGGCTTAAACAGTAAGGATTTTCACTCCATCTGCAGAAAAATTGTCTAGCAGGCATTTGCCATCAACCCTAGAGAAACAACTGGGGAGTGGGCATGAAAAACAGGGAGAGGTCTGGCTAACGAGAGAAAATCCTAGTTGTATTCAAATTGTATGTTATTTCAGCAGAGATTCTGCTGTGCAGCCAATGTTTATTTTTACTATCCATAGAATATGCATTAAAAAGTACTTAAACATTTAGGGAAATCGGATTACGCAGAAAACTGCTCAAAGCTCCTTATAACAGAGCTGGGTGGTGGATGTGCGACTCATATGAGTATTTCTGCTAGAACAATCTGTCTGGTTTATAATTAATGTTACTTAGCATTTTTAGATTGCCTTTCATCTAAAAATGTCTTTCCAGGCAATGGTTCATCCCCAGGATACTGATTTAAATGTAGGGTGAGGTGAGTGGCAACTGCAGTCAAGGTTGTTATTTGTGGGCTGTGTACCCACCTCGCAGTCAGGGAAATCAGCTGATGCCATCCCTGTACCCTTTGGGAGATCAGCTGGTGCCATCCCTTCACCCCTCTGGGAGATCAGCTGATGCCATCCCTGCACCCCTCTGGGAGATCAGCTGGTGCCATCCCTGCACCCCTTTGGGAGATCAGCTGATGCCATCCCTGCACCCCTCTGGGAGATCAGCTGGTGCCATCCCTGCACCCCTCTGGGAGATCAGCTGATGCCATCCCTGCACCCCTTTGGGAGATCAGCTGATGCCATCCCTGTACCCTTTGGGAGATCAGCTGGTGCCATCCCTTCACCTCTTTAAGGCCTTCTCCGGAAAAGGATCAGCATGTATTTATGGCAAAAAGTCAAACTGGGACAAACGCAGATGTTAAACTGCTCCCCTAAATCGCAAAGCCATTCCTCTGGGTTAGGCTTCAGGCACCACAGAAGATGCAGAAGTGACATCTCTGTGTGCTGCTGTCCCTGATTTTTGTATTCAACTTTGAACTGACTAACAGGAGATTACCAGCAGCTGGTGTTTTTCACATTTCATCTTAGCTCCACCCTCAAGTCTAAAAATCCCAATAATTTTGACATTTTGTCTTTCTCATGACATTGTAAAGGTCGTTGCCTTTCCCCCGAATTGTCAATGACTGTGAAAATATTAAAACACTTATAAAATGAATACAAAAGGCACATTTTTTCTTGTATTGACTCTGAAGATTTACCTTTGCAGAATTTCTCCTCGTAGGGAATTCCGTCTTTTGGATCCACACCCTGTTGGAGGAGAGAAGGGGCAGATGATAGTATCTATCCAGCACCTGATGAATGGCAGTGCAAAACAGAGGCTGAGAATTTAGTTCTTCTTGAATGCTTGCCTGCAGGAAGCAGTGTATCATAATAATGATGCTTTCAATTATATTATTTTAATAAGTATATGCACATTTAAATCAATTATAATAGCTATAATTTAAATAATCTTAAGCATCAATAAACAAACTTCACTCATAACTGCTTCTTCTATTTGCTTAATTTTTAATAAATAGTTCTGTTACTTGGATTATCAAAGGCAGTAAATAAATAGGAGTAATCCAAATCAGTTAATAAACCAGAATAAAGAAAAAAGAAACATTTGTAGACTAATTCAAAAGGAGGAAAAAAGAGAAGCAGAAATCAAGAAGGTGCAACTTCATTTACTCACCCATATGCCATTGCAGTTAGAGTCACTTTCCGCATCCCAGTTATCAGGACTAAAACAGTTACAAAAGGATAAAGAGAAAATAAAGTAAAAGGGGCTTTTGAGGAAATCCTTAGTGCCATTTTTCACTAAGAAGTAATTAGAAATTCCTTTCTGCATGGAAGGGTGGGGTTTTTCCTCCTTTGAATCTAGAAGAGGCAATCTTTCCTAGCAAAATGCAATATTAATTTAAAGTTAATACTAGAAGTTGCTGAATGAAACTCATCCTTCAGTCTGTATATGCACTTAGCTGAAGTGAATAGGGTGTTGGAAAAGACAGACCCTTTTTCCCCTGACCTTTTAAGTGTTCACTGAAATCCACCAAGGCCCTCACTCCAAATTCAGTGCAGGGTAAGGCGGATTTGCTCTAGCCCATAACACAGTATTGTTAGTATGATTAATTCAGGCCTCTTTTACAGGAAAACTCCATCTATTCAGTCCCTGAATATCCCTCCATCCATCCATCCATCCATCCATCCATCCATCCATCCATCCATCCATCCATCCATCCATCCATCCATC
>JAWWMP010000081.1:46357781-46382353 GCA_035047865.1 Dendrocincla tyrannina
TCCATCCATCCATCCATCCATCCATCCATCCATCCATCCATCCATCCATCCATCCATCCATCCATCCATCCAGGATTCTGTAAGCCCATTTCTGCCAATGCAGGTGTGCTGCCCAGGCTGATGGCACACAATTCTTCCAAGGCCATACCCTTAATCTCACCTTATCTGGTCACAAGCTGGTTAACACCTACACTTTATAACCAGTCCTGGTTAACAACTTCTCAGCAAACCCATGGTAGAGAAGAGCTCTGTTTTTGAAAAGGTGAAATAGCAAAAGCAAGGGAGCAAGGCCACACTGACAGGACTAGCTGTGTTCTCTGTTCCAGGGGTGGATGGAAGCCCATGCTTAGGCATCTGGGAGGTGTTCACTCAGAAAGTATTCACTTAGAAGGGCACAGATTTAGCTCTACATTTCCACCAACATACCACAAGGATGGGATGCTGGAGATCAGCAGCCAGCCACAAGCACCACTGTTTTGCACACCCACCCTGCTGCTCTCTAAAATAGACTGCTCAAGTGGGATAAGGCTTGTAAACAGCATGGTTTCCCTCCCCTCCTTTGGTCTGTCCAATTCTGGCTGCAGATATTTCAGAGAGAGGAAAGAAACCTGTGCGCCTCCCCTGCACATATGCCCCAGCCCTGATCTCAATCATCCCCTCTTTTCTCCATCACAGTGAAATCAAGCAATAAGCAATGATGTGCTGTCTGAGAGAATGGCCAAAACAAAATTGGGGGCTCATTCTTCAAGAAGCCACAATTACCAGGAAGCCTTTAAAATAATTAAAAGCTTTACCGTCTGCCAGGGTACACGGTGGTGTTTTTGTCATTGCAGTCTCTGCCTCGCCAGTGATAGCCCCTCAATGTCTAAAAGGCCAGGAGAAGCACACAGATAGGATAGTCATTATTACTCTTGCACTTTTAATTTAAAATATCTAAAATGAGAATCTAACTCAAGGTGTAGGAATAAAACTCAGTAAACAGGTTGTGTTCTAGAGTCCCTTTGCTAAGCTTTAATAAATGACACCTTACACGCTTTGGTCCAGAAATAAGACAAGTTGGCAATTTAATTTTTTTTTTTTATTTTGACTTTGCTTCACCTCTTATTAATTCAGTAAACAAACCACTCAGCAGCAGAGCAATTTGCTTCTGCAGGGAGCACAGCTTTATGTCTGCATCTCCCCAGGTGGCATAAATGAATGATTGCTTTTTCATCCAGGAAAAAGCCCCATATTTTATGATAAAAAACCTCTCCATTCACTTTATTCCTACACCTATTTTCACATGAAGAAAGTAGGAGGAATCCCATAGACATCCTCATTTTCAAGGGATTGCTGTACCAAAGGAAAGGCTTTGCTTACTGGGAAAGTACTAAATTTATCTCCATCAGAATCTTCAAAAGGCAGTTTATTTCTTAAAACGCTGTAAAAACCAAAAACAACAAAATGTTAACATATGGAAGTGAACCTATTCAGAAAGTAAAAAACACAGTGAAGCATACAGAATAGATAATAACTGGCATGTCATTCACTACTTCACATTCAGTTTTAGCTCTGTGCTTGTACTTCAGCAAAGTGATCCTGTCCAAACCAGCAAATTCTGATTTTTTTCAGTATCTGCTGACTGAGCTCTGGAGGTGAAGCTGATGGACTCCTGTATGGCTGCAATGTAAAACCTGCAGTTTCTAAAACAAACTAGGTCACCAAATCTGTGGTAAAAGTGACTATAAGTTTTTGGAAAAGAATGCTACATTCATCCCTTGCAGACCTTGCAAACCTGCCAGATACAAAATACTAATGGAAGTTCTTCTACCTGGGAAAGATCTGCAGAATGGGTCTCATGCTGATAGAGATTAACTGCCGAATTACATTAACCTTTGAAAATTACATCTTTTTGTTTGCCATTGTGACTTTTCCTTCCAGTAACCCTGTAGGTTTTAGCAATACCCAAAACAGGTGTTAAAATGATGGTGTCAGCCCTGTGTCCCTCCCTTTTTAGCTTGGACATGTGCTAGCTTTTACATGGTGCTGCCCAAGCATGGCATCTCTCTTTGGCTATGGGACACAGCTCACCTACCTTGAGCAGCCTTTCATATTTAGCCCAGCAGGAAGCACTCTTAGAATGATATGACAGTCAACCTTTCCTTGCAAAATTTTCTTTCCAAGTTTTTCCAACCTTTTGGGCTCATAAGAGGTGCTGAACCTCAGAGAGCAAATAGGTGCAATGGGAGTGGATTCCTCAAGCTGCACAAGCATCAGGATAAGAAAAAATATAGACAAGACTGGTGACATGTACTCGTGGATGTTGTTGTCATCCCTATTGTGTCTGTAATCAATAATTCCCACGCACTGCTCGGGCTACTTCTTCTCTGCAGTAAGGTTCAGTCGCAAGGAACTGGCACAAGTCTAGACCACCAAAAAAACCAACTGACAAACATTTTTTCTTGTAGCTACAGAAAGAGGAATGTAAAAAATCAAAGAGAGTGACAGAGTACAAGAGGCAGAGGTCAGAAGAGTTGAACACATTTGATCCAATATATGATATACACTTCCTGCTTCCACTGTCGGAACTCACAGGGCTCAAACTCAGCTTATGTGTCCTGACTAACATTTCAAGGGCACTTACATGTCAATCAGCCATTCTAAATAAACTCCTGACATTTGCAGTTTCAATTAAATGAGCAGAAATAGGTGAGTTAGGTGAATAGGTGCCAAGCTAGTCTTGGCAGTTAAATCAGTCAAATGTACAGATGATAACACAGATTTATTCTTAGATTTGTTTGACTCTTCCTTCAGTTCATTGGAGTACATTGACAAATATGCTTTAGGAGTAATAGCCCAGCTCACACCCTTGGCCTTTCTCAGAATCTGACTCAAAGTCAGCACTGCCATGAGCTGATTTTCCTGTCTGCCATCCACCTGATTTTCTTCAATACCTTGGGATTCTTCTCCACTTCACAACTGACATTCAATTCATGTTCCTCACAGAGTTACACAGGTACTGGTGGCCTTCCTGCACTAAGCCATGGGCACCACAACTGGGTGAACAAGTGAAATGGAGAGGTCTCTTGGGCTCAGGAATTCTCAAGGGAAAGGTGGATCCCTCTTGGAAATGTCACATCTGTGAGTGTGTCACATATTTGACCTCTGGGACATGCTAAAATTGAGCAAATATTTTAAGTACTGAAAAAAGCACAGGGATCCCTCTGAGGAACCTTACTCGCCTGAACTCTGTGCAATCTCCCTCTATACTACCTAGACAGTAGTTTTATGAAGGAAAGCAAAGTAAGTAAAGTGTGGGAAGCTTTGTTAAATGAGGATGACCTTTGAAAGAAACAAATGCACCATAATGTATTTGTGGTTAAGGACTGAAATGTTATACATACTATTTAATCTTCTCACACAGGTTAGCCAGAAGAGGAAATGCACATATACTGGAAAACCCCATGAAGCTTTTCTGGAGAGGAACAAAAATAAAAGAAGACGAATGCATTAGTTCCCAGAGCTGGTGTACCTTGGGATATGCAGTGTCAGTAGATGGTAGAGCTAAACCATGTATTTTTTGCCTAGAAACATCTGAAAACTCCAGTGATGCCATTAAGGATGCTACATGCCAGAAGATTTAGACAAACCAATTATTCCTGCTTTCAAAGATCTGTAAAACTAAAAAGGAATTAAAAAGTTCCTGTGAAACAGTCTCCTCTCATGTACCAAAATTATTTTTTCATTCTTTGAAAAAAATACTGTTCTTATGTTTGACAAACATGATGGTATCTGACACAGTATGAGAACACTGTGAGCCATGAGGCTGGTTCCTACACGTTCAGGGAGGAGTGGATAAGCCAACAACCCCAAAGGGAGGAGAAATGGTAGGATCAAGAATGTGCATACAGTACCCTTGAATTTTTAATGAGATTTTTACCTGGAAATATCACAACTATATTTTATCTTGGCCAGACATGGAAGCTGTAAAAGCTGCTGCTGGAAAAACTCTTTCAGCATTAGCAGACCATAGCCATGGTCCAATCCAGTTCATGTTCCAAGTAGAGAGGAAGCTTCAGAAGCTGAAAGAGACCTTCCTAATGAGCAGAAACATTGCTCTGCATTGGCAATCAATCCCACAAACACACTGCTCATGCAGCTTCACTGTAAGTTCAGGTGGTCTTTAGACACTGAGAGTGCTCAAGTGGTCTATAAATACAGAGGGCTAGTGGTGCACAGCCTAATTAACTGTATTCACTAAGGCTACATTTAACAAGTAAATACGGAGCAGATGGCCATAATCATAACTTTATGCAAAGAAGAGTAATTATTTATATAGACATAGCACTTAGGAGCTCTGTCCTTGGACCAACTGCCTTGTGTTGTACATACTTTATGTACACAGAAAAAAGAGTAAAATAGTCCCTGCCCTAACCACATTACAACCCAAACCCAAAGTAAAACAGAAGATAAAGGTTGGATCCAGCTCAGGAGAAGACAATGAAAGGTTAGTACTCACCATGAGGAGCAGTAAGCCCAGTGTATAAAGCTCTGAGTGACAAAGGAGAACCTTGAGGCAGCATTGCAGGGCAGGGAAGCAGCAGGTCATGGTGCATAGGGCACTGCCTTCCAGCTCCAGGGAAGGTGTTTGCTTGGACAGGGAACAAGGGGTGATGGAGATAAGGGTATCATGCTGCCCAGAGCAGGGAGTCAGCCACAGCAACGTGTCACAGCCAGGATCTCGGTGTGGAGAGGAGGGCTGGGGTAGTGAAGGTAGGGATAGTGCAGATAGAGCCCCTAGTACAGACTGTAGCCAACATTTGCACTGGTGGCTGAAGTGACCAAGCAGCAAGAGGAAGATGAAAATGAGTGGTACCTTTTTCAGCTACCACTGAAAAGAATCAGGAGAGATCTGCAGTGGAGGTGGAGCTGCAACAGTGCACTTTCTGAAGGATGCAAAAGTGCTATCAAAGACAAAGAGGAAAGTTGGGGAGACGAGACAAGAAACCTGAAAGAAACCCACCAATTAATTCTCTTAAGCTCTGTCCAACACACTCAAATGACAAAGCTTGAGTCACACTGGCTTGGGCGTGAGGAGATGTTGGTGGAGTGAAGGGAGAAACCAGAAAACAATCACAGAAGAAGAGAGAAATAGCTAAAAGCAGCCAGGGAGTGTGTCCTTTTCTTGAGCTGAAAGACCAACCTCATGCCCCCGCTGTGACTCCAGTTGCCCTGTGCTCTTCCCCATCCCTCTGCACCCCATATTCAAGCCACTGGCTGCCCTGGGGTTATGTCCTGCAGCACGGCAGAGACACAGACCTCCTTTTTGCTCTCTGTGTGTGCATACATCTGTATGGTCAGGTAGGCAGAGGGGAGCAGAAGCAGGACAACAGCTATTCTCAAAGAGATTTGCAAACCCATGTCCACCTTCCTGGAAAAAGGAAACAAACCACTTTCCCCACCTCCTTCATGCAGGACTAATCCTGCCTGCTGAAGCACTAGAGTGTCTGAAAGCTTTCCACCAGGCCAAGATTTGCAGTGTCTTCATGTGAGCTGTCAGCTTTTCACCTCAGCCTAAGTCACAGTACACAAAGCCTTTGAAGTTAAAGCACCTGGAGTCAAAACCGCACCAGAAAGATAAACTACAGGAGCTTTCTAGAAATAAATACATAAATAAAATCTTTCATTCTGCTCACAGGCTGCACTTAAAGCCTACCTTTTGCTGTAAGTAGAATAAAATATTTCCTGCCTTTTTCTCACCTCGTTTGAAAATTGCTGCTGACTGGATCTCTGATAGTTTCAAAGGAAGACTATCCTGCAGCCCCAGAGACCACTTCACTTTGGTGGGAATGGTTGCCTGATGGTGACCTGGAAGTGGTGTGGGTGATGCTGAGGACCAGCTGCAGCAGGATTCTGGAGCACAGCAACCTCTGGCTCCCCAGCCTGTGCATCCCCACAGCAGGTGGGACAGTGAGGTCTGAAGGTAATGCTTTGGCTCTGCTTGGGGTTGTGCAGGAGAGCAGCTTCTCTGCCACTTGAGGGTCTCATGGGCTACTCTCAAAAGGCATTAAGGAACACAAGTTTTAAAAAGAGAATCTTTGCATGAACAGAGGCAAGCTGTGATTGCAGTATGAGTTTTTGAGAGAAGATGGACTACTTGCCCCAGCCTAACATGAGTGGGTGAGCAGGAAATTAGCTTTTGCCCTCCTCTCCCTGGCAATTCCCTTTGGGCTCCCTCCATGGCTTCCCACTTCTCCCATTGCCAGGCTGTGATGTGCAGGGGACCTCATAGTCATGACAGGGTTGTATGCATGGTGCCTGCTCTCATTATATGCTTCAGCCACAACTCCAGTCACCATTCTTTCACCACGATTCCTCAAAGATGCCCCATACTATCTTCTCCACCCACAAGAAAAGTTAGTGCTAGAGACATTACACAGTGATTGATAACACTAATATTTTATTCATTGCCTGTTAACAGTCCCTAATGACATTTCAGTAATTATTTTAATTGGTTTTACTAAAAAGAATAACAATGAGCCCTTAATGCTTGTTGGTGTTTGGTTTAAGCTAGTCACTTACAGATGGCTCACTTCTTTTAATGAATGGAGACATTTATTAGAATTTTCTGGGGTTGTAGCCACTCTCATTGCATCTCTACATCTGGCAAATATCTTTTCTTTTTTCCAAACTCATAATGATCCTAAGAAACTCCATGTAAATATGAGATCTTGGGATCCAGACAGACATTCCATTCTCATTACCAACACCCATAATCACATCTCTTTCTTTTATGCACAGTCACACACAGCTTCCAAGCCAAGATGGGGACAACTAACTTGCATGAACTTCTTCAGAAGGCTTTCCCCAAACATGCAATGGGGCAAAAGCAACCAAAACAGCAGATATGGGAAGAATGAACAGATATCATTTGATGTTTTGGTCTAGCATGAGTCAGAGCATAAAAGAGGCCAGTGAATGTTTTTTTCCCTCCATCAATGTGGATGCAATGATGTCCCACAGATGGGATTTTTCTGGATCCTTACCCACACGTTCAGCCAAGTGATCCTCTCCCCAGGCAGTGAGAGCACCTCGGCTCTCACTGGCCTGTGTATGTGCCTGTGCAGGTGAACAGACCATGGTATGGCAGCATTCAGACTGGGCAGGTGATTCTCTTACTATTGCATTACACATTGTTGCTCTGCAACATGACTTATTCAAGCATGACCCATACTCTGCTCTCTGCTAGAGATTCTCCTTTGTGTTTCTCACTACATCGTTTTTCTGGATATGAAAATAACTTTAATCTGGGTGAATGGGAAATTGGGAGATAAAGTAATACCTCTAGAAATGTGGTTATTCTTAATTTTCCAGGTTCAAAATAAGTTTCAGCCAGGGTCATTACAAGGAGCACACTAGGAAAAACTGCAAGAGAGGCTCAAGCAGGCTCATGATATTTCCTTTAATTTGAGCTGACCTTGTGTTGTGCAGCTGTGGAGGTTTGTAAAGACATTGGCTGGAGAAACCCAGCTATGACTTTGCTGCTTCTAGTTGGGATACAGAGTGCTTGTCCTTCCGCCGGGCAAATGGGCAGCAAGGAGCAGGAAAGGGCCAAGGGGGTTGTGACAGAGATTGAGAGAGGTTACAGCTTTGAGGATACGGGAGAGTAGAGGCAAAATAAGAGAACCTATTGCACCCAAAGATTTATGCCAACCACTCTGCCCTACCCAAGAAAGCCTGAAATGATGTGGCAGGCACTGCCTGCAAAGGCCAGACGTGGCCATGCAAGGGATGCAGCCTGATATGCCAAGGGTACAGGCATGGGAGAGGCAGCACCGGAGCCCTGTGTCCTGAGGAGAGGACCTGCTTGGCTCAGAGCATCTCACTGCAGGTGTTAACAGGGAGACTTGCTCCAGGGAAAGGGGATTAGAAATTTAAGGCAATTTGAGCAGAAATCTCAGGCTATCAGTAGCACAGCACTGAATAGGAAGGAAAATGAATAAGATCCTGCTGGTGGCTGTTCTGTGGGAGCTGAGACCCGTCTCTCCAGTGTTTTGTTTATTTCCCTGGCTTGGTAATTTGGCAATTGCCCAAAGGTTAATTAGGCACCTCAATTTTCACTTTTGTGAGTAACATCACAGTAAGGATTCAGGAAGAAGCAATACCAATAATTTCTTCACAAACAGATAAAACATTTGCTCTGCATTAAGTGCCTGAAGACAACTGGAAGCAAACTCTATGGCTGAGCTGACTCACCTAAGTGAAGCCAGCAGAATAAAAGCTGTCCCTCCCTTCTCTGCTGCCCTTTAGAAATCCTCTGCAAATCTGAAAACTGTTGGAGGCAGAGAGAAATCCCAGTTTTCAAGTTTAACAGGCAAAGGTAGTCTTTCACAAATGAAGGAAAAATATGCAGAATTTGCATTCAGACCATTGCTTGAGTTTCAGACAGCCCTGAAATGCAGCCACTGTACTCCAAGACAGTGGCTCAGTTCATGGGACACCCACTTACAGCTACAGGGACAAGGCAGGGATGATAAGGGGCAAGGAAGAAGCACAAAACAAGGAGGGGCAATAATAAACACTGCAAGAAGCTGAAGGAAGGGAGGACACTTCTCTGGACAGAAAAACACAGGGCAAAGCTGTGTGGGAAATTCCTGGGTTGGGCTAGTAAAAATAAAACCAAGCATCTCACTGTGATCTAAATTATGGAGCTCACAGATGAGATGCTCAGCTGCTTGCCTGCATTTTGGACATAAATTTATGTCTTAGATGGATATGGATATAGATGGTTATTCTTACTCTACAAACAATCTGTGTTTTCACGAGGTTTTTTTCTGCTGTCCCTGTACTTTCTGTTTCTTCGCTATTCCTCCCTCTCCTTCCCAGTGTCACCTGATAGGGCATTTACCAGGTAGGAGTGAGTCAGCATTCAATTCAGGTGGATTCACAGTCATACAAAATAAACAAGGACTCACTCCTGATAAAATGCAAGTGCAGTGTAAAATGCCCTAATGCCTTTGATTTCTTACCAGGTCCTTGGAAGTCTTCATAATTCTTCTTGCCTTTTTTATTGCAGTACTCAGTCCCACCTAGGGGAGCAAGAACAAAATGAAAAACAACCAGATCAGCCTCACAGTATCCTACCAACTTTTCTTCCCATTTCCTACTTTTTTTTTCTATTTTAATATATCAGTCACAGCACAAAAATGATGTATGAGTCCACAAACTCCTCATCGGTTACTTTTTATTGGACTAACAATCAATTATCCAGTCACCCTCTATGAAACTCCAGTTGCAGGAGTTCATTTATTTTGCTCCGGGGCATCATTTATGTCCTAAGGAAAAGTCCAGATCAGCTGAAGAGCTGAAATTCATATCCTGACTGCACTGTGTGAGCTGCAAAGGACAGACTTCTCTAGTGACGACTCCTGAAGAACAAGTCATCCATTAGATGGCTAAAAGAGGGTTATGCATGTAATGTCAGTCTGACTTCCCATGGAAGGGTACAGATGAAACATTTGCTCTTGCATGGATAAGGGTGAACTCAGCTGAGGTTCACCCCAGAGGGGAACAGATGGCATGCAGCAAGGTACAAAGCAAGGAGTAGAGTTTGGGAGTAAAATCTCCTGCTTAGGATCTCGGAAGGTTAGCTTTTTATTCTGGAAATACCTGCCCTGGAGGGCAAGTTCTTGCTGACAGGGGCAAGGTAATTTTTCTGTTGGGTTCATGCCAACTTGTGCTGAGGAAGCATTTTGGGGCACTTTCACCATGAGGATACTTACACAGAAATGAAAAGTGGGAGAACCATTGCAAGAAAATACCTTGGAAAGGCATCCTCAGGTTGGCCATCATAAGGCCACAGGTTACGAAAGAGTCAGCTGCTAGTGATGCCCAAATAATTCCTCAAATCCCTTTATACGCATGCTGCTCAAAGGAGGAGAGGAAATTTTGTGCAAGGGGCACTATGTGTGAGTGTGGGTGACAGCCAGGTCCTGCAATGCTGGCAGCAGGAGGACAGATGAGCCATGTGTGGTGCAGCAAGGCTGTTGTCAAATGCACACTGGTGGCTCCTTGCCATGGCCAGGAATTGCCAAACACTGCCATGGTCCTGCTCTCAAAGTCTTCTCAAGGCTCTGCCATTGCAAAACCCTCAGCCAAGACATTTCTGCAGCCCGCCTGGTCCACTGGCCTGGGTCCTGCCTGGTTAAATGCTGAGCCGTGGGGTGTAAAGCAGGGGCTGTTTCTGCACCAAGTTGTTAAGGGTTGGCCCCAGCCTGAAGAAACTTGTCTTGCATCACAGCACAGAAGGACCACACTGGTTCTCCTGCCACAATGACTCTTCCCAGTCATGGAGGTGAGCAGATGCCCCAGATATGCTCACCTAGTCCAAAACACTTAACCACTGTTTAACAACTCTGATGAACAGCACTTTCTAAATTCAGCCACATCTTCCCATAAGAAAGGGAGATCTCACAGCCTCAATTTAGGGGGAAAAAAAGAGAAAAGATGGGCACAGGAGTCCGGGAGAGTCAGGGTAACACCAGTGTGCTCCTCCTGCTGCTCCATTTTCAGTTTAGGGCAATATTCTTCTCTCTCAGTGATGACAATTCCCATATGCTGTCCTGCATTTATTATCAAAGCCACCTTTGAAAACAGTCATATCTGCGAGGCAGTAGCTATGTGATGGCCTCTGTCCTTCCCCTCAGCATGCAGCATGAAGAAGGCTGAAAACCCTGCCTCTTTGCTCCTTCAGAAGGAATAAGTACTCGTATTATGTAGGCTTTGAGAATCATTAAGAAACCACTCCAAAACAAAAAAAGGAGATAAGAATAAATTCCTTTTCGCAATGTCTCAAATGGAAAAAAATATAAAAATCCAGAGTATCACAAACATGTTAGCACCTAGTGCCTGCTCACAATTTTTAGTGAGGACAATATTTTCTGTCCAACAATGACCTGCCAACAGTCCCTCCTACAGCCCAGCCCAAGGACATAACTGGCTGCCTAGCACCAACTGGGTTTATATTTCTCTGGATAGAGCTACAGCAACCCAACATGGAGGTAAAAAAATATGCTTTCACCACATGGTAGTATTACACCATTTGGAAAAGGAAATACCCCTCAAACGGTGGCGCCTTACTGAACAGCGGGCACACCAGCTTGGAACACTAAAGTAGAATATATTTGCATTTAAAATAATCATTACCCACATTTTTTACTGGGGATAAAATTTAGCATGTTATTATAATTGATTTAGGCACTGATCAAAGCAAATTAATTAACCGTGATATTCAAGGGTCAAAAATTTATAGTGAACAATACAAGGGGTATGGAAGAATTAGTATAAGCAACAAGGAACACACACTTCTAAGTTACTGAGGTTTAATATGTATGTCACATTCATATATGTAGTGAATATATGTTTAATTTATGGTATCTATAGTCTTATAAAAATCAGGGTATGTCACAAATAGATGAGGGATGCTAGGAATGAGTTTTCTAGTTTCTAGTTTCTTCCCCCGGCCAACTGTTGTCCCCAAAACCAATCATGCATCTTACACTTGCTGTAGTTATGCTGCATGATACCAGCTGCTGCTGCCATTTCTACAATAAAATAACTTGAGAGGCAGATGAGGAAAATTGCTTAAAATTGAATACCATAGATGTAAAATATCCACAGATATATCAACCCCTTTCAGCTAGGCAGGGTAGGAGAGACCTTGCTTGCTCACAGCAGCAGGACCTGAAAAATGCACACTTCAGACAGCTACAGCAACACTGCACTTGGAGAGCAGAAAACAAGGGAGGAAAGGCTGAACTGACCTTGCATGTAGAACATTCTCTCTCTGAAATGCTAAGGATGAGACCTTTCACTTCACAAGTTGCTTCAGCTAAGAGTCCAGGCTGGGCTGTGGAAGACTGGCAGCTGAAACACCCACCTGGGAGAAAACACTCTCTGTTTCACGGGTCACCTGTAATCCCTGGCTGACACCAGCGTGTCAAGCCTGCCACTGAAGGTCACACAGCCCACACAACCTCTCTTGCTGCATCTCAGCTTGCAAGGAGCCTCCTCTCTTTCCCATGGCATGAGAACAGCACCAAGGGTGGGTGAAGTTGCAGCCGCAGCCTGGAGGGTGTGCTGCAGTCTGGGAGAGCAGGCAGCATTGTGTGCCCAAATTGGCACAGCCCTGCCACCCTGCACACACAGGATGTCCACACCATGGACAGGGGTGAGGGCAAGGGCATCACTGGGATTTCATTCACTGCCTTCTTCCAATGCTCTCCACAGAGACCATGCATTCCCAGTAACGATTATCTTTTTTTTGCAAACAGATGTATTTCTCATCATAAACAAATGCATGAACCAACTCCAATTCTCTCTCATCTATCACCCTTGTTAGCCAGCTCTTTCCTAGGAGAGCAGATATTTACAAAACACTCCAAGCTACTCTTCTAACTAATTTTAATCATCCTTTTACCAAGAGTACCAAGATACCAAAATTCTGGAAAGCTTGTAAAACAGCAATGACAAAGGTGGGATTTGTTTACAAGCAATGCTTCCTTGTCCTCACTCTCTTGTCTGCCACCCTCCCACCCGAAATGTCTCTGTGCTCATGAGTCACCTGAGACTTGTTTTCAGGGGTCCTGCCTGAGACAGCTTTTACATTGGCATGACACAGCTGCATGAAGCACCCTGCAAATCCCAGGCCACCCTATTTCCTTTGGATTTATTTGGGGGGAAGTTGGGGTTGTGTGATTTGGCTTGTGGGGGTTGTTTGTTTTTTTGATTGGGGTAGGGTTAATTTTATTTTGTTTTCTGCTAGTGAAGAGAAGCAGAGGAAATGCTGAGAAAGATGTGAAAGAGGAGGAACTAGTGCTCAAATTGAGCCTTCTGCTATCACTTATCTATAGGTAGTTTCTTCAGGGCTCAATTCTGACTGCAGCAGAAACAACTCACTAGTAGCCTGCTCTTACCAGGAATGGAGAAGCACTCCCACCCCAGAGTTTGGTTCTGCCTCACCTCCTGGGAAGCACCTCACAATTTTTGCTGAGAGAGAGGAATGACAGAAAACAGCAGGAGTGTTTTTACTTTATTAATCCCCAAAGGGTTTCTTTTTTTCACCCAGAACTGGCTGGCCCCTACTTTGTCAAAGAGCCTGCTGGCCACAGCAATGCCCATGAGGGATGTGGCTTTTGCCTTTTACAGAGGCAGTGAAAGACCTGATAGAGGGCACGTGAACCAGTACAAGTGCTTATGGCAATGATGCTTATTTTTGTAAGATAAAATAGCAGAAATACATGTATTATTGCTGATGTAAGACGACTCCCATCATAATC
Source organism: Dendrocincla tyrannina (assembly GCA_035047865.1). Classification (NCBI taxonomy): domain Eukaryota; kingdom Metazoa; phylum Chordata; class Aves; order Passeriformes; family Dendrocolaptidae; genus Dendrocincla; species Dendrocincla tyrannina. Next base: position 46,371,098 of record JAWWMP010000081.1, read on the forward strand.
CTATTGATGGAGACTAAGCCAAAATGTGCAGCCACAAAGTCTCGTATCTGGAGCAGAAAAGTGATGGGAAGCAGAAGAGACACACTGAAAGGCAGAAAGAAGAGTACATGCTTCTTCCAACAGACTGGTTTAAAAATTGTCAGAGCAGGACTACAGTGCTGAAGTCAAGCCATTACTCTGGCCCCAACAAAATCAGTTAAAGCACTGCCATTTAACTGGACAGGCCAGCTGCCTTAAATCAATCTAGACACCAGCTGAAAATAATCTCCTGCAAACCTCTTTGCTCCCAAGGCCAGAAGGGAATCTTTGTAGGCAGTGCCTAAAACCCTTCACCTGATTTCAGCCCTTTTTACTTACTAGAGGAACATCCCTGTATTACATGACATAGTGCAGAAAGTCCTCCACCATCTGAGCAAATAAATGATTTTGGCCAAAACATTATCCAGTAATCCTAAAACAGCTAGCTTGGATGCCTGTACCTTGGTCAGCATTTTGGAGTGATGCTGCAGCCCATATTAAAATATCTGCTGTTGATGTGGCTTAAAACAAGGCATATTACAGATGTAACTTAAACCACAAGGCATATAAAGCAGCTTTAGATACTGTCTGCCCTTAGTAAGCCTACACTTCTGATGTGCCCTATTAGTTTGTCTCTTTACTTGAAGTTGTCCCCAGTGTTGCCACTCTCATACCAAAGGGTAGAGGAGAACCTCTTACGGGGCAAGAAACATGTAGTGGGAGAGCCTATGCATGCAAATCTACCTGCCCTTCCATCCCTGACCCTCGACGAGCCACTTGTGGAAGGAAGGTTCTCACAGGACCCCATTACAAGTGACACCTGATCACACAGCCGTGCTGGTGACCCAGGAGCCACAAAGTCCCCTTCCACTCTTCCCCATCAACATCAGAGGTTTGCTCCTTAAACTGCCCACCAGCAGAGCAGCCCACCTTGCCCCAAACCCCCAGGAGCCCCTGCCACAGAGCCATTCTTGCCCAGGTTGGATGCTCTCCTCCTCCAGCTCTGCACTGGGAGTCTTGAGCTCTGTGCAAATGGAGTATTATTTTTTATTCATAATTAGAGCAAAGTCTCCTAAAATAATCACAGAGTGCTAATGGCTCCAGGCAGCTTGGCAAAAAAAAAAAATTAATTTGGGCTAATTTGTCAGAGACAAGGGAAGTATGTAGTATGATGCACGTATCATTTACATGGCTTGCAGAGTCTCCACTAAGTAGATAGTTTGCAAGGCCTCTGAAGCAGGGGCCCTTCCTTCTTCAAGATGCACAATCTGACTAAAACAACACCCCAGAGACAGAAGAAAAATCAACTATTGACTGAAAAACCAGCTACACATTGATATTTTCCATCTTAAAGGCAATTCAAATCTGAAAATCATACTGCCTTACAAGGACAGGCAACTATTTATTTTATTCCCTTTGCCAGTACAAATATGATACTAATTCTGGGAAAATGGGCATCCAAAAGTCTAAATGAATAAGCAAAGTACCTGAAAATCAATAGAGTTGAACAGAACAGTCATTAGTATTAAGGTCTTGTTCAAACACTCAGCAGGGGACTGCGCCAATATTTGCAGGCTCATAAAACTGAAGTGATCAATCAAATTACAAATGAAAGAAGCAAATGTGAGGTAAACTGCATTTTATGCATCTGTGTCTCTGATTGTATATTAATTTTTTTCACCCATAATTCATCTTTACTCAGTCTGACTTGTCACAGAGGTACTGTGGGCAATTTATCAACTACTTGAGCATGAACTCTAAGAGCTGCTCTTCTCCTCCCATCTCCTCGTGCTGTCTCAGTGCACCAGAAGAGCCAAAAAAAGGGCACAGTCAGTGTAAAAAAATTGGTTTTGTTGGTAAAGTTCCCGTATTCCTGATAAGAAACAAATGCACTTTGACAGAAAGGGATTTAACTACCACTTGGAAGGGGAGAGGATTTGCTAGAGCCATTCACTTGGATGGATAGTTTCCAGCCCATGCAAACAAGAGCCTAAATTTCATGTAAAGAAACAAAGCAAAACCCAACATGTTCTGTTGCTTTTCTTGTGGAAAGTGCATTCACTGATGCTGTTGCTGGAGGTGGAAGGAGCCAACACCTCAGTCCTACACCTGGGAGATGGGTAAGAGCCAACCAAAGATGTGACAGCAACCCCACCCTAACCCCAACCCTTTCCCTTCTGGCTGATGGACCAAGAATTTCAACACAGGTGTCCTAATTTCTTCACAGGAGTCACCTTGATCTAAACAGCCTCTCTCTCCAGACTTGTTAGCCTGGCTCACTCTGTGTCCATGGAGAGTCCATCCCTCTCTGTAGGTGCAGTTCATTGTCTGCATCTTCTTTCACTTCAAGGGGCACCTTGCGCTTCCGACATTCAGTCCAAGAGGTGGGATTTCTGAGGGAACCTGTTTGATGAAGTTTGGGCAACATCCTGGTTTAGTCAAGTTAGTCTGGGTCCTCTTTGCTGCTTTTACTGGTCTTTGTTCACCCCTGCCTGGTTGCACACCCTTAATGCCTCTCTGTTGGTGTATCATGGAGCACAGGAGTCATGTGTGATGCACACCTGCTGTAAAACAAATGTTACTGCCATTCTTGGAAGGCAAGTGTTTCTCCAGATCTTACTACTAGCAGGACTAAACCGGTCTTGGAGATGAACCCCAGCTCATCGAAGCCCACAAAAAGACACTGATTTCAATGGCTGTTGGATTAGGCCCTGTGTGCAACATCTCATGCACACCTTTAAGAATCAAACAAGCCTTTCTCCATCCAGGTGCAGGAATAAGATTTACAAAAAATAGATGCCTAAGTGAATGTCTTGCTTTCCAAAGCTGCCAAACAACCACCATCACTCACAGGTTTTAGCATGACCAGATGTGCATGATAACTGGGAAATAAAAAAAATCCCAAACAAAATAAACCCCAAACAAACAGTACATGTTTAGACACCTATGCAGACATGTATATGTATGAGTATGGCAAAGGTCTGGGACATGTAATCAAGGACATGCAAGTGTCGTAGCAGGTAACTGTGCATCAGGGAAGCAGTGGTAATTAAATATGCTTCCAGCCTGAGGCAAAAGATTATGCACGTTAGCTTAAACCTCTTGCACTGCAGACTACTCCAAGCCTAATAGCCCTGCATCTACAGCAGGTAACCTGTGCCTACACAGGCTGTCACAGCAGATCAGGCAATGCAGGGATCGGTTGTTGTGCCAAGGTAATGCAGTGGTATAGATGCACCTCAGCTGAGTATCTGCTTTGGTTATTGTACTCCTTAACAATAAAGTCTAGAGAAAGAGAGATTTTACTTTCACTACCCTTCTTGTCTGATCCAGACTGATACAAGAGAATTTGGTCTTGTGACTTCCATGGTGCAGCAACCCTGTAGAGGATGTTCCACACAGTTAATGTGTTATGCACTTTTCATTCTATAAGTGTCCATGCTCAAAATGTTGAGACAATGCACATGCAGTGGAAGCCTCTGAACTGCTCAGTTCCACTTAAAAGACATTCCACAATCAGTAGTTTTAAAAAAGTGGGAAACCAACTCACCTTTGGCGGAGGGTAGAGATGACAAAGTGGTTGTCCTGGATCCTGTTTACACAGCTTCAAGGAATGGCAAACCACATCGGCATTCATTTTCCTGGCTATGCTGAAGGAAATGGTGCATAAACAAAGACTATTATGTTCTTTGGGGCACTTGAAAGTAGAAGCTATTTCCATGGGAAGCTGGATCTCCCCAACACCACACAATAATCTCAGCTCACTTCACTGTGGCCCATAATCACTGCTCACTGCAATGTTGGGTTCTAATGATTTTCTGCCACGACATCCTACTCAGCATTTAAATTTGGATCCCAGGATGATGAAAAAGCACCATACTTTATATGCAGCACCTGAATCAAATACATTATGACTGTTCTAGTTTTTAAATCAATCATAAGTCTGACAAAGATTTAAAGGTTAAAGTTAATGCATATGCAATTTGGTACATGTGAATGTTCAATCATTAACTCAACAAAATAATCAGAAATCCTTCAAAGATCCTTAACCTTTAATCACCAAGCACGAGTGCTGGGATTGTTTCTTTCTTTTTGGGACACACCTCTGGGTTAATCAGGAATTAAATAAAAATGTTTGATTATAGCACTTCTTAGTCCTGTAAACACTTTGCAGTCCTAATAAAAATAATAAAAAAAAAATAAAAAGCCCTAGGGAAGAAGAGGGTCTATCAAAAGCTCTGTTAATTAAACTAAAAACTTTCAAAGAGGAATAAAATGACCTACATTTTATGTTTTCAATCACTTACATTAAATAGTAGGTTTCCCCAAGAGTGTGAATCAAGGTCAGGGCTGAGAGCACGTTAGGGCTGACAATTAGAAAGCCTGATTAAAGGTACAGTGGAAAGTAAGAGCCAAGCTACAGCAGTGTGATTCTATAGAACCTGTCTCACACACATAGGTTATTCAAATTCCTCCCTCAGCCAAGTGAGCTGAATTTCAAAAGGTAATTACATCTGGTGGGCCTGATCTGAGATTTAAATGGAGTATCAAAATGGTTACCAATGGCAGCCTGTGTTTATTCACTCAGGAATAGATGTGCCAAATGCCAAACCAGAATCACTCTGAAGCATCTCTGCTTTAATAACAACGTGATTTCAGCAGTGAAATCCCCCCACTTCAATCTGGCAGTACATCTGTACATGTGAAGGACAAACTAAGCAAAGATCTGAAGACACAGCAATACTTACAGTTCAGCTATGTGTGATCCGTAAAGTTCAGCAAGTAAGTAACAGAAACCTTGTAGTTTTTCTAGAAAACATGATTTATTTTTTTAAGTCATTGAGTATGTTGAAACTGGTTTTAGTGCAGTCAAAATACAGCAGCAGTTGGTTCCTTAAGGTGAATGCTGATCTACCCTAGAGGAAGGCATGTGAACTCATGACCTCAGTGTAGCACCAGAAAATGGGAAAACCTGAATTTCTAACCTTGCCTAAAACCCTCCTCTGGCTTTAGGAAAGCCACATGATAAAGACTAGAAAGGATAACTAGCAGTTGTTAAATGTTCTGAGTATGGCATCGTGGAAAAGTCAAAAGAAATCATGCATGACACAGCATCTTCTAAGCAGTTTAAACAAACAGCTCAGCAGGGTTGCAAGAAGAAAGAGAACAAATACATAAATCAAAGAGCAGAAAGTGATGCTGGGCTTGATGCTACTGCTAGAACTGCCTTGGAACTTCTGGGTGTTTGTGGATTTGAGGGAATATGTTTTGTGTAGAGCAGGAGTTGTGAAGGAGTAACTGCGTTCAGAGAAAAAAGTGACACTTTTCATTTGGCTTCCTTTCACTGTCTGCCTTTTTGGGATGCTGGCTCAGGTAGTTCTCTTTAATCTGGTGAAGCATGCCTTCCATAAGACAGTTCATCAGTGATTGCTTTAAGGTACTTTTGTGATAAAAAAAGATGGCCCCAGCCCCTGAGCAAAGACATTGTGGGAGAGACTGGGGCTTTGAACCCAAGAAGGGCATGATGGTAACACTGGTCTGACAGTTTCCGTGAAGGAAAACTGCCTGTTTCTTGGCCTGAACAGACTAGAGCTGGTTAACCATGCAAAGCAGGTGTCAGCTCTGTTTCAGCAGGGATAGTGTTGTGAAATGTCAAAAGAGGAAGGTTCACACAAGTGCAGTGGCCACAGACTTGCAGCTCCTCAAATTCCTGAGGGTTATCACTTTCTCTTGCACTTCCATTACTCAGACAGGTAACTATCTGTACCTGGGGAAAAAAGAAGTCTCCCCACCTTTCCCAAAGAAAAGCCATAGAAACCCCAAAAGGATTTTCTTCCCTCCAGCTTTGGGCTAAATATTCAATCTGAACCAGTGGCAGGCTGGACATGCCCAGGGCCAGGGCTCTGCTGCCTACACGGTGGGTAGTTTTGCTCTGGGGAGGGCACTGTGGCAGTGCCTCCTCTTGTGGCAGTGGCTCCACTTGTGGGCATGGGTGGGCTCTTTCTCCCTCAGCTGCTCTCCTGCCAGGACTGCAGGCACCCTGACTGGCAACCTGTACCTGAGAAGGAAGGACTGGGACCAGGAAGGCATATCAGGGAACAAAGAGATAATTTTCCCAACACCCTCCTACTCATGCGGTGTTGCAGGCAGCTTCTGTAACCATGATAGCTGATTTTTCTTATCCCATGACAGGTGTTTTATTTCAATCAAGTTATTAGCTTCATTTCTTTGCCTCCTTTGCCATATAACTCCTCTCGACTGGCTCTTTAAAAGCAATCTGCAAGTACAAATTGGTCTCCTGACTAGCGTTAGATTTTACTCTTGTTCACCTAAATGGAAAGACATCGCAGACATCAATAACCCTGTGTTTGGTATCATAGCTGATTAGAACACCCTCTGAGGAAACTTGGCAATGGGGCACTTGGCTCCCTTTAGTATCCCACAGGCAAAGGTGGCTGGCTTCCCTAACACCTCCCTGGTGCATCACAGGTGATGGTCTCCTTAGGATTTTCCCAAACTAGCTGGTTTCCATAATGTTTCTGGCCCTGGAGGAGCCAGCTGGCTGCTGTAACCTGCACTGGTGGCTGTGAGGAGAGGAGAATTTGGCTACCCATCAGTTCTGGGATGCTGATGTAGGGTTTTTGCTGGTCACACTGATTGCTAGGTGCTCATTTCCAGGCACTGATTTCCTCATGCATATAGGAAGCTTGGCAGGTAATTACCCCATGGTGCAACAAATGATGGGAGGTAAAAAGAATAGTAATAATGTTAAATTATTATTGGGCACATAGAGTCTTCTTGGAAGGTTCAGCTGCCAGTCAGGGTTTGTGTTCCAACAAAACAGATCAAAGCCACAGGCAGTGTTGACAGGACTTGCCCTCAGAGCCAGCCTGCATTCACGTGTTCACAAATCTCCAGCTCTGCTGAAACACAGAAGGAGAAGGTATTGCAGAGAGAGATCTCTGTGGGGAAGAAGATGTGTAAGTCAGAAAGGAGGGGAAGAAAGAGAGAGAGAGAGAGGGGAAAAGATGAGTAACTGAGTGTTCAGGGGCAAGAAAAGAGCTTAAACCAAACTAAATGCTGGAAAATGTTGAGAAAATATAAAGTACACTTGCTTTTGCTCTGCTTCAGGTAAAAGAGAACCCCTAAACTGCCTTGTTCTTACATAAGAACAACTCTGAAGGTTTTCCTCTATAGCTTCATAGTCCTAGAAACACCAATTCTGGCTGAATCCCAGAGGGTAAATATTTGCAAGAAAGACGCTATTATCATGTTGCCATTTGCACTTGAGCTCTAAGGTGTTTACACAGCAGTGGCCAACACAGAAGCAGAGCATGACTCAGAGGCAGTGCTGGAGGAAGAAGGTCTCAAAGCACATTTCAGGTATCAGACACCTCTGTTTCATCAAGCAGACAGTAAATAACCAGGTAAACACACATTCTTGCTAACATCTCTTACACTGTAAATACTGCCCATTCCCCAGACCTGGCCTTTCTGTCTGCTCAAAAACCTTCTTCACTCCTGACATTTCTGTTCTTATTTTCATAGTTTTATTGGCCATGCCACTTGAATCACCCAAACTGCAAATATTTCCATATAAGTGAGAGTGTGGTTCTGTTTTTTACACAGTTTATGGGACTCAGTAGGATTGACAGGTACTGGAATTTTCTCTCTCTTTTTCTCTAAGTGTTTTTTGTTGTTGGACATCATATAACTTTATTGAAGGCTTGATCCAACCCCGACTTGATGGTAATCAGAATTATAGAAGGTCCTCAAAAAAGCCCACATGAGTTCTTATTCCCTTTTTGGCCCTAGGCTGCCACTAATTTGTTGCTGTTATTCTTGCAATCAATTGTAGGCATGTGCATGATAATGAAATTGTTTCTACAAGTGAAATGCATGACCTGCTTTAGTAGGTTTGCTCCTCAAGAGCATCCAAAGCTTTTCTACTGTTTCAAGCAGCAAGAAGAAGCTGTTGATTCCTGCTGGGCTGCAGCATTCACCTCCCAGGAGAGGATAAAATCAGGTTACACCGTAGCTCCCACACAATCTGTAGGATTTTTCACTCTTTTCAAGTTCAGGGTCAGTTATTTTCTATTGGGTGTATCCATGCATCTCATAGAAGGTAACCGGATTATACAGATTCAACTAAAGGGATAACAGGATTTTATGTGTGTAAAGAATGGCAGCTGAAAAGAAATATCTTGACATGTCAGCAGAACAAGGTCCACCGAGTGAATCGTGAACACAGAGCTAGCATGTCATAATTTACAAAAGAAAATTGTATTTTAATAGCAGGATCAGTGCTTCTAATTGTAACTTCATGGTTATGTGCCTGTAATTTAAAACACTGAGGATAGGACTTATGGAATAGAAATCAGATAAGTGTCATTCTACCAATGAACGAATCCTAGCAATTAGCTCCCTGCCCCAGTCTGCATCAGGAAATCCTCCCTTGGAAAGGAGGGAATTAATATTCTGCACGTATCTCCTGCAAAACTCGGGTTTACAGAGCAAGATGGTTTCTCAAAGATACAATTCATGAAGTCCTATAAAAACGACTTTTTGATGAAGAATTCTAAGCCATCCTTTTACATTCATAGTGTTAAAAAGATATCAATGTGAGATCTAGTTACTTAAATAGTTATAGGATTAATCTGTGAGGCACAAAGCTGTTCTGGCATTCAAACTGTTCTCTATTTAGGGGTGTGCACGCGGACAGCTAAACTCCTTAGGGCAGACAAAATAAGGGGCAGAAAAAGGGGAGTCTTATATACATTCATATAGAACAGCTATTGCTATTGAAATTTGTATCACCAGTTACATTTCAATAGCTTTTCAGTGCACACCAAATGCTCACCTCTTACTCCTGTCAACCTCATCTCGTTTATAAAATTTTACAATAGTGCCTTCCTATATGCACTGAAAACATTTTCAGCTTCACAGTTGCTATAAAGACCCATATCAACAAGAAGAAGCAGCTGGGCATGCAGTGAATCTGTTCTTAAGCAGCTAACAAAGAGACAAAGGGGAGAAAAAGAAAGGTGTCTGCAAGGAGTTGGTGCTCACATGTGTGTGGGCTTAACACAGCCCCATTCGCTCTAACTTTGGGATAAAATCCCAGCTCTGAAACCAGATAAAGCCACACCACTGGCTTTCCTGTAAATAGCAACCCCCTATCTCCCAGCTACATACATTTGAGATGCTGCACAAAAAGTGGATAAACTTTTTACAGCCTTCACGTGCGAATTTTTAGTTAACAGAGAAATACAGCAGCAGCAGCATAACATGGCATATCACTTGGTACTTACCCGGTATGTAGTTGCACAGTCTCTCCACGGCTGCCTTTACTGTACTGTTGTGCCATTGTGCAAGCTGTTCAATTACAGACACCACGAGCACACATCCTTCAAACAAACAAACAAAAAGAGCAAATAGGGTTATCTGTGAAGTGTGATGAAGCACCCTGTGCCACAGAAGTATTTCAGGCACCGTTGGGCATTTCATTTCTTGAGATGCTCCATGGCAGATAAGTGTTCAAGAGGAAAAAATGTTTGTGAACTTCTGCCTCAATGGGAACCCTGTAAGTTATGACAGAGAGGATGTTGATGCCAGAGGAGCACACAGCTGGCTTTTACAGCACTGTGTGGTGCTCCTGGAAAAATGACTCTGTTCTTTCAAGGCTGAAAATCAAGAAGTGAGTGGGAAAGCCGCTGTTACAGCTGCCTGCTTGGCCACCTGCTTTCTTGTTATTTCTCACAAAGAAAAAGAGGCTCAGGTCTGTACTTGGTAGGATTTTATACCTCTCCACACAAGCCACACAGAGAGCTACCAAAACCGGAAAACAAGTGGTTGTGACTGTCTACAGAAGACACGTCACACCGCACATGTATGTGCTGACCACGACAAAGCACCCAGGGCATCATTTCTTCACAGACTTTCCTCTAAAGCTCAGCAGTGCTCAGCACACACTGAGCTTCTGGGCCCAGTTACACACGTGCTAAAGCCAAAATGTCTTCATAGTTCATGCTGCTCTGCTTCTGTGGTTGGAAAGAAACCACTTCCTATGACCTATGAAGCTGCTTATTTCTCATCACTAATCTGGGTGTCAGCAGGGCTACTGTACAGATGCTCCTTGGACTAGCTATGGCTGAGACTCACAAAATTGCACACTAGTGAAGCGTTTCTTGAGATCTGTGGCACCTTTCCTGCTGTTTTGGGGATTAAATAGGTTCAACGTGGTCCCCACAGAATAGTCATTCAAAATCCACATGATAAGCATTCATTTCAAGCCAATTTTAAATTGCTGTAGGTCAGCATTGTGCTTTCTCTGCAGTGGCTTCACAGTTTTTTGAGGAAGACAGTTTTGGTGATGCAAAGACTGACCACTGTAGTCAGATCTGGCAACCAGAGTGAGGTCCCTGCCTAGACTCGGAGGCTGCGTAAGGCAAGATGGTATCCCAGGCAGATAGGATGCCAGTTTCCAGTGGCCTGGGTAAAGATTTCTTTTTGAAATCCCTGTAGCTGCAGTCTCTTTTCTCTCCCCTGCAAGAAATCTCAGCTCTCAGACTTGCTCTGACACAGTCCAGAAATGAAGGTGAGCTGCAGCAATTTGATGTGGCTGCAGAGTCACCTTTTTCCAAAGCTCAAGAGCATTAATGCTCAGGTTTTCACACTGGCATAACTCTTCAAAGTGAGCTTTTAAATTCCATCCAAGCACCTATATGCTATTAAATCAAAGTGCAGTTTTTCAACATAAATAACTTTGATGCTTCTATGGATCAAGTAGCAAGTAAAAGAGGAGGTATTACAATTGGAACTTGCTGTAAGACCAGTATTTTTGAGTCTTCTATTACTTCTTCTACCTCAAATACAGTAATCCAGTGGAAATTACAGTGAACTTGTCCCCTCTTTTGCAGGGATAAAAGCCCACTTCTCCATACTTATTAAATAAAATGCTCATTCAAGATCTTCTGCAGAATGATTTATAAAGCATGCTAAGAGCCATTACCTCCAGTCAGACTAAAAAAATAGGAGAATAAATGGAGACAGATACAACCAAGGAAATTCTTTCTTCCCTCTCCCCCTCCCTCCTGCCCACCCCCTCACTTCACCCCTCCAAATAGCCAGAGGCTAGCTAGCCCAAGGAATTGACAGCTCACTAAAACCAGAATAACTCATAAAGCAAAAAAAAAGAGTACAATAATAAAGATCTCAAGGAAAAGTACAGGGGACATC
>JAWWMP010000081.1:46382453-46395098 GCA_035047865.1 Dendrocincla tyrannina
TCATTAAAACCAGAATAACTCATAAAGAAAAAAAAAGAGTACAATAATAAAGATATAAAGGAAAAGTACAGGGGACATCCAAGATGAAGGGAAAAGTATGCTCAGGACTTGGGCTGGAAGAACAGACCAGGGCCACCTGCACCAGTTTTAAACACTAGCAGGTGCCTTAGCACAGCCTTATCATAGAATCACAAAACAGTTTGGGTTGGAACAGACCTTCAAAGTTCATCTAGTCCAAACCTGCTGCCATGAGCAGGGATATCTTCAACTAGATCCGATGGCTCGGAGCCCCATTTAAGCTGACCTTGAATGTTTCCAAGGATAGGGCATCCATCAATTCTCTGGGCAACCCGTGTCAGTGTTTTACCACCCTCATTGTTAAAAGCTCCCTCTTTATATCTAATCTAAAGTAAGGCTCTTTTAGCTTAAAGCCATTACCCATGGTCCTATCCCATGCCCAGGTGGTGCTTGTGCTAGGGACCACTCCCCAGAGCACATCTGGATGAGGACACTCAGTTGATAGTGAGTCAGGGGAGAAGGGAGGAAGTTGAGGAATGGAGGAGACTTCAGCTGTTGGGGTGGAAACTATGCCCTGCAGTAGGTTCAGAGGCAGAAAACAGACCCTGGCTGCTTTGCTGCGGTAGTTTGGGCATAGCCACGCTGGACTAACCCCATCCTTTAGCACTGAGATGGCAGTACACACCCTCAAGACACACCATAACACATCCAAAAGGCATTACATAACTTAGTCCTTAGAAGACTATATTATTAACACACACGTGCAAACTACAGACAACAAAAACTTCCCTTCCCCTGACTTCTATGTCTGTTTTATATATGAGGCTGGAAGCTCAGAAAATTACCTCAATGATGACACATTCTTTCTGTGCCTTCCCTTCTACTCATACCAAGGTCAAGCACTCACCCAACAATCTCATTGTCTAGAAGTCAAAACACCAAAAAGGAGTCCAAGAAGAAAGACAGGAAGGAGCTAGCCCTTTGATATTTTCCAAAGTGCCCAGATTTTGGGGTTGTTTTGTAACCTCTCATTCTTTTGCACCTGGAGCTTGAAGAATCTACAGAATCATAGGATTATTTAGGTTGGAGCTCACAGTCTCACCTATGGCAGCAGAGGGAAGTGTCCCTCCTTTTGCCTGTGCTGGGTAACCCAGAGCTCCTGCACCTGCATCCAGGGTCTACAGGAAAAGGGGCTTATGGACAAACATCTCAAAATCCCAAAAGTTGGGCTGAGGATAAAAATACCCTCAGTGTTTCCATTGTCTCTGTTATACAGGAAGACAGTCTCCACTGAAGATGTGAGTTTCTCTCTCATGTTTGTCAAAGTACCGCAGAGGGAGTTAGAAACAAAAAAGCTATTTTTGGTTCAGTTTTGCCAAACAGAAACAGAATTATTAATCACAAACACAATCATGTGGGTAACACCACTCAAGGAGCAGCCTCCTGGCAATCCAATGAAAATTTTTCATGTTGATTAAGTCAGATAGACCCCTTTGTGTCTATTGAACGAGGCCCAAAGGGAGATCTGCTTCACACAAGGATTAACGGAGCCATCTCTGAGTTTGTGCAGTACTTTACTCAGTACCTTGGGCTACTGGATGCTGTATGAATATAAATAACAATAATAATAGCCTGACTACTTGGGATAACCCCATAGAGCTGAGCTTCAGAATGTTTGCTCTCATAAACTCATCTTTGCTATCACAGAGGGGATGTTTCTGTTCATGCTATTGCACCTTCCCCACCTTGATTATTCAAATGCTACCCGCCCTTGAGTGCATTCATTCCAGACAAAAAACAACTGCACTTCATGGGACAGGCTGATAAAGAGTCTTGACTGATTTTAAAAGGGCCTGCAGTTCCAGTTGGCACTCAGGCACAGTGCATCCTCAGGCACTGTGGCTGAAGTCTCCGGATCTGAATTTGGGGAGTCTCCCCTGCCCTCTGGTGGGAAAGGTGCTCCCCAAGAACACATGGCACCAACACGAGCCATTGGCTGATCTGCCCTCTGCTTTCCCCATCTACCAGGGCTTTTATCAGCTGCCCTTCGTCCACCTCTCTTTACTCCTCGTGGTCTGCTGGCACCTCTTATCGCCCTGCCATGGGCTGTGCCAAAGCCTTTCATTTAGAGTGATGTCACCAGGAGCAGCTTTTGGGCTGGAGATTGTGAATTACTCAGGGAAAAAGGTTGAATCCTGTGAGGAGGGAAGAGGAAACCTGCCTAGACTCCTTTTTTTTTTTTTTTTTAATAAAACCGTGCCCCCACAGTAATTCTGATTTATCCTCTAGAAGAACCTATCTCAGGTGCTGGGCTATAGGTAAAACTTCAAGGGGTTACTGCCTATAAATTCAAGTTAACTCAGACTATCCTCGCTCCTACTACAAACCTGCTTTCTTTTTAATCAAATATATCATCTTCCTCTGGATTTAGTGGCAGGAAAAGAAATACTAACCAGTTATCCTAGCCTTTAATGGGTCTTAATGCTGCTGGCTAAAAATGGAAAATAATTAGTTAGCTAAAAAGGGCAGGTTGTAAAAATCTCACTGCTTTAATTACTTATGATATGTGCAAAATTATAAACTTTTTAGTACTCTGATATCAATAGAAAAGCACGTCCAGATCTGGCCAGTCATTACAGCTATTGCTTGCTTTTAATTTGCTTGATATTAAGATGTGATTTATTTCTTATCATGAGCTGGGCATATGTAAACCAATGTAAATAGGCTTCATCATTAAAAAAAGCTCTGAATTTGTTTATAGTTGCGTACGATTTTCTTTAGAAACAAGTTTCAGTAACTTGACTCTGCTGTCTCACTTCAATAATAGGTTTCAATACCCTGACAGGCTGAAGAATGTTTTCTCTGGAAGAACTTCATTGGCATTACACCATCTATCAGCCATTAGAAACTAGACTGGTATTAATAAAGTGCCTGTCTCTTTTAGCGATACTTTCTGCCATCTGCTATTAATTTCTGAAGAGATAAGACAAGACCATAACCATTTCGCTCAGCAGCACTGAGGTGAAAACTCACATGTCAGGAAGTACTTCTTTCCATGTATTTGAAAGTAGTGTGTAATAATAAAATGACATTTCCAATAAGCTCAGGGGAAAAAAATCATACCCCAATAATAAAATCAAAGTTAGAGGAATTCATTTCTTAGCTGTGAAGCCTCTGGCAGTTTGAGCAGACTATTTAACTTAATCCACTTCTGCCACACAAGTTTGAAAGGCTCTATAATTAGAATTATACCTAGGGATGTCAAAAAATGCCTGGATAGTGTAAGCTGCCTCTCTAAGTTTCTGATTTGGAGGTATATTTGTCTGAGCAAAACTCTGTTAAATTGGATTTCTGGCACCTGACACATCCTCCTTTGCCATCTTTTGCTCATGTTTCTGGGTGCTGGACTTCCTTCTCACCCCTCCAGCCATATCACTGTTCCTCAGCCATAAATTAAATGTACCCACAGAGCAGAAGGAGGAAATAAGTACAAAAAGCAGTCTTGGACACAAATAGCTCTCTGCAAACCCTGACAGCCAGGCTGTGGCCACCCTGCTTGTTCCTGGTGAAGCAGGAGCTGGAGCCTTGCTTGGTGAAGTGGCAAACCTCTGCCTCAAAAAATCTGTCCGCAGCAGCAATCCTCTGTATAAAGGAACCCATCTATCACACTCCTGGCTTTATATAGAAGACAAAGCCTTTCCAAAAACACAAGCTTTGCTTCTTCCATCTATAGATGATCCAAGGCATCTCTTACAGCCTGCAGGTGAGGAGACCCCAGAGTCTGTCTGCAAAAAGCAATATTGCTACTCCTCATGCAGATGCTGTTGTTAGGCATAAAAACACCTCTTTCCAAATTCATCTAATCCAGTTCCAGTTCAACCTGGAACAAGACATTCCTGTTTGAAATAAGAGCATTCACATGGGGAGCCAATAAGAAATCAGGTTTTTCTCCTCCGAGATGGGGGCATCCATGTGAGATGCAGCTGCAGGCAGACCATGGTTATGCAAAGCTACAATACAAGAATGTTTTCTTTTTCATAGAATT
Source organism: Dendrocincla tyrannina (assembly GCA_035047865.1). Lineage (NCBI taxonomy): Eukaryota > Metazoa > Chordata > Aves > Passeriformes > Dendrocolaptidae > Dendrocincla > Dendrocincla tyrannina. Next base: position 46,386,517 of record JAWWMP010000081.1, read on the forward strand.
ATAGAACGGTTTGGATTGAAAGGGACCTTAAAGACCACCTAGTTACAACCACCTTCCCATGGGCAGGAGGGTGATTGCAATCTTCCACTAGACCAGGTTGCTCAAAGCCCCATCCAACCTGGCCTTGAACGCTGCCAGGGATGGGGGGTCCACAACTTCTCTGGACAACCTGTTCCAGCATCTCACTCATTTCATATTCCTTTCCTAATAGCCCCCAATTCCTATTTTGCCTTTTTGCACTACTTCTCAGCACTGAGCTGATACTTCCAAAGTACTCTCTTTATAACCTCAAGATTTCATTCCAGCATGGAAATATTCAGCTCAAATGACATAACTGTATATGCAAAATTAGGACAGTTATCTTCCCATACACAGCCAGAGGATTTGTTTCCTTGAAAGGTAATTTAGAAATGGCTCTGAGTGATAAAGTCTTTTAACTCAGACCTTGCTTCCTATTCCATTTACAGTGCTAATGTATTTTTATACAGACACTGAAGTAATGGAATATAATTATAGGTATCCATTCAAATATGTTGGCATATACAACATATACAAGACCCTTTCACCCTAAATTTGCTAAGTGTTATGAAATATCCTGGAAATACTTAACGGTACACTATTAACAAACCTGTCACTGGGCACTAAAGTAACATATAGTATATAGGTTAAAGAAATTTTTAAAATATTAATAGCAATACAGCAGTATTTTGAGTAAAATCAGTAACAAAATCAGCAAACCCTGGAACACCAGTTGTCATTTCTGTTGCTCACGCAATAGCAGTGAGCCACCTCAGGCCCCCAAACTCTAGAGCTCTAGTCATTCATTACTGTTTAGTTAAGACATCCAACAAGGACTCTGACAGAGCTATGACAGTACAAAAAATTCAGTTTCCACCTAGTGGAAGACTCTAGTACCATACCTGCCAGCCAAATGTATCCCCAGTGTCTCCTACATTACACTTGAAAGAGCCTTATTTTAAAAAAAATCTATAACCCCAGGCATTTCCAATGGAAATGTTTTCTGTATTAATTAATAGGAAAAAACCCTCCATGTATGTATGTGTGCCATTAACATATTTTTCTTTTCCAAATCAGGAAAGAGTATTGAAAATTTACTGAAGCCTGATTGCTGGCAGGGGAAGTTAATGTAAGTGGATAACTTCATCCTTGTCACAGAGGTTTGGCCATTTTAGGACTCTGAATGCACAAAACCTGTTTCACATACACAGTTCCTAAAACCAGTAAAAATGATTGCCTTAAAGATAAGCATAAGTTCTGTAGAGAGTTAACATATGATCAAGAGTGAGGGGCACACACAGAGCAATCAGTATCCAAATGGACCATTGATAAATAAGATCATTAAAGAAAATTATACTGAAGGCAAGCATCAGTAATATAAAATTTACATGACCACCCATAACTACAAATGCACACATATGACTGTTTACACACACATAGATATAGATGTGTTGGTATGATAAGCATACCTTTTTATTGTGATCAGTAGATATATTTACATTTTGCAGTCATAAACTTTCAGTGAGACTTGGGGTGATTTTGGAAATGGAATTTTTACCATCAGTTGCTGAATAGTTGCTTTAGAATCTCTACTGTACTTGCTACTCCCATGCCTGTTCTTTTCTATCTAAAGTATAATCATAGGAAAGAAATGTTATGGTCAAATTTAGCACTTATTGCTGACCACTAGGCCAAATTTTGCCACTGAGTAAACTGAGCACCTCTGTTGGTGAACTGAACAGAGGTGCTGTGGCTTGGCACTGGTTTAGCTGTAATCAAAGTCGATTCCCAGCCTTTCAGAGTAAAATATATTGTGGTGTCACACTGATATTGGGCATGGCCTTTTTACAGAACTCACTGAGCTGTAAATGATACGTTCTGTCATGGTGCCTCCCCAGAAAATATGTGCACAGCCACTTTGTCTGAGCACAGTTGTTAAAAGCCTCCCACTCCGTTTGGCATGTTCCATTGTGTGAAGTTATCAGGAAATCCAAACGTCGCTCTGTGGGGCATATTTCATCCCTGCACTCATGCACAGCTAGGCAGGGGCAAACTCATAAGGACAGTGATGACCGTGCCTATCAACACTGGTAGAGGTCAGTGGTTTATGCTGCTGGTGGCATGGAAACATCTTTAATGTAATCAGAGCTGAAAATATGTTTCAAAAACATGCTTCTCCATACACTAGGAATTACGTGCTCCGGGCTGAATGGAAGTGGTGACCCTGCAAAAGTTGCTGAGAATGGCATTCTATTGAACACAAAGATGGGGATATTTGCTTCCCTGGCTGCTGACCCACAGGATCTCCACTTGCTAGCAAAGAAGATGGAAAGCATTGCTGTCTGGCTGTATTGAGTGCTCCCTGACTAATCACCTCGTTCCAAAATGGGTAACCAAAGTTAATCGCCAAGAGAGCAGGCAGTCGGCTGCTGGGGAGAAAATAAATAAATGCTGCTATTTGCAAATGGTTCTCGCAGTCACAGCACTGAACTCCCAAAACACTGGCCTGGAAGAAGTCCTCTTATACAACCTCTGCTCTAGCAGTTATCTGTGCCTTCTGGGCCATTCCAAAGGGGCAGGGTAGACAGTCCATAAAGACCTCTAATGAGGTGTTCTACAGATTTCTCAGGAACTAATGACCGTGCTCACTTATCACTACCCTTAGAAAATCTTCTTCCTAACCTGAATGTCCCCACTGGCACTCATTTCGGTTGCTTCTTGCCCTTGCTGTTAAGAACCTCGAGAATGGATCACCCTTTTAATGTTTTCAAGGACAGATATGTCTGTTCTCAAGTTTTTCTTCTCTAGACTAATTAACTCTAATTTATTCACTCCTTTTTTTATAGCTTATGCTTGTTTTTCTCTGAAACCTCCTGTCACTGTGCATCGTTCTTGATGCACAGCCCCAAAAGGGAAGGCAGAAATCGCTCTGAGGCCTCATCAATGCTGAGAAAGGTAACGGGTTACTTCACATGTCTTGCAAGCTAACTTCTGTTCACACGTCTTGGTGTGCGCCGTGTGTGCGTGTGCTTCGTGACAGCATGCCATCATTGTACCACCACGAGCCCAGATGATCCTCCCCAGGGATGCTACCCAGCCAGTGCTGCCTCATCTGCTACAAGTGTCTTGGACCATTTCTGCTGAAGTGCCTTCAGCACTCCCATATTGAAATTACTTTTTCAGGTGCAGTACTCCAAGTTGTCAAGATTGTTTTGAATTTAATTCTGCCCTTCACTGTACTTGCAAACGATTTCATCTGTATATGAGCTGCTAATTTAATAGCATACATTTCATTATCCTGGCTAATGAAAATATGGAATGATAGCATGTTCAAAAGAGATGTCCAATAAAGACATCATTTTGTACATCCTTGTAATTACTCTCTGAGCAAGGCTATCCACCAGTTTTGTTCTGCCTTGTAGAGGCTTGATCAATGTTACATACCTCTCAGCCTTAAGATTGCTGCTGAGGTAGTGCCAAAACCCTTACTAAAATCCAGCTATAATATCTACTACTTCCTCTGTGTCTACATGCCATTATCTAATTGGCAAAGAAAATTAGATTGATCTGACACTATTTTTGAAAGGTGCTTTTAAAATGTTTTATTAACTATTTCAGGATTTTTCCTAGGAATTTATGTTTAACTGATTAATCGACCGCTCCCCAAATTTCTTCTGCACTATATTGCAGAGAGATGAATACTGCAGTTCCCTTCTGCCTTTCAGTGTCTCCTTCACTTTCTGCTTCTTCCAGGGCATCTTCTGCATTTCCTGAGGTTGCTTCAGACACCTCTGGATGAAGTCAACTTTGCTAGAGAACATAACAATTTGCAAAAACCCCTAAGGGGCTCCATTGTAGCTCAGGGTGGTAGGCAGTATGAAAGAAAACCTTTAAAAATTAGTAGAAACGTGTTTAAAAAAATGCAGAAAAATAAAGAACATGATCTCAGGTATGACAAAATATTAACACCAGTGTCAGCCATTCCCAGTGTTACTGTACTGTCTTTGGCTACCTTAACATTAAGGAAAACTTTGCTCACCCTGTGAAATGGGCAGTATTTTCCTCACTTAGCACATGGGAAAGTCAAAGACCCGAGTATCTGAAGGGTTCATTCCTGCTTAATTTTTGAGAGAAAAATACACAGAATATCTTTCTAAGGACTGAAACTATTATGCTGTGCTAAGCAAAAGAATTTCTAGGTCTCATCCTGAATAAACCCCCCAAGCCATACAGCCCATCAGTAACAAACCCAGACAAGAAAGCCAGACCCATCATCCAGCTCCCAAAGCAGTGCAAAGAGCAAAACCTCACTGCCTCTACAAGAACAAAAAACAGCTTCATGGGCTTTTGCATTCCCTTCCAACTCAGCATATTCTGTGATTCTATGATTGTATGTAGGAAAACTTACAAAAGCCTTTTTATCTACCATAAGGAAAAAAAAAAGAGAAGAATATATCACATGCAAAGTGTGCAACAGGCCAAGAGGAAGCATCTGAGCTAATTTCAAAGAATGTAGAAAGGGTGGCATTTTTCCAGCCTGGGAAGACGGAAACACTGATGGAGAAACAAGATTGTCAGCTGTTGGTAAAGTTTTCCTCATGACAAGGCCAAAGAAGGACCATTTATCTGGCTGTGGTTAGAAACTGCTATAGACCAGTTATCTTAGATAGTTAGGAACTGCTTATGTATACTACACTTGATTCTGTGGCTGGGAGGATTATCATGGGATGCTTTGCCCCTCTTTGCCATAACTCTAAAAGACAGTAGTATTAAACCCCTTTTTGGGTGGGAACACTCCAGTTGCTTTATTTGCACACCAAGTCCATTATGAAAAGACTTTTCCTGAATGAAGCAGCCCCATTTTTCATGAAATTGCAGAAAAAATGATGTGACTTTTTCTACACTTACTAAGGTTGGTTAAAACTTCTGTCTAAATGTTTTGTAGTAAAATTTTGCTGTAAAAGAGTCACCTTTTTTAGACAAATAACAATCTGAAAGCAGATGTGTTTTGACCAGCCTCTCACTATGAGTTCTCTGAGTTGTTCAGCCCGCTGTGGCACCTCACTGGGGACAAAGCCTCCTCTCCTCCCGCCCTATTCCACACCAGCACAGAGATGCCTACACAAAATAGATTTCCCAGGATCTGCTAAGGGCAGGGAAGCCCCTTGAAGCATCCAACTGCTTTGCCAGTATGACCAGAATATACTGGGGCAGATGGTGGTGCCTACCCAGGGAATGCCACTAGCATGGAGAACAAGGAGAAAGCAACCAAGTTGTACCACATTTAACGGAGGTACCAGAGCTGTACTTTGCTCTCCTGTCATCATTTCTACGCATTTCTTCAAGAAGTGTGATAGTTTCAGTGGAAAGGATTAATGGGAAATATTTTCTTGGTTTTGTTACTGGAAGAGCATCTATTTTCTGACAGGCTTTGGCTACTACCTTAGCAATCTCGATCATGCAGGTGGTACACAGGAGTGATCAGAAATGACTATTCAATGTGCAGTCACCTCATTTCCCTCAGAAAAGAGAGGCAGATAACTTTGAAAGATTAGACCCCTGACCACACATTTAGCTTGCATGAAAAACCCCATTTCTTCAATAAAATCTCCTATACATTTGGCACCAGACATCTCTCACATTAAAAATTAGATTAGATATTATGAAGAAATTTTTCACTGTGAGGGTGAGAAGGCTCTGGAACAGGATGCCCCATCCCTGACAGTATTTAAGGCCAGGCTGTATGTGGCTTTGAGCAACCTGGAAGGTTCCCTGCCTATGGCAGTGGGGCTGAAACCATATGATCTTTAAGGTCCCTTCCAACCCAAACCATTCCATGATGGTCTCTGATTCTATGAAAAATTCTGCGTTGATCTATAAGGCCAAGAAGATGCAGAGGAAGTTCTTATGGTTCTCTCCCACTACCTTTCCAGATGGCAAACTAAGCTACCAGGGGCTGGTTGAGCTGTTGTGAGGAAACCACAAGCTGATTTTGGCTTAATTTCTGCTCCTAAGAGGGCTGGTCACTGAATCAGATGCAAGAACTGAGTTACCCCCGCTCCAAGTCATGGCAAGTGCAACTCTTAGTTCCTCCATGCTTCCCCTCTCCTGCTTGAGACAACAAAGGGACACAGGGTTTTTGAGAGCTGTCAGTGTTTTCAAGAGTTAGTTGAGAGAGCAGCTAATGAGTGAAAGCCCAGGGGTGGCCATCTGGGCCACCAGCCACCAGCCCTCCCTGCCAAGCCTGGCCCATGTACTTTTAAGACTCACCGCACTTCATTCTTATCTCACAATTTACAGAGGTGGACACGGTCTGTTTTGGTCCTGAGTTGAGCTCACAAGGATGACTTTAGCTGAAGAGACACCTCAGAGAGAGAAGCTGGTGTGGGAGGCAGTGTTTTTCATGTCTCCTCTCTGAACAAAGACAGTGGGGAGAAGTTCAGTGGTCCCAGCAATGGGGCTGACACCGCTCTCATCCACTTAGGAGGGGAAAAAAAGGACCAGTTACCTTGCATAAGGCAACTTCAGTGTAATGTGCAGTCACTTTAGGAATTTAGAGTTTTGCTGGGTTAACAGGATGGAAAGGGCAGGCAATGCTCACACCTAACATCTAAAAAACACCAGTGTGATCACCGCCTTTCCTGTGCCATCAAAACCGTAGCTGCCTAAAGATCTCACCATTAAACACCACCACTTCCCCCTCGCTCTGGCAGCTGTTTGGTCACCACCTGCACAGCTGCCAGTCCAAACAAGGCCAGTCCCTGACAGTAATTTCTGCTGTTCTCTCCATCAAGGGCTGCACAAGCCTCACCACCCTGACTTTGCTCTGCTTTTGGTTCACCCTGCCTCACTGGCGCCAAAACTTTCAGGGGCACTGTGAATAGCTCTGAAGTGAGGCAAAAATTTGCTTTTACCAAGCTTAGGATTATTATTTCTAATTGTATTCCTTGAGCCACAGTGAAAAGAATTATTTCCTTCTGAAGGATGGACAGCTGTGACAGGGTTGATGTTTACAGCATGCAAGGTGCCCTGGGGAACTAAAAGAATCATAGAATTATTTAGGCTAGAAAAGACCTCTATGATCAACAAGTCCAAAGGAAGACAAAATAAAGCATTTGATTGTAAAGCATAAGACATATCCATGATTTCACATTTGCACAGATAAAAAATATAAGCCCCCATGTTTCTGTAGGTGTACAGAGTCTCATGCCAAAGTGGTTTCTGGTGCAGGGATATCCACAGTTTAAACTGACTATGGTGGTCTTGCTTTGGGAATCACTTGGCCAGCTGAGGATACCCCCAGCTATAGGTGTTGTGGAGATCACCTGTCACCACAGTCACACGAGAGGGGGGTTGCCCACTTAGTAGAGGTTATGCAGATGTGTGCACTCACAGAAAGGAAAGGAAATGTGAGGAAACAGCCTTTGCAACTCGCCTATTCAGAGACGACCATCCAGACCATAAAGCTGTCTGGGCCATGTATGGACCAACCATTCTTAAGAATAGTTTCCCAGGCAATGAAGTCAATGAGGAGATCCTGTGCAAGCCCGAAGGGAACTGTGCCTTCCTGCAGTAACACAAAATGCATCATGAACCCTAACAAATACAAGAACCTCATAACATCCTGTTTCTATGTCCCAGACCCACTGATGTTAAAGCCAGCTTTTCAGATGCCATTCCCCACAGAGCAAACACATGAACTTTGGGAAGCAGCCACTCAAAAACAAAACCATAAAATAACTCAAGATCCCATGATGGCCTTGCAAAATCTTCAGTGACTGTTTCACCAAAGACTACAAGTATTTTGCAGTACAGCTGTTGAAATAGATAAAGGAGCGATTTATGGTGTGCATAGCAATTCTCAGCTCGCTGGTGGAGTAACAAATGAGCAAGTCCAGCAGGCAAACAAAACCTGGATACATACCAACACAGGTCTGTCCTCTGTACAGCCCAGTGGGGAGCGAAGGGGGTGCTGGATCATTTTCATGGGGTAGAGGGGAGGAAGAGGCAGCTTTTGGCAGAAGCAAGAGCCAGAGGATGCAGAATAAATTAAGGAATGTTTGCCTAGGGCCCTTCATCCTAAGGAAGGAAAAAAGGAAGAAATCAGGCAGGAAGGGTGAACGTGGACTTGCTCAGCGAGCATCCTGCATTCCTGCAGCTTGAGGTGAAAGGAGGCTTGCATGTCAGTGTAGCTGTAAGTAATGCAGGGACAGATTCCCAGCTGGGGACAGAGAGACCTGCCCTCTCACGAGGTGCACGGAGGGGACCTCACTCACAGAGGATCCCTCACTCACGGAGGATCCCTCACTCACGGAGGATCCCTCACTCATGGGGGATCCCTCACTCATAGAGGATCCCTCACTCATAGAGGATCCCTCACTCATGGGGGATCCCTCACTCACAGAGGATCCCTCACTCATGGGGGATCCCTCACTCACAGAGGATCCCTCACTCACAGAGGATCCCTCACTCACGGAGGATCCCTCACTCATGGGGGATCCCTCACTCACGGGGGATCCCTCACTCATGGGGGATCCCTCACTCACGGGGGATCCCTCACTCAT
>JAWWMP010000081.1:46395198-46481585 GCA_035047865.1 Dendrocincla tyrannina
ACTCATGGAGGATCCCTCACTCACGGGGGATCCCTCACTCATGGAGGATCCCTCACTCACGGGGGATCCCTCACTCATGGAGGATCCCTCACTCACGGGGGATCCCTCACTCACAGAGGATCCCTCACTCACGGGGGATCCCTCACTCATGGGGGATCCCTCACTCACAGAGGATCCCTCACTCACGGAGGATCCCTCACTCACAGAGGATCCCTCACTCACACATCGCAGGTGTTCTCCCCACCCCAGCTCCTCGCACGCCCCCTCAGCCCCTCTCGGGCCCTGCCACCCACTAACCCAGCAGGTCCCACACACCCTGTGCCCAGAGTGGGAGGTGACCCCAGGGCTGCTCTCCACACCCCACACGACCCCACAGTCCCCTGTGCAGCTCTTCCCAACCTGCTGGCCTGGGAGGACCAAGAGTGTTGGATGGACAGCTCTGGCTCAGCGCTCCCACGTCTCCGGCTGCAGCAGCGGATGAGGAACGGCCTTGAACCGCAGGAGCTGTCGGAGCCACTCAGCATTAATAACGCAAGACACTCCCCTGAACAACCAGGGTTGCAGAAAGGAAAAAAAAAAAAAAAGAAGAAAGAAACCAACTCCACAAACCCTTCCCCCCTGCGATGCCGCTCCTCTGCCTTCCTCCGCAGAGAAGAAAAGAAATATCTCTCTGGCTGCTTCTGTACGGTTTTTGACCAGGGTTTCCGTTCGAGAGGACTGGGTGTGAAAAACAAGAAGCTGCTCTGGCCAGGGCTGCCCATCTGGGGTTTTGCCAGGGCTTTAGTTCTGCTGGGACGGAGCCATGGGGATGGGAAACAGCTGCCAGTGCAAGGGCAGCACTGGGAGCTGACCCCTCTCCTCATCAGCTTTGAGCTCTTCACTTGCCTCCCCCAGCTGCCTGCGAGGCTTCAGAAACCCCGAGCTGCTTCTGCTTTGGCAGGCACGACAACTAAAGGTTTCCCTAACTCTTATTTTTTTTCCAATCCCTCAGATAAGGCAGAAACCAGTTGTTCCCCAGCCTGAAGCAAAAGCAGAGAGTAAAACATGTTGCCTCAGAGGTGGAACAAGTCTAAACATCTACATCCCAGACACTGTATGTCCTTTTGTATAACCCTGGGCCAGTCTCTTACCCTCCCAGCGGGCCATGGGTGCTCATCTTTTCTTTCCACTCCTTGCCTGGCTCTTTCAGAAATGGGCAGGCTGTTGACAAGGGTTACCACAAGGAGCCGTCTCACCTGGCATCCCTGCATGCTTCCCAGAAGTCATTACAGGAGACTTATAAATGGTGGTGTAAAAGGAGAACTAGAGGATCTATTAAAATTCCTGCCAATCCCTGCAGATCAGCATGATCACATAGGGATCAGATCCGCTTTAGTATTTAATGTGGTTTTTGCAAACCACTTCTTTGCTTGGGAGCCTGACTTACGACTTTTTAAAGACAGTCTCAGAAAGTTTGCCTCAACTTTGACAAGCAGGATTTACCGTGTGCTAATGATAATATAATCCAGTTGCTCTGGGAAAAAAAAAACAAAACAACTTTAAAATCTTCAGTGTGAATACAAATCACTCCATATCTCCATTCTCTAAGCCAAGCTATTGGCTTTCAAATATACGCTTTTCTTTGACAAAAAAAGAAAAAAAAAAAATTAACCCCAAAATAGGGGTAATAGCTGTTGCCTGAGTTTTGCAGAATTCTTCCTGCTTATCATTCTTCCTATAGCTAGCAATGATGGTTTTCCTTTATTTTTTTTAAATAGCAGATAAACAAAAATCATAGTGCAAAGTACCTTATCCATATGCCAATCCTACTGAAATCTGCAGGATGTTTTTCTTAATGCTGTAAAAACTTGCTATAAAAAGACACTGTGCTACAGCGACTGCAGCTCCATTAAACCCTTTTTAACACACATATCACTTGGTTCCCAATGACACTTTGAAGTCCTTTAAAACTCTGCATATTGGCTCATGAGCGCTTGCTGCAAAAGCAGAGTGCTAATAATAGGCAAGAAAAACCTTCCTAGCGGAGAGGTCTTCAGAATGGTTTCTGCCTTATATCTGTTGCAAAACACAAATCTAAACAACGGCACTTATAAAGTATATAGATAGATCCCAAGCTGCTTCCAGGCATGTAAACCTGCAAAGCATGTAGCTGAAGCCTGTAATCGGCTGTGTTGTTTTCTTTCATTTCAGGCTGTGGAAAGAGTGGTGAGATAACCCAGATTTGTGTGTAGCACAGAGTTGGTTTGCACTGTACCTTGTGCATTAGCCAAGCTCTTAAACCACCTAAAGAAAAACCCTAAAGCTTTTAAAATATGTGGTCTGGCCAGGCAAACAAGGGATTTGCGTGCTTAGATTTAGAGGCCAGCTGGGAAGGTGGCACCCCCCCGGTGTGAAATCTTTCTCCTTCCCACTCAAAGCAGATACCAAGGCCTGCCTTTTGCCAAGCAGATTTTATATTACTTCCAAGTCCCTAAGACAGTAAGACCTAAAGCTGTCTTGTTACAGGAGTGAAGGAGCCCATGACGTTGTGTTTTAATCTTAGTAAGCGCATGAATGATGTTCATGGGAGGTAAAAACATTATTAGATCTGTCCCAAAGGAAGGGATTTGATCATAAATGCCTCCATTAGGCTGTGTACAACATAAGTCAGGGAAGCAGACCTGGGACAAGGGTGGCTCAGGAGATGCTGCCTACCTAGAAATAAAGAGTATGGCAGCAGCAGCAATGGGAGACCAGAGCTCTGCCCTCTGCAAAGCACCAGGGCAGAGGGGTGATGCTTGGGGTGTCCCTTGCCCAAAAAGGTCTGGCAGAGTCACCCTAAAGCTTGTGAGCATCTCCGTCTCCCCAGCGCTATTGTTTGTTCATGTGTTTCAACCTGGGCTTGCAGCAGGTCCAGCCAGGAGGCAGAGTTCAGCTGGGGTCTGGACACTCAGGGTTGTGCTTCAACAGGACTCAGGGTGCCTGGGTGGGGGTCCTGGTGGGGCTGGTCAGGGCTGTCATGGCCCAGGGCCCTGACACTTGCCTTGGGGACCATGAAAGCCAGGCAAGTTCAGGAATGAACTCTGCAGAAATGCCCACGGCATACTTACCTGCAGCGTTACTCACCTACATAGTACTGAGAATACATTCAATGTCTTCTCTCTCTCTGGGTCTCCATGCATACCTTTTGAAGAGGAAGAGAGGACTGTGCAGAGCCAGAGGTGTGGTGGGAACACCCCCTCTTGCACATGGGAACCCTCAGTGCTCCGGCAATGACCCAGCTCCGCAGACACACAGGCCATTCAGGCACTGCCAGGCAGAAGGTGTAGGGTCAGATGCTTTTTTTCAAGGTTGAATTAGGACTAATGATAATAAACACACAAATACATGTGCACATATCCATGATATACATGCCCACACGCTGCTGCTTCCTGCCAAGGACATGGAAGTGCCCACAGCTCCCTCCATTCAGCACACAGGCAAGGAGGGATGCACATTGCTCCCTCTGCAGGGTTTTAGTAAAATGCTGCTCTGGAGGAAAGTGCTGTAGGTGTCTGCAGGTTTCTCTCAGGATGCCAGGACACACTGATGAGCTTGCTCATCTCGCTCAGCTTGATCCAGTCTAGGTTTCCTGGGGAATTTTACCACGTGTGTGTGTCCACAGAGCTGAAGGTCTGTTACCATATTCCCACATACAGATCAGTAACAAGTGTGATGTGTGGGGGACACACCACATAACAGAGGGCTTTGGTTGGGAATCACCAAAGGGGCTCCAGGGCTAAAGGACCATGATATGCCCCATTTGGTAACTCCCCACTCACACTCTCCAGCCACACCCTCAAGCCTCTCGCATCTTAAGCAGAGCTGTGAGAAACTTGCACATGGGTGGGGCAGCCAAAAACGTGAGGCAAAGCCTGAATTTCCATGATGGCAGAGCAGACAGCATCAGGTCACAGGCATAGCTAGTGAAGAAACACAGTCGCCTAAGCTGATCCCAGGAAGAGGGGTGTTATTGCTGGGGTTTGATCCACAACACTCTTCCATTTCCTGTGCTTCCATATTAGTTCCTGACACTTAATGTACATTGGTTTGGGTGGTGGTGCCAGGTAAGCTAGGGGACAGGTAAGGTTTCAGCCTCTATCCTTGCTGCCTCTGATAGAGATGCAATGGAACTGAGTAGGGCTTTCCGATTTTCTGAATGAGGTCTTAAACACAATTTAAGAGTCACTCTTTCCCCATAGGGGACAATACGTGGTTGTCACTAGAAGCATGAAATGAGATATGAGGATGGAGTTATTCTCAACACTGCTTTCTATAATGGGTCCCTAAAGACCTTAATGTATACAGCAAATACATTGGAAAAAACCATGAAAAAGAGAAGAGAATGGAAAATACTTGCAAGAAGCCCCAAAACAGGACAAGTAAGAATTAATATGTCATCTGTCAGGATTAGGGACCATTTGTTTGAAAAAAGAAATACGAAATAGTCATCTTACAAAAGGAGATCAGCTGGCAATGTATATTTATCTGTCTTATTCTGTCCAAGTCGCTGCACACATTACTGCACGTTTTTTTTTTACTCTTTTATTAGATTTGTGTTACATATTGATTTTTAAGATATATGCATTTTTTTCGCTTTGTCACTTTCATGCATGCATTTTTATGATGATTAAATGTTATCTTGGAAGGCTTTTTCTCCCTCTCTTTCCTCTTTGACGTGCTGTTCAGTTCTTAAGGGAATAGACATAAGCCTCATATTTTTGTGTCTGGAGAGATAAAACCTGCAGGAGGAAGCCTTTAGATCAAAGATCCTCTCATTCCCTTTTTTTCCTTTTATTTTCAAGACGCTGTCCTTTGTGCCCTTTGACTCTGAAGTTCCCAGTGGTTTATTGCCTTGGTTATTTTTCATTACTGCTCTCCGAATTTCTCTGACTGTCATAATCAGCTCTGCAGTTGCTGCGTTATCACTGGCACGGCTGAACATTTCCAGAGCCCCATGTGGATTTGCGACTGCACCACAGCCAACTGAGTCATTCCCTCTGCCCCAGTTTCCTTATCAGTTGCTGCTTGCAGTTCGAGTTAGGAGTCTGTTTCAGAGTCTCTCTCCATCTCATTGTCATTCAAAGCTGCAGGGAAAGCATTTAAACCAGTATTTTCTTACACTCACATTCAAAAATTTGTTCCAAGCTATTGCCAAGCTGTAGCTGAGATGATTATCCTTTATTCTGCAACCTTTAATGAAATTAACTGCCCCAGCTTGGAGGGCTGTGGATATCTGTGCTCTTAGAAATGTAAATCACTGACATGACTTACTTCAGTTTGGGTATAACAAATTGTGGGAACAAGACCCTTAGGGCTTTCAAACAGGGAACCCTTGAAAAACACATCTGCATCACCTTGCACACTTGTGCACGGCAGGTTATGCACCTCTGGGAAGATCCAGCTGTTAGGACTGTCTAAAGGAGGTGACTTTGGAATTTCTACTAAAGATGCCTTTCTGCAAAGCAGAGATCAGATGAACTGCATCCTCAAAGGGTATTTCTCACTGCTGACTACGTGGTGATTTATATGGTTTAGTGGTGGACTTGGCAGTGCTTGGTTAACTGTTGAACTTGATGATCTCAAAGTGTTTTTCCAAACTAAATGATTCTATGACTTTGTGATTATTGGTGATGCAGTACATTTCCTTAGTTGCCTGGTACTAGTGCAGAAAAACAAACCTGGCTGTTGTGTTCTTCCTCTGTGCAGTTGACACTACAAATCCAGAAGTAACCTTATCAACATAGATTTTGTAGTTTGAGTTTTGTAGGCACAGCTGCGGGCCTTTTCAGATCTAAAAGAAGACCTAATTCTTGCTCTTATGTAGTCAAAAACCCCTGGCAATTAAGAAGCAAGACAGTGTGGCAATATTACTGAGAGAGGACTAATTAGAAAGACTTGTTAGAGGCCTTAGATAAGAGAGTCAAGCAGAGCCAGCTGTAAATACAAGTCAGGAAGCTTGGGACAGACTCTGTGCTGCCCTGCAGTTTGGGTACTCATTTAAACCCCAAAGAAGTAAGATCCAATCATTACCAACTCAGTGGGATTATTGCTTTGCCACAAATAGCTAGTATCCTGCTAGGCAAGCCAGCATCCAGTCTCCTGCATCGATCCCTGCAGCGCTATCACGATTGCATCAGGTTTTTGTCGGAAATGTAACCCCGTATCAGGGGTAGCGGTGACTGAAGCTGTGGTAGGGGATGGTGGTGGGAAAGCTTGGCCCAGATGCTGTCAGGTTATAAGTGCTTAAAAGGGGAGCATCGCAACATTAAAGAAGATGAAAAATAAATGTTTGATTATGGGGTTTTTTTCCATTTGATCTTTTCTCCAGTAACGCAAATAAAAGAAATGCAGCTCAACAGCCTCTTGATCTCTACACAGAACATAGGTCAATGAAACATAATTATTCCCAGTGTTTGGGCTAGGAAAAAGTGGTAGATGTTATTGAAGGCATTTTTAGCACATATCAAAGTTCATAAATTTATTTAAACATATTGTTTTAGGCTTGTACTGGGACTTCTGCACTCAGAAATGGCACCTGTACAACACATGCACTGTAGAGGCACTTCACAGTTCAGTAACAGGGTGGGGGATTGTTTTATTTTTTTTTCCTTTTTAAACTGACATTTCACTGATCTGCTTTGCTAATAAAAGACTTGCAGGTGAGCTGGACAGTTTCCATCAGCAAAATGGCCCTGCAGGGATAACATCCATCATCCATAGGTGAATATGCAAAGGCAGTGGAGGCTGATTTTTCAAATATTGGTTAAGCAAGTCACTGAGCAGCCAGCCATGTACAGGGTTTTCATGCTTTATGGAGAAGTCAGGCTGTATGAAAGAACTCAAAGCACTTGGAGGACTATACATCCACTAATTCAACAAGCTGAGGTTGAGGGTACAGTCAGTAAGGATGCACAGATCTCACTGATAACCTAGTCTTGTACAGACAAGCCAAACTCAGGCATGAGGTCAGCCCTTTAGCAGTACACATTTAAGATCACAGAATCATAGAATCATTTAGGGTGGAAAAGACCTTTCAGATAATGAAGTCCAGTCGTTAACCCAGCACTGCCAAATCCATCACTAAACCATGTCCCTAAGCATCACATGCACATGTCTTTTAAATACCCCCAGGGCATGGTACTTAACTACTTCCCTGGGCAGTCTGTTCCAAGGCTTGGCAACCCTTTCCATAAAGAAATTTTTGCTAATATCCAGTTTAAACCTCCCCTGTCGCAATTTGCCTAACTCTATTAATGAAAATTCACAGAGCTTATTTGCACTTGTCTGTATTTTTACTTGCATCAGGTTTTATGCTGATGTCTGACAACAGTGCTTTAGGTCTGCATATGTATGAAAGATGACATGGGCAGCAGGTTTTGTCTACCACTGTTCTTAGACACCTCAGCAGAAAGCAGAAATACGCCTCTCCAAAATGGCTTTGTATTCAGAACACCTTTCATCCTTCTTTCTGCTTCCTTACCTGTCTGGGCATCCCCCAGATTTATCTCTTTTCAGCTTCAGAGTCAGAGCTGTATTTTCATTTTTTTCTGGCCCATTCCAGAAATTAGAGTATTAGAGAAAATACTCAGTTAAATGCAACAGCGCCTGTTCAGGCCCCTTCTTGAGGGATGTGGTAAGGTGAGCAGCTGGGATTTGATGCTAATCTGGTGTGTTAGTTCATCCCAGAAGAGATTTGAACCTGGAGAAGACAGGCGTGACTTCTGCCTTCACAATGAGGAATGGCCCCAGGACAATCAAAACTGGTGGCACAAGGACCATCAAACTTTAAGCACGGGAGAAATCAGGCACCACATCACTTTTTTCCCCCACTCAAGCTGTGCCCAGAACACAGAATATTTCCACCTGGTCTCCAGCCCTTCCACACATGTTGGAGCCATTAAATCATCCATGAAGACACCATCCTTTGTGCACAGTGGGATGGCTGCCTGCCTCCATCACTCATTATTGGCCTTCCACAGTCCTTTTCAGCTAATTCAATGAAATATAAATAGCATTTCAGATAAATGTTCACTCTCTCATAATACCTTTCCGACATCTTTCTGCTCTTGCTCTGGATGCATAAAAAAGAGCTGTAATATATTTCAATGAGTTATTGAATCCTTTTTGAACCCTGATATATGCTCAGTACAAGATTATTTAAATATGAGGGATATAGGCATAGGCATTAGCAAAATCTACCCAAGTAAATTGTTCAGGCAAAATAAGCAGGCAATCTTCTGTCCTGCAAATAAATCTGTCTTCCAAAATGAAGGACTCCAAGCCTGCTGATGTTGGGCCCATCTCCTTCATCTGCACAGGTATGACCATAGCCACAAAAAAATATAATTCAGGCCTTCCTGACTTTTTTTTTCCTTTCTTTTTTTTATAATGTTTAATTTGTATTTAAATGAAGCTGCTGGTCACCACAGCAGGGATTCTCTTTTCTTTGCCTAAATTATATAGGGTGATTGCTGTACAACCAGAGGATAAGAAGAAAGAGGAGGAGTCAGGAGTGTAACTCAGGGTTCTACTGAAGCATGACACAGAAGTGGGATCTCCCCCATCTTACTGGCTTAGAAAACACATTAACACTGGAGTATTTGTGGATTTTTTTCTCTATGTTACTTGTCCGCCACCATTCATCATTGAGCCTCAGCATTCATGTGTATTTAAAGCAACCAACATAAATTAGCAACAAAGCTTGAGGGTGTTAAATAACATCCAATAAAACTCCTTCTCCTCATTGGAGTAGTTTCTCAAAATAAAAAGACCTGAGGAAACATCTTGTTCTAACACTATGCCCAGAAGATAACAAAATGGGCCCTGAGAGACTTTCACCCTCTGAATGGTACCATCTCAAGGAAAAGGGAGTCTCTCCATCACTTCTGGAAGGATGAGTAGGTTAAAATGCATTTTGGGGACCAAACAAAATGCAGTTCTCTCAGTCTCACAAAAGTGTGGCAGACAAACAGCCCAGCAGCAAGTCTGTCACTCTTCACTGTATCCCCATCTCATAAAACAAAGGAAGAAAACAGGTACGTTCTGGAGATCTCTGAACTGAACACAAAGAAGCGGTCACTTTTAGCAGTGATCAGATGCCAAGAAGTGTTTTTCAGGAAACAGAAATGATAATAATTGCATAGCTGGGAATGCCCAAACCTATTCCATGCATATTGGAAACATCTCTGTTTGCAGGCTCTGGGTGTGCTCCATTCTGTGCAGCAGTGATGCCACAGATCCCCAGTGGGGAGTCTGAATAATCTTGCCTCCAAGCAATACAGCGATAGTGCTGTTGGTAAAAGTCCAGATAAATGATAATGTGCAGGACAGGGAATTCCATTTTGTTAGGAGCTGGGCAGGCAGCAGACCAAAGTTTCTTTTGAGCCTGGGGCAGAAGTGGGTCACAGCCTATAAGATTTCCCATCAGCATGTCTGGGGTTAACACCATGTAGGGGAAACCTGAGAGCCCTAGCCAGGCTAATAAAGTTATTTATGCAGCTATCCAGTGATCTGGGTGTCTGGGTCTCACTGGTGTTCTACTACCCAAGCCTTTCACCTTTTCACCCTCTATAGTTCTCTGTAGCCATATTCCTTGACAGTCTTCTTCCCCAAAGCTCTGGTGTGGAAACCATGAAAGTTGGTTAAGAAATTTTAATCATGTCATATTGCAAGTTCCTGGGCATTTAGTAATGAGGAAGTGAGAAGAGGTAGGAAATACATAGTCGTGTTCCTGCCCAAAAGTAACCATCTGGGTTTGGGTGTCTCAGTGTTTGGTTCTCTGCTTCCCTGATGACAGCTGGGTTTTGCCAAATGCTTAGCACTGACCTTCTGAAAATGAAATCCCAGTGGAGCCTTTTGAGATGAGCAGCCAAAACCCAGAAGCATCACTGTGTCAAAAGTTGTGTAAAGAGATTAGGAACTATTGGATGCCAAATAGGCAAAGGAAACTTGCCCAATTTTTTTCTGAGATATAAAAAGAAACTATTTCTTTTCCCCAAAGCTAGTGTCATTTCCAGCCCTTCAAAACTAAAGAACACTTGCCCTAGATGTATTTGGTGCATCATGCTATTTTAGGCAATAATTCATGATGCAGAATTCATAATTCATGTGTCTAGATCATTCCTTTGCTTTAATCCCACATCCACATCCAGTTTCTTTTGATGATTATCAAAAATAACTGCACTCGCTGCAGATGAAGGTAAGATGTAACCTTTAACTAAAACTCTCTGCCTATATTTATCAGGCTTGGTGACCCAATCCTGCTACTGCCAAGAGTACCAGCAGCTCCGTGGGCTCCCAGGGCCCAACTGTGCCTTACACAGTGCCTGGAATGGCATCCTTGGTGCTCCCCTGCCTTCCTGAGGAGGACCCACCTCACTAAAGGGCTGCCTTATCATAGTGGGCTTGTTTTCTTCAATGCTAATGGATGCCAAACAATTCTCGCCAGGATGCAAGAGGGAGGATGCCCTGTACCACAGCAGATCCTCCACGTTTAGCTGTAGCTCTCAGAAGAGCACCAGGAGACAAAGTCAGAGGGGCATTCCCTTGCCCTGGAGGTGAATACACATTGTCTGAGGGGCTGTTTTGGATTTGCCAGCAAAATTTCCAGCTGTTTCTCCCCCAGATCTGGCAAACTTGAAAACACTGAGTTGCTGAGATACCCCGACCCAAGACTTAATTCACGAAATTTTGATCTGCTAATTGCCACTGCTTATAAAGTAAATATGTCACAGAATCTTTGCATTCTCACCTTTACTCTGGACTTTGCTGTTCTTGGCCTGTGTGGTCACTCAGATGGTACCATTTGGCCTTAAGGGCATGAGTCCTCAGTCTTTCCAGGGCCTTTAAAGCTTCCCCTTGAAGTTTAGCCCTCTCCTAAGGCATTTCTAAGAGAGGCTTCCAACAGAAGCCACTTGCTATATTTGCCCAAATGGTTCCTATTCCCAGGACACAGGGTAGCCAAGGCTTTCATCATTCCCTAAAGCTGCTCACTGCTGTTTGGAGCACTTGGGACATACCACGGAGCAATAGTGCTGTAACATAAAAATTTGCCTTCAGCATTTTTAGAGATGGGCAGTGAGACAGGAAGAATTACTGCCTGTTTTTGCCAGAAGAAAACTCCACATATACACATGAATGCACACACACCAGATATATCCTGGCAGAAAAGACTCCTATCTGGAAAAACATTTCTTCTATCACATTTATAGGGGGAAAAAAATGGAAAAGGAAGCACATGCTTTGTCCCCTTTACTAAAGAAAAAATACGTTGTCTCTTAATTTATCTATCTGCAATATTTAATTTGAGGGCTTTCATGGATTTTTTTGCTATCTCTGTGATGCAAGAAGAAAGATTCAATATAGATTCAAAAGGACAATTAAACTTGAAACACTTTCCTGTGCATTTCAAGGATTAAGCCTTCAGCTTGAGGGGGTTGGCAGTATTCTCTTCAATTTTAAAAGTCAGTTTTGGTCCTAATAAGTAAATGTTATTTTCATTGCTGTTTGTACTTCTATCTATTTCACACACTAGCTAGACAAATATAAATAAAAGTGTTAATTTACTTCAGCCACTGCCCTGAGGAGTGCAAGGGGCACTTTGCTCTCCATTCCAGAGCACAGCTGTCATGGCAAGGGTGTGTTGCTCTGGTTCAGGGAACTGGGCAGTGGGAGACCAGTTTCTCCATTAAATGTCTTTGATGAGGTTTGCTCAACTTGCTCGTGGGAGGATTGTGCCCCACGGTGGAAGAGGCACTGTGTGGTCATCCCTGCAGGAAAGGAAAGACCCTGCCTGGACATGGTGTCATCTCCACTGGCAGCGAAGAGGTTAAGTGGCAGAACGAGCCCAGGAGCTTTGACCTCAGCAGGACAAGGGCTTATTGTAACCGTTCCCTTTAAAATATTGCCTGATTGTTTGAGTACTTTATTTTTTTGGTGATTCAGCTGTGAACGGGAAGGGTGCCGTGACCCACTGAATGGCCTATCCATCACACCTACTTGACCTCACTGTCTGGGGAGGAGGGCAGGGACCACCAAACCCTGGCTGCTGGCCCCGCTTGTGTGTCCTCTGCTTGGCCCCTCAGCTTCCCAGGTGTAACCCAGCCCTGTGGTACCACCTGAAAGAAAGGAGCGAGGCCACAATGTCAGCTCCTGCCCATGAAATGGGATGCATGCCCTTGCTAGGACAAACTGTTCCCTGCATTCAAAGCAGACTGGTCACTGCGGAGGGTGTGGGGAAAGGTCACACCAAGCTGAAAGAGCTGGTGGAGACCAGATAAAACCCTTTGCCAAAAGACCACATCTCTGCCTACCCTGGCAAAGAAGATTCATCTTTGGCCTCCTCAACCAGCAAAATCCCCTGCTCCTCCTGACATAATTTTTCTCTGCTCTTCTTGCAGATCATGCTGTCACACATGGATGAAACCAAGCCTGCATCCAACCCTAGAAGGTGAATTTTGGCTGAGTTGGATCTGCAGCACTGATGAGCAACAAATGCCATGTCTTAGCTACACTGGGAAAAAGCCAGCAGAGGTTTTCCAAATACTCTTACTGCTTATGTTGCAGCATAAGATCCAGCAATTCCCTTCTCTGGGGATTTGGAAAGTTGTGCACCTCACAAAAGTCAGCTCTTGCCCTGCAGGATCAGGCCCTAGACTGAGTATAAATCAGCCACAGGTGCTTGAATTGGGAGAAATAATTAATAAGACCTTCCCATCCCCTGGAGGTTCAGAGGACAATGAGGAGGGTAATGGTACAGGCCAACACAAACCACAGTGTATTAATCCTGCATTTGTCCCAAGTGTGACAGACTGCTGGGAGCTATTCTTTGTGCTCGTACCCGGGGGAACTGATGGGACTTTATTCTCTGTTTGCAGGGAACAGTTCATGCAAGACATTAAATTTCCCAATGTCATTACTAAATCCCAGAATCCTCTCCATGAGTTATTCAGCACCTGTTGCTCCAGTCTTGCACACCAGTTTTATCATCCTCACCTCCACCTCTGTCTTTCGGAGATGAATATTTATTATCTTCATTGCAACAGTAGAATCAAATCCTCTCTTACTTTACTGATGCAGTTAATTTCTTAAAGATAAGCACACCTATCTCCCGAAAAGAGATAGAGTGTTTTGGAAGAAGACACAGAGTGTTGCCAAACTGGCTGGGAGACAGGGATGGCTGCCTACAGGAGCCTGCTTTCAACACATTTCAGAAGTTGGAAAAGTGTAAAGAAGGCTGATGGAAATTGGCCTTCACTAACATGTTCAAGAGGCTGCAAAATGCCTTTTTAATGTGCTAATGTGTCAGCAAGAGAATTATCAGTCCATTAATAAATGAGGAACACCTACAAGTCCTCACCATACTATGATTTTTTCTTTTTTAATATGTGGTATAAAATTGTGTTCCTACAGCATCTTGGGTGCCCTGATATGCTGTTAGTAAGACAAGATGGTCTCAGTAGCACTAAGATACTAATTTCCAACAGGAACTTGGTCGGCCAGGAAATTACAGACATGCCTTCCTTCTCTTCACAGTGTGGAAAGTGCAGCTTCAGTTCCATCCAGCAATTTTAGGGTGCAAAGGAGCCACCTTTGGGCTCCTGGACCTGGCACAGGGTGTGAGGGGCTCACACACCACAGGGATACTGACAACATCAGGAACCGCTTGTTCCCACAAGATGACTTTCCTAGAGAGCCTCCCCACCCAGCAGCACGACTGGGGAGCCATCAGGTGCCTGGAGTTGTGTCCCACGAGGCAAAGCCACTTTTTTCAGCCCTCACAGAGGAATTACTGCGCCAGGCAGACAGTCCAAAGCCATCCAAACTGCCTCTTCTGGAGCACCCCTCCAGCAAGGCATTGTGCCAAAATACCTGCCAGTGTCTTTGGTTGGGGGGATCAGTTTTAAAAGGCCCTGCAGAGCTGCTGCAGCAGTACCCAGGTCAGTCCTTGCAAAACTAAGCATCAAGGGTCTGTCAAGCCTCATCAAAACATGAGAAGGAAGCCCACACCTCCTGCCTGCTTGAAAGGCTTGCCTGTCCTTGTGTAAACCTCTATGAAATTACACTGGGTAAACCACTAGAAAAGTGCAGGTGTCAAGTCCGTGCTGGCAAGGGCTGGCCTGGCATGGAAAGCACTTGATGCCCACCCTGGGGTAGACAGGACAGCTTGCAGGGTGTTTGTGCTCAGGTCCAGGTTGACCACAGAGCTGCTGCTGGCTGTGTTTAATTTCTTTACTCTGCATGAGCAAATGTATTAAATCCACAGCACTTTTTTTTTTTTCCCCAACCATGGTGATCTGAGTGAATACTCTCCAGTCACTTGACTAATTAGCTTAATTCAGGAACCTGTTTTCAGAAGCCCATTGCTGAGAAGCCTCCTCAATTCTTGGAATTTGAAAGTGACTTTGGTTCAATTAAAATCGAACCAAACCACTGAAGGCAATTGCTACTTGCTTTCCTGGCTCTTTTTCACCACAAAGACAGCTTTGACTCACGGCTGCAGCCAGTCCTGCGTACGCCACAATAATCAGGGGCTTGGACTGCTGTTTTCATCAAATCAGCTTATCAGAAACATATTTAGGTGAAATACTGCCATTCATTCTGTGTGAGTTACTGTTGTTGGAGTTGTTATGTGCACCTTTTTGCTGCAAGTCAGTCATATGGCCAGGCAGGATGGTTTTCCTCAGGCCACGCAGGTTTGGTGAGGAGATTCTAGGGCTGCACAAAGGCCAGAATTTCTGATCTGCAGTGGGTATCCAGACTGCTGCAGTTTGGCTTCTTGGCTGGGGAAAAAAAAACCCTTTCAATAAAATGTGAAAAATCAAAACAAAAAGACCAACGAACCAAACCAACCAAATAAACAAAACAAACCCCATCAAAACATTTTGTTTCAATTACAATTTTTGATGGCACTTTAAATCTTAGAACTCAAAAAGGGCCCTGAAACACTAATTCAGCTAAATTCCCACAATTTTGGAGTGTGTTAAATCTTCCTTCAGTGGCATTTTCCAGCAGAACCACTGCCACTTTCCTGGCCAGCTCAGCACCACACCAGTGGTCCCCTTGTCACCTTGCTGGGTGGAGCACCCATGCTGGCACCACACTGCTTCTTCCAGTGGATTCAAGGAGATGAAAACACAGTGGAGAAGCTCACCCATGCCAACAGGACACTTCCACAAGGTATTCTAGCCTTGGTTCAAAATACTAATAAAAATCTAAAATAAGGCTGCCATCCTCACTTCATCTTTGTATCTGAGCATGGCTTGCAGGTACACAATATTTGTTATGGTCTCACTCATGTTGCCCCAACCTTCTCTCCTCACATCCTCTCCCATCCAGTGCTACTAACCTGCCAGCCAGCATCAGCTCTGATGTCCTCTGTCCCCTCTCATTTCGATGCTGCCCACTGGAGCATCTGACACTGCCAAGTGCTTGTTTCAGACTGATTTCCTGGGAAAAGGGAACTGGGGCACTTGCACCCTTTGTGTGTGTATGTGCATGTGTTTGTATGTGTGCATCCACCTGTGAGCCATTAGATTTCATGAGAAATTGGAGGCTCAGAAATGGTTTTATGAAGATCACTGTAGAGGACTCGGTAAAGATCCTCACTGAAGGAAAAATTTGGGCTGAAAACAACCTTATCGGATTCTGGTGAAGCACCCACAATCCAGCCCATTTTAATACCTTAGCCTCAGTTCTCGTTGGACATCAGACTGTACTGGAAATGAGAGAACAAAGTGTGTTTATTAAAAGGTTTATGAGAAAGCCAGCTTGGCTGGGCTGTACTTTGACTATTTGGGATAAATGGTGGATAGGTGTAAGGTATCACTGTACCCACCTTGGGCTGGGGAGAGAAAGGGGGAACCTAGGGGTTTGAGAGATGTCAGAGACTAACAGGGTATTGAGAGACAAGAGACACGTGCAGAGTGGTCTGTGCGGGTGAAAAACAGCTAAAATGATCCTACTGGTGCTCTTTAAATGTCATACTCCTGGCAGAGAAACCTTTCACATGTTTCTCTGCTTGCATCTCCAAGCCGTTCCAAATGCACCAGGCTTCTGCTGCTTGCAGGGGGAGAGGGAAGCTGTGCTTTGGGAAAACCCTGTGGACAAGCCGTTTTCCTCTGGGAGAGATGCAAGCAGTCAGCAACTCTGCACAACATACTGTGCCTGCATCCTCAGTGTCCTCATTTTCAGCATTTCCCAAAAACTTTATTTTTGAAGCCTGGCAGATTCCTACAAGACTTTTCCTGACTTCTTCAAACAATACTTTTTCAAAAAATACAGACTCCCTGCTAACTGGCAGGGAGTGGAGTCCCACAGGCTCAGCCTCCCAAGTGCATGTGGCCTGCTGGTGGGACAGCAGGGATCTCCAGGGTGCCCTCACCCCTTGGGGGAGGTAGGTGGGAAGGGGATATTCAATCTGAGGCATTTTAAGAGAAACTGAGAGGAAACAGATATACCTCATAGAAAAATGCTGCCTCTTATTAAACAAAAGAGAACCAGCCTCTGACAACCCAGAGGAATCCCAAAACAGTTGAGGCTGAAACACCATGTTGCCTACAAGATTAAAATTAGACTCACGAGGTTTCATCAAGGGAGAATTTAACTATGGCACTCAATCAGGCTGCAAAATTCTCTAATGACAACAGAAATAAAGTCATTCAAGACAGATCCTTAAATGTCACAGGAAAGAATGCCTGCCCTTGCCTGCATCCCTTGGCAAACCTATATTAGGCATCTCTTTTCCCTCTCCTCCGCTACACACACTGATGTCTTGTGGCCATACCCTCCCTGGGCTGGAACTACAGGCCAGCATCCTGCTTGGAACACCCAGCACTGGGTCACCCAGCACTGGGTCACCCAGCTTTGTGGCTGTCCCATAGGTCACATCTTACAGGAGATGGTCTATGAACAAGAGGCAAATAGGATGACAGAGTGTTTGCATGAGCCTCCCAGCAAGAGAGGCTTGTTTGGCTCTTCCAAGAGAGTATAAAACCACAACAGCTACTGTTCTCCACATAGCATCTTCAGTGATGTGGCTACAGTAAAGCTGAGAAACTCTCTTCTGAAAAAACACAGCAGCTCAGAAAGCTCTCCTACTTCCAACAGCAACCTCTCCACTTGGAGAAGGATGGCAAGTGAGATGTTTCCTTTGCCCTACGTGTGTCCACGCAAACTAAGCATCACCAGACCAGCTCTGCTCTTCAGGGATTTTCAAGGTCTCCCAGCAAGAAGTGAAAATAAAGCATAAATATAAGTCACTAAATGAGTTTGAAGCAGTCTCCAGTACTTTTTAACCTTGTCCTCACGAGGATGCTGCAGAACAGCACTCCCTGACTCAGCACGTTGAAATCACCTTACTATAAAAATTCATGGCTCTTCCAACATCCATTTTATGCCTGTCCTTGCCCTAACAAACTTGTGCTTTTGACACCACTCTCATCTCAAGTTTCAGCCTGATTTCATACAGAAAAGGTTGCTGTTTCAATTCTTTAACCTCTGTGTTAAGTCCCAAAGATGTGAAGCAGGAGTGACATTGAATAATCAGATGGCATCTTTTTCAGTCTCCTGAAGTAAAAAGTGGTACCCAAACCAAATAAACATGAGATAAAAACATCATTACTTGCATGGTGTCCGAGCATGTAGAGAAAACTCAGTACGGGGCAAAATTGCCTTCCTGCTCACACAAACCCTGATCTAGCTAGATCCATGAGCACCCACCTAAATTTAGGTGCCTGTTTATCAAACCGAAATCAAGCATCTTTTGCTGCATGGGTAAGTGCTTTGTTAATCAGGGAACTTGTGTAAGCCATGTGGATGTTTAATATTCAAATATAATTATCATCTAGGGAGGGAGGGAGCACTGAGCAAGTCTCATCCTGATTTAGAAAGCTCTGGGGAAAGCAATGACAACTCAGCCAGTGGTGTAACTAAAACTCTGTCCTATGAATGTCTTCCAGAGTTTGCAAGGTTTTTATCTTTACCTCTTTGATGGTGCTGTAAGGGGAAGGGTTCTTTTCTTATGTCAGATCCCTAGTACTCAGGACAGCTAAGATATCTCCAGGTCAGTAAGGGCTAGATTTATTTTTTTTTAAAACTCTCACAGAGAATGGAGCAAGAAGGGGATAAAGTCTTACATTAATCCTATGCTCCTTAGATGAATGACTTTCACATGACAGTGAAGCTAACACCATTTACTTGTCAGTGCAGCAGCAACAAAAGGGAGAAGGGGGGGATATGACAAGAGTGTCCTCCTGCTCCCGGCATCTTCCATGGCTGGTTATTGCTCAGGATTAACAGCCTGCACCACTGTAGAGCTGGATGCATCAAAGCCACCTCTGACCACTGCAGTCCACTGCAATGACAAGCGGACAAAGGGAAGGTGCTTACAGAGGTGATTCATGCCCATGCCCCTCTCTCCATTTCTTTTCTTCTTTCATCCCTCCCTCTTTTAAGGGCTGGCCAGAGCCTGTGTGATTGCAGCTGGTGGACTACAGCGCTGCTGAGAGGACACGTGACATGCTTACATTGATGGGGACAACTGATGGGAGAGAAACATCAATGACAAGCACCCTGGGCAAGAAAAATGCAATTCTGAATCGGGCATGAAGACACAAGAGGATTTTGCAAACAAAGTAATCAGGATCTTGCATGGTCATTTTGCAACATGAAAGAGAGTCAGCACCTACCTGCCACTTTGCATAAGGGTGTTATTTTTCGAAGCAAGCTGTAAGGTTTAATAAAAGAGTTCTCTGTACTGAAAAAGGAATTGCTTCTGAAAAAAAAGTAATGAAAGCCCCATTTCTCTGTTGCATAGCTTGCTTTGTGCAGGATTACTTAGCATTGGTGCTCCTCTCCTTGTCCTTACAAGCAGAGCAAGCAGTTGACTTAAGAAGATACATATTTTTCTTGATTCAAGTTTTCTGGTAAAAGAATATATTAACTTTCAAAAGCAAAGTCATTTCCAAAACAGTAGCTAAAATTAGACTGACTTTTTTTTTTTTTGTTCTCTCTCCCCTTTATGGCTTTTACAAGCAATTACCCACTTAATGTTTTGAGATTATACAAGAAACTTCAATAGCAATTCTTTTTCCTGCTGCATCTCCTTGAATGTGAAGACTTAAAAGCTTTTCCGGAACACAACAGTGTGAGCAAATGAATTTGCCATTTTCATTCTCAATCTTTTTTACTTTTTTTAAAAGAATGGGAAGCAGCGGGATATTTGTTCATCATTGAACTTTTTTTTGTAAATTTTATAATGATAAGGCAAGCCTGTATGACAGCTCTAGAAACTGAAGGCAGAATTCTTCTTTGCTCCACGGCCCTTCACATTGCTGTGGGAGTGCTTCTAAAATAGCTGCAAGGGCTATTATGCCAAGGCATCTCTCGAGCCTCTTCTTTCTTGTGGCAGGGTGGGACATGTGGGTGGACACAAATTTAGCTTGCCCGCTCATGTGGCTATCCCACACCATGCACAACCCATACAAAGAGCCAGGCCATGAGTGGAGTCAGGGTAGGGCTGCAGGAGGCAGGGAGATGGAGGCACCCAGCGGTGCTGTGGTGTCCATCCAGCCCCAGTCCTGGGCCACCCCAGTCAGGCTGCACCCACCCAGGGCAGGACAGAGGCTGATGGGCTGTGTCACTGCTGTGTAAGGACAGGGCCAGCTGCCAGCCATTCACACTCAAGAGCCCTATGCTGCCCGAGTGGTGCTGATGTGCCTCGGTGTAATGTGGATGGGCACGAGGGTTGGTGAAAACAGAAGGCTGGGTTGCCAGCTCTTCTCCCACCACCTCCCCCTGGGCTCTTGGGGTGGAATTAGGGGCTCTCACCTTACTGGAGGAGGCAAGTCTAATCTTTCTCTCCTGCTCAAGTTGCCCCTCGGAGGAGGGTTTTTGCCTGCTCCTTTCTGATTGTCACACAGATGCCTTCTTGCTAAGACCACAGCACTGGATTGCCACTGAGCCAGCAGCATTTGTTTGGCTCTTCCTGCTTAGGAGTGAAAGGTGTTTCTTTTGCTAACAAAGCAATACCCATCTGAAGCAGGACCCCTTCAAAATCCCTCATGGCAGGCAGTGCCTTTGTTTCCACTATGTCTTGATCAGGATTACCTTTGCTATAGTCTGACAAAGCTCTGCAGAATAAACCATCTCAAATTCCCACATCTCATGTTGCACGTCTCTACTCTCATCAAGACCAAATCTCCTCTCAGGCCACAGTCCACTGTAACTTCTCCCTCCAGCATTTAACTCAGAGTCTCTTTTAACTTACTTTACCCATTGCCACCTAAAACAACTTATATCTTCTGTTGATTAAGGTATTTACAAACTACTGCAAGCACAGCTTCAGGAAGGCACCTTCCTTGAGACCTTCATGCTTGAATTCATACAGTGTTCTGATAATCAGTCAGGATATTTGCCCCAGAGCCATCTGGATGGAGCAAAGGTCACCTCAGTTGAAGTCTTCTTAGGCTGTCAGAATGGGAACTACACCATCTGGGTTTCTCACTAGCACAAGCTCTGATAAAATCCCTTTCACAGTCTTTTTCAGCTGGGTCCAAAAGCAGGAGAGGAACTCACACAAAAAAACATCTGTCTTCAGCATGTGCAGTGGGAAGGAAAGGGCTGGCAGGTCCCTCTAGACCTAGACCCAGCACTTCTGAGTGAGAGATACCGAACTTAGTGAAGTACCTAGAAAAATATGAGGATGAAGGGAAACCATCCTGCAAAGCTCAAACGTTCCTAATACAAATATGCTGCAGCCATAAATACTCTCAGTGGAGGAAATGGAAATACAGGAAGCCAGTTGCTCCAGCACACACAGGAAAGGCAGCAGCCTTGAATTGATCATGAGCCCATCAGTATGCTGGGATTTTGGATTTCACAAGGGTCCTTCTCACAGGAAGGCTCATGTAACCATGGCAATGGAGATCTCTGGATGCATCGCATCCTTGTCACCACAAACAAACGACTTAAATCAGACGCAAATAAGAAAGCTTCTATTTCTCCCTCTCCTCTTTGTACCAAACACTTAGAATTACTAG
Source organism: Dendrocincla tyrannina (assembly GCA_035047865.1). Taxonomy (NCBI): domain Eukaryota; kingdom Metazoa; phylum Chordata; class Aves; order Passeriformes; family Dendrocolaptidae; genus Dendrocincla; species Dendrocincla tyrannina. The sequence continues at coordinate 46,416,258 of JAWWMP010000081.1, forward strand.
GGACCATAAAGAATAAAAGATAACTTCAGAAGAAAAACAAAATTCCAAGAATCATCACAACTCAGATTTTTATTCAACAGTGAAGTTGAAGGGAAATTTTATTTTTTCCCTTCGGGGCAAATGTTCCAATGGAAATTAAGTAAAAATATTGTTCCCCAAAAGTACTCACAATGAAATTAGTTTTCATTAAATATATTTGTTTGGCAAAATAAAATAAAAAAATTAGAACCCGTACAAAAAAAATCCCTTGCAAGTTTCTAACACTGTAGCAATGACAACAATGTAAACCTGGATGTTTGGCAGTCGTAATTCATTTGTGAAAATTACTGTTGAACTTTGGACCAAGAAAATAAAAATCACTTCAAATATAGCAACAAGCCAATTTTAGAGGCAACTGAGGCTTAGGGGATGCTATAGGGATGGGACACACTAGTGGCTTCATACACGGCTTGTGCGAGTGATCTGCTAGTGTGGGGCTACTGTGAGAGCTGGGAGGAAAAGAAGTTAAAAGCTCTTGCAGCGTTGCAGCGTATGGTACAGCAAAAACCCTGCAGACTTTCCCCTCTGGGAGCCGATCGGCTGGGTGAAGGCTGGTGGCAAGAGTTGAGATGACGGTGGGAAGAATAATGACAGTGACGGATGGTGCGAGCACTGGGAAGCAGTTAAGGAATTTCATCATCACATCGGATTCAGTTGTGAGCAGACTCTTGGGAGTGTCTGGGGAAATCTTCTGCTTACAGTAGCTGCTTCTGATCCCTACCCCCCTCCTCCTTCCAGTTAAAGCCTCTGCCCTGCCACGTGGGTTTCACAGGCATGCAGTTTGCTAACAACGTCCTTTAGTTAAGAATGTCTATTCCAGTATTAAAAATGTAAAAAAAGTCCTTGGGAGGGTGCTTCTTAGTGGCAGTCTTTGCCTTAAACAAGGCCAATGGCCCGCATTTACAATTTAATTAAAGCAATGTGGATTTGGATGAGCAATGGGGAAGATGGGAATGGGGAAGGAAGGGATGCAGGGAACAGGAAGGAATGCAGGTGTTTCTACATCCCTCCCCAGAGCCAAAATCCAAGGTGCAAAAGTGGATTTCTTTTTTTCCTCACACTCTTCTTTTTTTTTTTTTTTTTAATATCTCTCCAGTTATATTTCCAGTTTCAAAGCAAGTTTCAGCAACTGCCTCAGTTGCAGTCATAAACAAAGTCGTAGTTGCTGGGCTCCTTTGGGATAGGTGGGGGAGCATCTGGGATCTGTATATTTTCCAAGTCAAGGAGGCGTAGCTTTATCTCCATGCTGAGCAGCGTGTCTAAGTCGTTCCGCGTCAGATCACTCAACATATCCTTCCCAAGGAGGGCGTTCAATCCATCGGTCCATACACAATACTGCACAGGAAAAGGATAAAAACTATCATTAATAGACTTTTCATACACAAACTGCTTGTCTGGTCTGGTCCTCTAGAGTTACTGCTCCCACACGTATTTACAAAGAGACTTAAAACTAGGTTGATGCATTTTATTAGCTCGTATCATGAAGAAGGCATGTCTCACTGAGCTGCTCAGGAAAATGGAAAAAGAATTCCATAAAAATGGGAAGAAATGGCAGTATTTAGTTGTTTGGCAATTTACTATCTCCTCCAAACTTCTTGTTGACTATTCTTCAGCAGTTACGGGAGAAGGAACAATATCTGATTTAGGACAATGAATCTCCTTTACTCCTCTCATTCTCTTTCCCCAGTACTTATTAAAAAAGTCTTGATTATCTTACACTAACTAAAATTTTAATTGAACTGAATCCTACGCTCAAATCCTTCTCTACTCGTTGTGTATGAAAACCTGTACTATCTTATCTAGTTTTATTGTGGCTTGCTTTCCCATAGATGAAGTGCTATCAGCTGACCTGCACAAAGATAGTCTCACATATCTACGCTTCCTTTACCACTATTTTACACGAAATAACATATTGTGAAAACTACAATCAGATAATGCTATATCCTTCATTAAAATTAAATGCCAAGCTGTTTGGGTATAATACTAAATGCTGCAAATGCTGAACTGGCCTCTAAAACCTTTTCCCTTTTGTTAGCTTTTTCCTACTAGGAGATGCCATCTTTCCCAACAGCTGACAGCTTGTGATAAACGTGGGCTGAATAACCATTTTAAAGCAGCAACAAACCCAAGGGAGATTGTTGATCTGGAGTCAACTTCTATTGAATAAGTCAGTTTCATTTATTACTACAAGCCATTTGTTCAACTATGAACAGAAGTACTCAAATGCTGTCATCTAAAAATAAAGATTTCAATCATGAATTTGTGTCCTAGTTTGCAGGAGAAAAATTAAATCAACCGTAACCACATTTTTATCTTACAAATACTTCTGCTGGATTTCATGCCAAAAAATGGATTTTAAATTTAGCTGACCATTTGCTACATGATACCACAAAGTTTAAAGATAGCCATGGTTTACTTCATCCCACAGCAGAAATAAGGACTATTTTTAAGGAAGAGAGAGAAACCCCCCTCTTGGGGTATGTCTTCATCCAGAAAAAGGGCATATTTTAAAAATAGGATGGGTTAACACACTTCAGCATCGAAAGTGAAATCAGACCCATTTACATCAGTGACAAAACAGTAGCAGAGCGAGGATTTCACCCAGGGTGTTGGCAAGCAAAGCTGCAGCTTTAACATGAGATCAGCTATATAGGAGAGGCTTTAGAGTTCGGGCTGTCCTGCTAACAAGTACTAAACAAACAACTTAGCCTGCCTATTCTAGGCTGTAAAAGTGTGCCACTGAAGATGTAAAGCATGCAATTTCTGTGGAGTGAATGTAGAACATCAGGAAAAGAAAGAAGTTATCCTAGAAACGTAGTTATTTTTGAACAGACTATAATCTTTTACGATTGACTTGAAATCTTTCTCTGGGAAAGTTTTCCCCAAATTCATTATGAGGAAAGGAACATAAAAGCCAAAGGCTCTGCTCAGGTTACAGAAGCGCAGAGCATCCACTCAGCAGATGCAGCCCCTGATGTAAACCGTCCATCACCTGCTCAGCGAGTACAGCCAGGGCTTTCTCTGGGGAGGAGCCCCAGGGGGATAGAAAGCAGAACTGCAGTTCTCTCCCCTTCCAGATATAACTCTTTCAGAGCCCACAGAAACCAAATTCTGGCCACAATTCGGATTAGTGAAATAGCCTGGAAAAGGGGTTTCCTTTCTAATCTCCATATTGGCAAGTGCATCTAATTAAACTCCTGTACATTTTGAGCAGAGAGACATCCTAATGAGATGGTGGAAAACAGAGGTATTCATTCAGAAGCTTTTTTCTTTTTAATATGCAAAGGAGACTAAGCCACTGAAAAATTAATTTACGAGAGATTAATTTTCATGAAACTCCATTGAAACCTAATTATGGCCTCCCTCATCAGTTTCTCTGTCGAAAGGCAAGGATAAGATTAATCCACCTTTTTAGCTATGCAGTTGAAACCAGTTATTAGTATTTAAATGAAAAACAAATACAATGGAGTGATCTCACAGTACTGAATCCTCTGGCTACCAGGAGGCTCCAACAGATGGCTAAGGGAATTGCCAAACTTAAGTGTGCAAGAACGAGGTCCAAATCTCAACAATACTGCTTCAGTAATGAGATTTTAATAAAGAATTGCCTTGGGAGTCAAGAGAGTGGAGCTGGAAAGGTTGTGCAGGCTTCATCCATCTGGATGCAGCCCCAAGCAACCTGGTCTGAGCTCATCGCTGACCTGCTTTGAGCAGGAGGTCAGACTGGGGACAGCTCCAAGGTCCCTTACAACCAGAATTATCCCATGATCCTAGTTCAGTTTTTGATTTTAGGACATACTCAATTCCCACGTTGCAACCTCACTCTACAATCACGAGGACTGCAGAAGGACTTCAAAAACCTTGCAAGTGTGACCTGATATTGCCATGTACTAGCATCAGTCCTGGTTCTTGCCACAAAGCCTTCCAAACTTTGAGATGTCACTACCAAAGCTCCCAAATTGACAGTGCTGCTAATCTAGCACTTCTATCAACAGGCACCCCAGTTACTTCGATGAAGAGTCATGTGCTTCACAACATGCCACTTTGCCTTTCCTTGTGGGTGCTTTCTTTGAACACATGTATTTTCTACTTTAATCACAACTCACTCTTCTGCAGGCCATGGAAAAGTACAGAGGAAGTGAGATGTCCTTTTAGAAACTTTCATTTGGGAACTGTCAAGTGGCAGCAGAGACAGCTGCCTCTGTTCATTTTTTTGGAACATTTTAATTTCATTTCAAAGAAGCTGCAGAAGATCAAAAAGAGAAATAAAGGTGATAAGTGTGCTAACAATTATGAGCAACTGGGTTATCACATCCCACTGCTACTGCCTCTCAGTGGGTGCAGCAGGAGGTTTCCAACATTCAGACCATTAAAAGCCACTTCTAGCTATAGGCTGTATTTGAGATACAGTGGTTGAAAAAACTGTTAGATTTTCATGACCGTTTGCTCTTTTGAGCCGAATTCAGTTTCTGGAGAACTGATATCAAAAGTTCAGTTCAGAGGATGAAAACAATTATGCTTTGCTTGGAACCACAGCTCTAGCGGCACACTGTGCCTGGGAGCTTTCTCTTACATGGAAACTGACCAGCAAATACTTCTCTGGAATGGACATGCTTGAAAATGACACTCAAAGATTAATCCACAGGAAAACCCATATGAGCATAACCGTATTGCCTCTCCTAAAATTAACATTTATTTGAAGGTTTGAGTTCAGAATTGCAGATGTTAAAGCAGCATAAGTACATACACTTCACTTGTAAAGCAATTTAATGCACTTTATTAACACTACAGCATAATGCAGTTCAAAGCAATCTTCTGTAGTTCATCATCTTAACACTGTATCCTAAACTGAGACCAAATGTGATAACACAAAATAAGTGTGCAAACAGAACACGATCACTTCTTGCTTTAGAAATAAGAAGGATTTATTTTTTTTTTTTAGTAGAATGCATTCTGCTAAACCTTTACTGGAAAGTTCTTTGAGAGAAACACACCCAGTGCTTCCACACAATTAGGTAAATTAATCCTATCACCTCTCAAAAGGCAATGATGTTGTCTGTTTCCTTGTGGTTTTTTAGTAAGGGAAGGGAGCAGGGAAGGAGTTGTCATTCATCCTTGCTATTTGTATTTACACTGTCTTTATACAAGTGAAAGCCATTGCAAAACACTCCCCTGTGGAGATGGAATAGAGAGGGCCTTCCATGATCACTTGTGATGAATGGTCTTAAACAATGTGAAACTAAGAGTAAGGGGATATGCCATTCTGGAGAGCACAAGTCTGTGGCTAAAACTGAGACCCAGTGATGGTATAACTGCCCCTGACCATTTTGGCATTGTCAAAAGGAGCTAAGGCTGGCAGTGATTCTTTGAAAGCTTGGCTGTGCAAATCCTCAGTGGTGAACTAAAGTTCACTAAAATGAACACACAGAAAAATCCTCCAGTGTCTAAAGGAGAGCAGACCAAAAGAAATCCATTACATTGGGCAATGGTGAGCATGGCCTGTGGAACTGCAAGGTCTGCCCGAGCTGTCATATTTCTCTTTCTTATGGCTCATATTTCAGGAGTGCTTAGAAATCCTGATCTTTAATTTGGCGCTCGTGTGCTCTGTGATGTATGAATACAAATCATGTTTCTTCTGTGGCTCAGATATGCAAGAAAATTGCAGGTCTTGTTCCTATACTAATCCCTTCGCTGTCACTTTGTTTTAAGACATGGCACTGATTTAGATGGACCTGTACTCGGGGCCAAGATGCCAACTGTTATGTTCTTATAAAGATGTCTATTGCCTGAAAGCAACTAAGATGGCTTCAAAGAAATTTCTGTACTCTGAACTTGACTTACCTCATGCTTGTCTGGAGCAATGAAATTCAACTGGCCACTTGAGTCATACAATATAGAGAAAGCAAGCTCTAGCACCTCCTGGAACAATACAAAGAAACACATATTAATGCTGCATGAGAGAGGCATTTGTAAATTCATGTCTGTCTTTCTTTCCTATTCCTTATTTTCCAAAACAGGTTGAAAAATAGGTTATGGTACACTCTTGTTTGGGCAAAGCTGCAGCAGTACCAACCCAGTGCCAGAGGCTGGCACAGCAAGAACTCCACCACAGGTGCTTCACTAAAACAAACTTGCCCTCCTCAGTGCTGACTGTAGCTCACTGGGTCATGGATTACTTTTCATTTCAGTTTAAATTTGAGCTAGGCAATATAGTGAGGACTATAATCAATATAATGCATAATAATACACTTGCAACAAACTCAGGAAGACTCTAATTTTTTTCAATTTGTATAGATTAAACTCACGAAGTTCTGCAAGGTTTGATTCCCTGTGTCAAAAATCTTGCCAGGACAATTAATATCCTGGTATGTACTTATGTTCTTTTCACTGCTGGAAATCTATTAAATTATTAACTCTCAGATTACAGGGATTTCTGTAATTTTGTTTCTATCTGAACCCGAATCAACAGCCTCAGTCAAACCAAACTCTCTGAGCTACTTAAAGATCCAAATTAATTTCAGGATGGGAAAAAACAATCATCTTTTTGACTGACGCTGGAATCGTAAAAGGTGCCTAAGCGAATCAATCAAGCACTGACCTTTCCTAAAAGTCACCTGGACCTAGGTTCCAATGGGGAAACCCAATCAACCTGAATAAATGATGAACTCCCCCTGGCCAGCAGCGAGCATGCAAAGATGTTGTCTTATCTGTTGTCATATTTTGGTTACTGCACGCATCACTACAAGTGCCATTACAGGGATGTCACAACTGTAAGTGATCTGATAGGGATATATGAACTCTGTGGAGAAAAGACCCTGCTAGAGAGGAGAGTGCTGGCTTGCAGCTATGATCTGTATCACGCCCTGTTCTTTTAGCCTCTTGGCTTCCTGAGCCCCATCACACTGATGACTTTTGCTGTCTCTCAGCTGACAACAGCCCCTGCACTGCCAGCAGTGACAAGAGAATGGCTTCTTAAATTTGCTAAGCAAAGTTTTAAAATGGAAGAATTTACTGCGGGCATTGCAGCATAAATATTGCTCTAGATTTCTACCCTGATCTCTTAGTCTGAAACAGGCACAGGTATTTGGATTTCAGTTTGGAACTTGTGTGATTAAGAGCAGTCTGCATAATAAAACTTGCAATCCTTAGGGATAATTTTGGATGATAAGAGGTCGGGCTTCTCATGAGAACTGTTCTTGGTTTCCTTGAGTTTAGTTACTAGGTTCGACTTGCTGTATGGCCAGGCTACAGGAGACAAGGCTGTGTTAAATCCCCATGGAAGCTGCAGATACCAATACTGCTGGTGCCTTCAGCACACAAATGGCTCAGGGCTCACATACCCTTTCTGTGTTGTAGGCATGTCTCTCAGCCACACCTTTTTGAGTGATGTCTCTCATTACAGAAACAAATCTATCTCTTCCCACACAAACCTGGCATTATCCCCTCACATGGTGTTATAAATTACTGGCAGAACATGCCAAGTAATGCAACTGAGGTCATGAAAATAAAATGTAGCACTGAAAAAAGGGCTTGTACTGCTATACTGTGATATCCCTGAATTTCGTGGAGGTCAACAATCCCACAGTCCTGATCCCTGTATATTTGTCCTTCGTGAAATTCCAAGGAACTTAATTTCTTCACATCAAAGAAAGGAAAAGGAAAGCAAAAATCTCTACTTGGAAGAGTAGAGGGAGCTAAAGGTTTGGTCATTTCCAGTCAGGCAGATAGTGAGAAAAGACTACACTCTGGGCACCAATCTTCCCTTTCTGGGGAAAAGTGTGAGTTTGGCAGTCCTGGCTACAGCTCAGCTTCTTTGTTGGCTGCTCTGCATACTAGAGGCTTGGGAATTACAGCTTCCAGGTGGCAGCATCACTGTCACCTTATACATAGCAAACTGTCAAGGAAAATGGAAGCTTAAGGAGCTGGAGTTGCCAACTGGCCCTCCACACTGACAGTGGTCTCAGTGGTTGAGCTGGCTGACTTGTCAGGGACCCCCACCTGGTTTTGTTACATTCCCATCAATGACAAGGAGAAACTGGCAATCCTTAAAGGAAAACCGGTCAGTCTCTATCAGCCATCTGTGGTTTTCTCTTCCCTTTTCTGTTCTACTTCTCAACCTTTCTCAAAGTAATTTTCCACTCCAGCCTTTTCCACCACTGTCTCTTCCTCTCTGCTCTTTTTCATCTCACATTGCCTCCAGCCTGTTCCTTCCCTCTTTGTTTTGCTTTCCTCCTCCTGCACCTCACTCTGCTGAACTCACTCCCTTGGCACTCCTAACTCCTTCCACCCTTGCACATGTCAGACCTCTGCTCTTCCCTAGATGCTTCTCAAAGGTGACAGTATTGGGACCCACAATGTGCCTTTCTTTCGAGCTGAGCTGAAAACAGGTTAACAAGAGTTTCTGAAACTTCAGGCTGATCCTTCCCACTCCTTGGTTTCAGCTGTTTGGGAAAAGCTGTTGTAGCCGGTATGAAGGGAAGGCTGCTCTCCCATCCCCAGAGCTTCTCTCTCCCCAAGTCTCCACTGGCTCCCGACATGGGCCAGAGAGCTCTTCTCATGAACAGGCATTTCAGGTGCCTTTGGCTGATCCCATGTTGCTGGAATGACCTCATTGTGCTCTGCCTACTCTGTCTGCAGTAGCCTTAAAACACCCATGTCTTTACTGAAGGCTGAGACCTTGCCACGTTGAGTCTGTGTGCCAGTCAGAAGATTGACCCCAAAGAACCACCTAGACAGGCAGTGGCAGGGAAATTGTTCAGCCAACATGAAATAGAAGAGAAGAGAGGCTTCATTCAACAGGAAAGTGAGCAGAACCATTTCAGCTGACTAAAAAGGCACAAAGCCTGAAACCTGCCACATCTGCAAATAAAGGGTGATAGGAGAATACTTCGAAATACGTGGCAATGGTTTTTTCCAAATTCTTCTCTCATGCTTTCTTTTGAAGGCTGCAAAATCTATTTAATTCCTTTAAAATTCACTAATATTGCTTCAGAGTCAGAAAAGAGGACTTAAAAATGAAACATAATTTAAAAGCACAAACAAGATGAACAACAATGGATTCAGGTCTGGTCCTATCAAGTCGTTCCAGCTTCATATGCATGCAAATTCCAATTCAGTTTAATTCTTATTTATTTCTAAATCATCTCGCTGGAAGAATAATGGCCATGTGCTGGCAAATGAAGAGATGCTGAAGCTTTTGTTACGGACATTTTGCCAATTCCAGCTATGCTCATAGCGTGGCATTCTGCCATTCAATTTTCCTTTGTGCCAATGAATAAACATTAAGGTGGTCATTATATATGTACAAAGAGAGCACAGGATGAAAAGGCCTCTTAAAAATATATATCACTGACTGTGAAATTTCAGAAAGTGAAAGATTTCATACACCAAATTCAGTTGAATTGCATTCTGTGTCTGGCTTTTTTTAAAGTTTAATTTCATAATCCATAGTAACTCGGTACACTGCAAACAATGATGTGTGATTCCTATGATGTCAGCTAGGCAGCTGCAATATTGTGCATGACAGTTTGATTGGGATAATAGCTAATTTCAAAAATTCTGTGCTTCCCAGGGGGAGAAACAAGGAATTGAGCAACAACCAACCCATCAAAAACCCTGCACCAAATCAGAAATAGTAAAAACATCAAAATTATCATTGCCTGGGTCACAAATAGAATGCTACAGCCGAGGATGCAGCAATGCTACCTGATCTTCACATTCTCAGCCAGAAATGTTATACCAGGCCAAAGCAATTTCACCTGAGGAGATGGGGCGATGCTGAGAGCTGAGGACAAACTGATCTGCAGCATTGCTGTGTAGCATTAAATACTATCTAGACATTACTGCTTCAGAACGATGACACATCTCCATCACTGCCACCCACTGCTTTCCATCTTTCCGTTTTGTGTGGACAGATGAGTGCTAGGACAAGGAAACACTAAAAATACTTTAGATGCATCATACAAATGCCCCAGCCAAATGCTGGTGGTGGTTCAGCTGTAACATGAGGTAGGAGTTGTATGGAATCTATTGTGCTCATGGTTGTGTGTGTGTGCGTGTTTGTGCCCTGATTCAGAAAATCAACAAGGAAAAATACTCCTGGGATTTTTTTTCCTCACTTGGCATGACTTTTTCAGTTCCGACCATGTAAAGCCAATGCTGAAAGGAGATTATGGTATCCTGAGAGAATTAAAGCAACTCCTTTGTATGAGAAACAAATGCAAAAAATACTCAAGATGATCTGCCTATCTGTGCATAGTTAAGGAAAGAAAAGTTGCAGCTCTGAAGCTGAATTTTATTCTCAAAAGTGTTGAAGCAGAAACTTAGCTTCACTACTTCTTGTTGGACCCAAAATTTCTCAGTTTCAGGTAACTAGAAATTGTCATTCAAATCCTCTGGTCTGGTTCCCAGACGTCTCAGGGTCTTGTTCCAGGTCAGACTGACCACCAGTAGAATCTCATTGCTTCCTGTAAGGTCGGAGAGCACAACCTGATAGAAAATTTATGAGCATACCTCATACAATATGGTATGAAACCTTCACCTCTAAAGACACCAGACTTCGATAGCAACTCCACTTCTTGATGTGGTGTCAAGTCTTACAAACAAAAACTCTGCAAGATTCTGCCACTGTACAATTTTAGTGCTACTGTTAGCTTACAGTTCTTGACCCGAAACTCTGAAAGGCAGCAAAAACCTACACAATTTTTCCCAAATGCACTGCTTAACACATCCTTATATGCCTCATTAATTGCCCAGGATTTACCTTACACCCTTTTGTTGGCAGTTGTTCTACCTGACTGGACCTGAAGGTATCATGAGCTGGACATTAATTGCAATTTTAGCAGGTGTTCACTGAATGTGAGCTCATCAGAGAACACAGCTGGAAAAAACAGTTATTTATCAGAGACAATATAGGAGCAGGTACCAACAGTCATGGCTGGTTTGCTTTAGACGTAGAAAACATCACTACAAAAGACTATTCTAACTGTGCTCTGGGCATATCACACAATGCACATCTGCTGTGAAATATGAGTAAAGCAGGGTAGGCTATCCCAATAATTTAACTCAGATGGTCTGAGGTGAAAACGAAGGGTGTGCATACATGGAAATGTGGCAGGTTGGAATGAAAAATACCTGTATTAATTCATGGAAGGTCAGGTTGACAAGCTTTGTATTCTGCACAGTACATGTTCGATACCAATTTGAGAACTGTACCTTGTTTTGTTTAAGAGCTCCTTTCTCCTTCATGTGTGGGCAGTCTTTCCCAGTCACAACAGCTTTTATATCTGCCACTGGCACTGCATGAAAAAGAAACAAAATCAAAACCCAGAAAATTAGTTATAACCAAGGTGTGCAAAAGCTACAGAGTCTAAAAAGAGGCAAGACTAATGTATTAAAATTGCCATGTCCTTTGCCATTTCCAGCCTTTTGTAAGAGAGAAAACTGGAAGAAAACAACTAAAATAGGAACCAGTGAGTCTGGACAAAATTTCAGGCATCTGGATAAAAATCTGAGAATGCTTTTTCTTGCCTATTGAGACTACTTTGGGTAAGAGTGTTTCATATAAATGTGTACCTGTGTCTGGACAGTATTTATGTGTCTCAAAAACATATAGTTTTCTGCCTTATTATTGTCATATGCCTGCTCTGTTGTTGCTCTTTCCTAGACATGCAGGTAAAGTCTCTGCTGGAGAGAGGATGCTGGGCAAGCTGGACCTTTTCTCACTCTATGCTGTTCTCCTTCTTTTAAAGCCTGTATGAATTTTTAAAATAGTTTTCTATTTCACTCCCGTCAGCAGTTTAATTGCTTTCTGGTACTAACAAGAATAAGGAATACTAAGGCTTATAATGAGCCATTCCAATTGCTTTACAATGTGAAGTGATCAGAAATAAATGGGGGAAAAAAGGTAAGAAAAAAATACTGGAATCTGCTGTCACTCAGAGTCACACACAGAGTGAGGTCACTAAAACATAAAGACAAATTTTTCTGAGTTTCAAGTGAAAGTCAATTTTCCAATGGTAATTACATTATGGAGAATCTGTGTGCTCCACAATACAATATGGTCACTGAGTGACAGTTTCTACAATCTATAAATAATCCATTATCCTTGTGGCTGTGTAAAAGCATCATATATCTAGAACAGCATAATAATATGAAAATCTGTTACTGCCCAGTACTTTACAAACTCTAATGGAAATACTGGAGAGGGGAAATGTACTTACTCTTCTACTGAATACAGCAGCACTATACATTTTATGACAGATTACCTCAGCACTGTGGTCAAATGGATAGCATGAGATATAATAGACATTTTTAAAGGACTTGCTTTGCATGAAAAACAGAAAGAAATGGAAATAATTTGGCTCTTCACTACTCAACCTCTCCTGCCTTTTAGTCTCAGCATTTTATGCTGGAGCCTGCTGAATTTTTATGTCTCTGACAGTCCCATACTTTTTGGTGAAGAAGAGATATTAGTTTTGGGAGGAGAGAGTGAGCCATGATAAACTTGGAAGTAAAGGAGATATTCGACTGCAACTATGGCAGAAAGGCCTTCTTAAGAAGAAAGAGTTCCTGCATTTGCTGAAGATGCCCAGAAAAACAATTTCTCTGTTTGCATAAGATAAGGTTTTTTGAAGTTAGATCTCTCAACCAAGAAGCCTTTTCTCCAGGTTTCATACACTTGATCTCTGTGATCTGGAATGCAGTTACTATGGGAGATCACAGGCTGATGTGACATTCTGATCTTTATTTACCTAGAACGTGGCTTATTTCTTGCTTTGGAAAAATAGAATCAAAGACCTAAGAAGGTATCAGAAGCTGACTACAAGATGCTGGAGGGCCTGAGCACAGATGTGATGTGCTTACAACAGATAAAGCCTTGAGAAAGAGGGCAGCTGTTTTGTGTCCCAGATGGAGTCTGCATGGCTTTTTAACTCTGTCAGCCTGAAGAGAGGGGTGACATTCACAGAAGCAAAAAGGTTAAAGTACCCCCATGTTTACTTTTGGAAATAAACACTAGTTATTCAGGCTTGACAAGGAGTACACAAAATGCCCTGTGCTGCTTCTCTTGGTCCTTTGTTTTCTTGCCCACCTATTCTCTTTCATGTTGACCTGCTTCCAAATGCTGACAAGTTGGGCATCATATTCAGAGTTTAAGAGCTCAAAAATCAATATAAGTCCATCCAAAGAAAATCAGAATATTTCTGAAAAGTATTCAGTAAAATTCCCATCCAGTTTGGTCTGATACAGTTTTGAACAGTAGTACCATTTTATAATCTCTTGTCTTGCAATATTCTCAACTTTGTTTAATTAAACTCCATCTAATGTGGTAAATCTTGTATCCCTCATAACCTGAAAACCCAAGATATTGATATAACCTTTATATTGCAATAGCCTTTTCTTTCTCAAACTGCATTGATACTGGTGCAACAAGCAAGCATGCAGAAGGAATGTGTAGGTCTGGCCCAGTGGTTTCTAAAGCAGGAGCCTTCTGCCTCCAAGGGATCCTGACATTCCTGAATAGGTTCAAGTGCCTCCGGAAGATGCAAATGCAAGATGAAGCTCACAGCCAGGGTCAGGGTTTTGCATGTGGAAATGTGCTCAAAGCAAACAAATCTGGTCTTGTAACTGTGCCCACGTTTCAAGTGTGACTTTGGTTCTTCAGGCATGCTGACACTACTGTAACATTCAAGGGCTATTTCTCTAAGCCTTGTTCAGGAAAACAGCCTCTTTCCGTGCCAATGCAGCAATGTGAGGCCCTGTCCTACATTCTGCCAAGACTGCAGTAAGTGTGGAACATCCTTGAGGCAATCTGTAAGGCTGTGAAAACAAGGGAATGTGACTGCAAACTGCCAGGGCTCCAGCATGGGACAGGCTCTTCCTCCTTCCCTCCCAGACTGCATCCAGGAGCACTTAAGACTTTTTAAAAGGTGGAGACTCATTAGGAGGGGAAAGTTTAAATCACTTCTCAATTTTTGGGTTGAAAAGATTTCAGACCTCTGAAAAATTAGTCTTTCTGTTGTTCCATGAAAGAAGTGGAGCTAGCAACTGAAATACTTGTATAAGTGTGTCTGACTTGATAATGACAAGAATGTTCAGAAAAGAACAAAGAGAAATTATTCCTTATTCAGTGCTTGATTTCTTGCAGTCACCTCCTGGTAACAGAACTACACTGACGATTATTTCCATTATCATAAAAAAGTTTCCCACTATTGGATGTTAAACCTAAAAAATTCATGTTTAAGGATGAAGGAGAAATCACTGGAGTATGTTTTTTCTGAAGGGCTCCAAAATTACTTTTAACTGTAAGAAAAATGCCAATAAATCCCCTGGTAGGAGCTGCCACAGAGACATGTCCTCTCCCAGCTGGGTACACAGAAATGGTGAGGTCCTCTCAATACTGTTCACGTGTCATCTTTAAGTCCACTGCTCACAATACCAAAAAAGACCTCTGCATGACTCGTATTTCTCCTCCAGTCACCAGACTGTTTGTTTTCATGGACAGGAAATGCTTCTGAATATGTCCAAGTATTTTTATTTGAAATCCACAGTTAGATGAGCAATAAAAATAAACTGTGTTTCTCCCCGTGAAAGACATGACATTTCCAAGCTGGATGAAATCATACACTGATTGAAAACATTAGCTCCATCCTCACACATGCTTGCCAAAACCAGGAGAGCAGTGTTTGAATGCAGGAGGAAATGTCCCCTGCTCTCTGTCTTCATAAAGAGAGCTGTTGATAATGTCCTGTGTTAAGAGAAACCTACTACAAGTTATAAAGAGGAACTAGCATGAAGGAGGAAGTGTCACAATCTCTGTGCATGACTTACATTTATCCTGCAAGGAATCATGAGGAACTTCTCCCTGTGGACTTTCTTCCAAATCTCCGTAGTGCAAGACCTTGTGATTAGGTGAAAGTCGACAATACCAGAATTTGTCTGTTAAAATAAACACATTAAACAAGGTCACTAACATGCCTTCATCACCACTATCTGTGGCATAGGAGAAAGCTTACTCAAACAAGGTGCCACAGGGAAGGGCTGTTTTTTCTTTCAGGACAAGAAAGTGTGGGGTTTATGGAAAGGAGGACTTTTCTCAGTAGTTTTACTTGATTAAATGAAGCTGGCATTAATCTACAGAGTTGTACGTTGCCTTTTTTTTTTTTTTAAATTGACTTAGTCATTGGCTCAAAAAAAAAATACTAGCAAGAAAAAACTGACTTAGTTTTAAATGGTATTATATACCCTCATGGACAAAAGACTGGCAAAGTAACCACTGCTTTGAGTGAATAACTTAAATGTACCCATAAAAGCTTCATTTTTAGCACCCACTATATTAGCACCCAATGCAAAAATTAAGCCCTGCCAGCTGTCTTGTGTGGGACACCCAAAAACTGATACATTTGAAATATCCCATACTTTATGAAAATCATGACTCATGTCTTTTTTTATAGAAATAGGAGAACACCCCCATATTTATGGAGGGACTGGACATAATAAACACATTTAAAAAGCAGACATTAAGTCCCTTGTCCTGCAGATAAATCAGTGCTTTGCACATGGTCACAAAGATACATGTGACCGTGCAGTCCACACCCCAGTTTGCATTTTATTCCTTCTGAGGAGATGTATATTTACATCTCCTGACAACTCATGCTTCACAGGATATAATTTCCCTTAACAACATTTGTTAAAATCTGCTCCTGTGAAGAACATCACCTTTGCAGTAGCATGCAAGGATGGTGTTTGCCAATTCCCTTTCTGAAATGGCAAGAAAGAGGTTACCCCTCCTTGTCAGAGCCCTTTCTATTTAATAAGTAGATCACATAATGTTAAGCTGTCAAGAACAGAATCTTGTTACATCCAAGCTATAAATCTCCAAAAGCTCAGAGCAAGGCTACATGTTAAAATGCCAGTGGAGAGGCACAGAGGGTTTCCCTGACTCTGTGCTTCTCCTGTCCTGGCAGTGCTGATGCCTTGCCAAGCAGCAGCCTGAGGGACAATTTAGGGGAAATGTTAGCACTGACACAGCCCCAGGGTGCTGCAATTGCTGGGAGCAAGCAGAGCCACAGTTTGGGTAAAGCATCGGAGTAGCTGTAGGACCACCAGAGCCAGCATATATGAGCTCATTTGGGTGTTAGCAAAGGAAGGGCTTGTCTCTGTTAGTAAAATACTGGCTTCATAGGCCCAGCTTCCTGCTGAAGGACGCTCCAGTTCCCTGGCCAGTCATTTAAAATACAATGCAGTAAAACATGGAAAAAGGAAATTGAATGGCAAAAATGGGCTTTCACGTGCTCTTTTAAATTTCTTTGTTGTGGCAGGTAAAAATGTTTGGGGGGTTGGGGGGGAGACCATACACTTCAAACCACTTCCTGAGAGTGCAGTCCCTTTTACAGAAAGGTTTCAAAAAACCTTACAAACCCTTGGCAAAGGCTCAAAAGGGCAATGGGAGAGATATTGGGATCTACTTCACAGGCGTGCCCAACCCTGAAAGATTTATGGTAGAGAGAGCCTGAAATGATGATTCTGTGATACATACAAAAAGAGCTGCTGAAATACAAGCATCCCTGGGCTGTGTGCAGTACATACAGTGTGGCACAGTTAAGGGAGCAGGGAGAAGACCTCACTTGCAAAATTTTTGTAGGGCTTTGAAACTAGAGCAAGCAGGAGCCCTCATTCAGCAGACTCTCATCTGAAGAGCACACACGCAAGCAAAGAGAGCACACACACACTCGTTGGACAGTTTGTGCATGTGAAAATTTTCTCTATTCATACCTTTTACAGGGAACTCTACCAGAACCATAGCAAAGCCTGATGCTTAAATACTATACCCCACTGAATCTGATGGTAGACCAATATGCCTAAGGAAAATCCCCTAGTAACTGTGGAAGGAGGCTTTCATATCTAGCTTTAACTCCAACCTCATTATCTATTAGGTTGTCCAAAGGAACTTTCCTACTCTAAAATTAAACCAGTCATTTTTTCAGTATAAAAAGCAACACCACTTGCTTAAAGACCTGGGAAAAAGATTGTGTAACTGGAAAAAAAAATACTATTGATTCTTTTCAATTTCTCACAAATGGGATTGGTAATGTTAGCAAGGGTTTGGCTCTTTAATCTCCTAGGGGTTAGTCTTTTGGTAGCCCTGGTTCTCTTTCAGTGCCCTATTTCAATAATAAGAGAGGAGAAAACCCCTCCATGAAAATGTCTTACTTCACTTTAGGAAGGGGTGGTTTATGGTTAGAAACTCAAGCTCCAGTGGCATGAGGAGCCTTTTTACAGCAATTCCCCATAATCCAGGGTTAAATAAAAACTAATAGCCACAGACTATAGCTTGAAGCATGCCTGGCACAACTCTCCTGTGGGCTCACTAATAACTGCTGCTGTGCCACAGCCTTGCTGACAAGGGAAAAGCCCTTAAATGAAAGCTGCAAATGGAACTAACAAGGTTTCCTCAGCCACAGCCACTAAATGACCGCACCAGGAAGGCTGAGGAGGGTGATCACAACGTTAGTGATGCCAAGCAACCCTTGCTTCTACAACCACCACAGCCTTACCCATCTGGGTGTTTTCAGTTGTACATGATGTATCAGCAAATATCCCACTCGTGAGATCTCAATGCCTTGGAGGGGAACAGTTTTAAACAGGATGCATAATATTTTATTGTAGTGCAGCTGCTAAACACAACTTTACTGGAAAAGTAGTGCATAGAATAATGGTGCAGTTAAAATAAAAATTTTATGAAATTGCTTCTATGGAGACAAAGGATGAAGAACTCTTAATTACAAACCACCACATGGGAAATAGACAGTATTTACTTTGACCTTTAGATTGATAAGCAAAAAAACACATACAAACAAACAAAGAAAGCAGAATTGAAGGCTCTTTTCTACCACGTTTAGAAAGTGGTCTTTATAAAACAAAGAACAACTACTGCCCAAACCCTCCAGAACTCTTTAACCCAAGTCCACAGAGCTGAACTGCCACATGAGGCTTCAAAGACAGAACAGGCATTCCTTAAAAGACCCTGTGCTCCACAGCTGGTAGACCCGTGTGCATGTGCACAGCTGGAGTGGGGCAAGTGTGTATTCACGAAGGACTGGGGCTTGTTCTGATTTTAGACCCAGGGTCTTGAATTATCCCCACAGACTAAGTCCCTTCTATGAGCTACAACTCTCATTTTGTACCCAGTGTTATTATACCTGCCTCTGTAAAATTCCTCCTCAGAGCAAGCAGCTGTAGGGGAAGGCAACTGCTGATCACAGAGTCTTTAGGGATTATGTGGACTTGCGATTTCATCACAATTTCTGGATGCTACATTATTTAAATTTCTGGCAAGTCCTTATGTCTTTTAGCTCAGTGACCACTGATGAAGTCAAATTAAATTAGAAATTCTTCTTTGGGAAACAGAATTAATCATTCTCGTTTTTTAACTGAAAAGTTTTCGAACAAATTTTTCTGCTTTTCAGATGATTGCTAGAGCAGCCAGTGGATTAAATATATCATAGCACATTGCTGAAGATTATAGATGAGGTTAAAAAAACCCCCAAATAACAAAATCAGCTACAATTTGGCTCCAAGAGTAATATTTAAAACTGTGAACAAACAGCAGAGCACAGAACATTTTGCTGATGGGCAATAGAGTGCCTGGCCATTCACACAGTGTGTTTTCAAGTACATTAATGGCCAATGACTCATATGCCCTTAATAGCACTGTTCCAGGCAAAGAGGAGCTGTGGTTAGGACAGAAGTGCTCTATTGTTAGAAGCTGGGGAGAAAATAGCTCAGATACGCATGGAGAGAAGTCTGAGACTATATCTATTTTTTCCCAAGATATGTTCAAGATTATTAAAGAAGCTTTTGCTTCAAAGAAAAATTTCCTCACAGACTTAGGAACAGGAACCTGCTTTTAAATATATCTGTGAAAACAAATATATTTGTGTAGATTTTAGATATGTGTACATGGGCTCACCCTTCGTCCTCCATTGTGTTGTCTTTCTCTAATACATCTGTAATGACATTTTCACTCGAACTGCTTAAATGAAGCCAAATGACTGGTGAATAATTGACCTGTGGCAATGCTGGAGGCATATCTGGTCAAATGGTTCCTCTCAGCAGGTCACGCACTCATAGAATATTGGGATTTTTTTGTGAGATTATGGAGGGTAGGATGAAGTAGCAGTAGAAGAGAGCTTGACAGAGAAAAAGACAAAGTAAGTGCTGTTGTTCAGAGCTGTGAGTTCCTTATCCTAGAAAGAGATGGAAAACCTGTCTTCACTTGATTTTTTGTTTAAATTTAAGCGTTCTCTTTCCAGATTACTACCATGGTGCCTCGTGTTTTTAATTTAATGGTGTGTATCACCAGGGTTTCCTTCCCTTCCAAAAATTACTCTTTAAGCAACCTCATCTTTGGCTGCAAAGCCACTTCAGTGGCATGCAATTTCTCTATAATCTTTATAAAGCTAAAAGGGGAATTTATTTCCAAGAGTGCACCCAGCAACATACACTAGAAATGTACTTGATGACAGCATCACAAGTATCTATTATCCTCAATAAAATGCCTTTATCTGCTACTTAGCTCTATTGGAAATAATAACTACTGGGGGTGTAGAGTGCTTTGCAGGTTTTCACTTTAGTCTTTTCCTTTCTTTTAGGAATTATCTAAGGAAGAAGAAAGCTGAAGAAGTCTATGTGTTCAGCAGATGTTCACAGTCAAGGAACAAAGTGGGGATTTGCAGAGCTTGATGATCTGCTGTTGAAAATGACCAGAAGGGCAGGCCAGATTTTGCTGTTTCATTTCCAACTGATTAAGATACTTATTAAAAACCGGAGTGAGTTCTGCAGTTCTCCTGTGAACATCTCATAAGGGAAAGGCCATGCGTTTTTTGAAAGTGCTAAGGATCCTGCTGGGACAACAATGACATTTCTGAATTTCAGCTACAGAGACCCTGCTATGATAATCCTGTGCTGAAACACAAAAGGCAGAGATCTGACTACAGATACCTCACAGCTTAATCTTCAGCATCTCCCCAGTGAATAACCCATTGGATTGGAAGCTTTACAATACAAAGTATATATGAAAGTGTTTCAGCTCTTCTCAAAAGACCGTATGAGGCTGTAAACTCCCTTCTCACTTTTCTGTAAGTCAATTTTTTCAACTTACTGTGACTAACCATGTGTGTCCTACCACATGTTCAAACAACAATCTCAACAGAAGTTTGTTCTGGTCTTTATCATGGGCTAATGTCTCTTAATTATTTTTAAATGGGCAATTTAATGCTTTTAGCTTCTGCGTAGGGCACGTTCAGGTTCTTCTTGTACAATCTGTAGATTTGTGACACTTGTTCCAGGATTGTCTCAAGGGAAAAAAAAAGAATCATAGGAAAGGTATAAAAAGCATATACATACCAAAGTGTAACACCTACCTGATCTTGCTACTCTTACAAGTAGGTTGATGCATAATAGGCAAATTTTGATGCCTAAGAGCAGTACGCATTTCTGTTCCAGCTCCACATCAACCTGGACGGACCATGGCCCTTTTTGGGGCCTTGGTAATGCTCCATGGCAGGTGAATGCAGCTGGAGCAGCTGGCAAGTGAGAGGGTCCTGAGCCCCCTGAGGCAGCACAGGGCACATGTACAGAGAGGTGGGTTGGGAGAGAGGAGACTGGGAAGTGGCAAAAAGCTAAAGAAGACACACTCAGGAATCTGGGACTTGTTTCAGCATACACACCAAACACACTTCATTAGATCACACAGTGTTAGACCACACTGAGTTTAGTCCTGGTGGCCTCAGCCATCATCATCTTCTATAATGGTTGCGTCTACTCTCTCCCTCTCAGGGGGGTTAATTTACACTTCTGTTTCAGGGAATACAGGAAGTCTAACATAAAGCACACATAACTCTTAAGGGCATGTGGAAACACGACCTCCTAAATGGGCTTGTATCTGAAAAAACAATGTATTTCAGAAAAGATAAATTTCTTTTAGGCATGGTTGCATGTTTTTTATTTGTTGCCAAAAAATCATGTTGGCCTGGATAAATATGGCATCAAAGCAATTCATCTGGTGGCCTACAGAATTCACTCCAAGGCATGACAGAAAGCAACCCTCTCAACTGAGGACCAGAAGATTACATTGATTTTAAAAAAAATATTTATTTTTTAACTTCAGCTGCACTCATATAAATTGAATGAATTTATGCCCCCTAAGGCTTTTGATCCTATAAATCATGAACTAACAACAGTTTAAGAATAAAATAAACAGTCTATCTTCCTCTTGGAGATCTGCCAAGAGAAGAACATTTGCCACAAACCCTGTTGCTTCCCTAGAATTTCAGTCATTTTGGATTAAGGCTCTGAGAGGAATAAAGTAAACAACCCTCACTACAGGCAGCCAAAGCAAACTACACATTACTTTATCTACTTTCACTCCATGAGCATGCTGATGAAGGGAAAACACGTACTGTGCCTCTCTATCCAGTCTGTACAGAAAATCACAGTGGAATATTGATGATCTTTCCCCAAACTCTGTCCAGTGGGTGTTTGTATGCAGGACAGAGAGGATACAAATACCCTCTCTACACTAAGGAAAATTGCCTCCTTGTTTCTAAGGAAGGAGGCATTGCAGGGATACTTCTCTCTGTGAAGAATGCAGTTTTTCCCAATGAATCTGAAAGCCTCAAATATTGATCTTTGACAGTTCTTACTCTTAGCTTTTGTAACTTTCTAATTTGCACTGTATTTACAGAGAAAAACAAATAGCAATCTGAACCCTCACAAAATGAGAGTTTAAAGGGAAAATTTTCCTAATTAATCTGCTGAATTTACACTATGTCCCCATTATGTTGTCTGGAGACAGAAGCATACATCTCTGAGGGGAAAAGGACCAGAGGGAGTTTTACTGTATAGAATGAGCTATGAATCTAGCACAGAAATTACTCATAGAATCGAGAAAACAATCTTCGCATATTAATCAAGTATTCATATGAAGGTACACGAATTACTGATTAAGTAGTTTTTAAAAGCGTATTTAAATACCGTAATATAATTATTGCATACAGTAATGCAAGACAAAACCCAAGGACAGACAGTACTAGAGGGAGTGGTGCTGAATGAGCTCTTTCCCTATATAAAGGTGGTCCAGATCTGAGAGATTCAAAGTCAAGTTTCATGTGCTATTCCTGCAGAGGCAAAGATTTTGTTTTGAGATGAACTAGAAGCCTGGACACTCAGGCAGAAATCAAAATACTCAGTTCAGTGTGACACTGCTGCTTGAGATTTTTGTCAAATGCTGGACTTGTTCCAGATCATCTGTGTGATGAAGCCAAAAGCAGTTTCAGGGAAACACAGGAAATCCTACAACAACTGTAAGTTGGAGATGCTTTCAGATGCCTCCTGGTAAAAGCAGTCATGACAGCACTACACACAAGGATCCTGACAGTGAAAGTGTATTCCTCATCGCAACATGAAGACAAAATGAAAAGCCAGACTAGGCAGCCTGAGCTGTACCTTGTCGACGCCGACTGTTGAGTTTTCTAAAGCAGGTGCCCTCCACAAGTCGATTGAGACGCTGCTGCTTGATCAGTTCTAAGATCTCAGGCTGAATCTTCTCTTTTAGTTCCCTTGGGAAGAGAGAAAGTAGGCACTTGTCAAATTCAATCAAAGACCATCCTCTTTCCTCTGAGACAGAGTCTCACAAGATGTTTCTGCAAGGAGTTTGAAGAGGACAAGAGTCACAGATAAGCCCAGGTCAGAATCTTGTCTGCTTCAGAAAAAAAAACCTTTTTCTGATAACAAAGAGCGTGAGTCAGGATACCTCTGTTGTAGACATCTCCCTGCTAAAACAGCAGTGTGTGACTCAGGCAAGTCACTTATTTCTTACTTTACTCATCTAAAAATAACACTCGCTATAATGCATCAACAAGATTTATCTGTGGCAAATGATGCTCTTTCATCCTAGGAACCCTGTGAGGCTTATTTGAGGGTCTGTCACCTTTTGTTGCACAATCCTCTGCTGTTATACTTCACCAGCATTATTATTTAGGACAACACAAGAAGGCTAAAACACATTTTGAAACAACCATAGAAAACAGTGAGCAATCCCAGTGAGCTAAAATAATGTCCAGCACTATATGCTGCTTCTTAAATCCACGTAATTCAATTAGTTCGTTATTATCAGAATTTGTGGAAGACAAGCCAATGACTAGGGATCACTCAAGGATGAAATTTTACCTTTGCCCAGGAGCACAAAGACCCACAGTACATTTAGAAATAATATTACATATCCTTCAGAATATCCATTTTTCTACATCTTACTTTGATAAGAGTTCAATATGTCAAGAACTAGGCAGAAAACATATGCACATAATATTTAAAGTTTAATTTCATACACCATCACATGGATTCACAGATGTCTGAAGTCATCAGTTATGTCCTCACTTAGAATCATTAAGAATATATAAAAGACAGGTTTAAACATCAACTCGACAGCAAGCCTAGTAAGATCAAAAAAAAAAAAATAACTGAATGTGTAGAGGATTTATAAAATATGAAGTGTGTCAGAACCATAATTTTGCATTGCTGTGCAAATTAGGTAATACCAAAAATCATTCTGTCTGGCAGTATGTTCCAGCAATCATCATCAAAAGGAAGCTAAGCTGTGGTATCCCATAGAGACAACAAAAAATTCTCTCTTCTTGACAATTTAGGAAGCCCACTCTCTGCGGATTTCCACATTCATTTGGATCCTATGCCTTTGATCTGCCAGACCTCCAATGAAATTGCTGCAAGCCCTCTGCTAGAAAGAGCAGGCCTTTAAAATAAAGTGCCATCTTTCCTCTAGGTGCAAATGAAATGGTTGCAGTTCTTGATGCATAACCCACTGCATATTTACAAGCTGTGAAAATCTATCTGGTCAAAAATCAAGGAAGCGTTGTAACTATAGAAACAGACCAACTTTTGGATATGTATTATTAGTCCTTCAGGACAATTTTCAAGCACTGTTGTTTTCTCATTGGGATCTGAGATACAGATGTGCTGAATGGTTAAACACTGTGATTAAAAGAATTTTGTGCTTGAATGGACGTCTTGCCTTTACTGAGCTGACGAGATTCCCTATTCCTCAGGTAAAACTTGGGAGCAGGGGCCGAAGACAACAGTGTTAAAACACAAGCGTGGATTACTCAGCAGTCCAGGCTGCACACTAAAAGTCCAGCTGGACTAATTTCAAACATTCAAGAGTGGTATAAACATCAGTTTGGTATTTATGTATTTTAATTCAGAAATTGGATGGTTAGCATTAAATAGGCGTTAGAAGATATCATAACATCATAGTTGTAAGACATTACTGAAAAACCCCAAAAATGAATGGGTCAGCCAGCACATTAACATCTGAATGTTTGCTCATAATATCCCCTCTTCTGGCCTCTAAAGCCCCATGTGCCCTTTACAAACCAGAGGAAGAGAAAGGTACTCTTTTCTGTTTTATGGTCCTCGAACTTGATCACACAGAGGTTGTGGAGACAACTCATTACTCCATGGAGAAACAGTCTTTGGTAATTTTGGACTTCAGTGAAACCCTGTAAGACCATCAAATCCTTGCCATGGTCACTTACTGCACTTACTGCCCTCAGCAGCTGTGGGTACTCTAACTTGTATGGTTTTCAGCTATTTTTCTGATACCATGAGTCCAGATACGTTTTTGTAAAGTGATCCTGCCACTTGGTGCTCCTCACTGTCAAAGTTTCTGTTCCACCACTTCAAGGTGACAGAAATGGGTCAGAACAATCAAATCACAGAACACAGTCAAACAGAAGATGTGCTTCTTTGAAACTCTATATTACCTTCTGAAAACCATCTGAAAGCAATGGAGTTCTGTTCCTCCTGATCACTGTCTAAAGACAGGAGGGTTAGCAAAAAAAATCTTTGTGCAAGAAATAGGTCCTCCTACCTAATTCTAAAATCAAATGGGAATAATTAGCTAAGGGAAGATCGTAAATGCAAATATGTTTTGTGAATATTTATTAACTATCCTTCAGATGACCTTTGCTTAACAGCTTGTGCCTTGTGAACGGAGAGAACAGACAAAGCCTCAGGAGACAGTCACTTTAAAAACTGATGTTGGTTTCCTGCAATGCTTCTGTCATGTAAAAATACCAAAAGTTAGTGTGCTGGTAAGATAGAAGACTTGGGGGAACCACACAGTAATACACATGATTGCTAATTTGGTGACCTTACTGGTCTTGGCACTGTAGGCAATACTGACACCAGTTACTTGCTTTTACAACCTATTAAAATAATTAGAAATTATTTTCAAATTATTCACATTACACTAATTCTTCTTCAGCACCAGTTATAACTGTCCTCAGCTTTTACCTTTCCAGCTTATACTTAAGATTCACTGGTTAGCTGTTTTCTTTCCAGGATGGGGCATATTACAGACATTTAAATCATTACAACACAATGGGAGAGTAATCCCAGAACTGGTTTCATGTGTTTTGTCCTTTTATCTTTCTGGTATCTGGCTATGCTCCCTCTCCTAATCATGTCACACATTCGGAGCAGGCAATAGGGACACTTTCTAACATTGCAGAGAAATGCATAAGATAAAAACCAGAAAAACATCCAGATACCTTCCTCTATTTCCCCGTATGTTGCTGATTTTCACAGAGATGTTACTTAACAATGACTCCCTATTTGACGTTAACTCTCCTTTAACCAGCAAGTCTCCAGTTGGATGTCAGGTCTTTATTCAGGATTAATGCATCTCTGTTCCCATTTAATCTGTCAAGGAGATCTCTGGTCCTCTACAGACCCACAGGATTCCTAGACAACTCCTTCTAAAGCCATTCAAAACGAACCAGTGATTATCATTTCACTATGGAATGGCAGTTTGGATGATCAATAATGATTCCAAATCCTCAAACCAATTATGAAGGACTTTTTATTCTCCACAATCAAAAACAGATAGTGAAAAATCTTCCTTCCTAAGATACAACAATACTCATATTAAAGAAACAACTAATCCTTGCAAAACAAGTTTGTTTCAATTATGAGGATCTAAGGCAACACTTTCCAGCTTACATTCAAATCCAACTTCACTGAAGCTTCTCTTATCCAGTGGCTTGAAAGCTTAAAACTTCAGTGCTTCAAACAATAAATACCAAAAGAAACACTTCTATCGTGTTCAAGGCAGGAAAAACCAGCATCTGATTGCCATATTCTCAAGAGAATTAAAGAAGGCCTGCCGATGTTACAGCCACCACTAGGCACAATCTCTTTTAGCATATCTGCAAGGCTCTAAAATATACAGCACAGCCAGAACTGCTCTCCTCTCTCATAGGCTTTTTCTGTACAATGGGGCCATGATTCTGTACTTCTATCAATTGTGCCATCTATGCTATTTGAGAGAGTTCAGTACAGGGAATCAAATCAAAGCGGAAAACGAAAGAACTGTTTCTTCTGACAGTCAAGAACAAGTGATCATGGATGTAATCAAAATGCAAATGCATGGAGTTAAATCTCTGCAAATGCAGTTGTGATTGCTTAAACACCTTATTGATTTACTTTGCCTTTATAGCCTTTAGGCTTAGCCTTTGTCCTGAATCTGAAATGAGTCTCTGGTAACACTTTAGTTGCTTTTAACTTTGTGTTGGCTGTTTCACTTGTTCCGTGATGGGGAAGGGGAACCCACACTGTGGCATCAACTACAGAGTGACACTGGAAATAAAGAGCTTGCAGAGGACACTGGCAAGTTTCACAAGGGTAGGTGATGGTGCAAGAGAGTATAAATAGCTGACTTGTATCATACTTGAACTGTTGAGTCACAGGGAATGCACAGAAAACGGGAAGCTTTGGTGACATGCTTAGCAGTATTGAGCAGCTTTGAACCACTAAATGATGCACGGGATTTGCAGGGGATTTCTGAGCAGTGTAACGATGCAAAACTAACTGGACCCATTTGTAGCTTTTTAATTGACACACTACTATGAGTGACATCAGTGCTAATTGGGCATTGGGTTCTATTTTCTAACACACTGAAAAGATAAAAGAAGCATTCCCCCTTTGATCCACATTGGTATGGTTAAAATTTAGCATGTAATTCTACTTAGTTCATGCTTCCACTGTTGCCCTGCTGCTCCTGGAGGAATGTGTCCCCTCCTCCACACCCCCCGGAGCTTGTACTTAGATATCTGTATCCTTTAGAAACAAATCAAAATTAATACCCTGCTTCTGAAGCCTGAAATTCTCTGGTCCAAATCTGTCTCTATACTTCTGCCTTGGAAAAGGAGATTTAGAAAATCATGTGCCATTCCACTTGCAACACAGTCAGGATTTCATGGCATTTCAGCTGGTGCTCCTGGAGCCCTCACCGTCTCCCTGCTGATCTGAAAAGGTTCCTGCTATTCTCAGTACTTCACTTGTGCACCAAGAGGCTGCATCTGTCTTGTGCCTCCAGTTCAGCCACGAGCACAGACCTGGGCCAGAGCCAAGTACAGTCTCCATTTTTCATATAACAGAACAAAGAGTATTCTGAGAAATGAGAAGGAGCTATGGAGGCAATATTAGCCTTTGATACTTTGCAGTAAACAACAAGCAAATGACTGGCTACCTGCCAGAATGTTATAATTTACAAATAAATAAATGATTGATTGTCATTAACACCAAAGATAATGCTGGAAACAAAGACAGTGGTACACAACACCACTCTTTTGTGAAGCCAGTGTGTATTGGATCCTCTTCTTCTGGGCTTCTCCCTGTCTTGCTCAGAAAAGTGACATTTGAAATTTTTGAAGGCCCTTGGACAGAAGACAATGCTGTGGTGTTCGATTAGTTGGATTTTTTTTTTAAAGTCACCACCAGCAGAAAAACCAGGCTCACAATCACACAGAGCTAGGAAATGTCAAAGCACTGTTTCATATAAATAAGCCATGTGAGACCCCAATGGGATTTGACAAATCTGGTTACACTGAACTCAAAGAAAAGTTACGACTCCCTGCAGAAGAAAATGTAATGTACTTTGACCAGATGCCACTCTACGGCTTTTGAACACATCTCCCTGGACAGCTTTTCTCCCTGGGTTCCCCCAGAAGAGCTCACAAATGTCACTCACACTTTTTAATCCTTCCATGAAGAAACAAGTGGGGAGAGAAGACAGTACTTACAGAATTGGACGAGACTGGAAATCTTCCTGGTTCATTCTTTCAGACTGGCGTATTTTCAGTATTTCCGTGTAACTGAGATTCTGAAGTTTGCTCTTGAATTGATCCAGAGAGCTAGGCTTGGTAGTGAGTGCTCTCATTATCTGTTCTTTCACTACCTGCATTACCTGCAGGTGACAAGGGAAAAAAAAAAGAAAACCTATGTTAACACTTTGTGTTTCTGTTTCAAATCTTATTCTGGGTTACACTAAGGTTTTCCAGGTATAGAAGATGACTAGTACTATGTGGTCTCTGTATGACTTTTCAGTAACATAACCAGAAAATAAACCAAGTCTTGACAGGGCACCACAGCCTACATCAAAAGCTCATCTGCTCTGTAAAAAATTTTTTTTTGAGGGTGGTGGGGAGGGTATCACTTATTGCTCAGCTGTCTCCCTCGACAGCTAAATTACAATAGCTTGTTACAGGATTTTAAATCCCACTCTGCCCCTGGTTTGTGTGCCCTTGGCAGCAGTAGTGTGGTTCTTCTGCAACCTGAGCTAAGACCACAGAATCACAGAACATGCCGAGTCGAAAGGGATCCACAAGGATCGAGTCCAACTCCTGGCCCTGCACAGGACCATCCCCAAGAGTCACACCATGTGCCTGAGAGTGTTGTCCAAATGCTTCTTGAACTCTGTCAGCCTTGGTGCTGTGACAGCTTCTTTTGGGAGCCTGTCCCAGTGCCCAACCACCCTCTGGGTGAGGAACCCCTTTCTAACATCCACCCTAAACCTCCCCTGACACAACTTTAGGCCATTCCCTCGGGTCCTGTCACTGGTCACCACTGAGAAGAGATCAGTGGCTGCCCCTCCTCTTCCCCTCAAAAGGAAGCTGTAACTGCAATGAGGCCTCCCCTCAGCCTTCTCTTCTCCAGCTGAACAGACCAAGTGACCTCAGCCACTCTTCACACGCTTCCCCCCAAGGCGCTTTGTAGCCCTCCTTTGGACACTCTCTAACAGCTTAATATATTTCTTACATTGTGGTGACCAAAACTGCACACAACATTCAAGGTGAGGCTGCACCAGCACAGAGCAGGACAATCACCTCCTTCCATCATGTCAGGGACACATTCAACACCAGCAGAAGAAAGCTGGTTCTGACGAGCCAACTGAGAGCTCAAATGCACACCCTGATTTCTGCCAGCTCAACCCAGGTGAAGTGCACAAACCACAGGGGCCAGTCTGACTGCCCACAAGAGACACTGGGGAGAGTTTCAGGTCTTGGGGCTCTCCTGCTGGGTCTCAGAGCTGTTCTTCAGACCAGAGGGCAGCAGCAGAAAGCTGCTAACTGACCCCACTGGTTCCCTTATTCCCTGGGCATGGAGGTGATGGGCACACACTGAAACACTGGAGGTTCCCTCTAAACTTCAGGAAACACTTTTTCACAGCGAGGGTGACTGAGAACTGGCACAGGTTGCCCAGGGAGGTTATAGAGTCTCCATCCTTGAAGACACTCAAAGCTGTCTGGACACAGTCGCAGACAACCAGCTCTGGGTGGCCCTGCTTGAGCAGGGAGGCTGGACTGGATGGTTTCCAGAGGTCCCTTCCAATCTCAACCACTCCAAGATTCCGTGAGAGCCTTACACTGCAGGCACATTATGGAAGTGAAGGAAAGAGAACTTTGTAATAAAGACCATTAGTCAGGAGAAAGAGAAAGATCAATTTGCCAAGGACGTTACAGGATTGCTTTTGAATAAATGCCATAAACAATGCAAACCAACAAATGAGAATGAATGATAGCTAGGCAACAGCCATCTATCTGCACATTAATTATTTTATCAGGAGAAAACTGCCGAGACACAGTTAACCAAGGAGAATTGCTTGGATCTAGTTCAGATAAATGTTCAGATTACTGTCTGTCTCTCCATAATCCTAGACTGGTGCAAATCACACACTTTGAAATATTTATTTGATGCTGTGCTTAAATTGGCTGAAAAAACAATTTATCATACTTAGAAAGGTCCATCTTACCCAAATGCAACAGCTAATAAACAGGAGAAAATGGTAACACCCCCTTG
Organism: Dendrocincla tyrannina; assembly: GCA_035047865.1. Classification (NCBI taxonomy): domain Eukaryota; kingdom Metazoa; phylum Chordata; class Aves; order Passeriformes; family Dendrocolaptidae; genus Dendrocincla; species Dendrocincla tyrannina. The sequence continues at coordinate 46,446,513 of JAWWMP010000081.1, forward strand.
GTATCAAATCGAGTGTGACAAAATCAACACCTTCCCAAATACAGGGCAAAGCTTTTCCCGCACTGTTAGTTTTCCTTTATTCTTTCACCTTCACCATGTATCTTAAAACAGAAGCTCAGCTCCTCAGAACTTTCCTAGTAATCCTAAAACCTTCTCTTTTCATATGACTATTTCATTGTTTTACATGTTGCCTCAGTTTTCTAACTCATGGCCTGTGCTGTTTTCTGTTTTTGCTTCCTGAGATGTGACTTCTTTCTCAGATATGACATAAGTACTCATTTTAGCTGTTTCCAGCAGATGAAATGATGCAATTAAGGAACTGAAGATAATCTTCCTTATTACAGGGACAACATCCATCCCAGAGATCTACTTCATGAATAACAAGATGCTTTTCCCAATGGTGTCAACTCAGGCAGGCAACAAATGCCTTTGCCACATTTCCCTCCCCTGGATGAAGCAGCCTACACCCACTTGGCTGGGGCCTTGATTTGAATGCACCTTTGCAGCTAAGATCATATTCTTGTTAAATCTTGCAAACTTGGCCCAGCAAAGGCGAGCTCTGTTCCATCCATTTCTATAAATCTAATAGGTACATTGGTATTTGAGAAAGTCTTCTAAAACTCAGCTTCACAGCAAAAAGCTATACTGAATTCTGTACTCTACACCGTAGACAGTGCCCTTGTGCAGCTAAATCTCTCTGGAGAATTACTGAGCTGGTCTGCCAGTGAGAATTATCTACTTACCCTAAACTAGACCACACCAGTGCAAGTAGGAAATGTGCTGTCAGACCCTGGAAATGACAAACCACCATAAAACCCAAACAACCATAACACCTGAATGTTCATAGATCATGCCCAACAAGGTGAGTGGCATACTCCTAATGCTTTTACTGGGTCTTGGTTTAACATCTAAAAGGGCTTAGGAAATGCAAGGAAGGACACATCCTTGAAGGAAACGTCCTCAAAGGAATAGCAGGAAAGAATGAAACAGAAAATTCCAGCAAGAAGTTGGATGCTTAAAAATATGTTCTATTGTCCTCTTTCTGCCTTCTTGACAATGACTAGCTATTACTGCTAATTAATTTTAATTCATATGTTATATATTTATATATTATTGATTAGAACTAATTATTAAATACCACAAATGAAGAAGAGGGAAGAGACTGCAAACTAACCTTACCAATTGAAAATATATTCGTGTATTGGTACCTCCTAACACTGTCTGCGCCCCGAGCGAACTGGGCTCAACTTTTCTCATGGCATTCAGCTGCTGGCTTGACTTCTGCATTCTCAGACCTGCTGAGAAGTTGTGCCAGATTACTTTTTCACGTGTAGTTTTACAGCCAGCCTGCAGTCATCATTCCTGCAGTACCATGTGGAAGCAGCACGCAAAACCAGGTAGCTTAACTCAAACACGTAGCCCCCATGACAATTAATGGGATCAAACTTCTTGCCCTTTAGAAAGAACAAAATACTGCAATTTCAATCAGGCAAGCATAGTATGACTGCGAAACTAACCATACTACACTGCTGGAATAACTATCACTACCACATCACCTTGATTTTTCAACAATAAATCAGATTCACAAGCAAATATAGCCCTGCAATCTCTTCTGCATGCATGCAGTTTCAGTTTCATGAATTCATTCAAATAGCTGTACAGATCTGATCTTTTTGTTGCTTACATATCGATTTAGTTTCCTAAATTCAGGCACTCATACTAGGGAAACTGTCTCTTATGAGCAGTTTTTCCCCCAAAATAAATGGACAAACAAATAAATAAACACTGTATTTTAGGAAGAGTTGCATGTTTGAGGATCTTCTTTTCAGTCTGATCTCAAAACCATCTATGTGAAGCAGTGCTCATTCTTGGCTAAACTCTGCAAAGGAGGTTCAGGTTCAGTAGACTCAGGGCACTGTCACTTATGCTTAATTGTAACATTCTTGTCTCTCTTCTCTGTAACTCGTTTTTGTGGTTAACATGGAAACAATGAAAATTCCTCTTCTTCATTATGGTCTGAAAGGTTATTCACAGGGTATCATCAAAGACCTACTTGATCTAAAGGCTCCCCTTTCTCCAGAGAGTGAAGGCAAGAAGTGTATGACCCAGGGCCATACTTGCCATCAAGGAGACCATCACTTGCCTTGTAATGCTTACAGCCAGCACTATTTAACTAGCTGGCCAAAATGTCAAAGCTGCTGATTGTGTCACGTCTCCTGAGCATTTGGGAATCACTGCCAAGAACTTCTAATCTGTTCAGTTTCCAAAGCTGGGTTGCCAGCCTTTGATTACTGCTGTCTGAGAGACAGCATCAACCCTTCCTCCCTCACAATGAAATTAGAGGCATCCTCTACCCAAAGGGATTGTATGTAAACACTGCAGACAGTTGTTTTGATTACATTATATTTTGCTAATCTTACTGAGAAATGAGTGTTTCAGAGGGCGCTTTAAATCACATTCTTTTTAGCTGATGACCTCTTGTATGGTTAAGAGCATCCCAAGTTCTGCTTTGCAACTAAGACAGGCAAATTCACTGAAGACATGAGGAGAAAGACAGTAGGAAAGAAAACACAACTTTTTTTATTCATTTAATCACCTTATTCCCCGGGTTTTGTATCCAATAGTCAGTATCCTGACGTTACATATTTTTCCTTAAATTGTTTTAGTCTAGCTTTTTGTGTGTTTTGCTTATTTGATCTTATCTTTGTTGTATCATACTCTACTTTGCCTTTCTAACATTTATCCCCTCTCTTTTATTGTTCCTTCTCCCTCCTGCCATGACAACTTTTGCCTATGCAAAAAAAGTCTCTTCTTTCTGGATAGAGCAAAGGTCTGAACACTTGGGCTCTACAAGGCGTCAGAATAAAAAGAGCGAGAAGTTGTAAATGTCAAGAAGAAGAGTTTCTCAGGGTCAAACTCTATAGCAGCCTTCCCACTAACCTCATGATACACTCCTACAAACTCACTCATCTTCTCATAAACTTCCCCCAGAAGAGCCTGAAGGCCTGGGTGTTTACAACAACCCATCTGAGGTATTACTCAGGGGGAAGTGGCTTTAAACTGATAGAGGGTAGGCTTAGATTAGATATGAGGAAGAAATTCTTACTGTGAGCATAATGAGGCACTGGAACAGATTGCCAAGGGAAGTTGTGGATGCCCCATCCCTGGTAGTGCTCAAGGCCAGGCTGGATGGGACTTTGAGTAACTTGGTCTAGTGGAAGGTGTCCCTCTCCATGGTGGTGGAGCTGGGACTAATGATCTTTAAGGTCTCTTTCAACCCAAATCATGCTACGACTCTATGATCTGTGGAGCACCAGGCAGGAGATGAGCCCTTCTCATAATTTCCCCACAATATCAATATTTTGCTTGGATAAGCACGCCCTTTGATGTATAACGACAGCAGCAAGAACACATCTGGATGCCATCACAGAAGCTCTAGTATCTTGGGGCACACGTACACTGATGGCTGCTCGTATGACTAACTCAGGGGGTTGTGTGTGTCACTTATGTTATGCTGACTATTAATCTTGACAGTTCACCTTTCATCTGCACAGACAAGACTTAGGTAGAAATAACCCACATTACAATGCTTTGCTTAGGTCAGTGCTTTCCTAATTTGGCTCAACAATAACAAGTACTGCAAGGTGTGATTCCCCTACCTCCCTGCAGCATATGATAAAAAAAGGAGCCACTGGACCACACTGCACCCAGAGACTCCCCTCTACAGTCAAACCTGAAGCACCTGAGACGTGAGAAGGTTTAGCCCTCAGCCCTAGCTTTTTCATATGACCATTCAAAAATCAAGCAGCCAACAACGAGAAAATTAGAGGAAAGATGTCTCTTTGCAAATTGCTTGTAAAGAATTCATACTTAGTTTCCTTCCTATCTAAATGTTAGTTTATACAGGATAAAGAACACATGGAAAAACATAATTTGGTCATTGAGATCCAGCTTGATCATTTCAGACATAAAGGGCTTTCTTTCAGTTAAATCCACAAGGCAGGCAAAAATAAGGTTGCAGAATGAAATGGCCAAATCATTCTTAATGAACATTGCTTACTGACAGAGGAGGCCATAAAGAAAATTTAATTCTGAAGGGAAAGGAAATTACTTTTGTTTACAAGCAACCTGTCGACTCCTTTAATGAAAACTTTACATGTTTAATGTGTGCACCAGGTAATTCGAGACATTTTTTAGACTGTTCCAAAAGATAAATTGTCTTAACTAGATCAATGGTTATATTTTCAGAGTACACAGAAGAGTCATCCTGAGAGACTTCAAGGTCCTTGGAAGATAATTTAATGGGGATTCTCCACCCCCAATTTCCACATATTCCAGTCTGTGAATTCACTACACTACTCTCTCAGTCACAGCCTGTACCAAGCATTCACTCCACATTGCTTTAGAATATTAATCCAAACATGCCCTCCTACAAAAAGCAAATTTAAAGTCAGAGCTGGCACAACCTAACCATTGACAAGAGATTCCAAAGTTCCAGACAATTACTTCTATTACAGTCTGTGTACTCTGGAATTACAAAAAAACCTCCCATTTTTCAATCTTCTCAGCTATTCCAAAACACAAGGACAGTTACTGTAGCCAGCAATAAAGCAGCAACTCTAAGCTGTCTGGATGTACATAGCCACAGGAATAATTAAGTTGATTCGTTTTCAGGGAGTAGGATGAGAAAGCAGCAGTCAGAGGATTTAGCAGATATAAGCTCTGATACGTTTTATCTCTTCATTTTCTCCAAAATTTAAAACCCATTGGAAAAAAAAAAAAGTTTGCATTGCTGGGGTTTTGGCATATTTATTTTTTCTTTCCTTCTTTCCTTTTTTTATTTTTTGCTTGTAATTATAATTTTCTTGTATGAATCAAGATATTTTTCAGTCTGCATGGAAGAGACTTGAAACAATGCACCGGTTTTGGTCAAGCTGGGCAGTCTGTTTCCATGCAGTATCAGCATGGGCATCATTACCCAGTTCAGCAGTGAGTATCATTTTGCAGAACAAACGAGCACACCGTGCAGATGTGACGATGGGGCTGAGAGATAGGAGATGTGACAGCAATTCCACACAAGGTGTTTAAAAGGTCTATAGCAGGTGTCAGAAAACCCAATGTTGTAGTAATACATCAATGTGAAATCTTGTTCAGAGCCCCAGGACCCAAATAATTGCCTGCCCTCTGGTGAGGAAAAGAGGGAAGAGAACTTGAAGGAGCCTGACCTTGCACTGAATCCCAAGATCCAGAAGGCTGAGTAGTGAAGAAAAAAAAAGGGCTGAAGATGAAGCGATCGCAATTGTTTTACATTTCAGAGAAGTTCTTGATTTTTCTGCTTTTTATTATCACTTGACTAATGATTCACAGGTGTGGGAAATCAGACTGAAACAACTCGGTTTCTGGGAACTGATGGGCTGAGACTACTATTAACCCAAGGGTACGAGAGAGGGGATAAAGGATCCATTATATTCTTTTAAGAAATATGAAATAACACCCCCAGGGTCATGAGCACACGGAGCACCACGAAACAGGGTGTGAAAGGGAGGCTGAGAAAAAGCAAGGAAAAGGTCTGAGAAGTGACTCCATCTAAAGAAGCTGATGTAAAAAAGTTCCGTTCCCTGTAAAAGATTCCTGGCTCATTCTGCTATTGGATGCAAGCATCTTGTAAAACATGTTCAGTGGAAATGGACCACTTATTGCTGAACTCTGTTATGTTACATTTCTGGGCTTGTCCACCCCTACAGAAGAGCCTGTGACCACAGCCTGACTTGGCACTTTCCAAAAAAGCTCCCAGAATTCTGTTATCTGCACGGATTATTTTTCCTTGGATACACAGATCCTGATAGAGAACCACTGGATACCCAAGGAGGCCTCCAGTTCTTTTTTAACAATATTTTTTTTTTTCTCTCAGTTAAACCCAGCAACAGTGGCAGAGGCTTTGGCTGGGAGCAAAAAGCATCTTGAACTTGACTGAGAAAAAGACAAAGGGCTATCACAAAATTACCCACTGAAGGGTAATATGGCTAAAGAAATGGGCAAGAAGATGATTTTGATAAGGAATGTGAACAGACTAGGGTATACAAAGGAAAAAGAAAGCAAGCCAGTGGGAAGGGTGTTATAAATATGGAAAAGTGACCTGTGCTGGAACAAAGGTTTCAGCGGGGAATATCAGCACGAGGAAACAGGCATCTGGCTGATGGCTTGCAACAAAATACATGAAAATGAGGACTAGTCTGAAGGAAAAAAAAGAAAAAAAGAGGCTGTGATAGATGCTGCATTTCAACAGAAAATGAAGGCTTAAAGGAAAAGAATAAACAAGATTTTGCTAGAATTTCAGTTAAAAGGAAATAGGAAAAGAGGGGCTAAAATGTGGGGGAAATTAAGTATTTCTAAAATTATGGCTTGGGAAGCAACTGGCTGAAAGAAAACGATCCTTAAGGACTGGCCTGAGGCTCAAATTGATAGTAATAGAAAAAGAAGTGAAGAGCAGTGCTTTACAGACTTGAAATGCAAGTGGGTTTAGAATCATCATTGAAACAAATGCAAACCCTGTCCATAATGTCTTTAACCATTTTGGTAAAACAGCGTGAAAGAAGTTCACTGTCTTCTTGCAGGACTAAAACCAAATGAACCCTCAAATACAAGGGCTCCATTCAAAACAAAACACACAGGTCAAATGCCACTTACTTGGGTAATAGGGGGCTGAAAAAGGAATGACTGATAGACAGGAAACCTCTTTCTCACATTAAATATTTGTAGAAAACTATTTGCATCAGAAATAAGGAATAAATTTCTTTTCCTGTTTGTGCTTTGTGCCTTGAGGGAAGCAAAGCAAGAAATAAGTGCTGTGTGACAGTGTGTCTGCCCCAGTAAAGTGCTGTGCAGAGTTAATATGACAGCTTTTGTAAACTTCCTTGTTAGTTAATTGAAGTCTTAGGTCAGCCAATATGACATTGTTTCCCCCAATGTCTGACAACCTCGGCTGGCAAAATAAAACATGCACAAAACCATTTGCTGGTGGCATTTAATCCAGGGCTTTTCCCAGACAAAATGTACTGATCTTCTCAAACTAAATGTTAAATGAGGAGAGGGGAAAAATAAGGAGATATTTGTATCCTTAATCATATAACAATGTAGTAATTAACGTGTCAAATAATACACTTGTGAATTCTAACAAAAAATAGTGTGAGAGTTACCCCTGATTAGGAACATACGTTTGGGTGCTGCTTCCCTTAAAATGCACACTTACATTAAATGGCATACACTAAATGAAAATTAACTGTAATATATTGGCAGACTTCTGGTTCTACAGAAGGAAAGCTAGGACAAGATTCTAATAGGCAGTTTTTCCCATAAGAAAGTATAAAAATCAAAGAACTCAAGTTCTATATATTAATGATGAATAAAAAACCACTTTAAATGGGCAAGAACAGGAAAAGTAGGGGAGCAAATTTTTTTTTAAAAAAGCAGGACAGAAGGATCTGGAATCATTCCTCAGGACATCTGATAAATGGATAAAAATGTAAGAACTCTTTGCATTACAGCTTCATATCTTCCCATCTCCTTTACCTGAGACAAAACCTTTCATGCCCCTCCTCTTTGCTAACCTTCTCCCAAACCAGCCAGACCTTGAAAATCCATCTAGTGTGTCTATGAAATCTACTTGTTTGGAGTAGCAAATTCAGCAAAACTTCCCAAGACATTTTTCACAGAGAAGGAGATTTGCCTACGAAAAACGTTCATCGATTAAACTCCATATATGCAAAAGCGCTTCAATTTTGTCAAGCTTTGCCAATACTTACGTGTTCCTTCAGCAAGTCCAAAAGGTGGCCCACCACTCAAACAGTAAAATTCCTTATTTGGCTGTTCAAACTACCTCATGACATTTTTTCTGTTACTCATATGAACAAAAAAGATGAAAATTATAAATAGAAATTGGAACCCTCAGCTTGTTTTTCTGGACTTGACTTAATGACAGTCACAACTCCAATGCTACCTTTTCTTTGGCATTCCAATTTATTAGAAAGGTGAAACTTCCAAAGTTTCTACCTAAGAACAAAAAAATGACCCAAAGGACTGAAAACGTACTTTTGGATTCAGTTCTCTGAACTAGAAAGCTAAATTACACACTTAGGTTTTTTCTGATGAATGCACAAGCCCAGTGTTTGGTACCCTGGTGTTGGAACAGTTCCTTCAGCCCCACTATTTGCATGCCCTTCTGGTTAAAGTAAATGATTAGGTTGAGCATCTAGAAATGATGAAAAAGGCAGTTGTGCAGACATGCTGTGCATCTGAATGAGCCCTTATGTAATTTTACATCATAACAAAATTAAGCTGTAACAATTTTTAGGTAAACCCTTGTTTTCCCATTCATGTCACTGAAGGAAACAGCTGAAAATCATGTCTACTGAACACCACTTTTTTAGCACATCTCATATTAATAACCATTTCAAGTGATAGTTGTATTGATATCAGAGTCCAGTCTGCGCCATAAGAACAAAAATAGTGGCATGAAATAACTGAATGATTCACAAAAATACACAAAGAAATGAAAAGGTTAAACCCACTGAGACTTGTGAGATGCTAGCTATAAATACTATTCTGTAAATCTGCTGCTCACAAATTACTGAGTTGACAGATCATAATAAGTGCTGTCAGGACTATTGCAAACCAAGATCTGCCTGGAACTGCCAAACACACACAAAATGTGTATGTCCAAGAGAAAAAAAAAAGGAAAAAAAATGTTTTCATTGCCATTTTAAAATGTTGTGAAATTACTGAATAATGCCTTCGGAAAATTCTGAATTTTTGCAGTCTAGTCCAATGAGATCTTTGCCTCAGGTACCTATATCATTACTGTGCTGGTCATATAAATATGAAAACACACATTAATTTTTCCCCTTGAGTTGTGGCACATAACCAAGCATATAAGAAATTCAACTAGACTATTTTTAGAAGAAGAAAAAGCACAGATGACATGTTTTGCCATAGCTCTTTCTAAAAACTGCAGTGGAATGGTTTAGGGCTTCAGAAACCTATATTTTTGATTGCTGCAAAGGAGCAATCTTTTCTCCCACAGATCAAAGGGAAGCTTTTTTGGGATCCACAAGCAGTACCAGAAAATAAACTGCTCCCCAGGATAGAGAGCAGTGATTTATATGACACCTAATACTAACACCAACAATTCAAAAGCATTCAGTCACCTCACTGTGTTTACAAAACTCATCTGTTAGCCAGGGAAATTAGGACTGGAACAAACTAATTAGGTTATCCAATCCTTTGCTTCAGGAACATGATAACCTTCCAGAAACACAGGGCAAGCTGTCCACGGTTATGTGAAATCTTAACAAAAGATGTATCAGTGACCATCAGATCTGTATAGGCTGGCTCCATTGCTCCATCCCCTTCACTACATGCATAGGAAACATATGAAAAAAACCCACATTTCTTTCCTCGCCAACGAATAGTAGGTCAATACCATATTCCCAGGGTTTTTTTCCCCTCTGTTCCTTTCACTGATATTCAATCAGAGCCAAAGGAATTTCTCTCACAAAAGGATTAAAACAAGATTGCAGTATTTGCCTTCAAGTTTACTTCCCACTATTGATTTGAAACTACCAATGACATACAGAGAAACACACACATATCCAGAAACACATTGATCCTGCCTAGGAGGGTAAATAATGTCTTAAAATAGTGTTATTTCTAGTAACCAACTAGTGAGTTATGGATGGATAAAGGATTACAATCTTCCAGTGATGAAAGATCCTTTCTCTGATAACTTGAACGCTATCACTGCACTTCTTTTCCACAGTGTCATATATCACTGCACTTCTTTCCATATTGTCATTTAATCTAGATTTCTAATCAGCCAGCAGACTCCTCCTTTCCTACAACTCTAAGACTGTTTTCTTTGTGTTTTGGGGCAGGAGATAAATTCAGAATTAAATGCAAGCTATTTGTTTTCCTCTGAAAGGTCAGATTCAGATTCTGTGCACTCCAGAGTGCAGCAGTCACCAAAGAATAAAACTATCACACTCATTCTGAAATTTCCCTACTGTCTCATGTGTGACTACACAAAGGATTTGCTTTGGTAGATTTACTCAGGACTAGAAAGAAGCCAAATGGGAGAGGTCATGCCAGAGAAAGCATGGTCCAGGGGCACAGACACAGTGCGTCCAGGCACTCATTTCACATGGTGGTAACAAGGAGTCTAGAACTGAGGCTAAAGACATAAGGATGTTAATGCCACTGTTTGAATGTTCTGCTGTATTGTGTAATTAGACTGCAGGAGAGAGCACACGAGGCAAGGAAAGCAAAAGTTTCTGTAAAACTTTTTTACTATTTTACCCTACTGGAATTCAGGTAGAAAGGGGGAGGAAATTCCTGTAAGGGAAAGACTGGTGAGAATGATGCAACGTGTTTTTGTGCATGAAGTGTTTGCAGAGCAATGTGGTAGACTCAAAAGGAAAGCACCATGCAGGGGTAAGGCACAGCAGGTGGGAGGGGGCTGGTATTACCTGGGCTCTAAAGTCAGAGAAAGGTAATAAAGAGGCAGGGAGGGAAAGGTGACGATGGCCTAACTTGGAAATGACTGTGTGAAACACATCTGGAATAGAATTCTGCCTGATTTTTAGGATAAAGGATGTCTACATGGATGAAGCTGGCATCTGTACAAAGTAGGTATTTTCTGTAAAATAAGATACACCCAATATTTAAACACCTGACTCTTTTGGAAGCGCCCATACCATCTGTGACATCAAGAATGCATGAAGTCCAAAGATTGTTGAGAACAGTCAGCCATCTCTGGCATTTTCTCTAAGCAGACTACCCTTATCACTGGCTTCCCACAGCAAAATTGGGAGTGCTGAGCCCTCCCAGGTCTGCCCAGCATAGTGCAGATACCTGCACTGTCACTGCCCCACACTGCCTGTTCAGAGAGAGCAATTTTCCTATACAAAACCACTTCCTGTTTTTGCCTCGTTTTTATCTTCCTCTCACTCCTGGTACAGACTAGGATTTCTCTGACCTTCCTTTTTTTTTTCCCCTTCCTTTTTTCCCCCTTTTTCGAGTTCAGATGCGCTCCCAGGAGCATGCTAAATGAACCCAAATATCACCGCGTAAGCCACATGCGGAAACATGCAACCCTCTATTGCAGGGGACAGACAGGCTGGGGGAAGCCTCATAAGGATGCTATTATAGTAGAGGAGAGAAAAATAGCAGCTCCCCACGGCAGCTGTGAGGCGGGCGAAGTGCCCAGGGGCCCGGCGGCGAGGGGTGAGCTGGTTTCCATGGAGGAGTGAGCCAGGGAGGCCGGAGAGATGGTTTGTGGAAGGCACTGCTGGCCGCTGGCACCATGGGGAGAAAGACCTCCTGTTATCTCACCTACCATCAGCACCCACGGCTTCAGGGGGGCTCGGTTCAAATCTGCTTACAGCTTCTGCTTCCTTGGTCTCGTCTCCTCTGGGGGAGGACTGTGACTCAGAAGACATTGTGCTGTGCCTTGTTTGGTGGGTTTCAGTGATTTAAAGGAACACAAACTGCTAGGGTTGAGCTCTACATAAATAAATAAAAAACCAGCAAAGCAACACAAGCCCAAAGCTGGTGGACCTGTGGCTTTTGGAACCCTCTGTTCTGCACGCAGGCCCTGTAAACTACATTTGCACATCATTGATCTTTGCCAAACTAAACATGATCTCAGCAGAGCTGGTGTTGCAACTCAACGCCATTACCTACCAAGCTGACAAAAGTGATGGCTGCTGGAGAGACAGCCTATTGACAGCTGGGTTCTGCCAATTACCATTATTTTTCATACAGGTAAAAATAAGAACCTGCTCTCCTGATCCAGTACCAACCTCTATCGCAGTATCTGAGTCAACATATAAATGGGGCAGATATTTACTACACACTGGAATATTACTGAATTGAAGTGATACTGATTCTGATACTCCACAGGGTTCCCTTGCACATATAAAGCATTTGCTCCTGGCAAAGCAGAGCACACCTGCTTAATGTCAGGTTTAATCTGCTGTAGAATGCAGAAAAGTATTTATTGTATTTAGTTCATGGTAAGACTTGTATTTATAATGCCCATCTGAGTTTGTTGGATAAAACAACTTAGGTATGTGCAAAGCTCTGTTATTAGCTTTGTTCCCATTTTTGAAAGCTGTCAGAAGGAAATGGGGGGAAAAATGCTTAGAGCTTCTTGAGAAGGCAGTAAACTATTCCAACAGAAACCTGAGCTAAGCAGCATCCTCTTTAAGAGAAATTGGAGATTAAAGTACAAAAGTTTTTAGTAAATGCCTTGTTGCCTCCCAAGTCCTCAAAATTGCTATTTGACACAGCCACCGCCGCAACCAGCAGGACAGAACCCAAGGGAGGTATTTCCAAATGAAACCAAAATTCTAGTTTTCTTACAGAGTGTTCCACAGCAAACATAGCTCTTGATAGAGGTTCAGGCCTGCACTGCAATGAGGCCAATTGGTGAGGGATCCTTGAGTTGCTGTGTACAATGCCAAGACCCTTCCCTTCCCAGAGACAGCCACCTGCCCTCCCCAAAGCAGTGCTCTTCATGCATCTGCAGCATATTGCTCATAAAACTCACCAATTCTATGTTGGTGACACCCGCAGGTGTCAACTAAATGTCTCCCCAAACTATCTGCTGGCATTACTGACAGAGATAACACAGCAAGTTTGGATGTGTGCGCTTCCTAATAATGAAATTGTTAGAAATGCAACCAATGCCCAAATCAGGGCAGCTTTTTACAACATGTATGGGAGGCTCCAATGGCTGCAGAGGAGAAAGGCAGATATTTAAGAGGGCTTGACAAAGTACTGCCCCTCTTAACTTTTGCTCAGGCAACAATGCAAGCTTAACTTCACCAAGAGAGGCGAACATACAGCTCCCTGTGCATGTGGAGTCTTCACCCTGGCACAAGCTCAGACACTTCCTCTACCCACAAAAAAAAAAAATCCCTGGTTTACACCCATTTCCAGTGCTTTCCCCTGCCACAGAGTGCCTATCAAAATGAGATAACGAGAAGAGAAACTGGGGGCCAAACTGACCCCTGGAGCCACTGGGATCAACCTAGTGAGACCAGGAAACAATTCAGGTTCCTCAAGACTTACGCTCTTTCTGCCCCACTCCACAAATCGAGGAGAAACAACCCAAAGGACTGAAAAGCAGTACTTATGTCTACATAGAAACACCTGAGAAGTCCCACTGAACACTGGAATTAAGAACCTGATGACTGTTCTGTTCAAAAGCCAATGTATTCCAGGAGACAGCAGGCAGCGGCTGAAAACCCACCCATCAGCAGCCTATTGATAACAACCCTTTCTACATGAATGTATAGGTCTAGCACATAAGAGGCTTCAATCTGGATTGCTGTTGCAATTCTTCAGTTCATTTGCGTGATTTTTTTCATTATCTCAGATTCTTTTTCACAAAAGCAGTCCAGTAAAATCTACTTTGAAGTGCTTTTGTTATCATGGGTTAGGTTTTAGGGCACCTTATCAAAAGAAGTTGGAGATCTCACTGAAAAAAACCAGATATAAAATTACCATCAACCTCCTCCTCAAAGCACTTTAAAAGAAGCCTTATTTATTCTTGGATTTTTGGAAGACTGCAGCCCACATATTATTTGTCATATTAATCTTTTTGGCCAAATTGTCATTTTAATCCTTTTTCTTTTCCTGCTTGTGCCTCCAGACCCACTTCTTAAAATAAAGGAAGCCACAAAGAAGGAATCATCAGTAAAAGAAGGCATCGGGAATAGTTCATCATTTGAAGACTAGAGCTCCTTAGATAATCAGTAAGAAATTAGCAAAAGAACATCAGACATAGGATGGCCTGGAAAAAATTAATAATCCAAATAATTTATTTCTAATGAGTTTTATATGCCATTCAGCAGGAGGCTGCCAATGACAACACTTCCATGCATATCATCTTTGTTATTAATTACAGCGAGTAGTGAAAAGAGGTGAAACTGAGTACACAAATCTGTGTATGGAGACTTTCTGTGGTACGAAATGTCTCCAGAGTGGTGGGTGATACCCACCTAACATATTCACAGTATGCCAACCTGTGAAGTTAAAATGCCCTCAGCTCCCAATAGATTTGGGGGAACAGGAAGCACTCAGGCATCAGTTTAGACTAGATGAGTATGGAACGACCACCAAAAGACAATGTGGCAGGAAAGTAGATGTGGCTTTTGGGACTGAGGACAGAGACCACCGAATACTAAACTCCTCACCCCACCAAGAAACCCCTTCTGCTTTCAGCTTCCCTCTGTGTTTAGACACCACTGGGACCTGGGTGTCAAGGAGGGGGCACAAACCAACAGCCAAACACAGCTAAGCAAAAGGAAGAAAAAAAACCCTGTCTCAACAGACACAACTCTGAGTGCAGCAACCAGAGCAGCCTGCACATGGAAGCAACACCAGCAGCTGAAACTCTGGCAAGGAGACTCGTGTGGGAGTTGTGCTCCAGCCCGCTGAAGGGCTGTGGGCAGGTGGGAGGAACCTCGCTCTGCTCGGGGAAGGGAAGGCGACGAGAGGGAACAGGAGCCCTATTGTGATGTGCCTGTGGTGGGGAACACAGAGGATGCAAATTAACATGCTTTTTCCCCTCTACATTCTTCGTGACTGATTTAAGAAGCCTGACGATGGACAGTATTACTGGGGCAGACTAATCTCAGGCTCCAAGTACATACTGATGAGGAATATTAATATTAGGGCATGGTGCCTCTTCAGGAAGTGGGACTGTGAGGGTTGGAGTGCTGCAGCCTCGGCATCCCCCCCATGCCTTTCCAGCCCCTGGATCTTTTACATCCAAATGGGGAAGGCAGAAGCAGAGCTGGCAGGAACCCTCCATACATTTCTTCCCAACACTATGACTGTCAGCATTTCTAAGGGAGCACCTGACAACCACTCCCCCCCTTAGTCAGAGATAAAACCCATCAGCCTGATTGATCAAACTACAACCACTCACTGTTTCTCCTGCAGTTCCAGCTCCCTCCTCCCACTCCAAGGACTTGAGATATTACAGTAAGCACCTCCAGCACCTCTGGCACCCTCACTCTTCCCAGACTGCTGTTGTTATTGCAACTGCCTAATAAATTCCCTCAGTACCTTCCCCTACCTTGGAAAAGAGGGAGAAGGACTTTCCACTTTTCACAAGAATGCTGAAGGCTTGCAGGGTGAATGGGATGGAAGTGAGCTGGAGCAAAATGATCACTGCATGTTCCCCACTGCAGTAAAAACTGTGGCTCAAAGGAACATAAAAGCACCCCTGTGCTTGCAGACAGCAAGTACTTGCAGAGCAGCAGAGTATTTTGGCACCAAGGGCCAAACTCTGCCACGGGGCCAAGGCAGAGCCTTTTAGTTATGGGCTCCCACAGGTAGCTCCCCCTTACTCAGGCCAGACTAACAGGGCCTGCTATTAAAGTTGGTTGTGTTCGGTGAGCCCTTTTACTTGCTCTGTCCTCCCTTGGCACTGTGCTTTTACAGAGATACTTTGCTTATCTTTGAGCAAGAGTCACACTTGAACCATGGTGCACACACACATAATGGGGCTCCTGTAATTTTCCTTCCTGGTGTTCTTTTCTCCTTCTTTAATATCAGAAAAGGCAAGCTGCCATCCTGAATGACTGTAGCATAGGATGGTGTGACAAAGATGTGTAATTTTTTTCCGCCTAAACCATCAAGAAGCCCATTTTCAAATGCAAACCTCGATATTTGGTGCAGACATTGGTTGTACAGAACAAATGTGGCTGCAGCACTAAGACCTCTGATGCATATGTGGATGTCCTGCTGGGGAAGCCCTGTCCAAAAAGGAGGTTCTCTTTGGTATATAGAGAAAATTCCATTCCCAAGGACTGCAAAATATCTTATCCTACCAATGAACTCGGCAGAGCGTGCTGCAAATTTTTCCCCTTCATTTTACATTTTCTTGGTGGATTAAAGCAAGCTTTAGGCTCCACTGGACAGAAAAGAGAATGCTAGACAGGACAGACAGCTTTCCATTTCAAAGAGTTGATAAATCTGAATACATGGAGGCATCTCTGTCAGACTTACTAAATTCACTCATTTGAAGGAGCAGATGTTAAATTTCCAGTTTCCATCTAATCAAAAGTGAGAAAAGGGGAAAGTTTTTTCACTCTTGAGATGCTCAAAGATTTGGCCAGCTGAGGCCGCTTCTTTAAACTTCAGAGTACAATGCAAATGTGTCTAAGCACAGCTGAGAGGGAAATCTGTTCTGCGCAAGCACATTTGTCTCTGTTTGTAGCTCTGTCCTCCCAAAGCCAAGATGGCAGCTGTGTGAGAGGCACAAAAAGAACCAGCTTTGATGATACCACTTGTCCCCACTCATAAATCTCCATGACTTTACCCATCCATTGCAACTCCACAGGCAATGCAGAAAGCAGCTCCTGTTCTATTTTATAAAGACAACTGATTAAGCAATAGCCCCAGTACATCAAGCCACCTCAAGAGAGGCAAAGACTCAGTCTCATCCTTGTAAAACAGGTTTTCCCACACAACAGAGTATCAGAGCTTTAAGGTCCCCTCTTATCTCAAAGCTCCTCAGGCCTAGAAACAAGGAGGTCAAGGACACTGCAAGAATGAGATTCCTACCTTTTAAGGGCTGACAGTGCTTACCTCAAGTCATACAGACTCAAAAGGTGATAAAATGACAACAGTTTCAGCAATGGGAATGTTAAGTCATTCTTGCAGCTGTTTTACATCAGTTGGAATTAATCTTTCTTTCCCTATGAGCCCTGGATGGTGGGACTAAAGGTTAATCAGGCAGACTGCCTTTCAGTTGAGGAATGTATTTTCATACTTCCTAATTCACTGCAGAAATAAGATTTTTATAATACTCATGCCCTTCACAGAGTGGTATTTAGATTTTATAATCACTCCCATGAGTGACCTGCATAATTAAACTGTGCCTTAATCCCTCCTGGACAGCGGGGCCATTGCAAGCTCATATAGACCATTTATTTGCTGTTCTGTCAGTTATCTTTTACACTCAAAACACACAAAGAGTAGGAGGTAAAATTACATAGAATATGCAAGAGAAGAAGAGATGAAAGGAAAAGGGCAAAATCAGTTTCAGCTAACTTAGGTGCTGATCTGCTTGCTTACACTACTGCTATGGGGCCCATTCAGGCACTGCATATCACGAGAACAAACAGCAATAAATATTTTTTAGTTATATACACCTTGCAGGGCACAGTCATCATTTCACATGACTCCTTTTCCATGTGCTTCGGAAGTGGGAAAAATAGTAAATGGAACAGCAGTTTCCACCCACATCCATGCTGGAGCTTCACCCAGCTGCACTCTGCTGGGTTGGGATTGAGGCCCTTGCAGCTGCCCAAAGGTGAACTGAAAATCCCACTAAAGGGGATTATCACAGTATAAAAGTGATTAGAAGTACAGGTAAACCTTAATATTGCAAACAGATGAAACAGAGACATGTCTACTGTCTACATGTCTACACACAGTACTGTCTGTGCTGGTTACCCAGTTCCTCCCTTGCTCATGCCCAGACACCATGCACTGTTCTTAAGCCTATTCTTATTTGTCTCTGGGTGCTTTCTGCTCTTGTTTATGTGAGGTAGCATCACCAGTGAACTGGTTCCCCCATTCATGCATGGGTCCCAGCCCAATCTCTTTCAGCACCATTTAATCCTGCAGAAAAGCAGTCTTTAGATCAGCCCCAAGGGTCATTCCCTCCTTTTGACCTTCTCCCTCGTAATTACCAGGGCTCCATAATAAACTTAACCACGGCTGTGAATCATTATTTGTGGCCATTGTTTACCCTACATAGGTTCACCAATACTAAATCCCTAACCCTAGGAGAGCTGGTGGCATTACCTTGGACGCAGAGGGAAGTTTGGGAAATGTGGCTGCTCCCAGGAAACTCAGAAAAAAGTCTCCATCAAGATGGTGCCACCAAGCCACCCTGATCATTGCAGCAGACAAATTACCTCCCGATTCATTCTGTCCCAACAAATGCCTGCAAGGGCTGTCAGGAAGCAGCAACATTTGTTTAATCAGAGCCTTTGGAAAATTAAACCATTTTGATGCCTGTGATAGATATCACCTTCCTCCCCCTCTCTTGCTCTGTTCCCCAACCATGGTGCTAAAGCTGCTCTCCTCCTCTGCAGCACAGTGAAGAATGGAATACAGATGAACAATTCCGAGCTTATAAATCAATCTTGGTTTACTTATTCTTGCTTCCTCCTCAGCTTTCCTCCCACTGCTGTCCCCTGCCACACAAATACATATAAGTACTGTCTTAGCTAGGTCAGCATGATTTCTTTCCTCCTTTTGTCCCACGGTAAATAACAAATTAACCTCATCAGTATCAAGACTCCCACCATGCCTCCTGCACTCTGGCTGCTGCTACATCACCTGGGTTCATAGTTGGCCTCCTGTGAACTCAACTCCTGCTGCAAAGGATGCAAAGGACAGTTAAGAATTTTATAATATACTCTTGCCCCTTTCTAAAGAGATTTTTTTCTTTCTAAAACATGATGTGCAGATAAGATTAATCAAGGAAGACCTATGCAGGGAAGAGCTAATTAAAAGGTTTTTCCCCATACTCTTTGGTAAGAGAGCTGGGGAGTGACAAGTGGCTAATTTGGTTGCAGAAAACTCCCTGCAAGGCACTGGTACACAAAACTATCACAGTGAGATTGGGTATGAATTCTGCTTGGCTTCTGCTTGAAGACTAAGTAATTATTTGCTGTTAAAAGATAAACAGTCTTTTGCTCTTCCTTGGGTACTAAGAACGTGTTAGCAAAAGAGAAGTATCTGTCTCAATCCTTCCAGTAACAGAAGGAACTGAGCAGAGAGGATCACAGCGCAGACACAGGTCAGAAAGAAAAGGTTTTTGTTGCTTTTTCACTCTTTGAAGTGAGGAAGATGAGATTGATCAGGACTCACAACTTGCTACACAGCTGTTCACAGCTGATGGTGGGAAGAGAGATGCTTGTTTCTGTCAATACAGAACCCATCCTGTGGGCTTTTGCAGTGTTATTCTGCTCGTTTGCTGTCCCTCTGTCTTTGCTTTTTTTAAACATACTTAAATTGCTATCATGTTTCACAGAATTATAATTTAAACAAAAATGAGGCAGTTTTCAGACAAGTCCAGAGCACTCTAATTCAAAAAGGATTTTTACAGCCATTTTTACTGAGAGAAAGCTTTTAAGAGTTCCTCACAAATTAAAGGAATGCATGGATCGGTTCTTTCTGTACAGTCTCAAATGTGTCAGAGCAGTGAAATAAATTATACTATTTTAGGCATATCATGTTGTGTTATTTTTGGTAGTTCCCAGGAGTTTGGTAAAACAGGAAATGCACCCCACCACTGTGAAAGGCTCTGTTACACTTTCTATAACCAGTAGCACATATGGATTTTTGCCCAGTGATGACAATATTTAACATCTCAGATATTCGGTAGCCATTTTTATTTTACTGTGGTCACCAGAAATATCTGCAAGAGCAAAATACTTCCATTCAAATAGGAGCTAATCTGGAACTTGAGAATGTGACTTTTTAAAGCTCAGAAGTCTGCATATTTATAGTTGTAAAAGTCACATTAACAAACATATCAGTGTAGTGTACAGTGGAAGGGGCAATTAGCTCTGGTTGGTTCCCTTGCTTTCATCCTCTGAAATCTCTCCTGCATGTTGTGGACTTGCTCTTGAGTCAGAAGTTCCCAAACCTGATGCTTACTAGCAATTATACACATTATATACCAACCAGAACTGTGCAGTCTTCCTAGCTATAAGCACAGGAACAGGAATAAAGGGTAAAGGAAAATCATATAAGCAAGTATTCACACCACAGAGAGATGTTCACTGGATAAAACAATGCAATCTTAATGGAAATTTTAGAGGAGGACTGCCCTACTTGCTAATGTTTTCTGCTGCAACTGCTGTAATACATCTGGCAAAACTCCCTTTTGGGGTAAATAAGCTCAGCTCCGTTGAGTATAGTTAATGGAATTCATTTATTTCAACAAAGTTTTGTCCAGCTTATATCTGGATGAGCCAGAAGTTACATGTGATCCACTCTGTAGAGATTTTGTCACATTATGAGCAACCATACTGAGGGAAAACTCTAGGGAATAGGCCTCAGAACTATGTTTTATTTTTATGCTTTTAAAAGGACTGCTGCATCAAATATAGTTTGTCGTAAGAGGTCCTTTTTTTTTTTCCTGTCCTTCTGTGAACTCAGATTGTTCCCAAGAGATGAATGAGGTGAACATCTTCTTATGCAGCTACTATTACTGTCCAGCTATGGCCAATAGTGCAGAGGGCTGTGGCCAAATGTCCATCTCCATTACAGGACAAATTTTGCACTCTAGCTGGAGAAAAACAGAGTACAGCACCTCATAAACCTTTTTACTTAATTTTCTTGTATTTTAATGTATTGTAACAGCTGCAATAACCTAATTTCACTTTCTTCAGTCTTAGTAATTTGACAAGCAAGGTTAAGAGCCTTTCAGTTCAGAGAGAACCATTAGATCTTCTAGTCTGAACCATCTCAGACTAGCATCTGGCTTAGATAGGCAGACACTGAGAAGTGTCAGGGAGTCTATTTTATCAGTCTTTATATCTCCATTAATTTGATTTCAGAAATAACCCTTAACAACCTATAATGGGCCTTCAGCAGCTGTATGCAACAGAAGCAAATTGGTAAAAACGCAAGTAAATTGGGAAAATTACAGAAAAATAGAACAAACCTCCCATTCTCACTAAAGGACTGGGGAAGAGGTTTAATGCTTCTAACCAAATTTCCCTCTTTCTCTATTTAAGATCCATCTCTCATCCATATATATATGCACAAATGGGCACACATGTCTTCCACTAGACAAGGTCAAGAGAACAGCTATTGTCTTTTCCAGCTGGCTCCATGTCTCCAGTGGTACATGAGGCAGTTTGTGAAGGATTGCCTCCTCCCTAGTCATAACTGTCTGCAAGAAGAACAGAGTTTACCTTCTTTAGAAAAAAAGCCATTTTGCAGCTAGATTTCTGCAATAGGCCTTATTTACAATATAACTTTCCTTCCCCATGTGCAGTAGTATAACTTGAAATTAACTTAAAAGCGATTACTGGGCAGAGCTGGTGTTTTTTTAAAGACAATTAATGACAGGCTGTGCTGTTGGTTAGTGAAGGCCATTAATTTTTATTGTGAATGTAAGAAGTATGTCCAGATATTTACCTATAGTACAAATTACAGAAATGATCAGCAGAAAGGAATCAATGCATACCTAAACACATGCACATATAACATACAGGGCCCAATTTAGATGCTTTTTAAGTCTTAGCCATCGGTGGGAGTGCATTCATGCTGAAAGCTGGGTATTACTGTGGGAACATATTGAAGATACAGATGCTGCCTTAGGCAGCCCCTCTTCCCACGCAAACCCTCTTTTGCCAACACTTTGATCAGTCTGCGTGGATGGAAGGTGCTGAGATAGAGTAATGCAGGCTCACACATGCTTCTTCTGTCTGCTTCAAGCCTGCCCTGCGACACTCTTCTCCCCAGTCTTTGCCACAGAAGTGGCAAGGTATGTTTTCACGGGTTAGCTACTTGCTGGGGTTTTGAAGGATTGTAAAATGAAGTTCAGAATCCAAAACTGAGCTAGCTGCAATTTTTCTCTACCCATCTGCAAATTCATTAAGTGGTAGTGTGAGCCAAGTCAGAGAATGGTAATAACATGAGTGGCAGAAGATGTTTGAAATTGCACATGGAACCATGTAGGTCCTGAGCCTGATGGCATAATGATGTGCTTGAGCTGTGGTGCTCTGACAAGAACAAGACGAGAAAACAACAAAAGGTCTTGCAAATTCCTAGCCATGATTTGTCAAATGTTTAAAATGCCCAGAAACAAAAGAGGTGCATACACATTTGTATTTCCTGATGTAGGCATGACACCCGGTCTGTCACATTAAAATCTGCCACATGCTGTCTCTGCACCTACCCTTCTCATAGGTACTCCAGTTGTCTTTGTTTTTTTAATATTATTTTTGCAGCATGATTTTCACTCTTCAGATATCAAACCTACTGTCTATAATCTTACCCCTTCTTTCTCAACTAAGCTTTCCAAGACTGCTTCTGGAGTTGATGGAATCCAAAAATGAATGCTGTGCTGTACTGCACTGCCAAGTGACTGACTCCTTGAAATTTTCACCCATGTATTGTATCTAACAGCTCAAAGTCTATTCCATAAGTTTCCCAGGCCCATGGGTGCACCACCTCTCTTCCCATGCCATCATTCCACAGTTCTGTCTGCCAACCACAGAGAACACATGAGAAAGAGAGAACTCTGAGGCACTACCTTGTTATTTATGCAATGGCATGTTGCCACATGTGCTGATCACCTTGTGAGCAAGCAAGATACTTCCACACTGCAAACACCTGTAGTTTAGATAAGGCAAACAATCCAGCGCAACACAATTGTGAGAACGGAGAAATCACAAGGCTGTGTAGCAGCTCCTTCTGCCCAAGGCACAAGGTCCTCACCTCTTAACTATTATAACTCTCCCTCTACACGTGGCATATTAGAGAAGCTGCTGAGTCTTGTAGAGAAAGTGGAACCCAGCAAATGTTCAGCCTTTCAGAAGACTGAATTCTGTGGAGTCCTGCCAGTTCTGACCATAAACTCATTACAAATATTAGAGTAGGTTTCAGTTTATGAAAATATGGAAACTGTAGAATACCAACTATAAAAAATGTATGTATTTGGGAGAGCAGATGAGGAGAGCTCTTGAACCACTATTCTTGCTCACACTCAGTATAGCACACATTGTCAAACCACCAGTCACTAGGGCACAGCTTTACCTCCAGTGAATCACCTCTCATAGCCAACAACTAGCCTTTCAAATGTTTATCTTCCCACATGGCAATGAAGAATTAAAATTCAGTACGGAGGGAAGATGAGATGCAAATAAATCTTTCCTATTTCTTTATCTTCTTGAAGAATTCTTGCTTACTAAACTTGTATTATTTTGAGTTTCACTAGGGAAAACCTCCTACTGCCACATTCCAGAAATCCACTAAGCATTCCTATGTTTCTTGCTACTCCTGAAAGGATTTTGTGGATCAACCTTACAATTGACATGGATTACACTGTATTCCCAGTTCTAGCATCCCTGGGAATAGCTGTTTGACTCCTCTTCAGATAGCATGAATGGAAAGCATGTACTGGTTCCGTAGCTGATGTTTCTTTCAGGTTACAAGCGGCTTGAAAACTTCTACCTTTCTTCATAGACAGCGAATCTTTTATTCAGAGCCCTTTACATAGCCTGATATCCACTCTAGTGCTCCACACTGCCCATCTCTTCTGGCAAATGAAGCAGATTAGCAAACACTCCTTATTTGCCAATTTGAGGAATTCTATCCTGCAGCTCTCCAGTCTCTAAGCCCCACACACCGGCTTTGTGTAGTTTCCCACGACTGCATAGCCTGAACTCAAACACAGAACACATTTCTAAGCGCTTCGCTTACAAAACCACATCAATGGAACCTCTGGAGAAACGAAACCTCTGTCCCTAAAAGCATCATCATTACAACTCACCCAGTTACTACATGAATTATAATCAAGACCAGCCTGCTGGGAAATGGAGAGTTTTTCATATCCAGGTTACTTGAGATGCTGATCTACTTTAAATGTCACTGAACACTAACTTAATGCATCATGTTGGACCCTTCTCACTGGTAAGAGACCTGCTGTTTTTTCCTTCTCTCAGTGAGTGCTGCCATACCTGAAAGGAGAGTAGAGGACTGTGATCCTCCCGGATCCAGCCAGCATGAAGAGCTGTCATAAACAGAGGAAACATACAACCTGCAACAAACAACTTAAGTCTGTAATGATCAAGAGGGCAAATTTTGCACTCAAATTCATCCAGCCATTCTCGTTTGTAAGACTACCAAGAAAACTAAAGGAGTAAAGCTATCCAGAAAATTAAAGGAGGTTATTTGACTGGATTGGTGCCCAAATGGTTTTGGCACATAAACAGTCTGCGGGAAGAATAATTGGGAAGATATAAATGAAAACAGAAGCAAGTAACCTTTCAGCTAAATATTAGAAAAATAGTTTAGGCTGTGGAATCACTTTCCAATGTAAAGGGAAGAAACAGACTAGGCTATTTAAAAATTAGCTGGACAAATCGCATGCTCAGTTCCATGCTCACGGAGAACCCAAAAAAGTCTTTTGTCATCCACAGTGGACATAATTCTATCCTGATCACAGATGTAAAACATATTAAGCTTAAATAAAAATGCCATTCATCATGTTCTACTTTGGGTGCATCATTTATCTAATGGGACATCTCCTAGGAAAGCAATTTAGTAGTACAGCCAATAACACTGTCTGCAGTTTAAATGGGACAGAATTAGCATAAATTCAACTTAATAGGGACACATTTAGCTAAGACCAAGTAATTGTGCCACATCACAGTGAGATTTTACAATCCTGAAGTTTTATAACCACTAAATGAGGCTCTAGGAAAAGTGCATATATGAAATACCTGACTAGCAGAATGAGTGGCTTTAAGTACAGTGGTGCATTTTTTCATTGCTATCACATTCTGTTGCTGTTTGAGGTGTTTTTTAATCTTGTTTTTAATGGCCTCTCCATCCACTTAGTATGGGTACTTATCAGAATGAGCAACTTTCCAAGTACTTGTACATCCTGTTTCACTACCATAGGAAAACCCGTGCCTTGTTATCATCTAGCACTGGAAAAGAGGTGTTGGATGGCTGCTATACTTCAGCAGATCTCCCAAAAGCATTTAGATTCTGATTGCTTCTAGTAATCCTTGCTAAATCACAAAAAATGACCTTATCATATATTCCAGATTTTCCTCCTCCTCAGCAAGATGAAACAGTCAACCAAAAATTTATCTGCCAGCCTGGAGATCTAGACATATGCTATTATTTTTTGTAGGTAAAAGAAGAGGTCCAGGCTTTGCTAAAGGATATGAGCAATCCATTAAGAATAGATGATCTAGAACCCACAGAAGCATGCTACTGCAAGAATGAGTCAGGCAGTAATCATCACAACGTACTTATAAATAGCACAGAAAAGCATTCATTCAAAATGAACCTCTCACCTCACAAAGTCATGATACAGAACAAGCTAGGGAGTTTGTTTGGTCTGTTATCTGTCTCCTGTGCCAACTCTCGATGGAAAAGTTCATCATGCACTAGGTAATTACAGGCAAGTTTTCTCCTAATCTTAGAAGTGGACAGCCTGTCAGGGGCAGACTCCCTACAGTTAACTTTCAGTTGTCAATGTGTTGGTTGTTAGTCTAATTTTTACACCACTTCCTCAAGAATATGACAGCCATCAGGCTACTCCGTGAATGACTACATGATCTCTCTTGGGTTCACTATTGAATAAACCTGTATTTGTCCTCCAGAAAAACACCTGATATACACCAGATAGGATAGTATTTAAAACACCTCCTCGCTGTACGTGATGGAAAAGACATTTCATCATCTACCTTGGTTACCCATAGACTGAATAGTTGGCTGCCATATTCCTGAAGAAGAGGAGGTATAATAAGTAGGTTAAATGAGTGAGGGGGAAGGTATACAGATATAAAAGGGATCTCTAGCAGCAACTTAATGCCTTCCCACACGGAACAAGAATTTGTAGCATCAGTGCATACCATTTAAAAGTTCAGAGTAGGAACTGGAACCATTCAACTGAATCACTAGAGAATCACAGTGACTAAGTAATCAATTCTACGAAAGTGTGTACTGGCTCCATCCCAGCCAGTTTCACTGGTTGGAACAAGTTTTTTTAAAGTACTGTACTCTGTATTCACCTGGTTTTTTCCACGCGTGAAAATTATGATAACTCAAAACACAGAGAAATAGGTCAGAGGCAACAGATGTCAAGTGCCAAAGACCTTGTTCCCCAGTCCATTATAGGAATATATATAAAAAATGTGGCTCAGTTTACTACAGATGGAGAGAAACTAATTGGACAGGTTTAGAGCACTGTAGTTCAATCAAGCTATTTTAATTTAAATGCCTAAGTTCACATTTAAAAGCCTACCTGTAGTTAAATGTGTAAACCTAGGACACACTGAATTTTGCTTTAGCATTATAAACTACCCTTCAAATCTACCTTTTTTACCATTTAGCTTCTGACAGGTTTCCATCTGCTGACTTTCTGTATCACTTCAGCATTTGTTTTTTCATAATTATTTTCTAAAGCAAGGTGATCAATCTTTAGTAGTATATTCATATAAAAATTCAATCAGCTCATGTTATTTAGATTGACATGGCTTAGGGCATAATTTCTGGTAAGCATTTAATTCTTTCAAGTCTTATTAAATTTTAATTAAAGACCATGTCTGAAAAATCAGGGTTTTAACCAGATATTACCAGAAACATCCCAAAAATAACTGCTTTTAAAACTGTAATCATGAAATATTTGTGCAATTACTTCGTAAGGAAGGAGAAAACAAAGTGTGTGGTCATACTTGTGTGAAACAAGAGAATCTGTAAACCCCCTGCCATGAGAACTCTGAACATACTATTTACTCATCCCTCAAAAAATCACATATCCTGATAAATAGGAAGTTAGTCACTCCAGAGAGGAACATGAGGTACCATACTGTGAGCTGTATTTAAAATAAAATGCTTTCAACTGTTTCTATTATAAACTTGTTTCCATTATAGTACTATCAGTATCTTGGGCAAAAGTAATTTAACTGGGTGAAGCAGAACTGGAAACAGGACTTGGAATTATTATTTGAAACAAAATAATTTAACCTGCCTGCTGGCTTTACTCATGACTGCTGTTTCAACTTTGAATAAAAACACAAATGTGTATTTTTTCTTTCAAAAATGTTATGAAGAGTTACCTTCACCCAGATTTCTCTTAGGCTTCAAGCAATTACAGACAACACAGCAATAAGGTATGTCCTCATTTCATGCCCCTTGTCTTGAAATTCCAAGCATGCCAAGTTTCACCATGAAAATTAACATAGCATAATGATTTTTTTCCCAATTTTCAATTAGTTCTTCAAAAAGCACCAGTATGAAAAATAAATGGGAAGAAGGATGATCTCTCTTATCCACCAGCGTAAGGTCTGCTGACTGCAGCAGGAAGGAATGAACATTAAAGCAGGACACAATTCACCTGGCTGCTGAAAGCAGCTGCTATGCAAGAATCAGCTGAATTGGCTCAGCTCTTGATTTAGAGCTTCACCCATCCCAAATCCTGGTCCTGGGAGTTAAAGCCCTCTAGAAGTCAGGTCAACAGACAGATCTGAAAGACTACCCCCCACACCTCAGAAAGAGTCTGACCAAGAGATGAAGTGAGGCCAGAGAACACCGATGGCAGCCACCCATCCAGAGGGGTTATTGAAAACAGCAGGTTTTTCAGGATGTCCTAAAAATTCATGTACTAGCACCTCAATGCCTTGAAAAGGCTGTACCAGAAGCAAAGGGGAAAAGAAAAGCTGAAAGAAATGTCTGGTCGCCTGTTGACCTCTCCATGCAGCAGCACAGAAAAAAGCCTTTGTGACTTATGCATGGCTATATAATTTACTGTTCGAGGAGTTTGGCAAACACTATACTTAGAATTGAAAGAAAAAACCCTGAGCTGAACATTTTCCTGTGAACACAGGGACAAAAGTTTTCTGCACCTGGGTGATAACCTACATTAGTTCCCAGCTATGCTAAAATTCCTATCAGCTGCCTCTCCCCTGAGGCCCCATATTGCTGTCCAAATATCTATTTCCCACTGCCTTTCCTAACATTTTCAGTCTTTAAACTGAAGGCCTTCAAGTCCCTGTCTTCTTGTAGAGAAAAAAAAGCCTCCTGAAGCCTTCAAATACAGTACCCGGGATAAAAATAAGTTGAGCAGCTGAACATACCTATCAAATCCATGACATGCAAATTCAAACAAACCTAAACTTAAGCAGACAAACAAATGCATGCCAATCTGTGTGAAACACCCGCTGGATTGTTCAGATGGTGTCTTTACACTACGGAATATTGCCCTCTGGACTTCACAGAGAAAAAGGAAAGCTATTAAAATTCAAAAGCAAGCTAGGTTTGTTTTCCCCTGCTGATGAATTTGTTGAAAAAGTGACCTTTTAGCTCAGTTTCCCAGAGGTGTGAACATTTCTTTTTCATACTGTTGATATATGTGCCAATTTAAAGTGAGTTATACACAGTAGGTGTTTCTAGAAATATGAAAACCTCAGAGTTTGGTTGGACACCATTTGGAAACAGATTGCTGAAGTGGAAAGAGGCATTGCTAGTTCCTTCTCTAGAAAGGCTCTGCTTTATTTTTATTTTTAAGATTATATATCACTATTGGCATCAGACTTCCAAAGAAATAATGGAATTAAACTATCATATTGGTTTCAATATTAAATATCTTCACTAATTCTTTTCTTCCATGTTGTGCTTACAGTGCCTAGACCTGTGCAACAAACTATAATAATCAGAAGTCATTTGTCTCAGATAAGTGTCCTCAAAAATCTGTTTACCTTGGCAGTAATTTTGAAGGGGGGTGGGGGAAATGTGCAGATTTGACAGTAATATCAGTGAGGCAAACTATGCCCCTGAGTTCTACAGGCTGGTATTCACCTGCTGACCCGTAAAGACCATTAGTATTAATAGAGGCCACCTACATACACTTCCCTCAACATATCAATACACCCTCGCTGTCAGGGAAGGAAAGGCCATCAAGAAGGAGATGTTTCTCTGTATGTGTCTTGGAGGTCACAATCTTCAGAACACTAGAAGGCTGAAGATACATCCATAAAGACTTAGCTCGACTTTCTGGAGCATCCAAAGAAAGCTTCTGAGAATGATTTGCTAACTCTCCCCAAATTTGATACAAAACCCATTTTGAAGCAGATAGAGACTGTAGGATGCAACTTCTAGTTGTATAATCTTGTCCACAGGCATCTCTATCACAGAAAAAACCCAGAAGACTGAACAGACACCAGACCTGCCCTTTATGTTCTTTCCTAATAACTTTATGTATCAGGCATTGTGCCTCAGTATTTTCTTTTTTTTTCCTTTTAAAAAAAAAAGTTTTTCTTCTTTGGGATTTTATTATGATTCAGCTGAAGATTTGTATCTAAGTACTTTCCTCATGTCTTAAAAAAAAGACGAAAAACTATGTAAAAAGCAGGTCAACCCACATCAATGTTTCTGTCATTCATTATCCAGATATAGGGCAAGAGCACACTACACACAAGAAATGTAGGTCAAAGACTCATCACTGCACATGCTAACAAAATAAACCATAATGATGCTCCATTTACATAGTTTAATCTTCTTTCAGAAAAAAAAGCCACAAATAAGGGACAAGAGTCAGTGTGGGATTTAAAGCTGCACAACTAAGTAACTTATTATGCAGCATTGTGGCAGCATGGAGTACTTTAGATAAGGAATTAAATGTTAAATAACGGGACTTAGTAATATCCAAAACTGGTGTTTTTCATGTTAGAATGAAGAAAGGGATGTGACTTTTCCTTGCTGATCATACGTAGGATACTGTACTTTGTAAAACAATCTGATGAAAAAATACAAAGCCCAACAAAAAAGAGCTTTGTCCAAATAATGAGCATACAGTAAATATTATCTGCATATTGAGAAGCAGATATGCAAGATGTTTCTGTAATTAAATTTTAAAGAGGCAGTGGAACATGCTTCTTTATTTTCTTACCCTCATTTGTGATTGAGCAAGTGGGTATTGAAAGTAAAAATAGCCACTTTTCAGCTCCACCCAGGCAAAAGCTCATCTCCCAGTTCTGCTATTGCTGTGCCCATGGCAACATTCACCAATACATAGGCAGGTTAGTGATTAACCAAGGAAAACATTGGCTTACTGTAACACATGACTTGTTTTGACAGAGACATGAAAACTCATTGGCTGAAGAAAATACTACAGAGGATGCACAGGTCTGTTGTTAATGTATATTCATGTACACTACTGCACACACATGTAGACTCAGGACACACAGCAATTTAAACATCAATTATTGCAATATGTTTGCTTTGATTATCAATAGATCACTATATTTTATTTTATTCTATATTTTTAATTGACAATTTAGACGTTCCTTTTAGTTGTGAGGGTTTGACTTAAAATCATTCACAACGAATATTATCCCCTTTTTTTCTCTCTTAGTTATTCTGATCAAGGAGCAACCTGAATGACTTGAAAAAGGAATACAATGCTGAAAAAGACAATGAAATTAATTTAAGATCGAATAATTGATCTGTACTAGCATAGGCATATATATTGTGGACAGGCTTTTAAGATTCTTTAGGTAACTACACAGAGCATAGAGGTTTCCTTTCTACCTTTTCATTTTATTCGGTGCTCTTGTCCAACATTTTGGAGGCTCCTATCAACCTTACTGTTGTAATTCAAAACAATCCATTATAGCTATTACAAAAACATTGCATCCAACACTGCCGATTCGGTGTTGTTGACTAACATCTATTAAAAACCACAAACATCTCCTAAAAACAAAACAAACCCTCAGAGAAGGCTCTAAAAATCCATGAATATCCTGAACAAGCAGGTGGTTACCCATATAAACAGTCCACATCACTAACAACAGAGTGATTAGAATGAATATCAGCTGAAGCTTTGACTGGCTGCTGGGAATACTTTGATGTTGCTTTCTTTGAACACATAACTCTTCCCCCACTTCCCCCGGGTCAGGTTTAACAAAAAAGACTGCAATGACAGTACAATGAAAATGTTGCAAACTGTACTTCAAACGAGAGAGCAAGGAAGCAGCAGCTCACAGGTCACTCATGTACAAGGTCACTAGTATAAGGCAGTGACAACTGGCATCACTTTGTATTATGCTCTTACAGGATGCCCTTTTTCTCCCCTCCTCCTTCTCTAAGCAAACACAAATTGGTATTTTATTCCTCTGTTGAATCTCTGACATGAGAAATGAGATTTCAAAACAGAGAATGGACTCTGTTTTCAGGGACAGCTTGAAATAAGGTATTTATAGTAAAACAACATATTTATATAACATGAGAGAGAAAAATCTAACAAAACGCTTGAAATGTATTCAGCATCGAAACCTTTAGCACATCATATTCAGATCAGTTTGTAGTTTGCATACCTCATCACATGCATCTAGCTGCCAAAGATGAAGAATTCAGCATTTAAACTCAGAATGCTCTGGAGAAGCTGATGGTGTTGGTGGTAGGACATGGATATCTTAGTGTCAGTATGACACATTATGCAACAATGGGCAACAGCCACACACACACAAAAAAAGCTTGTTGAGCTAGAATTCTAGCATCATAGAATAACCTGAGTTGAAAGGGACCCACAGGGATTATCGAGTCCAGCTCCTGGCCTTGCACAGGACAGGCCCAAGAGCCATGCCATGTACCTGAGAACATTGCCCAAGCACTTCTTGACCTGTCCTCGTATTTGTGAATTCGCTGACCTACATGTCAGAAGGCAAGGTTCTTTCTGGCTGTTTCAGCATATCAAGGCAGAATTTTAGAATGGGGGGAAAAAAACCCAGCTTTTGATGTAACACTATAACTCCTAACCCCTTCTACAAGAAGGGATATCTTCCTCAATACTTAAGAATGCTTTATGAAAAAGAAGGCAATAGATATGCAGACCTTCCAGAAATGGCTAGCATCTAGCTCCTTCAGCCTCTTCTTGACAACTTCTTATGCCCTACTACATATAAATTACCTAGTCTGCATAGAGTTTATATGTTTGTGCTTTGTACAATCATTAAAGTAATGCCCAGTATCTAAAAAAATAAAGGTATTTGTATGGTCCATTTCACAGCCCTGTTTTTTCATGTTCTCTCCCATAAAACATTCTTGGGAAAAATCCTTTCTCATTTGGCAACTCTCATTTCTTTGCAAAATCAAGACTGAATCCATGTCAAGCCTGAATTCTATGTAAGAACGTAACTCTTGATTTATAATTTTCATTGATTGAATTGTCTTTTCCTATAATAATTAAAAACTCAGGCAGAAATAGGACTAATGAGCGGACCTAGGCCTCCATCCAGGCAAGCACTCCAAAGCACCACTACCTGCCAGGAGGAACTCAGCTGAAAATTGTGGGACAGATCTGCTCTGGACTTCACAGCCAGCTCAAGGGAAAGGAAACCCAGCTTGCATCACTCAAAGTCCACAGAATGAACAAATACATTAAAATATCCCAACACAACCATCTCTTTCAATTAGTCTGAATATCTACTTCTTATTTTTTTTCCACTTTAGTTATGCAGTTGTAACTGGACTCTTTAAGGTCCCTTCAAACCCCCACCATTCTATGAGTCCATGATTCTAAGAAAGTGTAAAAAAACCTAACCTTAACAACCACAGAAACAAACAATCTGAACAAAAAAAGCCCTAAGCCATCACATGGGACAAAATGACAACCAAAAGCTGTACCCAGTAATTCTGGGCAAAACCCCCCGATGCCAATGCAGCACAGAATCACTTTCATTGTCTGTGCTGATTGTGTAACTACACAGAAATTACACAGAAAAATGCCCTCAAATGGCACTCACTGTATCTGCCCCAGGAGATGCACAGTTCTGCTGCTGATGAGCCCTTGGAGTGAACCTGCACCACAGGCAAACATTTTTATGGAACTCAGATTATGAAGTCTGTCTAAGCTGTTCCCTTAAAAAGCAATTCTAGATATTATGCCTGTAAATCAACATTTTTGTTAATGAGACGGTGGTTGCACTGGCTGACTCTACTGTCTGAAAATCATAATCCTGAGATTTAGACTGCACTCAAATGGGTCATATAAACCCCAAACCTAATCATGACAATTTTAAGCGTTTGCCTATTTGGCTGGTATTTATTTATAAGTCACCTCCAGCTGCTAGGGATTTTTGGCAGACCCTCCATTTGCATGTAAGGCTTCCGAAAAGATATCACAGGTTCTACTTCTCGGTTCTGACCTCAGCCTGCTGACCCCCCATCATGTACAAACTGTATGTTGTTTCCTCATAAGCTTTCCTTGCCCTTCAAGCCCCCACCAAGTGGTCTCTGGGACCACTCTGTATAAAACACTCCTGTGAGCTGTCCCCATTGCACTTATTCATTTATTCTTCATTGTTTTGGCAGGGTTTTTTGTTCAAATTGTTTCTTTTGGGCTCTTAATCTTCATCTCCACTCATTGCCAAAGAAAAATGGTGAACAAGGCACGCAGCTCGCAGCAGGAGCAGCAGCAACACTCGCAATGAGAAGAACAGCAAAACTGACAGCTGTGCTTTTCTGCACTGAGCACAGTGGGTAAATCAATACCCCGGCAGCCCTGCTGCCATCTGTGGAGTTTCTGGAGCAGACGGGTTATTTATAGAAACTTGTTTGCACAAAGCCAATATTTACCTGTCGGCGCTGTCAAAATTTGCAATCCTTCTTTGCTGTTACCCTGCTGTTTTTCATGTCAATAGTGGAAATTTCCAAAAGAAAATACTGTAGTGTTTTCCCGGCCCCCTCCCAACATTCCCTTCCTGCAAGGGTTGGTTACGTTAATTGTTGCAGCAGGAATGCATCTGGTTTCCATGGGGCCTTGGGGATCCTCCAGAATGCCAGAAAGCTAAAGGGATGTCAAAACTAAAGAGCCCATTTCTCTGTCTTGTTCCAGCAGCAGCAGCATGGCAGTTCCCTGCCAAGGCCAAGCTGAGATTTCATGTTACACAAAACCCAATCATCCCAACCCCACAAACCAAAAAGGTTTTCTTTTGGAATGTTTGGTCGCTGCTCTTACTGTTGTAGCCTTAACCATTATCTTCAAGCAGGGAAGGAGCTTTAATATGAAATTTCAGTGTATTTGCCTTTAAAAGTGAACTCAAATTCTACAGCTAAGTCCCAAGAATGAAATGCATGGGTGATTACAATCCTGACATTTACATCTCCGAACTACAGGCATGTCTGAAGGACACGAGAAGGAGGAACTGACATCTGGTTTCAGTCCCAGTTTCTTCACGTCAGAGACTGGACTGCTCTTCCAGGGCAGGCTGAGGTACTGGGAATGGTTTCTGCCAGTACTGCTGGGTGGCTGTTCAAAG
This sequence comes from Dendrocincla tyrannina, assembly GCA_035047865.1. Taxonomy (NCBI): domain Eukaryota; kingdom Metazoa; phylum Chordata; class Aves; order Passeriformes; family Dendrocolaptidae; genus Dendrocincla; species Dendrocincla tyrannina. The sequence continues at coordinate 46,480,613 of JAWWMP010000081.1, forward strand.
GCTGTCACGAACTAGGACTGTCCTCACACAGCTTTCAGCGGTCAACTTTCTGAAAATAAGAGGTCTTCCACAATCACAGATAAAGTCCTATTGAAAAGGTCAATCAAACCCACCATAGCTGTATCGTTTCCTATTTCAACTAATGCAAGAGTGTATCTGGTGCTGTAAATCACGGAGAGGCTCAGGCTGCAAAAACAGCCCCTGAGACCATCTTGGTTCAGCTCTAAGCAAGGTATCATAAACCAGTGGGTGAGCTCTCTGCCACATCCCCAGCTACCAACCAGCTTGTCCTGAAAGCTTGCAGGACAGGGCTGGAGAAAGCAGGACAGGGCTTAAAGTAGGACCAGTAGAAGCATTTTTCAATAAGTGGTTTAGAGAACAAGGATTAAATTATTCTGTCAGATGAGGAGCAGATTCTGGGATCTGTGCAGCAAATACCAGTGGAAGCAGGACAGAGCTTAAAAGCATGCCAGTCTGGAAGCCATCTGAATATTGTGGAGAGCAAGTGAATAAGGACACTGAAGAGCAGGAGAAAATCTTCCAGATTTGCTTTTGTTTGTTTTAATATTAATTACTGAGCCCTATGACTTAAACAGCTTCCTAGCCCTTGGCTAGGAAACAGAGTAGAGCCAGAAAATGGAACAGGGAAATTTCTCATTCTCATTTTCTCCACTGAGACTCACACAAAGGTTCCTCTTTACATAATGTGGTTTCAGATGGTTTTTGAATATTATTTAAAAAGCATGTCAAAGCCACAACAAAGTAATTCTTCCTCTTAGATAAGGTCCACGAACTCCCCCCAGGGTGAGTATTAGAGAGCCTGCAGGAAAACTGCTTGTTAGACAAATGGAGCCACAGATGTGACTTTCATCTGGTGCACAAAGCAGGGATGTTACATACAAGGCAGAGATACACAATTATGAAAAATACTGTTTTTAACACAGACATTCCTCCAAAACAAAAGGTTCCTAGA
>JAWWMP010000081.1:46483837-46554119 GCA_035047865.1 Dendrocincla tyrannina
GGGAAGGGAAGGGAAGGGAAGGGAAGGGAAGGGAAGGGAAGGGAAGGGAAGGGAAGGGTGGATTTGGCTGGCTCCACCTAGCTTTCATGGCACTGTGGCAAAGGAGCAAGATGGTTTCTTGCTGTGCTCTCCTGACTTCTCTCTCGCTCTCTTTCTAGTCTGTTTTGCTTTTGAAGCCTCAGAGCAAAATATCAGCATCCCCTTGGCCATTGTGTGTTACCTGCACACTGGCATAATAGAAAGAAGGATGTGGGGTTAAAAATTATAAGTAAGCTAGACAAGTGTGTTGAAAGAAGGAAAGAGGAAAACTACTGCAGTCAAAAATCTCAGAACAGTGGGGTGACTCTGGACCAGATTCCAATCTGTCTCTCACACTGGATAAAAAGCCAGATTTTGGACCCAAAACTGGTGCAGTTCTTGGACAGTGATGTATTAAAAATGTTAAGAGAAAAGCATCTGTTTTGAAACCTTTTAAAAATATAATACATAGGAACTAGAACAGGCATTTCAGTCTGTCTACCCTACATCAAATTCCAGCTGACCACATGGTTTAATGCCTTGCATTCACCTCCAGCAAAGAAGGCTCTGCCTTAGTGGCCAAAGGTGTGGCTCCGGAAACACAACGAACAGCCTGTAGAAATGCAGACTGCTCCTCACATCATAAACCATGCCCACATCAGCTCTACCAGAACATGAGCCTTTTTGCTCGCAAACACGATCAAGGTCATTAAGATCCCCTCATTAGCAGAGTTTTCCCCTGTCTCTGCATTGGCATGGATAGGTTGAGAGAGGCCAGACACTGGAACCTCCTTTATTCTCTACAGGGGACCACATAATTCTGGGGAATGGAGAGGGTGTTTTTAATTAATCCAACATAAACAAAACTGCCTGAGAATATAGTGAAGAATAGAGGCTCAACCTTCTGTAGGTCAAACCCATGAGCTACAGTCATAACCTTGGGCAACTTCATTATTCTCAGCTGAGCTGCACAAGGGATTAATTTAACCCTCAGAAAAGGGTCAAGAGAAACAGGGAGAGGAACAGAATAACCCATTAATAAGAACTATAAGGATACATGGAGTTTAGTCCAAATGGTTCCTTTCAGTTGCTGTTTTTAGGGCAAGCAGGTACATACAGTAACATCACCATTTCTATTCTGCTCCATCTGCTGTTGTCAGAGCCCTTTCTTCTATTATATATTCTCAAATGATTTTTAATTTAAATCATTTATATTCTCAAAACCTGCAAGAGCTGGTGAAGTAGTCTGAGGCTTGTTCACCTATCTATTAATTTTTTATTTTTTTTTTTTTTGCTTTCTTTTAACAAATTCATAAACTGTATCTGGAAGCCAGAGAACAATTTTATTTTTTTTTTTTAAATGAAGCTGCTTTCTGTTTTATAGCTAATTGTTTCAGTTGTGGGCTGCAAGAAGTGTTCTTATTCCAGAAAGAGAACACTGTCAGGTTCTAAATGTGACTGTGTACCTTAGGTGTAAAATTGTGCAGTAGCCCATTATTGTATCAGCTGCCACTATTGAGCTAGAAAAAGAAAAAAGGGGGTGGAGAGACAAGGCATTAACAGCAGAAACATCTTAGAACTCAGCATTTTTTAACTGCAGGGACGCAATTTTGGTAACTATTTATATTTCCAATCTTTTTGTCCTTGAAGGTGATTGGTTTTTGGTCAGCATGGCGAAGATGCTACGTTCTATTTGTCTTTTATTAGTTTTGATGAACTAAGGCATCCCAATATAAATGGAAGCACTGGGAAATGCAAATGACATAGATATTGTTCAAATACTTTTTCCAATCCCAGGACAAGGTGGAAAATACCTCTGTAACAGACACATAACTGAAGGTGACCTACCATCTCCTAAACAGATAATAAAACCTGTTCTCTCTTCTTCCCTCCCTCCCTCTCCTTTTCTCGAGGGTTCCCTCATTCCTGGCTCCCCAATAAGCCAACCTGCATGTCTCCCATGACACAGCAGGCCTGTATCTTGTTCTGAGAAAGGATTTGTGCACAGCAGGAGGACACATTGGCTCTGGTCATGGTGGGGGACACCCCAATGATGTAACTAGTGAAGCAGCCCTTGACCTTGAACCTGTATTTGACCCAAAACTGTTCAATGAACAACCAAACTGGCATTACTGGTCTAGTTTAAACCTTGGTGGTGCCCAGCTACGGCCTATCATATATTTTCACACTCATATAGTATACTTAACTCAAATTTTATCCCTTTCAGACCCAAATTTGGCTCTAACACTGATAAAATGGAGTTTTGAACAAAGACAGCCCTCGTTTGGACCCAGTGACACAGAAATAAGTTTATTGAACACAAGAAACAATTTCAGGGTTAGCAGAAAGCACTGGTTACTCTTGCTTCTCTACAAAACCACTTGTTACACGAAATTTCACATCTCCTTTAAGAAACTAGAACTGTAGTATTTTAACTACAGACCATCCTGGCCTAATAAAATGGGTTTACATCTGTGAACTTCATTGCAGCTCATTTGCAAGGAAATGTAAACCCTATGGGCTCAAGCCTATTTTTGCTTGCTCTGTATACTTTATACCTGCAACATCCAGTTAAGTCAGGACAGTGTTACTGCTCACAGGTGACAGAGGCAGAAAGCCAGGGAGCAAGAGGGAAGTTCTCTTGCTTGGTTCAAGGTGGCACAACAAATCTGTGCTGGATGGAGGAACTGAAGCAGATTGTGCCAATCTGACTTAGTCACCAACTGCACCATGAGACTTTCTCCTTTGCTGCTTCTCAGAGATAGGATGGCTGCCAAATACAAACAATACCATCTTGTTCAAGGTTGGTCTTAATGTTTCCATTTTGGATATAGATGACTGCTCTCTCCTCCCTTCACAACACACATTGCCAGTGTCAACAAGTCTTGGCTTACTGTTCTGCTTTTCCCCAGTGTTCACTCTTCTTTGCTCCCAAGGACTTGCATGCTGCTTTCCTCCCTCGGACTTTGCTGAGTACCTTCTGGCCATTATTCTGCTCTGGTAACACTCAGAACAACTTGAATTCACCTTTCCAGAGCTTCAGAGACAAGTTCCTTTACTAGATTTCCTGGTTTTAAGTAAGTATACTAAAGTTTTCCAGAAGAGATGTATTTAATGAGCATGTATGTAATCAGCAGCTAGCACCATGTGTGTCTGCAGCTTGTTCCCGTGATATGCTCAGAGTTGATCTAAGTGATCAATTTGGTCAACACAGAATTTATTCTGCCTCTCTAACAGCAAGTTGGAGCAAACTTTGGTGCCCACTGATGTCAGTGAAAAGCTACTGGATGGCATCTGTAAACATCTACAGCCTAACTCCTGATACGTGCCCTGCTGAAAACAGGACCACTGGCTTCATGTTTCCTTTGCTTCCAAATTCCTTTATCTTAGGACTGAATTGCCTAAATAAAACAGAAAGAAATGTAAGGAGCTATGATTTAGTACTTTAAAAGAGATCTACCTCATTCTGAAGGCTCTTTTACAGCTTTTGGAGGAGGAAGGTGTTGCACAGCAATATGCTTAAATATTGGCTACCCCTCTCATTCTTCCAAATAGCAACCTAGAAGATGTAGGGTAGGATATCTGCACTGGAGGTGTTGTAGGCAGCTCATGCTGATATTTCAATGAAATCTTTGATGGTTACCATGAGGTATTCTGTCTTATTTTCCCTGTGGCAAGGCCTACTAAAGCAAAGCACTGGGGAGACAGTGGACTGCCAGATCAGTGAGCAAAAGTGAACAGCCTGTACAGGAAAGCTCTTTTTCATGATGCTAACTAAAGTTTTGCCAGGGGTGAGATTTCAAAGCAGGGGTGATTTTCATCGTTACTGAAATAAGGCCACTCTCAAAATACTCAAATAAAAGAATGACATCTAAGCATTACGCTGAAACCAACTACTGGACCAGCCAAACTCTTTTAAAAGAAAATTCAACACCACCTACCTGCCTGCTAAGCTAAGCCACTTTCCATTCAAAGACCACTAGCCCTGTGTGGCTCTCGATGAGACCAACACACCTGACTGCAGGTGGTTGAATTACCATCTTTAGAAATTGGTGGTTAAGGAACCTGAAATAACACAGGTTATTTCTCTACAAGAGTAGAGCAGACAGAATCTCAAGTGAGCAGCTCTCAAACACACACAGTTTAATTTTCCTTTCTATCAAACCCCAAAAATATACATAAAATAGTAGAAATCTGTTCTTTTTCCTCCTTTTCAAAGTCATATTTTTTATGGTATTTTCAGAACTCAACTCCTTTTCAAGATTAAAAACAGTAGGAAGATGACTTGATTGGTAGGTAATATCTTTAGGCTCTTTTACAGCCTCGTTTCACTTAAACATTTGTCAGTATGGTATATGCATTAATTTAGCCGGATTTTTTTTTTTTTGGAAATACCTTTTAAGTCTGTCTAGGACCACAGAAAAAAAAATAAAATTAATCTGGCAATACAGAGATCCACATCTTCTGCAGAAACTTACAATTCCAAGATCCTGTGAGTTGTATTAGTAAGTCTTCTAGGACTACAGGGCAAACCAAAAGGTGATGTACTCTTACATTATTTAGAACATCTATACACAAAGAGACAATAATTTTTCTTCTTACATCAGCAGTGGCAAGCATCCTAGTTATCTCCTCCTAGTACATAAATCTGGATTTTCTGATAATTTCTACTTGGATGCATGCATACTAGTGACATATCGAAAAAACCCTCCTGTCTCCCCGCCAAGGGACTCATCTTTCCTAAGAAACCTCGTGCACTTTTCAAAGTAGCTCAAATCCTGCTTGCACAGTGCTTGCATATTGGAGTGATACCACTGAAATCCACACAATGACTCCTGTGACTAGTTCTGCTCAGCACAACAGAGAACACTAACATTTATTATTAGGCTACCTGTTCTTATTAGATATAAATTAAATGCACGTTGGTTGATGATCTTCTCTGTCTCATATACACAGAGAAAAATCAAAGAAACAGAGAACTAAATTGTAAAAACTGTAAATAAAACTTATTAAAAAAATATGTACAATAATGGAGCGGTCTCTTTTCTGGCCATTACATCAAGACTTGTGCCAGTCCACTGCTGAGTTAAAATAAATGTAAAATGTTAGAGACAGAATTAAAGAGGTAAGCCTTCACAGCAGTGCTTGATTATCAACCTATCGTGATCTAAAGCACACAAGTTACTTCTGCTGAGTCAATGTAGTTTTAAAAATAATGGATTCTTTTTTTAAAAAAAGATTTCCTACGTCTTCAAGGCTGTTGGGGTTAGCAGGGACTATTTATAGGCATCACTGAAAAGGAGGAAATCTTACTTTGCTCTCCCACTGTTTGCTGCTGGCAAGAGTAGCTTGCAGGTTTTCTGTAAAATCTCAGTCATCTCTTGACAAAACTGGAATTATCAACAGGGGCCAATTGCATGGCAGCAAGATAAATCAGTGCTATTACAGGATGACTTGGAATGATGAAAAAATTTGACTGACTGTGCTGCTGGACTGTAGTTGCCAGCTTGGCTACCAGTAGTTTCTTTCTATTCCTCTCTCCCCGCATCCTGAAAGCAAAGCAAGTAAGAAGCTCTTGTCCCTGGTGTAACATTCTTTTTTATATATCAGTAACCAAAATTGTTACTTGTTTTCAGACTGACTCACATAGAGCTCTCTGACATTTTCATTTTCTTTAGGAGGAGATGCCTTTAGAGTGACTTCACGGTACAACTTGACCACTCCACTCCAGGAGGAACACAGCCCCTGGATCCTGAGGACCAGCCCAAAACTGATGAGAATTTTAGCACTTGTCTCAACACAGCCAAGGTTTTGCCTTCTGCAGTTCCTGAGTTTGGACCCTAACCACGATATTCATATAAGCAATGCATACTGCTGAGGTGACAGGAATCACAAAGCAGGACCACTGTGCTGTGCACCAAAAGGGACACACACCCTGCCACGTTCACCTTTCGTGGGTGCCCTGTGGCTCTGGGAACACACAGATGCTCCAAATGGGCTGTGGCATCAGAGATGCACCATACCCTGTTTGCCAGCAGTAATGATGCAGAGGCAATGACGAAGACACCAGACCAAGGGCATGATCTGAAAGGATCTGGACTCAGGCCCAGGTGTCTGCTCGTGCAGGAGATCATGACAAAATGCACACATTTCTTTACAATCACAAGAACTACACACTGATTATCTTTAGGCAGCCCACTGCTGCCAACTGCAAAAACCTCTGGGCTTTTGGTGCAAGAAAGCCTTTAAATCATTACTTGGGCAAACTCCTGGAACAAGTGGCAATTAAGCTCTGGTGTTTAAGTTTAAAATCTTACAATTAGCTGTGGGGCTTTCCTATACTTTCCACATTACAAATCTGTCAACTATCCCTCTAACTGAAAAAAAAAAACCAGCTCCAAATTTCACTCAATTACCAGTATTCAGTAACAGTTAACAAAATTAGAAAGGTATCTATTTCATTCTTTGTTGAAATCTGACAGGAAAGTGCTTTATAAACCAAAAAAATCTGACACACATCCAGCAACTGTTTATCTTACCAAGCCAATGGTAAACATCAATGGTCAGAACTGTACACCTGAAACACTTGATATTTACTCCACCAAAGACATTCATAGTTTGAAGTTCCTTTCTTATACCTTAAATACATGATACAAACTCAAAGCCTTGAAATTCACCAGGCTAGAACCTTCAGCAATGAAAACTGTTATTGGGGTTGGTGCAAAGCTCAGTCTGGAGCAGATCCCCAGGACTTCAGAATGACAGAAATCCTGCATGCAGAGGTGGGTTGATACATAATTTCATGCATGAAAAAGCAGAACTTATTTTTAGATTCACTTGTACCTTTTGAGTACCATTAGAAATGAGCATAATTCCACTTGCTGTTGAAAATAGGACTTATGATATTCTAAGCATAACCCCAAACATTGTGTTGCTGCTTGAGATAAGAGTGTTTGAGGAGGGTATTTTAAAAAGTATGTTGGGAAGTGAGAACAAAGGAATTCACTTGTGAAACAACTGTGACTTTCTACTCTTCTATTAAATACTTAACTGGGTTATAATAGCATTTAAAGGCAGAAAAATTCAAGACCAACTATTAACATATAAGTATAATCCAACTCCTCACTGAAGTTACAACGCATCAGAGGTGTTCCTAACTCAAGCCTTTGCCTATTTGCTCTATGCACCAGAGCAATTAGTGCTGTAGAAGTGAGAGGTTCCATGGGCATTCTGTATCTCTTTGCAGCTGAGTGCCTGAACAGACAACAAAGAGCCTCGCACCAGGGAGACCCCCCTTTCTGAAAGTTGAGAGGAGCTTCTGTTGGCCAAATGGCTTAATTCCACCCTACAAAAGGTAAGTATAGGGAGGGGGAGAGAAGGCCCCTTGTGAGGGCACAGAGAGAGTCAGGAGAGACGCCTGGTTGATCTGTAGTCCTTCCCTTCTCTGTGGCTAGTGCATTTTAACCCCTTGTGTTGAATACACAGACTGTAAATTAGTTTGCTTGCAGAGCAAGGATCTTCCAGCCACAGTACTCCTCAGCATCATGCTGAATTATCTGACGCAGAGGTGATAACCTTGTGGTGCTACCAGAAACCAGGACATGCTTCCCTTGTAGGGCATTCAAGATTTTAGCTCCAGCACGTTCTGGCACATCCCAGCCAGCTGAAAGCCAGGGTCTCTGCTGTGGCTGGTTGTGCTGAGGCAAGGGTGCAACACAGCAAACCTCACACCTTGACTCCACTGTGCCAGTGATCCATCCACGTGAGGAAAGACAGGCTCTGCAAAGCCATTCCGGTGCTTTCACACAGCACAGTGGCAAACACGAGCAGGTGAACAGAGCTGCATCTCTCAACTTGAGCATACTGACTCTGCAGTCCTTCAGGAAGTATCTACTGGAGCTGGGATAAATCTGGGACAACTCACACCTTTGCCAGAAAAGGGTAGAATCTGGAAAAAACATCACACCTTGATGAGGGGCTCCAATGGTGGCAGAAACACCACCATCCTTTGCAGTGGCTTCTGTCAGGCACCAGGCAGAAAAATCTAGTGTAAAGTTAGAACCTTGTTAACTTTTATAGCAAAGCACTCGTGGAGGTATTTTTGTAGGGATCTAGAAAATCTATTTTTGTTTTGTTTTCAAGTCTGTTTAAGTACCTTGGTGAGTCTCACAAATAAAGAATCGTTCTGCAGCTATCCTGAAAGTCTTTCCTTCGCTTCTAAGATCCGTGGGTGCATGGCTTTTATAAATGGGAACTCATTCAAATCTTTTCACCATTTCCCCCACTTTTTTTTTTTAATATCCATTTCTTTCTCACAGGTGTCAGAATACAATGACAGCTTTGATCTTACTGGAGATAACCGTATGTGGGTAGATTTTTTTCCTGAAATGCAGACTGGGAGTGGATCCAGAGGTCAAGGCAGGAGGTTACATATATTTGAAAACCTCACTTAAAGAAAATCCCTTTGTGTGGCTTCTAATATGCCTCTGGATGTGAATCTTGAAATACCTAGCTGTGAATGCTGCTCTCTGTATCATGATATTCCAAGTCCTAAGAAAACTGAAGTTCAAAGAGAAGGGAAGACTAGGAGAGTTGGGTTTGTAGCCATAGAACAAGCACTTTCTTTGCCACATCAAAAGCTCTGATAAAAGCAGTCCACCGATTCAGGATAAGAGTATAATATTTGATGTATTAATTTGACAGTGGACTTGCATTAATATGAAGATCTCCTTTTTCACCCCATTACAAGACTGCTTTTGTTCATCGCAGAGAGTTTTAAACACCCAAACTACAGCTAATCAAAGTTCTAGTTTATATGAAAGTCACGCATGTCCTCTGAGGTCTGATTTTCACATGCTTTTTTGAAACCATTGAATTCTTAAGTAGCAAAACCTGCCAGAATTTTGCGAAGTCCTCAAAAAAGGCATCTATGCTCCACAAACTCTTGAAAATCCTGGAGGTTTATTGCAAAATGTATGGATTCTGCAAGTTACCAAGGATGCATAAATGAGTATTTTCATATTCAGAGTGAATGCCATGACCCTTACTGTACTGAAGTACTGAAGGTGGGATATGATTTTATTAAAGTCTTCTAGTTTTCTGGAGGAGACCAAGTCAAAATGTAGAAAGAATGGACAATTTCTTGCTTTTACATTTCTGCAACTAAGAACAGTAAAAAGCGGTGGTTTGTAGTTGTGGGGGTTTTTAAGGGACAAAATAAATGATGTCCACAAAAGCAGCACACTTAGATGGGGAAAGACATACTTCCAGGAGCCTGGGCTGAACTCTGATTGTAAATGATAACATATGTGAGGTAGTGACACACGATTCCTCCTTAAGAGACCACTCCTGAACTCCTGCCAAAAATCCCTCTATATGCCACTTAGTGCTTCAAGACAAGAAAAATAATGACAGGTCTGTAAAATCTGCTGGAATTGACAGTTCTTATTGTTCTGAAAAGTTATCATGACGCACAGGAATTTTCAGATTAGCACTGCACAATGTTGAACAAAATGGGTGTCAGGCAAATCAATGGGCTTTTCACGATTCACTCGTCTTTGTTTTACTGCTGTTCCATTTTTATTCTGTGCTTGGTGTTGCTTTTGTTGCTTGCTATTTGAGATGTGAGTGTGCATGTGCTGAACAGGGAGCAAAAGCTTTCTGTGTCTTGGCATGATGTTCCATGTAAGCTGAGTCCTGGGATGGAGAAACTTTGCCTACAAATGTTTTGGTTTCTGCCTGGGGGGTTTTTTGGGGGGGAAGGTGTTTTCTGGTTTTTTGGGGGAGGTTTTTTTTTCATACACAAAAATAAGGAACTGGTTTTCAGTGGTTAGTCCCACTTGGAGTTATGGCTCTCTTCAATTCATTTGGATGTAAACATACCAAGCCAACTTTTTACACCTGTGTGTAAAAATTTGTACCTTCTCACTCAAATCATGGGGTGAAAACAAAATACAACTGAGGCAAAACTGAAGATTGGTGGCTCTAGCATCTATTTACCTAGAACATGAATGACCACAAGGTTTTTGGAAACTGAAGGAAGGTTGAGATCCAGGGAAACAATGAAATATTCAAATTCAGTATCTCTTGTCACATATAAAGCTCAGATCAGAATTTCTGCTCTATGCTTCCAGTATAGACTAACATATGGGAATGAGGCTCTGCAAGCAGACAAAGGATAACTAACCCATTAAGCTCAATGCCCGTAGAAACATATCAAAACCTGTGGAATGCCTATTCCACTTAGGTTTTCAACATTATTGTCACCGAGGCAAATAGAGAGAAAAAATAACTTGCTGCCTTTGTGAAAATCTTACTCTTCCGAGAAAAATATAAGCATAAGACTGAAGATCAAATCAATGCCTGGTGGCATCTCGTGTAAGCCAGTGGAGGTATGCCAATTTGGTCTGGCACCAAGCATTTTAGAAGACGTATGAGCCCATCAAACCAAGTGTTTTCCAATGCAACCAATTAAAGCTACCCCAAGATAGCAATTTTCAGCTTCTGCATCCTCCCAACTGCTGCCAGCATGCCACAGCTCTCACTGAAGCCTACTCACTCCTCTGTTGCTGGAACTCTTAGAGCCTGGGAATCTGAAATGCCTCTCCCACATAGATCATCCCCAAGCACTAACGACAAGCAACTGTTCTCTGCACCATCAGGTCAAAAATCTAATGCAAGCAGGGCTTTGACTGGAACACGGCTTTTTCTACCTCAGGAACTATTGTGGTCTGAAGCCCCCAGACAGACTGATCCAATGCTTAACAGTTACAGGCTCTCTCTCCCTCCCCTTTATCTGCTAATGCACAGGGACAGACAAGCAAAAAAACCTTTTCAAACAAGGGTGTGGGAGACAGAGGAACTCTATCACTTATTTGCCTAATATTAGCAACTAAACTTGAGAGGTTTATGTTATTGGAACTATATCCCTGGAGTGCTAGCAAGAACTAAATTTTAGCAAGAACTAAAATATCATCTTAAGAGTTGCAGTGACCTTAAAAGACAATATTCTCCATTAGCAATCAGAAAATAAAGCAGAAGATAGTAGGGATCTACTAGAATTAAAAACTCTCAAAGGTTCAATGGAGCTTCATTTTGATGCATCCCAAAGGTGTTCACAATGACCAGCCTGGAGGCAGGAACAAGCCATGCTCAGATGTGCATAAGTCCAAGCTTTCTCACTGCTTTTTATAGAATTTCTCAGCCTAGATCAAAGCATCCACCTCCAAGATGGGGAGTGGGCACATCTCTTTGCCTAGACTGCCGTATGTGATGGGATTTTCAGCTACACCAGTGCTAAGCAAATACAAATGAATGATACAAGACCCTGGGGAAAGTGACATAGCAGCTAAATATCTGCTTCATTTTAAAAAAAGAAATCATTCTTGGCACTTTCATCACCGATAAGCAAAATAAGTATTGCCATAAGAGCTAACAGTTATCTCTTTTTTTGCATACCTTAGAAAAATTATGTTGTTTTTAAGTCCAGTGCCATAGGATGCCTGGGGCCATCATTTCAATAAAAGGCAACCCAAACACCCCTGGGAAACACAGGGAAAGAGTGACTTATATCTATGTCTTTAGAGAAAGCAATAATTCAAGCTTAATAAGGGGTCCTCCTGCATTTGTGATACATCGAGTTAAACACTCAAAACTACACAGAGGAGCTTTACACAGCTTTCACCCACAGTCACCCTCCCTGTATCAGTGGACTGAATTCTATGTTCTATATTTTTTAAAATTTATATTGACCCAACAGTTCTTGAAAACACTGACGATTCTTTCTGGCATCAACTCTGAGGCAATGCTGATTCCTTTAATTGAAGGGATAAGCTCCACACACACACACACCTTCCTGCCACAACTTGCAAGGCAGTATCTCAAAAGCAAAGATGACCAGTTAAACCATATCTAAAAAAAATTCACACCCTCAGCCTGAGATTCCCAGGCAGCAATGTGACTTCACAGCAGCTCCTAATGCTGGGAAATGAAGCTGTATGTTAAGTTCTAAAATGAACACAAGACACCAAAAATGGATCCCTAAAAAGCAGCCAGCTTCATATGGTGTTTGCACCTAGTTTGGTTACTATAAATTTCGTGATATACATACATGACTGGCACAGGGTTAAAACATAAAAAGTTTTAAAAAATCTTTTTGTTCTTATTTCTGTCCTTTTCCCCATGTATTTTCACAAACCAGATAAGATGACTACAGTCTCTGAGAGGGTTAAGCAGTCATCCATGAGCTCCATGCTGCAAAGCTCCCTGTCTAACAGCAAATACCTAATAAAACATGAACAATGCTGAGCCAAATTCATGGCTGGTGTAACTGAAGTAACCCCAGAGGGTCACAGAGGGACAGATCTGCACACACACAACCCTCCCCCTTCTAAATATACCACTTCTGCTTTACAGAATCCAAAGCAGAGTCCCAACAGGCAAAGGAATCAACTTCCAACACATGCCCCTCAATGGTGAAAAAGGAAACTCTCATGTACACACGGGTTTCATAAACAAACAGGAAAGCTTTTGAATTAAACATGTTTCTAAAAGCCTTCTCCAAAGAAGAAATTAATTGGGGGAAAAGAAAAAGAATAAAGAACATGAAGGGTAGGAAAAGCAATGACTATTTTTTTTTCTTTTCCAAACACAGTGATGAACCACGAGCAACTCGCATTTTCTGTGCTCACGGTCTGAACTAGCATTTGACCACTGTAATAACATACCTGTTATTATTATAGTGACACCACAAATGGTGGTGACTATTTGTGAGCACCTTAGACTTTTCTGCCTGCAATATTCTGCTCCATGGAGTTCGCTTTCCTTTTCAAACACAGAGGTGATGCCCTGGAGAACAGAGCATCCTTCCACAGACTAATCTTAATTAGGCTAAAAAAAACACACCCAAGGCAATGCAAAGAGCTGACTAGTTTGTCCAGTGCCTGGAACCATTTGGAAGAGCACATCTCCGCTACATGCAAAACAAATCCGAGGAATCCTTCACGCTATTTACAGTTGTAACTAATTTGGGTTGTTGGTTTTTTTTTTTTTTGCTGTTCCTCGACATCGTTTACTGATCTATGCCCGGGCTAAAACAGCAGGATAATAAAGTCCAGGGTTTTACTTACAGAGATCTCGTAGCTCCATCATTCCCGATGACAAATTCACCTCCCACACGACAGCGAGCGAATGACTGACTTACTGCTGCTTTTTGCGGCAGGCACAGTGCGCACGGGCAGCAGACGGTCCCTGGTGATGCTCTGCGAGGAACCCCGTCCCCGCTGCATCCATGCGAGAGCAGCACCCCTCCTTGGCACACCTTTGCCCGCTCCGGGATGAGCGTGTAGCTTTGCTTATGTGGCGGGTGCCCGACGGGCTCCCATTGGCACAGGCAGGCGGCAGCATCCAATGGCAGCCCAACCCCGCGGCTGGGAAACTCCTGCCCATCTATTTAGCATCCTAGCAGACCATATTCCCGGGGAAGAGCGCCGCTTCCCTCGCATCCTACCATCCACCGGGGCGGCGGGGGGGGTAAATAAATTCTGATTTATTTACCATCGCTGGGGCTCCCCCGCCTGCTCGTCTTGTCCCCGAGCCCAGCGCTCACCCAGAGGCATCCCTGGTGGGGACCCGGCACCCCCGGTCCTCCTTGCCGGGGGCCGCGGGGGATGCGCCGGAGCTCCACAATTACTCGCTCCATCGCCATGGAAACAGCCTGGATGCAGCGGGCTGGATTTGTGTAGCACATCTGCTGCCAGGCTCATAATCAACTGCAATCTCATCTTTTTTTTCCCCCCCCTCTCTGCTCTCACTGCTTATTTGATTGTGAGTTTGCTTTCTCTTTTGGTAAATGCTGGGAATGTACACGCAGTCAACAAGCTGTGTGCATGTTGACTTTCTCCCTGAGCAAACACACCACAACACAGGTCTGTACATGCACATATGTACCCCAGGAGAATTCACTCGTGTGAATTCATATGCTAAGGAGGTACATTCTCTGTGTACCCAAATCATAAAATCACAGAATGGTTTGGGTTGGAAGAGGTCTTAAAAGATCGTCCAGTTACAACCACACTGCCGTGGGCAGGGTCACCTTTTACTAGACCAGGTTGCTCAGAGCCCTGTCCAACCTGGCCTTGAACGGTGCCAGGGATGGGGCATCCACAGCTTCTCTGGGCAACAGGTTCCAGTGCCTCATTACCCTCACAGTAAAGAATTTCTTCCTAATATCTAATCTAAACCAAACCTCTTTCACTTTAAGGCCATTACCCCTTGTCCTGGTTACATGCCCTTGTAAAAAGTCCCTTTCTACCACTCTTGTAGCCCTCCCCTTTTAGGTACTGGCAGGTGCTCTAACCTCTCCCTGGAGCCTTCCCTTGAACAACCACAACTTTCTCAAGCCTGTTTTCATAGGAGAGGGGCTCCAGCCCTCTGATCGTATTCTTGGTCCTCCTTTAGATTTGCTGCAACAAATAATATACCTTATTTGTATTTCAAGTTTGAGTAATGGACCAGCAGAAGACAAAGCTACTGTCAAAATACTATATTTTGCTTTCCAGTTCCATAACTTGTATCTCTCCAAAATAAGGTGAAAATCTGAGACAGCTACTATGAAACTTCCAAAACCCCATCTGGCACCCACAGACAGTGACTTGAATCTTCATGCAACTAATTCTACACTGGATGTTCCCTGTTCTGTCCAAGGTCTGACGAAACAAATCACCAGGAAAACTTCATGCATGAAAGGGTTGTTAGCCATTGACAAAAACTCTGTCCTACCCTCTGACAATACAAGGAAGGAGAGATGATTAGAAGAAAGGAAGCAACACTTGAGAGAGAGGAAAGATTCCTAAGACACCAGTGCAAAGGGATTTGACAGCTGGGGGCAATTTCTGAGTGCTCCTCAGGCTGCTCTGGGACAACCGAAAAAATCTTTCATTCTTTTCATGTTTCTGTTACTGAAACTGCAAAATGAGGAGAAAAGTCAAATGCATGCATTTATATTAAAAAGATAAGGTCAGACAGACCATAAGACACTGACATTCTATTAGTATGGTGTTAGGAAAGAATTTCAGATGGACAAAATGAGGATACATTCCTTTTCCATGAACCCTTAATTTATTTAACTAAAAGATGATCAAACAGTGCAAGCTCTTCTGAAAAAACCCCTAGTATTTCTGTAGTGTACTAATAACAGAAACCCACTGTATTTGCCATGGTAGATAGCAGCATTTTAAAACGCACTGTGACAGAGCCTGGCAGGTAGTTACATGGATCTCCTTGTACAACTCCTTGTTAAATGTCTTCTACCTGAGTCTAATACACAGTCCAGGAAGGTCTTTGAAGCCTGTTGGTCTAGTGCTCAGGAGCAAGGCCAAGAACCGAGAGCTCTTCAGGGCATCTGTTACTCAATTATAATTCTTTACAGAGAAATGAGCTTCTGAGAGAACTGTGTTTTTAATGGCTCAGGATACCATAAGGGTTCACTTCTTGCAATGCTGTACTTCTGACTTTGCCTTTAGAGCAGCACCATCACTATAATGACACCCTGAGCTTGCCAGCTTTTGCAGTCATCCTTTCAGTTCTGAAATATTAAACCACAGAAAGGTATTCAATGTGTATTTTAAGGGTAGGGGGGCTAATTAAAAAGCATAGATTTGCTGACAGAACTTGCTGGGAAAAAAAAGCAATCTGTCTAGTTCCTTCCCTTTCCCATCCCTCCTTCCACCTCAGTCACACAGGGGAGACAGTGATCTGAGAGTGCAGAGCATAATCTTGTCATTTGTGTGGGAATGTTCCAGTGTTATATTTTCTAGCTGTTATTGTCAGGTCTTATGGACTGGAAGCTTTGTCAATATGTAGAGCTTAAAACAGTCATGCAAATAATAAATATTTAAATGGTACTGGACAATGAAAACCAGATGTCATGTTCCTAGTGGGTCCCTACACTGATTTTTTTTTAAAAGCCAGTATTAAACTGAAGAGGTTCCCAATTAAATAAATTGTCCCTTTCTGTTGTGTGATACATAGTACAAAACTCCCCATTGGGCTGTGCTTCATTAAACAAAGACCCAGTGCAAGAAAACATAATGATTATCAGTGCAACTTTGATGTATCTGGAGAAACCTTCCCTTGTCCCAGTTTCCAAATCTCCCCATCTTCATTTCACATGCTGACAGAGAGAAGACTGTGTCCCAGATTAGGGCAACCAGTCAAGAACTCAGAAGACCCATTTTTAGTGTCTTTTCTGTCATAGGTAAGGAGCAGAAGTGACAGAGATCTCTGTTTCTGATGGTGGCAGGTGTTAGATTTAATATTAAGAAATCTCACCTTTGCCACTTTCTTTTCTCAGTAGTCTCCCCTGGAAATTGCATTTCTTTTCCTCACAAGGTTGTGTGGTGAGAATAAACACACTAAGAATTTCATTGCACTCAAAAGCAGGACAGGCCACAGATACCTACGAAAGCTTTTAAGGGAGATCAAAAATTCAAGGCTAGAAAAATCCAGGTAATTTGAAAGCAACATAATAAATGAGATTTGAGGAAAAAAAAGTCTTCTAAGGCAGCAGGATAAAATGATGCTGTTCAACCAAAAGGATAAAAGATTTCTAGGAAGGCTCCACAGGGAAGCTGCTACTTGTCAATCTGACAGCAGCTCTCAGCAGTATGCTGTCATGGGCTCAGACCTGTTTGCGTGTGGGAGCTGAGGAACAATCAGCAGTGATATAATACTTACTCATCCTTCTACATCGTGGGTTTTTCTTTTTTAGCCCAGATACCTAAAGAGGAAGATGGTTAACCTACTAACACTTCCCAAGTCACAGATTGCTGACTCCTCTTCCAGGACCATAAATTACCTGCCAATTCTCAGCAAACTTTCCAGCCCTTTGAAAAGTCCATTTGCAGAAGCAGCTGATTTGCACCAGGAACAGCTAGTCCTATTCATTAGTTTCAGGAATACCTACAGATTTGCCTTGTACATCTGGATTCTTCAAGTGTCACTTAGGATCTAGTCTTTAGATAATAAAAGCAAGTATTTCAGAGCATTTCAAGGCCACAATCAGTTTGGTTTTTTCCCAAATCCTAATATCAGGAAACTTTATGCCTCTCTTATCAGAGAGCCCCTACACTGTATTGCAAATGAGATGATGTGAGGGATTTTATTTTTTTCCCTAATATTACTGCATCTGAAAGAAGTTTTTGGATAGCAACGCATAAACACAAATTAAAATGAAAATGCTGTGCCACAGCATAACCTGCAATCTATCCTTTCTGCCATTTAAGACAGCCTTACTACAAACCACAAAGATTATCTGAACAGGAATACCCAAGTGATATATAAGCTGCTGAAAACAGACAGGAAAACAGCTTTGCAAATCAGATTAGACATGACCTTCAGAGGTGATCTGCCACCATAGCACCCAGAAGGTCTCTGTGAATTACAAAACCAAAGAACCTTTCATTCTGCAAAGCATGGACAGATTTAATTTCCACCATCCAAGCACCAGTATGCCCATTTAATGTTCTCTACTTTACCCTGTACTTTGAGCACAAGGAGCATTTAAGTATCTTTCTGCACCACTGGGCAAGTTGTCCCCCTTCCGAGGATGCAAACATATGTTAAAAGCCTTCAAGATACAGGGACGTGCATGAAAGAAAATCTCCATTTGTCTTATACAAATGGAATCAGAGCTTTATAAAATTTCATACAACAGTCCTGGACATACACAACAGCAGTCTGAATGATGACTGTCTAGGGCTGTTGAATTTGCCATTCTTCTTCATCTTCTCTGACAACTGCAGCTCTTCAGCTAAGCCAAAGGCAGCCTACAAACAATCCAGAAACTGGCTACGGGAACTGACATGAATATTTCTCAGTTTTCCTATTGCTAGAGGATTACACATAGTCTGGGTAGTGAAAGGAGACTTCCTAGTCTAGACAAGATAACTGCAGGCTCCTTTTCTACCTGCAATGTTAACTCCAAGAACATCTATAATGCCTCATCTTTGATACAGAACCAAAATATCCCCACCTTAAAAAACAAAAAACCAAACAAAAAGAAGAAAGCTGCCACAACCACTCATAAGAAACCAGCCTAAAAAAGGAAGAAAGAGAAACTGAGTTGCTTAGAGGAAGACTGCTTTGTCACAGTGAACAAATTTGAAGTTGGATAGATTTTGATACATGCACAAACAACAAAAAAAAATTACTTCTAACCTTGATACTGGGTACAGCAGAGCCCTGTCTGACAAACAACCTCAAGTGATGTTTAGATTTGATGGCAGTGTCATATACAATCATAGTTAGTTTGTCTTTGGATAGCTATCATATTAAAAAAGCCCTTAAAATACACAAGCCCCCGCAGCTGTCTGAAACCTTTAAGTCTTGCCATTTTAAACATACATTGCAGTCATATAGCATGAGAGGGCACTGAAGAATTGCAAATCAGTTATAATAAATCCAGACAGTAGACAGCAAAAGGTTTCACAGTACACATCATCTAATTCAAGATTCCTTACATGGCACTCAAATACACAACTGCAAGAGGCTCAGAAATCACCATGTGAGTTTTACAAATTTTAGTACTTTCAGTCTATACTATCTGCCAAACCTATCCCATATCCTTCATCCATATTTGCAGCCAGAATTTTCACTGCCTCCTTTGCTCACATTGTTCCAATTCATACAACAACTTTGCATCAAAACCCTTTGAAACATGCTAAAAAAAAAATTCAGTCATGTCACTGTAATCTCAGTTCTCTCATTCAGTCACTTGGTCTGGAGCGCACATGGCTGGGAAAGAACAATTTCACATCACTGCAGCATTTTACCTGCAATATTCTTCCATCTTTAGCTTCTGGTCCAGCTAATGCTTTGCACAGACTGCCAAACAAGCAACAGAAACTGGATTTATCTGCAATCCAGACAGTCTAAGACTTCCATATAATGCTTGGATCTCCACAGGACAGGCACTGCAGAATGTACATCGTACTAACAATGTTGAAACAAATTACACCCTGTATGCACTTGATCTTACGTGCATGCATGCTCCTCTCCATCTTACTCATTAGTGCATCGTGCTTTTCCACTTCTGGAAGATGCAGATTAAATCTCTGCTTGGTCATATGAAATGGCAACAGAATGATTTCTGAAAGTTTCCTGCTTTTAACAAAACCAAAGAACTATACAAGGGACAAAATAAGGAAATAAAGGAAAAATTCTTCTGTCTCCATTATCTGAACTTATCTCCATGCTGTCACAGTTCACCATTTAAATAATGATGCATGATATTTTTAATATGTTAATTACATAAATAGGTACTTAGAAACTACTTACACAGGAGATTATTTATCCCATTGACTGTAGAAACCCATGTGTCAGCACATCTGCTGCACAGGAAGATTAAATCTGTTCACACAAAACTCATGCTCTCTCTTGCTAATGGGGAGGAGATTAGTAGCGTGAGACCTGTATCAGGGGCCTTGAGTTTTATCCAACAGGCCCTTAAGGCTGGCACAATGAATGATGCTAGCAAACATCTCTGGATTTCTAAAAACCCAGTATATTCTTGCCTAGGCATTCTGGAGAAAGAAATGGGATTTTTATCTAGGAAAGTTGCCTAAGTGTGTGTTTTAATTTCAAAAGCTTCTGCTGTGTGTTATTTAAGAGTAACAATCAGACATCCACTGCACTGGTGTGATTATGCACCTTTAAGACCAGAATGACAATGCTGGTCGATGATGTTTAGAATGAGTATACTGAAAACAACTCCATTACAGAGTTCTCTTTTGCCTTGGTTCACCTTCCCAGCTGCTGCTGAAGTACCTGCAGACTATTATTTTAATAGCTGCTGATGAGGGCCTATCCAGCATTCATCACATCCCCTTCCCATCACAGGCTTGCAGGGAAGGGTAAGTGTAGGAAGGCTCCAGTGGGGCAGAAAGGGATTGCCAAGACTACAGCTAATGAGGAGAACAGAAAACACGAGTCTGGTTTCCAGAGCAAGCAAGTGCACAAGCAATTTTCTTGAGAAGAATGTGTTTTGTCTGCTTCCACCTCACGCAGGAGTGAAAGTCAAATCAATGCTCACACAAGCTGAATGAACAGCTAGAGCTGTTTACCAGGTAGTTATTGCAAATATACTCTAATAGGAGCAATTTACCGAGCGAGCACAGCTTTAGCTGGAAAGGGCAATATCCTCCACACCCTGATAAGGTAATTCAGAGCACACAAAATGAGCTACTGACACTCCTATCCTGTGTCAGCCTCTGGCAGCATGCATCTGTTCCCATGGGCTTCAAAGCCTCCCTAAGTGGGGCTTTGCAAACATCCCCTGCTCAAAGACATCACCAGCCACTTTTTCAAGCCATGCCCATGGAAATGTGCAGCCAAATATACACACCCCAAACACATGTCGCATGAACAACAGAATCATGCCCACACACGCCCATCCTCAGCCAAAGGCAATATAAATAACCCCACTGTATAAATACACTTGCTTAAATGAAGTGTCTTGCTTAAATAAGGCTGACATAAATACTCTTCCTTTTATGATGCCTGTTGCATCTCATGTTTAAGTCTGGGAAGTGGCAACTATGTTGGAATGACCACAGAAACCCCTCTCAAAGTCAAGAGATATGAAGGGCAAGGCAGCTCAGCAACATGATGTAACTCATCACTGATGAAGATTTAGTGAAAAGGATACAAGGCATGCAATTTTTTTTGTGTGTTGTGTTTATGTTTCTGATGTCAAGATAGCTAAATATTAGTAAGACAGGCAATAAGAAATTGCAAACAATCAGAAGAGATCCTCAAGCATTAAAGCAGCATCCCACACAAAACTAAAGTTATAAAAATAAACATTATGTTCTCAGTTAAAAAAAAAAAAAAGAGAGAAAAAAGAAAAAAGTATTAGAAAAGCAAAAGTAACTTTTCCCTCTTTCTCTGCATTTTTGAAAGGACCCCAGATGACTGTCCATACCCCTCACTATGCTCATGTCTGTATTCATCAATATGGTTTTATGGACGTTTTCTGTCTTATCCTTTTCAAAACATTTCAAGAAACTGTTAAGGCTGTTTTCTCTGAAGATGGGTAGGAAGGACCGGCTGTCAGAAAGGACTCTCTGAACTCCCCTCCAGCAACCCTACTTCACATTCAGCCCACACACCAGGCCCAGCTCCTTCAGCGTTCTGGCTCACTTTGAATCTGCTCAGAACTTCCTCCCAGCTAATGAGTGCCTCCCTAATCGATCTTCAGAGTACATATTTCTTCAGTCTCAATCATCCATGAGCTGAAGGTGCTGTCAATACTGCAGCATGGCAATGTTTGCCATCGCAGAGACAAATCCCGCCTTGAGCTCTGCTTGCTGAACACTGCTCTTTGCACATGGTAGGTGGAGTGAAGAGGCAAATTTATAAAGGTCAAACAATGCAGAGGCAGTTGTGACAGAGGATACAAACTCCAAGTTTTCCTCACTCTTCATTTCCCAGCCTCTGAGGCACAAACATACATATACAATGCTAAGCCACTAGTACTTCCACCTATTGCATTACTGCTTTATACAGGGTTGGACCGTTTTAATTCTATTAATGCTTTCCTTTAAAAACATTTCAGAATTGGTTTTAAAAATATAAAAATAGATGTTTAAAAAGATTTCAGTCTTCTTTAATCATGCAGGGATATATTTTCAAAGCAGTATGCCAGGAGTATTCCACGTGACTCCCATTCATGTTAAAATTAGACTCACTAGAATAGACCCCATATGCTGCTTTGAAAAGGTACTGCAATGTGTCCAAGGGAAATTTCTGCAGCTTAATGGTGCTTGTACAATTTTTCTGCCTGCTTTTCTTCTTTTGATTTCTGAATCTATTTTTAACTTCTTTTTTTTTTTTTTTTAAATAACACTTTGTACTATCTGGAAAAATAGAAAGAAGGGATTTGCTGGTTTTCTTGATTTCTCTGTAGCCATTTTATTTTATTCAGAATAGCTTTGCTTTGTAATATGCAAAGCTCTTGGAAGCTTTTCTATAAATCTTTTTTTTAATACTGTCACTTTAGACAACCTTTCTATCCAAGCTGCAGCCCACAGTGAGGTCTGGAGTTCTGGCTGCCTTCCACACCTGAGCTGTTGTCCTGTCTAGTGGTGCTCAATATTTCTGTGTTAGCCTGGAACTAATTTTCACATCTGGGCTTTTTTTTTCAGGAAGATTGAGGCGTAGTCTCTCCTTGGCAATAACAGCACTGCTGCTTGTCCTGAAGCCAGACACTGTGACTGTACAGGTTTCTATAGTCAAGGTCCTGTCTTACCTGTGCACCTTCTGTCCAAAACAGAGCATCTCCCACCCAAAGCCAGCAGCAGTGCTGGGCTTATTGTGGGCTCAGCACTGCCCTAGCTTAGCTTGGTAAACACAGGGAGCATTGCAAAGGCTGTGCTCACATACACACATACTGACAAATACTGGTGATTATTAAATTTGTCATCCATGACTACAGTCTTCCTGGTCATCTGAAGAGAGAGGGAAAAAAAAGTCTGACAGCTCCGGTTTGCTTGTAATTGCTCTCAAATTTTCTCTGCTTTTAACTCTGTGCATGAGAGATTGTGCAAAGGACGACAGTGTGAATGTCATCTTTTCATTTTATCCTCATCCTTCTCATTACCGTCTCAAACTGCCACATATTTTCATTTCAGCCATTTGTACAAAAAGTACAGAAACACTGCATCTAACCACTTAATTACTTTAACACTTAAAGGATGTAAACAAAGGGAAAATATTTTGCCTTCATGTGGAAGATGCTTCCACCATGGAGAGAAAAAAAAAGTCTCCTTGCTAACAGAAATGTTTATCAGGACATGAGAAAAGAAGTGACAGTGTCCTGTCACTAAAGCACTGATAAGTGAGATGTAGGCCAAGTTCCCATCTCTAACACTAATATCCAGGCAACATGCAGCAGGACATCATTTATGTATTCTTGTAATCCAATTAAAAATCACTTAAGATCACCTTTGCTTTCTCCTTTTTTACCCTTTTTATGTTCTGTCAATTTAAATGGTATTCTGCTTTGGTCATAAACCTGTGCTTAAAAGAAATGCTTGAAACCTCGCAGGATGGTGAAATGGCAGCTTGCAAATGAAGCTACAGCCTGTAAGCAACAGAGCTTCAGCTAAAACAAAGCTTTGTGTACAAGACAAGTATTTGGAAAAACCCAAAAAACCCCAACAACCAACCACAAAACAACAAGACCCCCAAGCCCAATTCACTAGTAGCCAAACATCGCTCTGCAATTTCTATACTTGTGGCCTTCTTTAAGTATTAGGGTTCAAATACGCTACTGAGTTAGTGTGGTTAGACAAGTCACCATGTCAGCTGAGCTGCAGGAGTAGCCAGTGGTAAATATTTAGTAAAATATACTTTTGTAAATGTTAGCAAGAACAATTTGAGGAAATAGTTTCAATTTCTGAAGGAGTTTAAATGCCCCTGAGTAATAACAGTTCAGCTGTCAGACTTAAGACAAGGTAAAACTGCTTCAAAGGGATCACCACAGTTAGTGGGGAAAGCCTGACTTCTAAAAGTGGCTATTGAATCTATCACAAGGATCTTCTGCACTTCAGTTAACATCGGGAAAAAATGTATGAGACTGGCTGACGCTGCATCTGTGTTTGTTTCAATGATGATTAATGATATGAATTACTATTACTCCCTATTTCATAGTGGATAAAAAGGCAATTTTTACACATAAAACTACAAAATCATTCAGGTTGCTAGAAAGTTCTAGGCATCATCAAGTCCTGCAGACACAGCAGAGCTAATTTTAGACTTAAGTCAGGTTCCTCAGGGCAAGTCTGGGCAATTTTGAGTTTCTTCAAGGATGAAGATTCCATAATCCCTCTGTGCAATTGAATCCAGTGCTGCACCAGCATGAGCAGTTGGGAGTATTTTATCCTTACATCCTAACAGTTTCCTTCATTGCAACTTCTCTCTTCTTCTTTCACTGTGCACTTCTGAGAAGGGTATGTGTCTTCTCAGGTTCTTGTTCAAATGATGGAAGAAGATACAAGTGGATCCACCTTCATGTCCCCAGCCTTTTCTAAGATGAACAAATCTGGTTCCTTCACATTCCTCTTGAGTACCACATGCTCCATCGTCCACAATCATATTGGTGGCCCCTTGCTGGACTAGCTCCATTTCATGAATCTTTCCTCATTTCTGGAGCACAGAACCAGACAGAGCCTTCCAGCTGCTGCCTCATAAAGGCCAAGGTGGGGAAATAATCCCTTCCTCTGACCTGCTAGCTCTGCTTCAGCTAATGCAGCCCAGCATGCAGTTAGTCCACACCACACAAGGGTGCACTGCTGATTCATGGCACGCATCAACTCACCGACCATCCTCACAAGCAAGCACCTACAATTATATTTGTAAAACATGAAATGAGTCTTTCTGCGTCCTCAGTTTGCACTGGCAACCACCCATCCTCAGCTTTTCATATCAAAGAAAATATCAGGAGAAACTAATATCAAAGCCCTGGCCATCATAAAAATCAATACAGGATAGCAAAGTGTTACTCTACTACTAAAATTGAGAAACGTCTACTAAAGTCAGGAAGCGTAGAGAAGGAAATTAGAATCATCAAACTCTTTCAAATGATAATAACTAAAGCAAATTGAGCAGCTATGAAACATCCTGTTCTCTGGAGCTTAAAAGCAACAAGGCAATAAAAAACCCCTAACCCATGCAAAGCTAAATAAGTTTTATGGAGATATTTTCTTTCTTTTCTCCTCAAGTAGAACTGCCAGTTTAAAGATTTTGCCTCAGCTGGTACTTTAAAGGTTTTACACAGCGAAGGGCCATTTGGGCCATGTATATGACTGAGATCATTGTCAAGCTGCACACACACAATACCTTCTAGTTGAGGTTTAACTCCCAGATTGGTGGAGACACTTCTTTTCTCTGAGTAAATTAAATTTTGTAGCCCACTGTATGCAGAATCAGGCTAGATAAAAGAATATCCAGTTTTCTGCCATCATTATTAAAATGTATTATTTACACCTTTAGTAGCGAGGGAAGACTTTTTTTGTCCCTATAGCTCAATTTTTTAAGAATAAGAAAACATGTCCGTGAATCAATTTTGACTTTACAATTTTATCAGCAGCCTTCAGATTTCTACCCCTGCTGACAATACAGAGCTGCCAATAACCTCCATCCTGGCTTCACAAACTGGCTTCCAATATTCTACGACCTGAAAGGGTCTTTTCTGATGTCTTGGTGGGAGATGTGGCTGTGAAAAGTAGTCAGCAAGCACCTCTCGCTGGAAAGTGAGAAAAGTCATTAACACCCTCCTAAAGACAGGTGGAAGTACTATGAGACATGCCATTCCTCCAAGGCAAGAGGACAGGCAGAAAGTCTGGGGTCGTAAATCTGGTTGGAGTGTTGAACAGGGAGAGAAGCTAAAGGAAGGTTCCCTTAGAGAGAGAGAGATCCAGGAAGATTTCTACATGCAGTCACTAGTTTATATATATGCTTTTGAAAAAATCAGTTATATGACAATCAGATTATATGCAATTCATATTAAAAAAGGAAAGAAAAAAAAGAAAATCACTGGGAATAAAACAGCTCTTTAACAACTTTCAGATCCCTAACTTACATGGAAATTTACTTGGAAACTTACTTGGAAACCATCTGAAAATCTTGACAGCTATGAGATTAGATCCTTTATCTCACACCTCTGATTTTACAAAAACAAGGATGTTTCGTTTTTCTACTTTGTGATTTTTCATTTTGATGGGCTGATCAATTGCTTCTGAAGAGGCTGGCAATGTACCAATAATATGATGAGATCTGTTGTTCCTTTGGGCTCTTGGTACAACAAAAAGGTCTAGGCAGCATTTACTCTTCAAGCAAAATGGAAACAACTGCAATTTTTAAGTTCTTGCTGCTGAGGAACTCGTATCAGCAACATAACAAAGATCAGTCAGTTTCCCTGCGACAGAAAACTGATGCTTGAAATCTGAAGATACATCTCCAGAGAGAAAAATTACCATAAAATTCAAAGCATGTGTGAAAGCTGTTTCCCCAGACGCTTCCACTCTTCTAGAAGAAAACTTGACATTCTTGATGCAAGAATCGTTCTTGAGCATTTCAGTTTCATGGTCATGGCATGATATCTTCAGTTGACAGGGCAAGATCCTTAATCACCTACACAAATGTCTCTTTCAAGGATTCTGACACAGAATTTGGTATTTGTTCCTTCCCTTCTCTCTGGTGTTTTGGTTCATATACTTACATGGTCTCAAATCTCTTGGCATTCCTGTGCTTAGCTTTTAAGGTGATATTCCTCAGCTTTCATATGTATTAAGAGTGACCTTGCTTCTCTGCTCGCCATGACCAACATATAAAGGAAACTTCAGGAACTGCGGTGGAGCCTCTCAATAAATTACCTTTCAGCCAGCAATAAATCTACAAGATTTTTTGCATGCTATTCAAATCCCCAATCCTAGAGGTGAAAGGGCAAAGAAAAAAGAGCCTTGCCACCTTCCATCCTCCACTAAGCTATTTAGCTCTAAGCAGAAAAGTGGCAGAACCCAAGTTCACATGTCTCAGCTTCACTATCATCCCAAGTAACAGCTGCCCCTGCTGTGGCCTCAGGGCCAAGGATTCCATGGTGCAAAACCCAACACTTCCTTCAGAAAGTACGTGCTAAACCTCTGACCTCCCATCCTCCTCCATTTGTCCACTCATCCAGTCTCTGGGAGAAGAGGACAGTTCCCATTAGAAAACCAATGCCCAGGTTAATTTGTGATCACCTAAGAAAGCTTTTCAGGCTGGCTCTGCTCTAGCTTCCCCAATGCTGGTGCCCAAGGCAACCCACAGAGTGCCAGGAGAGGCGTGTAGGTCTGTTGGCCCAGGGAGCATGGTGTAGACGTGGCTTGAAATAGCTGGTGTGGGTAAAGGAGAGGAGAGCCCATCCTCACCCATGCCCAGCTCCCAGCAGCCCTCCCCTCCCGTGTGCCTCTGTCACAGCCACCCCGAATACACACACTGGTGCATTGGGCAGCAGGATCGGCTTGTCAGATGCTGGGCAGTTACCTCATGTGCTAAAAATAGAGACAGGCAGCAGCCAGACTGACGGGCAAACGCCTCTTTAATGGTGACTGACGTATTCAATCAAGACAATACATGAGATGTGAACTGCAAACAATGAAGGACATTTGTATAAGGACAGATGAGACAAAAGCAACAAAGCACCCTGGCTTTGCTTATGAGACACGTGTGAAAGATTTCTGCTGCTCTTTTCAACCATGGTGCTATTTAGATCACAATTACTTAAAGCGAACCAACAATAATACAAGCTCTTCTGCTACTCCAAGGGAGGCTATAAAAATCTCATTGTCAGCTGCATCATTCATCACGATAACCTCATTTCAACTGAAACAAAATCTCCAAGACATCACCTCTCCCCCTTCCTTCCCTTTTTTATTTGCCTATAATAAGGTTTGTAGTCTGGGGAGCTCTCAGGCTGAATTCCATGCATTGTAATTCACAAAATGAAAATCTGGTATTATATGCCCACTGACATTCACATCAGCAGCAATTCATGCAGCAAAAAGCCATATGCCATGCACCTCTGATTTAACTGTACTACAAAAACATACCCTAGAAAGAAGAAATAAAAATACAGAGACAAGAGTGGTTCCTGGGATCTGATTATTATCCACACTTTTAGACAGGAATGACAGGGGCAATGTCACAAAATATGCTGTTTTGGTGACAGTTCCAGTTAGGTTATATCATTTCCCTTAGTGACTAACACACTCTACATGGAAGTGAGGCAATTTTTTTTCCAGTGCAAAAGATTTCTATGAAGTAGAAAAAAAGCGGTTAGCACAGATAACCTACACTCAATGTTTCTCCTCTGGATATCAGGCTTTCCACTCAATCATCTTTTTGAAGGCTGAGAAGTTTATTGGTTTGATCAGCACCCACAGAGATGAAAATGCGGAGTGCTTTGAAAATATGAAGTACCAGCAGTTTTAGAAATTGCCATCTCCAGGGTGTTCCACAGACCCGTATGTGTTCTACAGTAACACACACACTTCACCAGAGATCTGGGGGATAAAATCCACTTTGCCAATGCAGGGTAGGTTTTCCACAAATAAGAGATTCCACTGCTGAAATAAACAGCAACTTTCATCACTAGGGGAAGGATAAGACAAGCTGCTGGCCAAGGAATGGATTACACTAAAATACTCTTCTCCTTTTTTCTTGTTTTAAATAGCAGATGTTTTGTTGAGACATCCCTTCCTTGCTTTTGGCTCGAGGAAACCATCTCTTTGTTAGCGTACCCATCCCGGCATATAAATGGGCAGAAATCAAGCTTTAAAATGCTTTTCCTTTTAAGACTATGCCCTGCATGAAATCATTGCATATGTGATCACTGGAGAAGAATCATTCAGCTATAACTAGATATGACCCTATTACTAAAGACTTTCGAAGCCTCGTGGCAAAGACAGAAAATAGTAGAGATACTATTTTAAATGAAGAAAGTCTTTGAACTTGAAAAAATAGTTCATAAGCTACAAAGTGCAGAAAAAGGGCAAGTGTGGCTCCTTGCTGCTTCATTATGCAGTCTAGCAACTTACATTTCACAAATTAATTTTTTAAAATGTATTTGCATTCTTGACAATGCTAGTTCAGACTGAAAATTTTTCAAAGGGAAACAACCAACTAGATTTAAAAATGCAATGCTCTTGTTCAGTCCCTTTGAGCTTGACAGTCCCAGCCTCTGGAGTATGAATACTTAAATCTGATTTTTACAGACTGATGCCTCAGTAAGTGGAAAGCCTCATCTCCAGTGTCTCAAACACCCCTTCTCAGGTTCCTGCAGGCAGGAGCAGCAGTCGAGTAATAAACTGTCTTTGACAAACGCAGTGGGGCACATTTGGAGATCTGACAGATGGAGATAAATGCACAGAGACAGAGAAGACCAAACAGAGCCACTCCTAAATGAGCAGCCGATGAAGGCATACATTTGGAATATCTAGGCCACAGAAAGCATAGAGGGAACACTGACCAAATCCTAGGGAAAGGTCTTAAACAGCCTCTTCCTACATCACATTGTACTGCTTAAAACAGACCATTCTTAAGGAAGGGGTTACTAATGGAACAGACCTAACAATCTTTTTGCACCCCAATTACACTCCTCTATAAAAGATTTCTGCTGTATTTGAAGTGAGTTTATTACTTCAATTAAACAGTGCCATTTTCTGTGTAAGCTATGGAGCAGACTTGCAAAATATTAATTGCAATAATTTTTTTATAAATTCATGCATTACACAATTAATGATACAATATATTCATAGCAATTATCTGTTCCCAATAAAAGTTAATAAAGTGCTATTGGCCTCAGGTGTGACAATTTGGGATTTAATTTGTGCTAATCTGCCCTAGCCTGGGGAATACTGAATTCACTCTATGTGAGAATAATTTACTTGCAGTATCCCTGACTGATATAAACAAAGCTCTCTCAAGGGAAGGTGCAATAAAGTGAACAGAGAGGTGCAATCATTCCACTAGCCTGGCATTTCCCATTGGCAAAATGCAAACAGAAGAGCCTTCCAAAGCTTCTCCCAAAAGAAGTTAAATCCATCTACTTCAGACCCGTAAGAAAACAACAATGCTTTGGAGGGCATCTGTGAAGAGCTGTTTACCACCCCTTCTCCTTCTTCTTTCATTGAATTGAAAAGGAGGTGACCGACAGATTTACAGACTGACCAAAGGATTTTAATTTCAAGTTCATCTGCATTAATTTTTCTCCTGTTTAAGGTAATGGTTTCTCCACATTCCTGAAACTATCATTTGCCATCCTTCTCCAAGCATCCCCGTGCAGTGTGGTGTGGGGAAAGAGGTGCACAGAGACCGAGGAAAGCACCACTTTGGGGCTGGAGCTGCTGCTGCAGCTATGGCAGGGTGATGGAGGAGGCTGGAGCAAATGGCCAGGTGTCCTGGTTCTGATTCTGTCCCTGCAGCTGCTTCACTGCCAAGGCACTTCAGCTCTGAGTGCCTTTCCCTCCTTCCTGTGAAATGGTGGTTATCAAAACTTGGACAAGTTTGCAAGAGAAGAAAAGTGCATGATATTGTTAGTGCCGCTAGAGGGGATCACTTGAGCATGCTGGGGACCTGCTGCTGCTCCTCCAGGAGCGTGGCAAAGCCCTGCTGCTTCCACTGCCCGGAGCTGCAGAGCAAGGACTAGCATTAGGACAACAAGGTTGCAGCCAGGGTGGCATTTTGAGCAGGATCTGCTCACAATCTGCTCCAGAAGCCTCCCCACATTGCAGAGGACTCACCAAAGCTGGTGCCAGCTCCTCTGCCCCATTGCTGCTCTGACCCTTTCAGAATGGACCCCTAGACCTCTGCTGCCTCATGGGACAGCACATTATCTAATGATGGTGTTGGCCCACAACATGTTTTCACACAAACCACCACTCACACAAGTATGGTCCTTAAGAGCCTGCCCTTGAACACTTAGTCACATTCTGAACCTAGCCTTACACAATTACTCATCCTACAGCTGCTCAGAGAAGCTGAGAGAAACCTGAGGCACGGCATTTCCAAACTGCCACCGAGTAAGGAAATAGTATTTTTCATTTTTATGTTATGCTTAGTTACCTTTTCTGTTATCTTGTCAGCGAGCAACGAAAAATGTTTGCAGGGCCTGAGCATGAGCCATAAACATCTTTTGTTGTTATCAAATGCCTCAGTGTTTGCCTTGCTATTTAATTACAGGACTCACGTAGGGCATTTATTGTTTGCATCTGTTGCTGCTGTGAACAATGTCTACTCTTCTGATTACCACACAGGCAGTCTGTTATGTGTATACCTGTCCGTGACATATATTGCCATCTCGCCGAGCAGACCCCACTGCTGCAGGGGCAGCCAGTGCTGCAGCTGAAATAGCCAGATACCACAAGGGCAGTCCCTCAGGATAGCCAGGTCTGCTGCTGTGAAATCAATGCTAGCTGAATGCTGAAACCAGAGGTTTTTGAGTTTTCCGAGAATATTTTTCTTAATACAGAATATTTTCTTTTTATTATTATTATATTCTGATATATTCTTATTAAAATATCTTCTTCTTACAAAATAAAATTTCATAAAGCATTTAAAAGCTCATATTTTATACTAGGATGGTATCAAACACATGTCCAGAGGGCAAATTAACAAGATGTCTCAATAATGAGAAAAATGCATTGGTAGCATCATCAGCCAACCTTGTCCCACTTTCTTATTATTCCTTAAACCTGTACGTTTAGTGAATGCATCAAGTTTTGATTTCAAGTGCCATACATCACAGTACTTTCAATGATTTTCAGTTCTGGCACCTCCTACTTAACCTTAGCCATGCTGAAATGATAATCTTAGTCATTTCTGGCCATCTAAAAACCTAAAATCACACTAATATACTAATAAAAGCAGCCACATTGTGCCCATTTTCTACAATGCAGCTTCAACACAAAATTTCCTCTTTTTCCTTCCACACTGGGACTGGAAGCTGTTATTTTTGTTCTTATGCTTGAATTAGCAAATTGTTCATACTATTCGGCAAGTCTGATAAGACAAGCTGTGGCTGGCCCTGCAATTAAAATAATACCTTTGCTCACCCTTGCTCCTATTAGCATGTGAACTTCAAACGTACAAAAAAGCAGCTGACTGAAACCTCTGGAAACCAGAGGTAAGAGGATAATCTTGTCCCCTACATAATGTCCTACTTGCTGCCTCCTTCTATCCCAAGAAGCAGTATGTGCATTTGACAAGAAGATCACTAAAATGATAGTGATCTCAATTTAAATTCTCAACTAGGGCAACCCAGGCGCATTTACTTCAGAACTACTAGTGGGGATCAACCAAAAATTTTCCTCTGGGAGGTATGCTTTCATTTGGTCCCCTGGGAGGAATTTTACTGTGGGGCAGGTACTTTCAATTCCATCATGTCAAAAATAAACCATAAACCCCAAACCAACTGAAGTACATTCTTAGTCTGTGTGGCAGCAGAGCCTGATTACCCGGAGCAGAGTGTGGGTGGTCCCTATGTGAGGGAAAAGTGACTGATGGGCACCTATTTAAATGGGTATGGTGATGCTGGCGTGTGAGAGAACTCAGTGCATCTTTCTTGCAGTCAGCACTGACTCCAAAAATCAATACACAATGCTTTCCTCTGGTGCAATAAAACATGTAGCATTATGTAAAGCTTAGAGACTAGATTCTATTTTCAAAGACATAAACCATGCTCTCTGCTCATAAATGACTGTGGAGGCCAGAACTTATAAAGTGTCCTTTGATCATCTGTAGGCTCATATAAAAACAAAAAGGTTTCAATGGAATTGTCGTCACTTGCATGTCTATCTACAACAGCATCTTAATTTCTCTAAGAAACTCACAAGACATGAATTATGTATGTCTTAAAATGTTACAAAGGCATAATATAAGCTTAGCTGCCTGTCTAAATTACTCTATTCAGACATCTACTAGTTTATAGAGAGATTGCAAAGAAAAAATTTTAGGTCTGACAGTATCACACTATCACCACAAGAGATCAAAGGAGTTTTTCTAATGCAAGAGCTGACAAAACGTCTCTTATAATGAATAAGAATTGGACAAAGCATGAGATCATAAATGTTTCACTAAAATACCATAAAATTCTTCCAACTATGAGCAAAGTGCTGGTTTAATTATTTTTGAAACTTTAAAAAGGAACAAATCTATATGAAATCTCCACAATATGAACTGAAGAACCATGATGGCACAGTATGCCATTTTGTCATGAAAAGAAAGTCTTAATATATGCCTCAAAAACCCCTTGAGAACAGGCACTAAAACCTGAGGGGAAATATTCAATCACCTCACCTCTCTCAGTGCCTTTCATTCCCCAATGCAAAAGATGAGGAAATAAATTCCTGTATGTGCACACCTCCTACAGACCGGCAGTGTACCAGCAATTGTGATTAATCAAAAGTTTGAAACTAAGCTAAAATCTCCTTTTCTTCACTTATGATTAAAGATCAACGCAAGTGGTCTAGATTTTTGGCAGAATCTCCAGGTCTCAAGACTTACCATGCAATATAGCGAGTGTCCAATTTTGTTCTGGGGGAAGGAAGAAGGCAGGAAGGAATAAAACAAACTATCCCATCAGCCAGGTGGGTAGTAAACCATAAAAAAGTGGTGTTTCATACATTACCATGACAATCAAGTTATTGAAAGTGAAAAATAGTAACACAACGAGAAGATAAAAGATATTTTTTTTTCAAAGCAGCAAAGCTACTGCATCTTGTGATGTCTGCTCTTTACCCCGTTCACTTCTAAAAGCATGGGCTGAATGCTCCCTGGGTTCATGTGGCCCTTGCCTACCAAGTCCTCAAAAGTGACTGCACAGAAACAGGTACCTTTAGCACCCAGGAGCGATGCTGATAGAACACCAACATGCTGGGACCACCAAAGCCTCTTGCCAGGTAAGGATTACAAATGGTGGTGCTTAGTTTGGTGGAGCCGTCGGCACTGGCAGCTGTCACCCACCCAGCAGATGGGCAAACCTGGGGTACCACTCCAGAACGTCTCATCCCCCACAAACCCTGAAGTGCCTCACAAGCCCACACAACAACACAGTTTGCTTCACTCACAGATCCCTTTAGACGTTTATCAGCTGAGTAATGCACATCACCACCACATGTCATTTGAAGCGGCTAAGAGCACAAAAAAACTCCAAGAAAGGATTTAGATAAACAGAACTTAATTACAGAATTGTTAGAAATGAGGGACACAAGAGTTTAGCGTTCCCTCCCCGTTACGGAAGCAGTTACAAAATCAAGAGTGATTCCTGCAGGCAGAGATGCTGGGTTAAGGATCACACACCGTAGTGCCACCACCAGACACAAACCCTGATAGCACACTGCCCAATGGCAAATGCTTCAGATTTGCCCCACAGAGTTGCCTGTGTCTTCCATAGCACATGCAGTAAGACCTACTGCCAGTCTTGCTGAACCTGAAAGAACTGATGGGTGAAGTCACAGGATTTTCAGTAACAGAAAACATAAATAACAGACAGGTCAGATCAGAGAAAAAACTACCTGGTCTTCCATAAACCTCCACAACAATACCTAAGACTGCAAAGTAAATTTATTTGGGGTTTTTTTTTAGGGTGATCTGGACTGTTGCCAGAAAAGGAACCATTCTTCTTCTGAATCCCCTAGGATTACTAATAATATTTCAACCCAGGTTGTGGGAAATTATGTAGACAAATCCTTCTTCTGCTGAGACAGAAGGCCTGTAACAGGCAGTTGTTAATACGTTTATTTAAAACAACCACATATTATAAAGCAGTCTTTAAAAAGTTGCTTTTTTAAGCTCTTGATTCTACACTGTTCAGTGAGTTATCTTGCATTGCTCCTTCTGTGCTCCTGGATCATTAGGTGAGAGAAGCGTGTCGGAAATTTCATACAAGAACAAGCCTCTAGGTCATCTAGCTACAACAGCATGCATTTTGGACTTCCTTTCTCTCTTTAGCCAAGGCTCTGGTACTGCTGCCAACTAACTTGCCTGAAAGGACTCAACAAAGGTTATTCCTCACCATGACCTAAGAATTCACCTTCACTCTGCAGAAGAAAATGGACATTGAAACCCCTTCAATAACAGACAGTTCCAATTAGAAGTTAGGCATGATCATTCTCACTAACTCTCACATAACATTTGAGTCTGGTGACTTCAGAGCACTTATATAGCACATGCTGACACAAAGCAGCAGTCACTTTTGATTCTCAACCAAGAGTTCTGTAACCAGCATCTCCCAGGGAGGGGCTCGAGATCCAGTCAGAGGATCCCAACAACGATAAGGATGCCAGCTGGCCACAAAAGCATGAGTTTGTCATTCTTACAAAATGCCAGAGATATTGTTCAGCCTCATGGTAAGTCAGGCAGTTAAAATAGGATGTTTAAGGCCCATTAAGACAGACCTGTTCTTTATAGGTTTATTGACAGTGAGGAGATTGGCTGCAGCTTCCAGAATTCTTCCCACAAAAAGGGTGCAATGCTGAGGAGTATTTTGGTTGGATTTTTATGTGATTGGTTTGGGTTTGTCTGGGAGGCTTTTTTGGTTTTTTGTTTTGTTTGTTTGTTTTAGCAGGCTCAACTGCACAGCACTCTGTCATGATTGTGTCCACTCTTGAATATTTCATCCCGTTAGTCCTCAAGTGAAATGAAAGGGATGCACAGAATTATCACTGCAGTACTCTCTCTGCATTATTTACAACCTTGGAGGCTGCAGCACTTCAGCATAATATTGCTAACATAAAAAGGCAGAATTTCCCCTCAAGCCAGGATTTTAGTCTCATAGTCTGCAGTGCAACATGACTGAAGATGTTCTATGAACCTCCCTTATGCTTCCCATTCCCTACCCACCACTTCTAAATGCTGGCATTCTGAGATGAAGAGTCTGAACAGATAAAACTCAACAGCATTCAGCAAAATGGGAATTAGTAAATCCCTGTGCCTCTAGGGAAGAATATATGGCCTTGTTGCACCGTTTTACCCAGTTATTCCCACCCCACTCTTTTTCTTGCCTTGTTAAAGTCCTCTGAAGTTGCCCTCATTTCCTTCCATGTCTTGTTCAAGAGCTGAATGCAGATACAGAAGAACTCCTCAAACGATCTGTCATGGGTGAAGAACATGGGATGGAAATCGTTGCAGGTCTCACTGGCTAAAAACAGAAAAACAAGGGGGCGTGGAATAAGACATGTACAGGCAGAAGCTTCAAAAAATAAACATAAAATACAATCAGCCACAAAATTTATAAAACAGTGATGCTGAGTGAACTCCCAGTTCTTGGAGCAAAGGATGTCTAAACATTATTGTGAAAAGTCAGCTTTGGTCTACAGTCTCAAAGAAAACAAAACACAATATAGACCCTGTCTGTAAGAGACCAACTGCAGGAACAAGAGGAAGCAACTACCTGTTTGTGTGAAAAGTCTCTCTGTTTCTGTTTGTGCCAAGTTTTGCTGCTCACTCCGGGACACAGAGACAAAGGGGAAAAGAACAAGTCTCCTCATCAAAACAATGGCCTTCCCCTCTGCTAAAAGCACGGTCTTACATGCTGAGAACCAAACACCAGACCCCATCGCTCACAAAATAGTATTAGATCAATGTACACACTGAAATGTGAAGCTCTGCTGACACAGCAGATGATGTACCATATTGTACATGGATATATCACAGAGGTAACCGGAGAAATCTAGACAGACATAAAGCTGAGACTGTAACTGATTAAATTTGTTCTCTGAAAATAACTGGAAACAAAAGCAATGGATCTTCCATAATCTGTCCCCTATCTGAGACAGAAATAACAAAAAGGAAACAAACAAAACAAAAAATCAACCCCCCAGAGTTCCTTTAATAAAATACTGGCTTTAAAGAAGAAAAAAAAATATTGTAGTGAGGATCTCAAAATGGAAAAGCAAGAATATGCTGTGAGTCTCTTGGAGAAAAGAGTAGGATGAATTTTTTAAAACTAAGGACTGAAGCAATGCTGACCTCCAGGCACATACGGGCAACCTGGGAACATAAGTGGCTTTAGCTAAGGACTGAAAAGAATCTCTAAATCCTGCCATGACTTTCAAGGCCACCTCAACAGTTGCTGATTTATGTTCTTAAAAAAAGCTAACAAAAAAAGTCAAGCTGATTAAGCCTTTCTTCATACACCTAGTCCCTCTCAGCTTCAGCTTTCGCCTCTGCACGGGTGCTCCTCTGAACTCTGCCAGCAGCCACTCACATGCCTGAACAGCATCATCTCCCCTTGCTTCAGGAGCAGCCACTGCTTAGGTAAGCTTCCCCCTTTGCACAAACAGCAGAATTATCAAGTGCTGGGATAAATCACCCTTTCCTGAGGCTGAGTCACTGCCTGACATCCGCTTTTCTCTCAGTGGAACTGGGGAATTGGAGATGTTTCTCAGGAGGATGGGAATGGCTCAGGCAGGCTGACTCCCTGCACCAGCTGCAGACTATTGGTCCAGGTACCTCTTCTAGATACCAAAGTGCCCTTTCAGTGTGTTTAGTTACCTCTGCTGCACCAGCAGTTCTGCCACAGGAACATGAATTGTGCTTAGAATCACCTGCACCCTCACAGGAAGATGGTTTCTGATCTTTCCTAGCATGCAGTATTCCAACTACAAAGCAAAACTCTAAAGCTTAATTGTAAATTTGAAGCTTAATGTTAACATCAGATTTACTGAGATCTAATCAATTCTTCAGCTATGTGGCAAGGGTGGGAGTTAAATTTGGAGCACAGGTTTCATTCTAGTCAAGCAAACTCCATTTACTTCAAAGGATTTGCAGTCAAGGGGGAATTAGTCAAAGCAGAGACCTATATTTATGAGGAACAACTCAATCCCTTTTAAAAGAATAAAATGCCTCAAGCCTGCTTTTCAGAGCACCTTCAGTTTCCATTCATTCCACTAGAGCTCCAAGGGCTCAGCACTTCCAATAATCACACCTTCAGCCTGTAATAATGTCAGAGACACAACAGAACAGATTCTCAGAGGGCACTTGTCTTTAAGTCATGAAATACTGTAATGATGTGAAGAAATAAAATAACACCAAGCAGGAGAATGCAGCCAGTACCTTCACTGTATAAATCACAGCACGAAACAAGGAAATAACCCTCGACACGCACTGGCCTTTCTGATCCTCCTCAAAGCCTGAGTTTCTCACTGCTCCTGCCCATAAAAATCAATAAATCAAAATTAATGGAAAGGCTAGGGATTCTCAGAAAATTGATCATTGGTTCCAACTCATGCTCCTTATGATAATCAACCCCAAACTCTATCTACTAGGTTGACTGTTCTGCATGCAGAATCAGAGATGCCATCTCTCCCCACCTTTTTTTTAAAGTAGGCAACATACTGTGTTTTATGCCTTTTGAGTCTCAAAGTGAAAGAGTAAAAATCATTGTTATTGATATAAATGGAGAAAGACCTGTTAGAAAGCAGAATCAGTGTCTTAAAGCACAAAACAAATCCTAGGAATAATTTAAAACCAAATGATAGACAGCTTCTTCAGAATTCTCATCAGCATCCAGATAGCAAAGAAGAAAAGCCATAGTCTACTTCAATTGTAGGTTTTTGTATGCCACGAAAATTCTATCCAAAATAATACAATTCAAAGTAAAAATCATCAGGATTCAGCTCTGTTACATCGATGTTCTGCTCAGAGTGTTTAAATATGTAATGAAAGATCACCCTTGTCCCAATACTTACTTTCTCCTTTTGACAGGTGAGATGAGGATGAATGAAAAGGCAATATTGTGTTACTAATGTGTTGAGACTGAAGTAAGACTGAGTTATAACCTGCTGTCTTGGCTCACTCCCTCCAGCCCCAAGTCAGCATCTCTAATACCAGAGGACTGCCTCTCTCTGCAGAGTGAGCAAATTTAGAGGCTGATCAATTGACTAATTAAAAACTTCTTGAATTTCTTCTTTCACTAACTTAAAATTTGACTATCTCTAAACTGAAACAGAGGTTCAGCCTTAGAAAACTTTGGAGACCTTCTGCAGAAGAGCAGCGTGCAAAATTCCAGCCCTAAAGCCCAGCACTTTCTAACCTTCATTTTCACAAGCAGGGACTACCCAAATTTATAACCACGCAAAAACACACACATGGCTGCAATGTGGGGACACAAATCATCATGATTATTCATAATCAAGTTTTAATTATGCCTCAGTGAGATCGCCTTCGAAAGGCAAGTCACAGATGTCTGGCCTACATAAATCAGGTGAAGATCTTGTTGATTTTCCTTTCTTAGCACAATTCTTGGAGCTGTAGATCAATATGCCACCTCTCAGGATACAAGTAGTCCTTCAAGCTTCTAGCTGATCTATAGCATGGACTTTGAGGAAGATGTTTAGTTCATTTCTCATCATAAATTGCACTGGCAAAAAAATGGAGCTAATTGCTACCTGGGAGTTTATGTGGTTCCTTCAGTGTATATTTTTAGTGTCTACCCAACACAATTCTGTCTGCCAGTTGTTTCCTAAATTACAACAAAGACATTCAAGTGTCCCAGACTGTTTGAGGAGTAAACAGATTTGACATGTTCCTCTGTGGATTAGTAGAACACAATAGGAAAAAGAAAACCAACTGAGAAAGAAGGAAAGAGGTGTACCTTCATTTTTTACCCCATCTCTAAACACCTTTCCCCAATGAATCCAATTCAGGGTTGAATTTCTTTTAGCCTGTCAAGAACAGTTAGGTATTTGCATATTTGCATAAGTCTGTCTTAAAAAGGCACAAATTACGTGATGATGTTTCAGTAAGTGTTTGGTTCGAAGTACAGCAGAGCTTTAAATTTCAAAGTTGCTGTGGTGAACTGAATGGGACAACAGGGATTTCTACAGGCAAGACAAGACTCCAGGTCAGGGTCAGCATGCCAGACCAGACAGCAGGCTGCTGTGTCACCTCACTGTCCAAACCAGTATGAACAAAAGGCCACCAGTTCAACAGAGGATGGCTGATAGCTGGAAGGGGTCATTACATTTTTACCTCCACTTTAAAAAGCAGGCTATGTGTAGATATCTATAACTAATTTCCATTGGAAAGGGGAAAAACCCCGATTTTTTAATCTTAAAATTTGTTTTGTAGGATGCTTGGGAGTACCACAGGTAAGCTCCCCCTGCCCCCAAAGCTAAAACAGCAGGCACAGACACAGCAATACACCTCTCTAGGCAAGGTACTTCCCTTCATCTTAAGAAAACTCTGCTTTCTGTCTGACTCTGCTAAATTGCTGTGTAGATACTACTCATCCTCACCACTTCTTTCAAATGTCATATGGTCATTCTGACCTCCCTTTTGAAGTCCTTGAATTCAAGAAATGAAAAAGGTTGTACTGGTATGAAAGCCATATCTATAATGAAGGGAATGTTTGGAATTAGGAACCACCCAACCCTTTATGTTCAAAATCCATCCATGATCCTATGGAGGATCAAGTTGAGGTGACATAAAGAGTCATTTTTCTGCAGACTTACAGCTCAGACCCCTGAACCTGGGAATGTATATGAAAGATAATTAGCTAATCACAAATGAGACACCTCATTCATGGATGTCAGCCATGTACAACTGGTCTACAAAGTAGAAGTTGAATAGATCTGATTAAGCAGATAATAAATAATAGTTTTAATGTTGCTGCATATTCTCAAATACCTCAAAAGCAGGCAGGCAGCTTAAATCAATCATACTAATCAATCAGCTGGCAGTAATGCTGTCACACATAGAGGCAGACAGACACCTGTGGTGAGGAGTCAGCCTCTGTATTGGGGGTGGTATTAATATATCTTGTGCACCCTGAAACTCGTCAAGAAAAGTGTCCTGAAGTCGCATGAGCACGGTTTGGAGAACAGGGAAGCAGTGATGCAGAGCCCTGGGAAACTGGTTTGCAAAGTCCCAGGGAGAGAGGGGTTCAAAAATATCTCCCTGTCTGAAAGGTACCTGTGATCCAGTTTTCAGCAAGATCTGCGCTCTCTCTTACTGAGCTGCTGCTTAATTCTGGGTGAGTCATCCCCTCCGTTGTTTTCTCCCATTTCACAGAATGGAGATGATAATACTTGATCAGAGAGGAGGCGGGTGGAAAGATCCACTGCACTTTCAGAAGTGCAGCGAGATCCCCAAATGAAGGGTGCAATATGGACCTTGGAAATATCATCTCCACTTGGCACAGCCTCCTCTGGGATTGTTATTTGCCAGTAACAGAAGAACCAAAGAGCAACTGATTCTCACCAGCTCCCAGGAGAAGAGGCACTGTAATTTCTGCTTCTCCCTGAAAATGCAATACAGTAAAAATAACTGCTGCCATGACCATTTTTATACACACAGTCAAAAATTCTCTCAGAAACACATCAAATATATAAGAAAACCCACACCTAATACTGCAGAAATACAGTGATTACCAAGTTATCTATACTTCTGTCCCCTGTAGTCTGCTGGTAATAATTTGAACCTTTGGCTACCTTTCTGGCACATGATAGGGAAACTGTAATTTAAGGCAAGGAAGGTCATTAGCAGTGGCAATGCAGTAATGAAATAGTAATATTGCTGCCAATCATGCAATTTTATTTCCTAGGGAAAAGTTCTCCTAGAATACTCACCTGGTATTAGAACAAAAGCCCCCAAAATTCCCTAACAATGCAGGGCTATAAGATATAAGAGACCTTCAACATCTTACCTTGCCTGATCACATATTTAGTTGGAAAAAAAACTATATGAAATTGTTAAACATGCAGCAAAAACTACCAACTCAAACTCTTCACAAGAACATAAGGCACCATGTCTCTGAACCTATGAGACTTATAAAGGAGCTATAGAGGGAAACTGGAAAAAAAAGCACGCATAAAAGGCTTCCTACAGTCTGCAAGCTTTCTCAAGGCTGAGAATAAATTTTACTACGCAATGAAAAACAAGGATTCTGTGAAGCATCAGGACTAGGATGTTCATGGCATACGGAGCCCCAAACTCTTCGGTAACTTACCCAAATTCACTTTGAAGGTGATTGCTGTTGCGTCAGAAATGCATCTCCTCTCCCCAGTGTATCATTAAATGAAGGAGCCACTATTTTAAATCCACCTCTGTCATTGTCCCAAATAAAAGTTGGTGGAAGAAGAACCCTGACTGTTGCAGCACAAGACAATAAAGTCTCACACTCATCTCTACCAACAGATCCAGCAGGTCAGAGGTGGCAATAAGGAGACAGATGAAGAACAATATCCAGGCAGACTCGCCCTGCCAATCCAGAGCTGATGGTGAACTGAGAGAAACCAATGAAGCCAGTGGTGTCCACACAAGCAGGCTGACTTTGTAAAGATAGCTCCTTTTGCAAATCTCAGTAAATACAGACACCTCACTGCACCTCTCCTTCTTAGAACAGACCTGAAAACTGAACACTGTGCATAGGAAATGCAAACAGAAAGCCAAAGTGCAGAGAGGAAAGTTATCAAAAAGGCTTTTTATATGCAACAAGGAAATGAGAAAGAGTACAAAGAGTCAGCATCGTGCTGATAAGGGTTCCCCATCTCTTTCAAAAGTAGCCTATTTTTATTTGTGACAAAACAGGTGCCAGTTATAAATAAATCTGAGCTGCCTCTGCAATCTGTCACAGCACACTGTTGGGCAACAGGAAAGTACTC
Source organism: Dendrocincla tyrannina (assembly GCA_035047865.1). Taxonomy (NCBI): domain Eukaryota; kingdom Metazoa; phylum Chordata; class Aves; order Passeriformes; family Dendrocolaptidae; genus Dendrocincla; species Dendrocincla tyrannina. The sequence goes on from JAWWMP010000081.1 coordinate 46,526,056, forward strand.
TGCTTCCCTCATCATCCCTCCACTACGCCTAGTATTAAAAGAAGCAGTGATCAATAACAACAGCAAAATGCAGTTTTAAAACCTGATGGATAAATTGGAGTATCATTTTCAGAGGCGAGGGAGCACTTCATTTGAATTAGTCATGAACTTCTAGGAGAAAACTCCTTGAGAGTGGAAATGGTATGGAAAAAAACCAAGGGTGTGTATTTGTCATACCAAAAAAAAGTCTTTTGGAAAAAAAAGACATAGATCTGCAAGCACAGAGCAGCAATTAAGCTCTGGCATATTTACAGTATCCCTGAATAACAATCTAGAATTATAGATTCATGTAGGTTGGAAAAGACCTTTAAGATCATCAGAATGTTAATTGACTAATGTGATAAATTTGCGTAGGGACTATGAAGTCTTTATGGTCACTTCTAGTAAACATACAGAATAAGAGGGAAGTACATATATAAAGCAGAATCAACAGAAGGTTGTTTAACAAATAAACATACTATGCAAACCCTTCTTACAAAAGATAACTGCTGCTCTGTCAGGTTCCTGTCAGGTTCTTGACATCTTGCAAAGCACACAAAGCAGTGATGGCTACATGAAAGCTTAAAAAACCCCAACCAAACACCATAGAAAAAAGCATTTTTGACAATTTCTAAGCCCATTGACTGTCTACTTCAAGTCCAACAGACACAGATAGTGACACCGACAGAAGGCCAGCTAAGCTCAGCCCTATCAAGGAAGTACCTTATCTGTTACATGTTGATTCCCTGTTCCTTTACCTGTTCTATCCTTTCTCTCCTAAGCCCTAATAGAAACTAGACTTAACCCTATCTCCAGACACATCATGAAGAATGACAGTAACAACGGGGGAGGTAGATACGCCGCATTTGCAAAGAGCATCATAAAGGCAGTCACTTGCATTGTGTAATCACTCCTTTTAGCCCTAAAATACCCCATGGCACAGTTTATGGCTAAAGATTACATTCTGGTGCATTTCCCTGTAACTGCTGCAGCACCTCAGACACAGAACTCTGAGGGGTTAGAAGTTCTTGGGTGCAGAAGAAGTGGACACTTGCTCTATCTTTGCTTGTGCACCTCCTTGATGCTCCCCCCCACAATCAGCACACTAAGAAACTGCCTTTCATGGCAGGATTGCTGACTTTTCAGGTTTTACTGATTGTTCTAGAGAGCAACAGCTTATTGCTCCTCCTCCTGAAGGGATTCTTGCTAAAGCGCACACATTTACCTCTAATTACTCCTTTTCTTTATTAGGAAGTTACATAGACTGCATTACAGGTTATAACTCATGCCCCTCCAAAGACTTCCTGTGAGATACTTCATCAAGAATATACTCTATACTATTTGAAATACCGACCACACTGTTTTGGTTCACAAGAGAGGAACTATCACTGAAAATTAATTCTGCTTTAAGTAGGCTGGCTAAGGCTCCATCTGTAAGCAAAACATAAGGAAGCCTATGAAAACCTACAGGAAAAACACTGCAAACAGTATCCTGAGAATTTTATGGATTGCTTCATTTTCCCCCTTGCTACCCAAGCAGCTCCCATTCCCTGTTCCCTCATATGGACCTAGTCATTAAAATCAGAAAGAAACTAGGTGGTCTTTGTGTGAGACAACTAGTGGAAAGAACACATTTTTGGGGGATGTTTGATCTTACAAGTAAGCAACATCATGACAACTGCAAGGAAAAAAAACCCTAAATGGGCAGATGGAGAAACCAACAAACCAACACTCAAGTCAGGAAGGAAAATAATCTTTTTCCTGGTACCAAGGCATTTTTCTATAAGATAAAAGGGCTACAAATGAATTGCCCATGCAGACCTGGCACAAACCCTCTGTACTCACCACCAAGGTGTCTGTAGTTGAGATGCCTCCTTTGCTGCACTTTGTGAAGGCTCTTAGGCTCCTTCAGTGCCCCCCTGGTGTGGTATGAGACAGGCTGGCTGCTTGATAGCTCTGCCTGATCAGTCAGGCTAGCTTCCAAAGTGTAACAGCCATGAGGACAAATGTCCAGTTACCTAGAAAGTGAGCTAAACTCACCCAGCTCTTCTGCCATCACAGAAAATGGAACAGAACAAAAGCACACTTAATTCAACCACTTGCTTTGAACCATTTCCAGATATACTCAAAATACCAAACAAGGTGACAGACTGAGACACAGGGGGAAATGACATCAATATCAATAAAATAAAAAAAAATAAGAAAAAGAAAAGATTGTGTGGGTTAAGGGGAGGACATTCACACATCCTAGAGCAAATGGCACCTCATCTTTCATGTGAGTTGTGGTTCTGAGCCAGGCTGGAACTACACTGCTTGCTCAAGAACCAGGATGTGCACACCTACTAGCTTTCCTTGACTTCTTTAAAATATATGTAGTACCACCACTACTACAGCTCCACACAGGATAACCCACCTTAGCACTAACACCTCTCCTCCCTCCCCTCCTGCATCTCTACAAACTGTGTATCTCCTTCAAAATACACATATTTATACACACATGCACTAAATTGCCAAATACGACCTTTTTGCCCCTCACTTTGTGAAAGTAAAATGTGAGCAAGAAACTGGACACTGAATACAACTCTGCAAGACAAAACTCATGTTACCCCAGGCTGGGAACACCCCATAGCATGTCTACAGGCCACTCACTATTCCATTCTTGGTCTGCCAGGGGCAACCAGTGGTCTGTGGGGAAATGCAAATCTTCCCACTCCTTGTGAGCACAATCACTCTTGGAACCCAGCTGGACCCTTTGCTGAGGGTGAAAACTGCACCTTAGTTATCTAACCGCAACCACCCAAATTATTTTCTCCCCCTACAGATTGCCCTAATCTGTAAATTAGGTTTTAAACTATCTGGGCTAGAGTCCCAAAGTCAGAGTGACAGAACGAAAATAAAACTGCCAAAGCATGTTCTTTTAACACAGACCAAGCTGAGTAATTGGTACTCACAAAAAGGGAAACAGTGATGTGGCAGGGTGCAAGCTGCTCAGGAAACATCAACCCCAATGCTTGTTAGCCTTGTTAGTGTATTTACCCAAGATCATCGTGGTAACACACTGAGTAAGTGCTAGGCATGTTCAAATGGCTTTGTGAACATTAATCAATCTTTAGGACAGTAGTTAACACTGACTCTTCAGATGTCAAACTTGACCTCTTGAAAGGCAAGCAGAAAATCAAGTTAATTAGGCCACAGGCTTAACAAGAGAAGCTATTTAAACAACACAGTTCCAAGTGGCACATTCAGCTCATAAGCTACTCTGGTGGAGATTTTTATTTCATACACCACTATGAACTAAACTGTATGACCCTACAGCTAACAGAGCATAGTTTTGGATAGGTAGGACTACACTCATCAAAAGCTATGTTTTACAAATGTTTAATTAGGCTGCATTATTGCCCTGCTTTACGTTATTGCTCTTCTTTATAGGCTGAAACATTAAACCAGCATTTCAGTCACACCACTGTAAAAAAAAAAACCCCAGTATGTTATAACATTGTATTTTAATCTGGAAAACAGGTTGCTTGCTGAAAGGTATTTTAGAGAGTGCAAACATTTTAAAATGAATTCCTGCTCTATATCCTAGGGCATTTGCTTTGTATATTAACAGATATAATTCATTATAACTCCAAACCCTTTTGTTTCTAAAGAAGCTTAGAGAATCACCCAGTTCAGGATGAGTGAAGTAGGGCAGGTTCTCTCCTCATGATGCTGAGATTTAAAAAGCCTGCAGGATGCTGGGAGGTAAAAAGCCCTTGAGTATAAGTGAAGTGAATACATGGGAGACTGGGAGAGCAAAGAGGCCCAAACAATACATTAAGACTTGCTGAGGTCACATCTTTGTAAAATATCAAAATCAGGACAATAAGGAGGAAATTTGGTCTAAAGTATAAAGTCTCTGGTGTCAATAAGAGCACAGTATTCCCTGGCAGCTTGTTCCATTACTTATCTGGTCTCTAGCTGTGTCATTGTCATTGTTATTTGATATATATTTTCTCTTTTGTATTGCAAATCCATTATTTGTTTTGTCCTTGTTGACGAAAAGAATTGAATAATTTTTACATCATCAAAGGTAATTTTAATCTTGAGGTTCCTGAAGACATTTATATCTTTTGAATCACTTTATTCCACCCTGACCATGAGTAATTGCTTATTTTTTCCTTGAGGGTCTTATTTTCCCAAGTATAGTATCACTCTCTCCAGAAATATGTCTGTATGCATGAGGATAGCAGAATAAATACATACAAAGACAAAAATAATGATTTCTCAGAACGAACAACAACAAAAAAAAAGGTAGGCAAAACCCTTCAGAATAAACTTTTCTGTTGGACTCTGGCTGTATTTGAAAAAGGGTCTCAGCAAGCCTTAGAAATTCTCTCCTATTACTCCCATTGCAGACACTTAGCAATTTCAGACAGGAAAAATGAAAGTCATCTTGTATATACAAGACCTCTCTTTGCTCCTGCATTTCTTTTTTAAATTAGTTCTCAAAATTTAGGACTATTGCTAGGCTGGTTTTCTACAAAGCATTATCCCAGTCATGTCTCAAGAGGCATTGCATATGAGGCAAGTGTACTAGCTGTGCTTTTATTAAAATAAACTGGTTCATAACACAAGCTAAACAATATAAATTCATCTTAAAAAAATACCATCACGCCTTAAGAAAGAATTTTTCAATTTTCTCTTGACTGAATCTGACCAACTGTGACATTTGTGTGTACAGGTTATTAGCATCTATTTAAAAACTGTGGAGTAATACCCAGTCTACTGTGACAAGTTACAGAAATAACATTTCCAAACCAACCATCAAGAAACGATTTAGATTTCAAACAGTTTTGAAGAAATAGCTAAATTTCTCCACTATCAATAGGACAGGTTAGATATGTTGGTTTGAAAATTACTAAGGCAAAAAAAGCACTAGACTGACTTTATGAGAAAAATAAAAGTCAACTCCTTCACATTTAAATTTATGAAAAGCAGTAGAAACTTTTCCTATGTTAGATTAAAATTCAGCAGCCAAAACTTTTTCCCAGCAAGGAATTATAGCGAGTCTGAACTGAACTGAATTCTAAAGCTCTGTGGTTTTGGTTTAGGGCTTATACTTGGATTATTTTTAAACTAGATCCCAACCTGGTTCAATATTGAGAAATATCTCTTGAGCCTGAACTGACACAAACTTAGGAAATGCACTGCTCTTGGTGGCTCAGAGGAATGGCTCAAGGAAAAATGGAAACACTCTGTCCCCAGCTGCAAGTTTTTGAGCATGGAGAACTAAAACCTGGTCATTGCAAATCTTTTTGCTCCTTCTCCAAGAGAAAACTTGCAGCCAAAGAGCTGCATGTACCTGCATGTAGCTGGCTGTCAGGGGGGCAGAGCATGGGGCTTCTCCTTTTCCATGGCTTTCTGTCTCTCACTGCCCAAACCTAGCACCAATCCCATTCCCATAGTGCAGCAGACAAATTTCAGCTTAAAATGGAACCAATTCAAAATGGACTCAACTATTTCTCCTTGTGTTACCTGTTTATTTCAGAGGTCAACACCTCCTCAGACAATGTCATTCAAGGGTTTCCACCTTACCCTGGTAGCTTTAACAGGAAGCTAAAATGTACAGACTTCTTTTTTTGCCCCCTTGTCATGCCTGAAAGACATGAGGGAAATTTCTTGGAAAGTAAAATCAGCGAAGTGAAGGTTTTTAAGATGTAAGTCCAAGTTCTTCACAGTACAAGTGGCATCCTATCTGAAGCTCTACTCCCTTCTGTGCTCCAGTGCTGGCCCAAACCAGGTGGCTCTGCTGCCTGGGCAGAGGAGGGATTTCTGCCACCAACACAGACACATGGTTGGGAACACCAAGCCAGCCAGATGATGGCATGTTTCTGTGCCATCACCCTGCCATGGTGCCTGGCTGGCACCCCCTGAGCCCGGAGAATGGGCAGCAGTGGACCTTGCTCCTGTCACACCGACAGTTCAATCCCCCAGTTCGGCGTTTAAATAGCCACAGTTCCTTCATGCCCTCATAAAGACTTCAGGCCTCAAGCTTAAGTTTTCACAGCTACCCAAGATTACAACTATAAAAACTGCAAGAGAACCTGCTTTATATTAAACACCACCTTTTTTAAATCAGGCCCCTCCCTTTACCAAAAAGTGCCTTTCCTTCTCCATCTCATGAAGTCCATCCCTGCTGTCCTACATGTGGCCTTGCAAGTAAGGCAGATTTTTAATAAATCTGTCATGCAAGAAGAATACAAAATCAGACACTAGGATTATACTTAACAAAGAGAGGAGGGAAAAGTGAAATTGGTTATTGTCAGGGCTGATCTCAATAGCAGGCACAGCTTCAGAACAAATTTTGAAAGGAAGCAAGTATGAACATATTGAGGTGAATAGAGACTGGAATAAATATTGCACAGGCTTACCAAGAAGAGATCAAGTCTGATTCATCTAATCTTTGACAAAAGAACTATTGTTTCTCATGTGTGAAATGTGGTGGGCTTTATCTGCACAGCAGACAGATTAGTTCTCCTGCACCTAACTTGATTTGAGAAAAATATTTTGATATAACTGTGTGTGCCAGACAGAAAATCACTAATTCATCTGGACAAAATAGGATTTGATACAGAAATCTGTGTGGTGGGTGAGGTGCTGGCCATATAGAAATGACAAAAAGGAAAGGGAAAGTATCAAGCGAAGGGCAGTACTGTTAGAATGTCACTGTTACTGTTAGAAAGTCAGTCTCAGACACAGATTTTTGTTAATGACTTTGGCACAAAAACCTAAGAGTACCTCCACAAAATTTCCTGGAGCCCAGAAACTGCTGATGGTATCCTAAGGGCAGATCAGAGTGTCATAAAGAAAGCACTTTGAGACTTGGAGAAATCAGAATGCTATGATACTGACTAGTAAGAAACTGAAAACATTTTGAATAATAAAAGGGATTTCTGTTCCAATCTGAGACTTCCCAGTTATAGAAAAAAGAGCAGGAAAAAAAGGCAACTTGCATACAGAGCCATTATTGTGACAAAAGCCCTAAGAAAAGCAACAGTGATCCTAAAACATAAACAAAGAGAAATGTCTAGCAAGGGTAGTGAAGTATAGAAAAGATGTGATATAAGGCAATGGTAGTTATGCAAACTGGAATAATATCTGCAGTTCTGGGCACTTATATGTAAGATAGAGAGACTTAAATGAGAACATGGAAGGAAGGGCTCCTAAAATGGTCAGCAAATGGAGAATGGTATTGGAATGGACTGAGATGTCTATGTTGGTTTAATCTAGCAGGATGAAGGCTGAAATGAAATAATATAAATACATGGGGGAGAGGAGAGAAACAGAAAGAGAAGAGCTGTTAAATAAAGATCAAATTTGGCATTAAGATAAACAGGTTTAAACTAATTCTGATTATATTTAGGCTAGAAATGAGAAGGTTTCCAACCCTGTCATGCATGAAAAGAACAGTAATTTGTATAAGGATGTCGTTCAATAAATCCAGGAATGGGAATATATGATGTGGTTACCTGCAGTTGTAACCCCCCATTGTCAGTGCTGCAGTAGTGCTGTTTTCTGCCTTTATATCATTAAACCTAGGCTGGCTACCCTTTAGTGTCTGGATATTATGAAACTGCTGCATTAATTTTCTCTACCTTAATTTGACTAATGTTGGTTTACTGAATGTACACTCAGAAAATGTCCTGACCGTAAAAGGCACACAAAAATCTACCTTTCAAGCAACAGAAGTTACTCATCCTACACAACGCCAGAAATCCTTTTTATTTACACCTTTGTAATTTGTCGCTGGAAAATAAACTGCACTAATGATGGCATTACATCATCCATCAGAGGAAGCATTAGAGAACTCAGGGACAGTTCAAAACGTTTCAACAATCATTATGACATTGCTGTCTCACTGAGCATTAATTGTGTATGCTTATAAATGTACAGAACTGGGAAACAAACTAAGGAATTTGCCCTGCACTCACGCACTCTGACAGCTTCATGACTATTATAAATATTGCATTGTTATTTTTTTCTCCTTTCCCATTTTCAACTACTTTTCTCACGTGAGCACCTTTGAGAGCATCAATATGTAACTTTGTGCTCTTAGGTGCAGTCGCTGGAATTTCAGGTAAACACTACAATGCCCTCTATCATTTTGCAACAAAGCTCACATCACCTCTGTAATGTAGCATCATCTTCAGCAGGTTTTGCTCATCGTCTATGGACCAGAACATATCAGCTGGGACTGAACTGAGTCACGTTTTTCTCACTAGCATAGGAATCATACCACACAACTCAGTTTCTTTGAGTACAAAATAGGGTTAATATTTCCTTTCTTCCTCCGAGACTGATTGTTCAGATGCTGTAATATGTATCACCTGTCATGATAAATCTACCAGTATCTTAGTAACAACTTTGCCCTGGGCACTCATAACTCAATTCGGTCTTGACAGGAGGTGGAACTCTCAGCTATTCTAACAAATCAACTCTCCATTGCTTCAAGACGGTGTAAAACTCAACTCCATCTTAGAGTCACATAGAAAAAGAACAGGCAGATAAAAAGGAGGCACAATGGGTTTTATTTTTAATTGGATTACTCAGTGTTACTGAATAGATGACTGAGATTTTTCTATTAAACAGCTTATCTCATAAATCACCATAGAAAATCTTAATAGTCACCTCTCATTTAAATACCAGTTTTTGAAAGTTGGTGCTTTATTTTTTAAGTAAATCTCTAAATTACATAAATGCAGGGAAGTGTTAACCCCAGCCACGTACCACATAATGATGGTACTGCCACATCTAGCACTGAATCTACCAGAAACAAGACTCTTTAACTGTGCTGGGAACATATTGTTCACTGCCTTCCAGCCTTCACCTTCCCCATGCTAAACAACATTGCTGAGGGTCATTACAGTCCTTCTGTTCCCCTAGAATTCTTGTCAAACCAAGCTAGTAGTTCCCCAAATTTCACCTTATGGAAAGTAACCTTATAAAATTAGAAATAGGAAACTTGCTTTTTAACAGTGTAAAAGAACACCTGCTTGATCTGAAGATTTCCAGAAAAGCCATGAGGTAAGCAAACTAACTCTGATCCAAAGGCACAACCAAGAAGAGGAGTCCAATCCATGCCTATGTGACATATCTCCCCATTTTATTATACACCCATATCTCCATGAGAAGTATTTTAGCTATGAATGGTTTATTGGTGAAACCAAAATCAAAACAAAAAACTTCCAGGCTTAAGGAAGAGCTTGCACAGTTAGGAGCATTTCCTTCTGATACAAGCAGAAAAATGGGTCAAGCTTTTTCGCTAAAAGTTTGTCATATTATTTTGTAAACACTTTCCCCCTGTTGTATCCATTAGTGTAAAAACATTACTTCTTTGATCAAACTTTGAGTCTTTTGGAATAACATAAAAAGTAGGATCTTACCTGTGGGTAATACTATAAAACCAAATAGCTGCCACTATCCTGGAATGAGTCCTTCCTGAACTTGATTGAGAAAAGCCAGAATTCCTTCGGAGAGATGGAGAACTGGCTGTGCCTGATCTTTCTTCCATTTTTTCATATTTTCAAAATTAAGCACATGACCAAATACTGTAGAAAAGCTAAGTATTTACCAGTGCATTTTACTTTATTAATTCTATCAGCTAGTCTAGAAAAGGAGAGTAAGCTCTCAAAGGACTTAGAAAGTTCAAGGGTGGAAAGAAATCTCTCCTCTGAAAAGATATACAGGTCATTAAATTTAAAACAAACCCACAAGGATCATCGACCCCAACTATTAATGAATATTTTGGCTTAGCCACTCCTAATAAGCAGAAGATTAAACAGGAACACAAAGAAACCCAGAGTCCTGAGCACAGATTTTGTGGTGTGAATTCCATGGGGGTGGATAAGGGAAGCAGTTAGAGGGAGGCGTTACGTGTTGTGTGTGTGTGTTTGGTGCTTTTTCCTTTTAAACTTTCTTCCTCCACTTTAGAAAATAGTTATTTGCATATTTACTGGATGCAAGCCATTCTTATGACTCAAGCACTCCTGCCTGAGAGATTGGAAAATAAAACTATACAGCTCTGCTAGCAGGCACAACAGAATTATTCACAGAAAAGGTGGACCATTGCTTGACAGAGTTAAAAGAAAGAAACACCACGTGGCACGTGTGGGAACTTGTGGTCAGGGACCTGAAACATCAAAACAAATCATTTTAATGATAAAACAAGGAAGAGAGATGGTGAGAAATACTTCTCCAGATCTACCAGCATTAATCTGTCTGGAGACAGAGTATATCTTGCAAACATTTCCACAGGAATATCTTCTAATTAATTTGAAGAGCAAGCATCTAAAGCTGAAGAGACTATTCACATAAAAACTTTATTCTTGCACATATATTGAAACAGACAAGTATCAAGAAATCTTTGGCAACAGTGTTTGAAGAAGAGCATTAATACACTGCTTTATGTATGGGCTTTTGTCTCTGCATATTCAATTTTGATTAAGCATCTTGTAAAGCTTAAAGAAGATGAAGCACTCTTGCAAAGACAACAGTCAGATATTTTGAGCCCTGCATTTATTATAGTACTTTTGGAAGTCTTTCTTAAATGAGTGGGACTAATTGGTAGCAATCCAAGTTAAATTATACAGGCTTAGATTTTGGATTCACTTATTCATATGAAGGAGAAAATTTAACTAGAACTGATGCATGGGAAGTTCTGTGATTTGGTCTGCAGAAAAAGGATGGAATTATATACAGACTCAGTAAGTGGTATCTTAGTTAACACACAAAAGAAGGTTAAAGAATATCTTCTGTGATCTCAGTAGAATTGGTAATTTACTTTTTAATTTTACATTATTTTTTCCCCATTATATATACACACACACACACACACACAAACAATATCAATCTAATTTTTCATTTGTAAAATTTCTTTCTTCTTTTCACAACTTTTTAGGTCATTTGGAGGGTGGGGGGAAGCAAAGTAGATGTCCCTGTGCAAAAATCCCTTCACTGTTTTCACTGGTCCACATAACAGATCCTGTGGGAAACTTTAGTTGTGAAATTATTAGTTATAAACAATTCCATGATAACACAGTTAAAATATTAAGGGAGGGAGGGGAAAAAAGGAAGATTGTTTTCACAGAATACAAGCATGCAAAACAAATCTTTTTAATTGCCTGTAATTACCTAATTACCATCTGCTTAAGACTACTCATGTCAGCGTTGCTGGGTTGGGGTTTTTGTTTGTTGGCTGGTTTTTTGCTGTCTGAGGGGGGTTTGTTTGGTTTTTTTTGTTTGGTTGGTTGGTTTGGAGGTTTTTTTTATGTTGCTGGTTTTTTAGAAATACAGGAAGAAGGAGCATCAGAAAGAGCCCAGCAGAATCAGTGACAGAAGAAAGGATGTGAGATGTCTCTGACCACTGACCTGGCCTGTGTCTGAGAAAAAGATAACAACACGAAAGCTGATGAGGGTAATTTATCAATATGTAGCCATAAGCCTGAGTTGTGTGAAGACCTTATTTATCAGAGGTTGACTTAGCCTAGAAGCCTTCCAAAAGTATACCTTCTATATAATAAAACAAAAAAAAAACCTCACGAAACAACCAACCACACTACAAAGCCCTGCAAAATCTATGTATATTCAGGACCTGTAAAAAACATCCCAATAGGAGACCTGCTTGCTAGATCTCATTTCCAGAATTCTCATGGGAATACTTCTCATGGGAAAAGGAGAGCTGTACTTCACATCTCCCTAAAAGTCGAACTATCTCCTGAGGGACTGCACCTCAAGAGGGCAGGTCTTTGAAACCTAAATAAGGTTCAACTTGTATCTCAGCGCCCAAGAGCTAACAGGTCAGTTCTTCCAGCCTTTACTTTATCCTGTGCTGCTCAGGCTAATTGCTATATTTGTAACAGCTCTCATCAATCTGTTTGGCAGTTCAGATTTACAAGGGTATTGCATTCCTGTGACCTTACATAAAATATTTTCTATGGATGCAAGTTAGACTGGACTCCGCTTCTCCCAAGGGAATCCACACTTTCCTCTGCATTGCACCAAATGCAAGGGTGAAACTTCATCTTTTATGTTCCACTACATAGAAATAGGAGCAAAAAGGAGGAAGTTCCAGAGGCACAAATATTTCCTGCCATCAAATGTTGAGATACATTTTCCAAGAATTATTATTTTGATCTTCACAAAATAAGAATGGCGTATTTTATAGGTGGCACTCTATGGTTGGCTATAATACAGAGAAAGTATAAACCAAGTGAAGTGATCAATGTGACATCAAGCAACTCAATAGTGTTACAGCAACTGTCACTCTACTGCACCAACATCCATCAGATAAAATAATTGATAGTGCCCCAATCAATTGGTATAAGGGAAATAAAGCCATTATATGCTGGTACTGTGCCAGAGGATCGATATCTCCTTCAGACACAAACATCTCTGCCTGGCTTTGACGTTAATTACCCACAAATGTCTCCACATTGATATGCCAGGGGGAGACCATTATCCTATGTCAGCATTTAATAACTTTGGTATTCCCCATCAACCTTCACTGTGCTGACGTTACCTCTCTTGACAGCCACCACTTCAGGATGTCTCTCAACTCCATCACTTCCCACACAAAACACTTGTAGTCGTATTTTGTGTCCTATTTACCTTCTTTTTTTCTTTTGCTGAAAACTACATCCACTGGACCTGAAGGCTTAGGAAACTGAGCTCCTAGACAGGGTACATGGTAAATGCCAGGAATTCCACTGGGACACCAATTTTCCAGACTTCATCTGCACTTTGTATCTACCAAGGAGTCATTTGTGTCACCTACTGTCAATTTTAATAATAAATACCAGCAGTGATTGTTGGTCTGTGGTTGCAGTCACATTAAGCTTTCACCTGAAGCCCAAAATAAAGAATCAATAACGTAAGAGAAACAAGCATTGTGGAAGATATTATTTTGTCTTTCAGTGAGCAATAGCATCAATGAGAATTGCCCTCTTGTGTATTTAGGTCTCCATTTAAATCCCCAAGGTCCCACAGGGTTCTGTTGGTGTATAATTAAGCATCAGATCCCTGCAAAGGAAGTTATCTACTGTATTCAGAAAGCTATTTTCTCTACATTTTTCGTAACTTCATACACATTGGGTTGAAGCTGACTCCTGTACCCATATTATTAGGAAGGACAAGCACAGATAGACAGCGTGGTAATATCTGGTTCATTTTCTTAAGAAAACAGACTGAAAAAAAAAACCCAACTAACTTTGTGTTTTTAAGTGTGAAGTAAAATTTAAAAACACAAACTCATAAGGCTGAAATATGCAAAAGCAAAAAAACTAAAGAAAAAAATAAACCCTAATGCCAACATAAAGAATTATATTCGAAAATTATGGTGTTAAAACAACCTCATATCTTAAAGCAAACCAAACAAGTAGCATGAGACTTGAGTTTGTGTTGAATATCTAAAGTAGCACCACATGGAGTGAAGTTCACTATGATATGCCAATGAACCAGACTCAGCTGATGAAAATCATCAATCGTGGAGTTGTTTCTATGGGTTGTCAGAGAGAAGTTGGTAAATACAACAACATCAGCGAATACCCACAGGGAAAACAGCAGAAGTGTGTTTTTACTGCAGAACACAACTGCCCCATATGGTGGTTGCTTTCTTTATCTACAAGAATCTTACCCTTCTGCATGCTGATACTCCCACAGTTCTTGCCACCTCCTATCCTACACCTTTAGTAAAGCAGTGTCTCTTTACTCTGAAAAGGTTTTTTTAAACTTGGAGATGACAGAGAAAGCTACCACTTTGATAGGTAAAACCAGAGATAATTTGATATATATCATCACTGAGCCATTAAAACACACCCTGCATATTAGGAATCCCCAGTCTGTCCAAATTATTTTTGAAGTTTCATAATCTGTTTAAAATACAATAAAATCAAAGTACTATAACATGATATAAAAATTGTTTCAAACCTTACATTGGTTAATTGCAAATAAGATTCTTCAAGAGACTCATGGAAGAAAACCAACTCAGTGTATTGCAGGTTCTTCCCTGATTTCGTATCAGCAGGCCATTGTTTTAACAGATAAACAGGAAAGACAAATATGCCTCTTTTTCCTTCAGATATAAGACACATCCAGAAACATAAGAGTAAGCAGACTGCAAACTCCATTGCGACAATGGAAGAACTTTATGTGCAAATTCAAACAGGAAACTGCATTTTGTACCATTAAATGGGGTTGTCTCCTGCATAATTCAGATGCTCCATCCCAGACATCTCAGTGACAAACACTAAATCAAACCCTAAACAAGAAAAACAGTACCGAAGTGTTTCAGGACTAAAACAACTGAAATTCTGTATGGTACCCCTTTTCCCAAGCCTGTAAAATAAACCCTGGCAGTTTCTATGACATTTGTTTTCCTTTTGCAATATAAGTGACAGCACAAAACAGACCCCAAGGAGCATCTCATACCACTGTTTCAAAAGGTAGATCATATGCTATAATGTTCAGCCAACTTGCTTTTAAAGTAGTCATTGTATTTTTCCAGAATTCTAGACCAAGCTTTTCCAGAATCTTGGGAGGTAGCTCCAATCTCATTTTATTGCTGCATGCTGTAAAACCATTAGATACACATTTGGTCTTTGATTTGCTCAGACTCTCATGCCAAAAGAGAGAAGGATCAATTCATTAAAATGCATGGAAGTTGTGCAGAATTCCAAATAAATTACTGCTCAGGCCTTCTGTATTTGTATTCTATAAAAATTTAAACAATTCATTTGCTGGCTTACTTTTCATTTCTCATAAGTGGACGATTAAAATAATTTGGGAGCAGCTCTAAAATGTTTGAGCTGACTCATTTGAACCAGCCTGAAAAAGACATGAACCACTTCTTTAATAAATATTTAAAAATAGTGATAGTTATTTGGCAAAAAGTTAACACACAAAAACACTTAGCAAAAGTAGGCTGTATACATCCACGCTTCCCTGACAGAAGTGTAAGTAATGAACTACAAATTTAACGAAGTCAGAAGTTCAGTGAACTAATATGCCTGTCTAGTACAGTGTTATGTTCATCCCTCACTTGCTATTTCGAATCTTCCTTAGATACAGCATTCAGAGCTCAGCATGCAGAGTTTCTGCATTACTCACCCAATGCAAATCTCCCAGCATTTGTAGGAAACACAGGCTGTGCCTTTAGATTCCACACTGTGTCTACATTCACACGCCTCTCCCTCCACTTCTGTTTGTGTGCAAATGACAATACTCTCTGACACACAGCATTATGCATTTTATAGAGTAAATATACTCATGGTATAAGAAAGATACCGAATTTTGATAACTCCAAGGTACGTGGGGGAGTAACAAAGGCTTCTGTTCCAACAAAAGCTTTCTCCTAAGTCTGCATTTGGGGCACCCCAGTGCCGTTCCGGCTGCTGGAGTCCAAATGAGAAGCACTGACTCCCCAACTCAATCTGCTGCTGCCCTACAGGGAAGTATTTGAGGCCCAAGGTATTTTCCTACAATGGCCAGGGGGCAGTGCTGCTGACATTGCATTTGGGAAGAGGATGCTTAAGCTTTGCATCACCTTCCCTACATATAATGTACACACTCTGTGTTGATTCCTTTGCCATTAAGTGTAAGCAGTTGCCCTGAGCATCCTTTTCTGTCCACATCACTACTAAATGTAGGCCATGTTGAAGACAACACCCAGTACATCACTGTCCATCAGCTGTCAGGCACACTAACAAATGGCAGAACCTGGCCCGTAGTGGTTCATGTTGGCTTTTGGTTTAAGGTGGATTTTATTCTGTTCACTTCTTTTTGTTCCCTTGAAACATAAGATTTAACAAAATAAAGCGAAAAAGCATTTGTTGGTGCAAACAGTGAAAACAATTTCTCTTATCTTGATCCTTGTACTAAATTAGTATTAGCAAAACAGGTGATTAAGTACTGTGTTTAGTATACGAACATAAATCAAGATACATTGAGGAGTAACAGCCGTGCACAAGACTAATAATAAATTGTTGGTGTTATTATCATGTTCTGTCAAGGTCTCCTACAAAACATAAGATGAAGTTAAATAACTGAAGTCAAATTTAACAATGTAGCCCAAGGGACTATCTTACAAGTGTTCTGAGTATAGAATACTCATGAGTTCATGGCCTGTTGTTGCAGTTTAGCATTTTCTGAACAAAGGCAAGCAATTAGCACTGATGTAATGCTCCCTTCTTAAGGGTACTTCTAATAAGAAGATGTGAGAGCAATCTCAAGTGGACTGTGATTTCATTGGAACTGAGGGTTACATTAGTCACCATCTTCCTCTTTATTTTATAAATCATCTGGAGAACCACTAGATTTGAAACCTGATTATGAATTCATGGACAATTTTTCCCATCCCTGACTGTTAGCATCGCTCAACTGCACAACAATTAATCAGATGCACTAGGTAGGATTTTGGTCATTAGACATTAATGAGAAGTGCAATTTTAAGGGCAACTCCACCTGAGCTTACTCTGCCTAATGATTGAGTGGATGGCTCTACACTAAGGCAATTTGCCTCTGCTGGAGCAAGTTCAGTTGCAGCTACACATGGCCACACAGACCATGTCTTCATGCAAAGCAGAAGGCATGCTGCAGTGATACTTAACAGCTCAAAACAGCATTTTCCTGGAACCTTAGTTATGACAGAAACAGTCAGGCAAGAAAAACAGACCGAAAAACAAACTTGAAGTATACGAATGGCTTCAAGCATTTGATTTCAGTGTCTGATTTGCACCTACATTTTCACTGCTTGCTAAAATAATTGTGTATGCTTCCCCTATGTTCAAATGAAAAGGTGAACTCATGCTTTTGTTTCCTGAAGGGGCGAGTGTGTCTGCCTTAGCTTAGAGCCTGAAATAAAGAGATCAAAGTTGTCCCAGGAGGCCTTTCAAAGAACCTAAGGACCTGTGTGCCCTTTTTAGGTTATAGTAGTGAACACAGGTTAATGAAATAATGGGAAAGGTGTGTAAGGTTTAGATGTCAGACAAGTGCCTATATCTGGCATTCTTTGGGTAATTGTTTTACAAGCCCTACAGCTTTAAAAAATATAAGCTGGCATTGAATTAGGAAAAAATAGACTCTAATTCTGCTTTTGTTTAAGAAACAGTCCTTCTGAACTCAACTGGAAAATACGGCAAGATGCCTTTGCTGAGTAAGTGCTCCCAAGTTTCTTTTGCCATAGAAGATTAAAAGAGATGCTTTTCACATACCAGAAAGCAAACACAGCAGCTTCGGGAAATATGCCTAGTTAGGATAGTGGCTGGATCACAAAAAACCCAACATCTATAGGAAAAGGAGATGAAATTAAGCATGAACCAGCTAAATTGTTTTTTAACATATAGGACAAAGAATTCCTTCTGTACCTGCATTTAAAAATGCAGCGTATTTGCAATTGTTTCATCTCATTTTAGCTGCAGGCTCAAGTAAAGTATTCAGGGCAGAATACTTTCATAATCAGAGAAAAAAAAAGAGCAAGTCATTACTCAGGTATTTTCCTTCCAAGATGTCTAAAAAAAAAAAAAATTATTCCAAATGTAATTGCAGAGTGTAGGTAGACAAATAATCATAACAATTCATGGCTTTCTTTCCATGTCCTCATTTTATCTCACCACTGAATTTGGTTAACACAAGGGAAAGGAAAAAAATAACCCCTACCATAAGCAGAATATGCCCTTTTACCTCTTACCCATCCTTCCTGAGAGCTGTGATCTGAGGCCCTAAAAACCCCCAAACTTCCCAATCTAGCTTGAGATTGTTGTGATCTTTCAATAACCTGTGCAGTGAGCATTAGCTCATTCACAGAATTAGATGATCATGATTTCCTCTCACCAAATAACCCTAATCTTCAATAAATTAATTATTAGACACCACCTTGTCGGCTTTTTCTTAGTGAAATGTTTTCCCCGAATTGTTTACTTGCATGCTGTTTTCCTTTCTGTCCTCTGACCTTTAAGGAAGAGGGAGAGAAGAGAAAAACCTCACTTAATTCAAGGCAAAAATTTAACACAAGATCCCAAACACACCCCCATAATCTTTTTCACCATTTTCAGAGACCTCTATTCTCAGAGACCCTTGGCTCCCCAGGTGACTCGTTGTATTGAGATCTCCTGCTAACTCCAGTTACCAAAGACACATTTCCTCTGCACATCGCATCTGGTCTCTACACTAGTTTTCTTCTACATCCTTGTCCTTTCAGACCTGATCCAAGTTTCCAGACCTGATTCCAGTTGCCTGGAATGGAGTCAAGGCACTTCCAAAGACCAAGTATTTGCTGACAGGGCCCTGTGCAATCCCACTACATTGACAGTCCTATAACAATCAGTAAAGGGAAGGGAGAACTCTTTATTCTAATACCAGTGCCACTGGGATGGAATACTGCAATGGGACCAGGCTCCTAAGAGCAGAGAAAAGCACCCGTGACCTCTTTCCATTGTGCATCACCATAAAGTCTAGGCACAATGTAATCCTTCAAGACTTTAGTTATACTGGCTGTGTTGAGGGGTTATCACCTAGATATTAGCTCTGCTGTGGTCAGCTGCCACCTACAAAATCTCAGTAACAATACTGACCTCTACTTAAATACAGCTGTGAATGTAATGATATAATATGCTTTCCATAATAGTAGCAATCATAATAGTAAAAACAACGAATATTATATTACTTTATCTCAGTACAGTCCTGCTTACGGTAACTTGATTTATCCATCTAAGAAAAAGAAGAACTGGATGAGGGTGAAAAATTTCACAAAAAAACCTCCAATCAATCAATCAATCAATCAACCAACCAACCAACTAACCAACCCAACAGATTTTCAATGGGAAATAAATGAAAACCTTAAACATATTCCAACAACATAGATATTCACCACAAAAAACACTGGCTGTGAAGAAACACTGTTGGTCACTTCAAAGAGCCACTGACATGGGTCCCAAAAGGCCCTGTTGTTCAGGATGGTGACTCTGTGCCATCATTCCTTAAGTAACATGAAACAGATAGAGCCTTGTGCAGCAGAGGACCCAGAAGGCACGCACCAACATCAGTGTGGAACAGGGACAACTCCAGCCTCAAGCATTTACAATGACAACATCCACACTCTCCAGGGGCTGCTAAGCTTTGTTTAAGTGACTCTACCCACACCTGGCCTCCTCTCTCTTGGCACTAACAATTCATAAAATACTGGGAGAGTTACTGCCCTGGCCCTGGGTTACTCTGGTGTAACTGGGTTAGAGGGTGCTAAGATACATCTTAATAAAGAAAAAAAGATAAAACCTCCTCTGATTAATAATCTGGAATATTTCAACACAAACATTAAAGCCTTCCAAAAAGGCAGAAGTGCTAGGACTTATTGCAAGAACGTTTAGGCAAATGTAACCTTCATTGCACCTCTCATAAATGTGCCTCAATTCAGTGAAAGCTGGACTAGAAGCAGCCCCCCAACCACCAAGATTTAATTTAAAGAATCTTTTGTGACACCTGCCTCAGCAACATCTGGCTCCTGCACCAAGTGCCAATTCCAGGCAGGCTATAAACCTGTCAATTAGAAGTCATATACTGAAAAATTCAATTTCATTAGTGGAATTGAAGTTGTGAGCTCAAGCTGGCAAACCTAAATCATTTAATAAATCAGCAGGAGCCTAGCAGCATTCAACGTTAGGAAGACTCAACACATTTTCACACAAAATAGCTCTTCCCCTTTGCCATCTTAGCCACATTTGCATTAGTTACTGAGCCAGCTGTGCCACTGTCACACCTGCTCCTCTCTGTTCCTGAGTGGCACAGATCAACCTGATTTCTGCTCCTACCATCACAAAATCCATAATTTCTTTCCTTTTCTAGCCACATGCATCTATCTACTCAAATCCATTTTCATTCAACATGAAAGCTAAACTGGTTTGCCAGAAATCTATTATCTCAAAGCCAACTGACCAACACACACTGCTAAACAGGATGACTTTAAAAGCAGGAAAGAAAGACCAAAAAACCCTTAAAACCCTCAACTTCTTTGTATTGTTACATGCAGTCAGCATTCATTTACATCATACACCTAACACCCTTTTCTGTTTCTGTTCTCCTTGTAATCCTTCTTCCTTGTAACACAGTGCTCCTACAGTTACTTGGGATTTTCCCATCTGTCCCATCTGTGGAGGCTGAACTCCCCCCTAGTCAAGATGAAATGAGATACTGATAGGCTCATGCATTTTCCTTGAAAGTGATCTCTCAGCACAAAGATTTCAATTTGGTGCAATAGCGATATTTCACCTCCAGAGGTAATGACTTCATCATATGTAATACTGCCACTCTTATATTTTTCCTAGATGAAAAAAAATTGCACTCAAATCGAATGTGTTTCAAAGAGACTGTCAGTCTCTCCAGAAGAGAAAAATCTCTACTGAATCTCTACCAAGTGCATTAATCTTGGTTTTGTAAAGTTAATTTCTGGGGCTTTGCTTGGGTGGTAAACAGTAGCCAAGGCCCTGTTTTCTGACAGGGTGATTCAGCACTCTGAAAATTGAGCTCCCCCAGTCTAGTCACTGCTGGACAAAGCCTCAGCCACTGCCTAATGCCTGGCTGGTTTTGCTGTCATGTATCCATGTCTAGTACACTTAAAAGTGTACATAACTTTTAAGTTTCTATTTGAAACAAATAAATATAGCTTCCAGCACATGCGACTGCAGATAAAATCTTCTCAAGCAAGTTGACTGTAACCCACTGCAGAGCTGCCAGAAGCACGATTACACAATATGAACATGTTGCAGCTAAAACAGAACTGACAGCCGTCATTTTCATTTCAGACACAAAGGGGACACAGAAGAGACCTACATCTTTTGTAGAAGTAGGTCCCATGTATGTCATACATTTTAAATTTCTTTTCTGAGCACAGTAATATCAATGATCATCCTTGATCTGACCTTAGAAATTCAAAGTTTAATGTATGATAGATCAAAGAGCTTTCAATTAAAAAAGATAACACATCTGTGAGAAATGGGAGTAGGCTGTTTATCAGCATTAAAGGTTTGTCACTAAATAGATTCATTTACATCTTAATAACATGATCAGCTTTTTATACATTCACCAAAATGAGACCAGCTATACATTCTTAAGACCACAGGATTGAAAACACCATCAATCTGTTCCGAGTGAATGGCACTCTTGAGATTCCCGATAGGGCTGTAATAAAAGTGTGTGGCACTTTGAGAAATGCAGGTGGTAAAGGGGAAAAAGCTGCAGCCTTGCTCCTGGGAATTCTCAGATCATAGCTCACATCAACTCTGAAATGTCTAAGTAATAAAACAGAAGTCAGAAAACAGAAGTCCTATTGCTGTATCATTCTTTTCATTTCTCAGACAGGAGTGCAAGGAATGAGAAATGAACACTTTCTCCCTCGGTTCTCAGAAGGATCTTTCCATTGCAATAAAATGGACGCTGCCATGGCAGATCCTGTAATACGGCTTGTCTGGATGGAAATACTGCAAGACTCAGGACAATAGAACAAATATTTCTTTGAAACACTCTGTATGGAGGGTTTCACTCCATACTAAGCAGGGCACAACTTGAAAACATGATGAAAAACTCTGTGATACATAAGCACATGACAAAGAAATCTTGCTTTGCTTCACATCAGGGCTCAGGTATAATCAACAAGAACCATCATTACTGGAGCTTAAATGAGCAAATTTCTCATCATTCATAGATGGCTGTTAGTTGAGGGAGAGGAGTTAGACTGTTCCAGACAAATTCTGAGTGCATGCAACTTACTTTTCTTTTCCTGAAGCTCAAATTTTTCTTCTCCTACCTGCTGTCTAATGGGAATCAACACTGACTAGAACTGGAAACCTTTGTGCATACGTGCATGCACACAACACACAGAAGTCAGATTACCTTGTAAGACACAGAAGCAGATGGACTCCCACTAATGAGGTGACTACCCTTCAAAATGAATGCTTGATAAAAAGGAAATAAACCAAGCTTGCTCTACATGCTAATTTTTTTCCCCAATACAACTATACCAGAAGGATTTTTTTATTATTATTTTTAAAAAAAAGAAAGGCTATATTAGAAATTGTAAGTTGTAGTGTTCTCTGAAACTGGCAGTGGGATGCAGTTCTGGCCTCCTCTTCTGCCTTCTGATACATTTTGGGGATCCTGAAAGGCACATTTTCTTA
This sequence comes from Dendrocincla tyrannina, assembly GCA_035047865.1. Taxonomy (NCBI): domain Eukaryota; kingdom Metazoa; phylum Chordata; class Aves; order Passeriformes; family Dendrocolaptidae; genus Dendrocincla; species Dendrocincla tyrannina. The sequence continues at coordinate 46,548,273 of JAWWMP010000081.1, forward strand.
TAAAGGTATATTTTTTTTTACTAATTGCTACAGAGGAGCAGCATTCTGTGAATCAGACCTAAAGGGTGATATAGGGAAGCTAGACTCATACAGAAAGCTTGGAAATGAGCTTGAATCATGCCTCAGCTCAGTTAAATAAAAGGAAAAATCCTCAAAAATTTATTAGGGACATACCTTTTCTCAAGTAGCATCTGTACTTTAAACCTTGCTGCTTATGCCCTCTTTGCTTAAGCTTTAGTTCAGCTGGAAGAAAAGCAGTTTTGTCACCTCACTTTTAACCCATTTGCTGACCTGTGGTCTTTCCTGTAAAGCTGATGCTGGAAGCACATGCAGGACAGCAAATCTTCAGTTTGTCACTATCTATAGCAAGCTGTGGAAGTGGATAGAATTAAGGTACAAACTTCTCATTTAGCTACAAAACCTGATTATAGCCACGTCTGTAAAAAACAGTCCATACTGGGGGAGGTCAAGAGAATTCGGGCACAAAGAGTGTAGAAACAGACTCTAACCCACATCCTCTTATACCCTGGTACAATGCCATGGCATATGAACTCATCATATGAAATGTAAATATTTCCTCCACTGGGGCAGCTTAGCCTAGTATAGTAATTTTTTTCCTGCCTTCTCATAAGGACAAGAGGTATTTTTTTTTTGCTTAGATTTTTTTGTTCTTCAAAAAATAATACATGTCTTGCTTAACCATCCTGGGATCAGAAATACTTCAAGAAATGTACACTGTAATTCAATTCCTTATGCAACTTATGCAACACTTTGTGAATGGATAAGCTCTATAAATCAGGAAAAAAATCCTGGGGAAGTTTACTGCAACCCTGAGTTTCACAGGAAGTGATAATTAGCATCCCAGTAAATCAGCTGTTATGCACTGGGATATTTTGCATCCATACAGTTGCTGTGCATACTCTGCTGTGCAAGGTGAAGTGACATTTGATCCTTTCTCCAGCCTCAACAACTATGCCAATGCTCCAGCAAGGCACCTCCTGAACACTGCTGTACCAAGTGAAATCCAATCTCCAATAAGACACACACTTGTGGTGTGCCTGTCCATGCATGTGAAGATTTACTTTCCATTAATATTTGTACAGTAATCTGGATTTTGCAGAAGTTCCTTTAATGAGAAAACAAAAGGAACATACACACACACTGCAGGGGAAGTTTTAAACTCAAGTGAGTAAGACAGTAACTGTGGCAGATTTAGGAAAGCATCTACAAAAACATCTAAAAATTCAAAATTTGGCAGTGGCAACGGAAAAACACTTTTAATTCAAAATGAATAGGTATATGAAAATACATCTAATCACTTCAAGCTGTCACCACCCACCCCTGGAATCTGGGGGTGGAAAAGAGGAGGAAAGGAACTGTTGATGATGGAAATGCTCTGTTATTTGTTCATTGTCAGTGAGCAGGGACAGAAATAGCTCTTCCCGTGTGCCAAGATGTGCAAATTTGCCTGTCCGAGGGTCAACTCAGATTTTCAAAGCAAAGTTATGACAAGATGCTGCTGCTACTGCAGCTGACTGGGTACTTCAAAGGATATAAATTCCATGAGATTTTAAATCCGAACTCTCATGAAGGTCCCTGAAAATTTCAGCCTTATGCACCCATCATTACCTAAGGCCCCATCTACCTAATCCAGAAGTTCCAACAAATGGAGGTTTTTCTAATTTTGCAACATATTAGGTGTCATCTTGAAACTCCACCTACAGAGATCAAAAGAATTGTACTTTGATGGTTTATTTCTAAAAGCTCACTTTGATAAATGCAGAGAAAACAATAAAAGAAAGAAACAAGCAAAAAAAAAACCAAAAAAAAACCCCACCCCAAAGCATATGCCAAAAAGGGTTAAATAAGAGTTCTCGAGATTTTTAAATCAGTCTTGGGATGCCCATTCCTAATTTAAAAATGGAAAGAGACCACCTTTTGTCTTTGATCTCCGTTGCCTGATAAAGAGAATACTTTTTCCATACACTAATTTTTTTCTAGTTTCAGGTGCAGAGATTGGAACAGCTTCATGTCCTCACTTGAGCAAACAAAACCAGACCTTTAAGGTGTCAAATCATCTCTGTACACCACCACATGCCTATCTCTTCATGACCGCCATGGGAGACGCTGCTGCAAACCACACACCGAGAATGCCAGCGACTTGCAGTCTCAGTAACACCAAAGGAAGTGGCCTCAGAACATTAACAGACAACATCCCTTAGCCAGAGCTGTGCTTGGGAAATTTAGTTTCCTCTCTAATCCCACACTTCCAAACTCCAGAGCTACTCTAGCCAAAAATAATCAAAAAAAAAACCCCACTCCAAAACCCCAAACAACATCACAAGAAGAAAAACCACCACAAAACCAAAGAAAAACCCCTCACCAAACAAAACCAACCAAACCAAACCAACTCCCCAAAGAGCCCAACAAGGTATGCCTCCTCTCCACCATTTCAGTGGCCTTTCTGAAATGCCTTTTATCATTTCAACGTCTTTGGTACTCAACTGTGTGGAAAAATAGAAAAGTTAACTGCAAGCTAATTTCATCTCCCTGGCTTCCTACAATTACCCCTAAAGGCCATCTGAATTGATAATACATTCACTATCATATAAAATTTACATAATGGTTTTTAATGACTTATTAATATGCAAATATTAGAGAAAAGATTGAAAACGCAACTCAAATATTCCTAAAACATGAAGATATGCTATTTAAAAGTGGGGGTGGGGAGAATCCAATGGAACCTCATCATTGCACAGCTAGAGAGGACAACAGGCTGAGCTCTAGACCACCTGCACTGCAAAGCCTGAAACTGTGCCAGGTATTCACAAAACCCTAAATGTATAATTGTGAAATGCATGGAAATAATTATTAGAAATTATTAAAGCTACTTGTCACTATTCTGAAGGGGAAGGAAATTAAAGGGGTGGATGATGTCTCCACTGTTGGAAACTGAAGGAAGAGAAGAATTCCAGGCCACTTTTCCATACACCTGCCTGTAAAGCTCAAGACATCCCACAAATAATCCTCAAGACTTTCAATGCCTTTAAATATAGCACATGAATAAAATACTAGCATAGGTCAGTGACCCTCTGGACCTTCCAGATGACCTCCTTATAACAACCCTGATCATGGATTAATGCATGAAAAGGCAGTGAACTTTCCTGAGTGGAAGTACACTGGACTCTAGGATGTAAATTAGGGCAAAGACTACCACCATCTAAGCCCTTAGCTGCGTTTTAAAAGCACCCTGCTGCTGGTCATTGCAGGAATTGCTCCAGTCTCATCACAAGTCCCTCACAAAAGATATTTGGAAAATAGTGGTATGGAGAAAGCAGGCACTAAAGTAAAAATCAGAGGGCTACGCCGTCCTTACTGTTTGAAGTCTTTTTAGAATAAAAGATTCGCTATTTTGCATGGTAATGGTCAGCTTGCATCATGGCTCCACACAAAGAGTGTCTTTGATAGCTACAAAACTGTCACCTCTGAAATCACGGGGGTTTATGTTTTATAAAAATCACAGACGGGGAGAAAGTTTGGACAAATTCCATTTTTACCTATTAAGTCTTACCAAAGATTTTTTAAAAGGGTCCAAAAAGAGGTGTTTGTTGATTTGGGAGCTTTTTTTTTTCCCCAAGTCAAGATTCATGTTTTTGTATTGCAAAGCATAAAAATCAAAAGCCTAATTTAAAAGTAATTTCAACCTGATCAACTAATAAATATGGAAACTAGACAGACATGCTCAAACCTGTTCTCTGTGGAAAACCATTCAGTTCCTTTTGGTCTCTTTTCATTGGCACTGGCTCTGATAACCTTTTCCTCTTCCAAAATGGTTTCATCTATTTTGGTAACACTTTCTGCCTTTAGCAAAACTAGCAGTGACACTCCTGTGCTGTGCCTCAGACAATTTTTTGCCTATTTAAGACTTAAGGTCTTTCCTGCTTAGGTATAACCCCCTGACGCCTCTCTAATGTCTCAGGTAAGGTTTGCTATCACTCTAAAAACCCCAAATGCAAGACAACTGAGCTATTAACTGTGATACTGTTCAGCCTGCAACCTGGAAGATGAAACCCTCCAGTTCTGCGAGCTCTTCTCCACCCCATGACAAACCTCTGCTGAATTCTACTGTGTTCAATCCTGTTGGGTACAGCTAAACAATGCCCTGTCACTGACTGGGATGTGCAAATTCTGTTCTGTGCCAGATACCAAAAACTGAGGAGACCTAAACACACGAAGGACAAAATACATTATCAAGAAAAACACAAGTGAAATGAATGGTTATAAAGTCATTTGTGACGCTTTCTGTTTTTCTGAGTTTGGTGCTTAATTATCATTGACTGCTTGGAGAGGCCCAAACAACAGACCATCAGAAATCTTGCCTCAGATTTTTACTGTGCAAATATTTTGTGCTAAGGAGCTACAGACTAAAAATGAAATACAGCCAGTCAAAGCACAATCAAACAACCCAAGGACTTACTATCCACCAAAAGAAGATCTATTGCAAAAAGCTTAAGAGGGCATTACACCAACAACCTCTTTCACACTCACATGTACACAACCAACCAATTATTTTTAGTGCCTCAATAACCTACTTCAGATGAACAAAGAGTCCAACACTTTTCCTCAGTTCCTTATCAGTCCCTTCATACGTGCCTATAACTAACATCATTATGCTATGTTTTTTTAAGTATCTGTCAGCAAGTGGGTCTTTGATGTGAAGAGGCAACAAATCTGGGTAGAGCTGATGGATGTTTTAAGTCCTTTCTTAGAGGCTTGGTAGAATAATTAAACTGATGCTCTGTAGTGGTAATTAGGGGAGAAAATAGAGCCACCAGCCGGTTTGGGGAATTATTAGCAAGTAACTTAGCAAGCTGTGCACATATAAAACACAAAGGCTCAGGAAAAATAAGCAGAGAGCTTAGTCCTGAAAGAGTGGGACTCTAGAACTGCTGGAGGCTTTAGGTCTGTCAATACACAGCATTTGAAATTGCAAGAAAAAGAGTAACATATGCGTACAAACTTCAATAACAAATAAGGCATAAGGGCAAAAAATAAGGATATATCTAACTTGAAAGATGATTTTTTCCTTCAAAAAGAACATGGAAAGATCCAGAAGAGAGTCTCAGCTCTCTGTGCCACAAAGACATAGCAAATTAAAAGGTGTTTAGTGGCAGCTAACAACTCTTCTGTTGGAAAGCATTTACATATCTAATAATTCTTCATAGAGAGCTCTGTTTTGTTCCAATATCCCCAAATACATGAAATAAAAAATCATGGGAGCCTCACTGCATAAGACAACCTGGCTTCAAAGACAAAGACCAAGCATCTGTATGGGTGCTTGCATTCATGTCTCCCTATTAATAAAGGGCACACTGTGATAAGCTCCTGGAGTAGGCAGAATATAATTATATTCCCCTAATGACTTATCAGCATACATAGGCACACAGCTGGTGCAGCTCTAGACTGTCCAGCAACTGGTGAGCAGGAATTACAGGAGACTGCTCCTTCCAAGAGGTGCCCTGAGAGCACACATGGACCTTCCAACACACTAAGGAAAGGAAACATGAGCGGAATTGTATGCTCTCGAGAAGAACTAGGGCCATCTTTTCCCACAATTCTCACAGAATAACAAAACGGACAGTGTGGCTTTGTCAATGAAGAATGGGCCAGTTGTGCCATCGCTTGCTTTTCCAACACCCTATAGAAGTGACATGATGTTGTTGTATACAGATAACACACACAAAAGGTAATTAATATTCCGACATGCTAGCAGTGGAATAAACATCCAAAGCCTTACAGGAGACATCCTGATTATGAAGACTCGCACCAGCTCAACCCTGCAAACAA
>JAWWMP010000081.1:46554219-46582310 GCA_035047865.1 Dendrocincla tyrannina
TGGTTTGAGTTTTAATTTTGTTGGGGAAAATATTTGAATCTGAAGTTCTTTCTGCAATATTCAAGCAGATTGTAACAGATGTCCTTATGCAAAGTTTTTTAGGAGGTTACCGTTTCACCTCCTGGTCCACCCCACAACACTACATCACATTTACAGTTGTTTTAATGCCATAAACCAATTCTCTGGGCTCTGTGCAATTCCTCTCCCAAAATCAAAAGTCCCCTTTGCTGTCCCTTGACAAGTACCAAAGATTTCCATTTTAAAATTATCCTGAGTTTTTCAATTCACAAATATAGCCATGAAAAAACTTTGGCACAAAGAGACCAGAAATATTATGAAACAAGAAATTCAATTCCTTCTCACATATAAAAGAAACATGCCATGAAAATTCATTCACAACATTTAAACATTTATACGAAGTTTCTGCTAACCCAGGAATATGGAATGCAACATGTGGAGCAAAGAAGTAAAGCTGAAAAGGAAGTTTCAATGAGTGGGTGAACTCGCTTTTTAGATTATTCTTCATGGAATAAAATACAACCCTGCAGTCTTGTGTTTTCATTTTACTTAGCCAGCATTATTAAAAGCTGTTGCTGAATGTGAACATCTCTAAGGTCTGGGAATGGCCTGAGGGTCTACAGCTTTCTCCTGCTCCAGTTCCAGCTAATCTGTGCTTCTACAGGAAGGGCAAGTGAAGTTTAATTGTTAGAAGCTAATTTTCTTAAGCTTTTCATTAGCAAGCATTTCAACAGAAATTAAAATGATGGATGGTATTTCAACATGCACGTAATATCATTAAGCTAGTGTTAAAAATCCTTGTGACCTTCACTGCACAGCTCAAGTCCTTCAAGTTACTCACCATTACTGTTATTTTGACTTGCAAAGAAGACTTTGACTGGTAAAGACAACAAAGTACATTAAGGGCAGTTTGATAATGTTTTATGATTACTTACAGTGGATGGCAAATAATTTAAAGAAAATGTGTTAAGATCTCAGGCACTCGTTTTGTTTTCATTGTTTTGATCAACTCTTTGACGAAAAAAGAAAAAAACCAAAAATTACATGTCCCTTTTTAATCAGGAACAATTCATGGTCAAGCAATAACCTCTCCATGAAAACAGTTCTTCCATCGTTTTCAAGTGGGTACATGATCAGTCAGTTCAAAGTAGCCTTCCACGGTACTGTGGGATGTCAGCATTTATGTACAATTGTATGACAAAACTCAACCAGTCTCTGCTTTAGTGTTTGGGGCTTTTTTTCCCTGAGAACACTGGCATTCACCAAGCAACAGAAGGAACTTTCATGGCTGCCTGAATAAACACAAGCAGCGTGTTTGCAGTGCACAGGGCGTGGCTGAGGCAGCAGCAGGAGTTAAGCAGAGCAAACCTTCAGACAAACGCCACTAAGTGGACTCAGTGCCTGCCTTACCCCTGGCTAGGACTGCATGAGGTCATTCTGCCCAGGCTTCTCTCTCAGAAGCCTGGCGACTTGAAATTTGAAATACTTGTAAAGCTCACGTTCAAATTTTAAAAGGGTATCTAGTTTACTTAGAATAAACAAAGTTTAAAAGTCTGAGAAGGTAAAGCTTCCTGACAGAGAACCTGACTATGCAGTCAACAGTAACCCAGGAGTGCCTCCAGTGCCTCCAAGAGTCCGTGAAGCTTCATGTGCAGGGACAACCTGGAACAATTAGCAGAACATTCACCACCTCAGAGCCCACCCAGTATGAGGTTGTTACAAGGATATCCAGATGCTCAGTGAAGGGAGTATTCTTTACAAAGACTTGTGTGTTTCCCAGAATACTGCACATTTTCCAGCCTTTGCAGAGCACAGCCTGGTCTCTGGAGCTACTGCAATTTGTAGTTAATGCTGTTCTCATTTCAGCAGAGATCCTGCTATACAATTGTTCTCCAACCCCCAAATCATTCTGCCTTTTGTTTTGAAGAGATGAACCTCCTCACCTGCAACACATTTTACCTCCACCCTGAAAATCCCTTAGCCTTGCCAATGCAAACATTTATGGATTACACAAAACAACATTAATATACACTGAAAGTTGCCACTAAAACAATATTGGGATTTTATACATTGTTCAATTCTGTGTACAATTCATTAAGCAACTATATGGGTCTTCTAAAAGGAGCAGCTGCAAAGTTTCCAGTCTGATGCGCAGCAGTGCTGTGAAACCATAAGGGCTAACTTCAGATTTGAAGCACAGCTTGCTGCAAAATACAAGAGATTTTGGCTGCTTTTAACAAATCTATATTTATAAAATATTACCATGAAATGAAATTAGAAGGTCCAGAATGGATTCCAAGATTATTTTTCTCTTAATTTCAATCTGTTCAAACAGTATTAAACTGTTCCTGAACAATGACTAGCCCTTAAGATGCATAGAAATTGTTCTAGAGAAGCAACATTTGGCTGCATCTCAGCTCTCTGAAGTTCTTTCCCTCTGCAGCTTTGCAAATGAACTTTCTAACCCTGAATTTTATTACAAGATCTTGTCTACTGCTTCTTTCTTCAAGCCACGATTAGAATCGCAGAATCATTTAGGCTGAAAAAGACCTCCAGGATCATCAAGGCCAATTGTAAATCTAACACTGCTAAATCCACCACTGAACCATGTCAGGAAGGGCCACATTTACACATCTTTTAAATACCTCCAGGGATGGTGACTCAAAGCGTTCCTGGGCAGCCTGTTCCAATGCTTGGCATTCCAAGAGGGAAGGCTGTTGTATTTTTGTCTTCTTGGGAAACCAAGAAGTGCTGTGGAACACACTGAACAAGCTCTCCAAGCTCAGAAGAGATGCAGAGTTATCAAAATGGAAGATATTTTGGAGAGTTTATTTTGTCTGGACTTTTCCCCATGGCAATAAATCAAATGTATTTTAACCTATGGCAATTTATTCCTATGTCAATAATCTAAATTATTTTAATATTTCTTGTTTACTGTCACATCTGCCCAGAATTTTAAGTTACTAAATTATCCACTCTAGCCTATTAAAAAATTTCCAAAATCCTAGAATGGTGTTCCAGTAACCACATTAAAACAAATCACAGCTGTTATTCTATCACGCCATCAAATCTGCCAAAGCTACAGTGTCCATTAACCACAGGAAATCAACATCATGATTTTTTTTCCTCCTCTCATCATTCTTCAGCTTTCTGTTCTGTTAGTTCCCTAGTTCAGCACCCTTACTAATAACGCCTACACTTTACTCCCAGTTTAAATTTATTAGTTTTTAACTTCCAGGTCTTGATTCTTGCTATCCCTTTCAATACCAGATGAAAGGGTTCTTCACGCTTAATCAAGCCAGCTCTTTGGTGTCTTCTGGATACATTAATCAGTTTCTAAAAAAAAAAAACCAATAAAAATCCCTCACATCCACATCTCCTTCTTGTCCTTAACTGTTTTTTGAGTTGCTTTCCCTGCACCACTCTCTCTGGTACTAATAATAATGTTGAAAATTGATTAAATGAAAGAATCCCACATCCAGTAAGATTAAGCACTTTGCACATGCCAAACAGGTTATGATGCCTGCTCCAAAGAGATCAAAGAGCATACATATGACTGCAGACAGTAGATGAAAACCCTGGAGGACACCAGACAGCTGTCTAGCTAACTGACCCAGAAGCCAATGCTGGACCAGCTTTGAAGCCAGCAGTACCATGTGTAGAAAGCAACATTCCTAAATCTGTCTCGCTGTGACTCAGAGGTAAAAATGAAACATCTTGCTCAAAAGGTGTCTGCAGCTCCGTTGCTCATATTCTCACAGATTGCAGTAGATATTTTGTGGAGACTTCACAGTTTGCCATAAGCATGAAGGGATTGAGTCTTTTTAGAGGAAGAAGGGCTTAATTGCAAATAAATTAGTATCTCCCCAGAAAAGGAAAGTTTCATTTTGTCTTTCCTGTGGGATTGTGCCAGCAAACAGGAGCAGAGGACTGCTTGATAAAATAAGATTCTGCTATCATACAAAAGTACAATTTAGACTACTGAGCAAGTTGTTAGTTTTGCATCAAGGACAAGCATATTTATAGTCAGCAATGTCTAATTTGCTCCAAAAAAGTTTCCAAAGGACCTGAAACTCAAGATCGATATGGATTATTTTAGATATTCCCCCCAATCCCTTCACTGGTACTGAATTTGTTTTCAAATATTATCTTCTAAGAGCTGCTTCACTTTTGCTGTGAATGGCAAATATCCACTGTGGAGATGGTTTGGGCAAGAGCATAAAAAAGGTGGATAAGTAAGAATGAACGGCAGAAAAAAGCTAAGACAAAGGAGGTTAGAATGTCTTTTTAATTCTTTTATTGTATTCCTGATGAAATGGAAAATTGCTACTACCTTTCACTAAACACCTTTTGGGCCAGAAAAGTTTTCAACTTCCTAACCAACGCTTCCTGAAACATAAAATGCTTAAAAAACAGGAAAAAAAATCCCTTAATTTGTTTAATATTTCTAGGGCTTTATTCTATTTACACTTAAGAGAAGGAGGAGGAAAAATAGCATAAAAAGGCAATTAGCTTTCAAACAAAGGGAAAAATGTCAAAATATGACATTCAGTTATAAAAATACTGTGTTTGCGGTAGCAAAAGGAAAATCAAACCACATGAGCCGCCAGGACTGGAATGCTGATCCTGCAGCAACCAACATGCTTCCAGGGAAAGGCCAGCAGAAACAAACTACACTGCACACTATGGATTGTCCAATGCAGAGGAAAAATTGTGCAAAGATGAAAAAGTGCTTCCTGACCCTTGCAGCAATCAGCTTACCCCTTGGAGCATGAGATTTGATTACCTTCTTCTCAGTGGGCTCGACCATGAATATCACTGTATACCTTCTAATGCCCAGCACATTCGATTTGATAAAGGGACAGCAAGGTAAGAATTTCTAGATCACTTCAATTGTGCAACCTGGGCAGTAACTGCAATGAGAAATCCATAGCAAAAACACACACAAACAGCATTATAATACATTTGCACTTAGATACTTTCTTTTGAGGAAAAAATCCTGTAAATGAATTTAAGTCTAACAAATCCCATGACAATTAAATTCCCCATGAGAGAAAAGAAAAGAAAAAAAAAAAAAACAAACCACACCAAAACCCCCACAAACCAGTGAAGATGTTTATCTGATAGAAGCTCTAAGACAATCCATATATATGTTTCTAACATGTGGCACATACCCCTGTGGTCTGTCATAAAGCTTGAGTGCAGATTCTTGCAAAAGCCCCTAAACAACCCCCATCCAAACAATCGAATATGAATATTGCCAGCTGAACATCTGTGTCCTGCTTAAAAACACACTGAAAAATGATTGAAGTCTGACATGCCTTAACCAAAGAATAACTTCAGCCATGGCTGATACCATCTTTAGGGTACCGCTCTGTTGGTAGCACTGTCTTTCCTCAGTGCACACAGCATTAATTCATCAGCTGAACAATTTCACCTGAACCTGTATGGAAAGAATGCCACAAGTCTGGGAAGCTGGACCCATTCTCCATAAATCAAGTAACATGGTCAAGTGCCACTTCCCGCCAGGAGTAACAGTTTTAAGGGGTTCTGAGTGTGGAAAAATGTCTCACACTGAGCAGAGCTACAGGGAACTGGGCACTGTAGGCACAGATCAGAGAGCATTAGGGTGACTTATGCAAAATAGTGAGCTCAAATTCTTACTTACCACAAATACTAGGTTTTAATGAACTTCTAATCTCCCATTAAATTTACTGGCACCAGTTCTGGAAGATTAAAGGCCTTCTGGAGCTTGTTTTTAATTTTTACATTTATCTGTAATGTTCCTGTCCCCCAGCAAAGACAGCAGACTGTTATGTGGGTAATCCCTCTTGCCTGAGCATACATGTCATGTACTGAAACTTGAATAAGAGGCAAGGTGGAGGTCACCTTAGCTTCCATAGCTACTAAGGAGGAAATATGAATGGCCTGACCTTTCCTCCTCCTCTTTGTAAACTTGTCAGTGTACCAGGGATGAGTGCTTTACTCCAGAGGGAGAGGAGGATTAACCACTGGGTACCAATGTTCCTGCCTGATGACAGCTCCAGGACACAGAGGACAAGAAGAACACCCTCTTGTTAGGGTATACAAAGGAAGTTATTACTGGATAAAATCAGAATTACCAAAGTGCTCACTAAGATCAGTGCCTGGGCAAGTGCTCATTGAAGATATTCTGGTCTATGCCTTTTTAGCAGCAACGGTAGCACAAGATTAAAATATTTGTAGTTAAATATCCCACTCTTTTCTGATTCAGAGATTTTACTGAAGTGTCTTATGGACATGTTTCATACTAACTTCAATGTTACTAAAGCACTACACCAATCTTCCTCTTAAGACTTAGCTCCTCTACTCTGTAAATCCACCTCTGTAAAGCAGTAACCTTATGCTCAACTCACAGCTTGTATTTGAGCTTTCTTTACTAACACAAGATCTAAACATACACTTAAATGTTTTGCTGAAGAAGAGATGAATTTCCAAGTCATGAACATTTTGGAATCAAAGAATTAAGAAGTCCACTGCCTGGATTTGGAAAAATACAAAAGCAGAAGAGCTGCCATGCCGTTCACACTGTCTTGTGAGTCGTTGCTGGGACAACTGTGTGTTTGAAAGGACTGAAAAGAAATGGTCAAATGTCTTCTTGTTGACCAAAGGTATTTAATACAGCGTAGCAAGGGGAATATAATCAGCATTAAAGTACTATTCATAAATAATGGACAATCTAGCAGCTTTTATCTACTCTGCACTTTAAGAAAGTTTCTACTGCTGAATATTTCATGAGCAAAAGGTCATTTATTGTGGCTTTTAAATTATACAATTCAGGAACTGTTAGAAAAAAAAGTTCTATATTGCAAACAAATAATAGTGAGTTTTGAGTTATCTGAAGAAACATAAATACATATCCTGAAACCTACCACATACAAGCTTATAGGACATATTTGCCCTGAACTGTAACCACAGATTTTTGAAATGTCCAATCCTATGCAGCAATACAGCACTTAATCTCAAGTGAAGAACAAACTGGAACATATATTTTCCTGAGATGTCAGTTCCAGCTTGCATTTCTCAGCAAAATATACTGCTGCTCACAGGTCATTTAAGATGTGCATCTGTGAAGCCATTTCAAGGAATCTGTTTTCTGCACATTACTTTTAAGGTGTATATTATTACAGCCTTTCAAAATCACAATTAGAGCTCCACATAAACCAAAACCATTAAGGAAGCACACCGGCAAACCGGTGAATTGTCAAGATGAGTTAGGGGGAACCTTAGCTCTGCCCCCTGGGAATACAAGGCTACGACACAATCTTATTGCCACATCCAGAGACAGATGCTCTGTGGGTGTAGATCAGCAAGACTTTACAGAAGTCACTCATGTTGCATCTGGTTTGTATCACAGGAGCACCAGTGCCCTTCTCCTTAACCTTTTACCACGTCACACGCCTATGAATGACCACCACGGGAGCCTTGCAGCCTCAATGACATCCAAACAAGTGGCTTCAGAACATTAACAGGAAACATCCCTTAGCCAGGTCTATCCCTGGGGAGCTTTTCAGTTTTCCTTCTAACCACGCACTTCCAAACCATATGACAACTCTACCAAAACCAGAAATCAAACAAAACTCCCCCCAAAAACCAAAATACAGACGCACACACAAAACCAACAAACAACTGAAAAACCAATGCACTTGTCTTATTCACAGTCCCCACTTCTGAGAAACAGGTAAGGAAAAAGTTGAAACATGAAAGGACCTATCTGCAGAAGTTAGAAACAATCAGGACAAGGAGTACCATACATGGCAAATCACCTACATACAGCCCCCTGCAAACAGATAACAAAACTGTCTGTGGCAGAAGAGGTTTATTTATTGAGTGACTTCTTAGGACACAGCAAGCAAGAAGTCTGAGACACCACCTCTAGATCAATCATCTTTCTTAGTAACAAAGTACAGTGCAAGTCCCATGGAGTGACTGGACTATGTACAAAGCCGTGCTTTGGCTTTCAGATATTTTTCTGCGCATTTGTAAAAATAAAATTGATCTTTAGCACTTATTTCAAATAGGCTTACAGCTTTGTTGAGATGATATGTCGCTCCCACATTTACCAGCAGAAAAATTCAGACAGATCTGTCATGCATGATTTGGCATTAGACACCTCAACTGCAGCAGTAAGGTTATTTTAAGGAGTTGTGTCTGCTACAGTCTGAACCTTACACAACACATTATCATTACCACACATCCGAAATAGTTGCTAAACTTTTTATTTATAGACATAGTGAATGCAATCCTTAGTAATTCTGGTTTACTTGGGATGGTATTCAGAAGTAAACATCGTCTCGTTTCTCCAGATCTGTAAATACAAACTCAATTTGGAAGCTGCAAGAAATGCACAGGTTTTATCCTGGCCCATTGCACAGGGACAGCTTTTTCCTTTGGCCAATAAATTCTCTCAAGACACTGCATTTAAAAAAGCTTCAGATCTATCAACAGCCAAATCACACTTTTAAAACAGAGCTTATGATGCCTGTTGCAGGAACAAGAACCAATGATACCTACAGACTTTCTTGCTGCCTTTTACATTGCACTTTTCTCATTTCATGGACTTGAGTGTAAAGGTAAAAGAAAAAGATCTTAGGGGAAAAAATTCAAAAGGAACATGTCTCTGAGGGAAGGAAAGCATCTGAGTTGTACCCCCTGCCGGTGCAACAAGAAAATGAAGCTCGTGGTAGTGCTTGCCAAAACAGACTGCAGCTGGATCCAAAATATTATTGATGGGTAACTGAAGTTTATACTTATCAATAAGAGTTAAACACCAACACTCTAGACTAATGAAGATACAGACATGCTCTTCTGCTTGATAGTATCGAACAATTCGTCAAGGGACTGTAATTGAAGCCAAAGACAGCTTGTTTACTATGTATTAAAATACAGTATTTCATATCACACTGTTAGAGTAAATGATGCATCTATCATCTGGTATTTGGATAGAGCTTTAGATATCTGAGAGAAAATGGGATGTGTCAGTTTAGATGAGCAATCCCAGAAACAATTACTATGCTACTCATATAAAACCAACCTATGAACAAGGTTGTGGAATGGAACAACCATGAAGTCTCCTATACCACATCAACAGATGGGAAAAGAACTGACTCCTCTAGAAATGATGCAACTGCCCTGCTTCATATAGAAGAGAGTCAAAGAATGGGTGTCTGTTTCCCCTGCTCCACCCTCATCCTTGGTATGCCACAAACTAGTGAGAGAGCCAGAAAACAGACACAGCCATTCTGAGTGCCAGTGTTCAACGTGGACCTATACCAAGAAACACTTCTCAGAAGAAAGCCCTTGCATCGAGATAAACTTCAGGTGTCACTGAACCCACTCCATGGTTCTTAGAGGTCAAAGGGGTGAACTTACGCAGCTCTCCTACTTTCAGTATTTCGCACAGCATCTTTGTCAGCTCAATGCTACTTCGGCCAAATGGACACTCATGTTTGTCTTCTCGACTGCTGTTCTCCAGGACAATCTGAAGGCAGAATCAAAACAGAAAAAAATCAATTTGAGGAAACCCATGAGTTGAAACACTGTTCTCCACATTCAACCTTTATGAGATAGACCAGACTGAATTTAGAAAACTGTATGTGGAGGCTCTGCTTCCATAAATCTTAGCCTTCCCTGCAGCTAAATTACCTACATAATTTATGCCATGGCTTCAAATTGAAAGAGAATATGTTTAGATCAGCTATTAGGAAGAAATTCTTTGCTGTGAGGGTGATAAGGCACTGGTACAGGTTGCCAGAGAAGTTGTGGATGCCCCATCCCTGGCAGTGCTCAAGGCCAGGTTGGATGGGGCTTTGAGTAACCTGTCCTAGTGACAGGTGTCCTTGCCCATGGCAGGGAGGTTGTAACTACATGATTTGAAACACCCCTTCCAAACCAAGCTATTCTATGATTCTGTGCCTGAGGCAGTCAGCAACACATAAGTAGTGCTGGTCCATGACCAACTGGGACGTTTTGCCATTGCTATGTAATGTTGCTGTTCTGCACCACCCCTGAGAGAGAGAAACTGAAGTAGAAGCCAAAGAAAAAGTAGTAGTTTAATTTCCAGTTTGCTGGTTAAAGGAAATTAGATACAGTTATTTATAGACATGAACACACCTAGAAGAATCTATAAAATCGAAGTGAGAAAGGATTTGCATAGCTGGATTCACTCTCCAAAGAAGGCTTAAGTGTTAAAAACCAAACTGAAGCTCACGAAGGAAGAAAACGTTCTCATTCTTCTCTCTGTTATGGAAGAAACCTGTGCTCATGTGCAAAACATTTCAGGGAACTAGTACTCTTGTATCAAGCCCCTGAATGCTGTAAAAATGACCCAAGGAGAGCCTTTGCATTCTCTGTTGAGTGAAGTGACATTGTAAAATAAATGGGAGAAAATAACTCCTTGCACCTTTTTATACCCATTAATTTCTGCTGTATCTAATACAGCTGGGCTAAAGTTTTCTCTGGCTCTACAACTAAACAAGAGATTTCACTGCAGATGAAAAAATAAGTTATAAAAATAGTATAGATTTCACTGAAGCAGTGAGCCTGAAAAAAGAACAAAATAGCGGCAGGGAAAAAATGAAATGGTCAAAACAGATTTGGAGTAAGAATTGTTTTTGTAGGACAAACTTTGCCACTTTACAAAAAGAAAAAAATGCATCCTAAACAGCTGCTGCAGAGCCTGGGGATGTGAACAGAAGAAGAAAATGAATTTCAAAGGTAAGAGATTTTGCCAAGCAACAGAGAACCTCAGAGGCTCTCTAAATTTTCTTCATAAACAGGTGTTTAGACATTGCTCTCTGCTTTGCATTCCTTCTTGTGGCCTTAGCTCCCACCTTCATCAGGGGTTTTGTTTGTTTGGCTTTTTTTGTTGGTTGTGGGTTTCATTTGTTTTGTTTTAAATCTTTCCATTTTTACAGCAAAGGAAGCTTTGCAAAAGGCTTCAAGGCTGGAACTTCAAAACTAGGAAGAGAGGTGGAGGAGAGGACCAATGCCAGGAGGAGGGTGCAATACCAGATGCCACTAAAACCTTTCCCTCCTTCCCCAGATATTAGTTTTGACTGTCTCATGTACTGTTACGTGCAGAAGCCTTTCCTGTGAGGCAGGTGAAAGTGGGAAAAGAGCGAAACCCCAAAGGCAAGTAGGAAAGTTACGTTCTTCACACAGCATGCCAAAGCCTCTTCGCCAAACATCTGCTTCAGTCCTACTGTACAAAGGGCAGCCTCTGGCTGATACTCTGCTTCCAGCACACCTTGAGGGAGGTAGAAGGATGGTTACTCTTTGCGTCATGAGAAAGCACGATCACTTGGTTTTGTTTTCCAGTGCTGGTGTTGTTTTTTAAATCACTTACACTTCCCACAAAAGCTTAGCAAAGTCACTAGGGATATGATAAATACTTGACCGCTAAGAATTTTTACGGGCCTTTTCCAAGAGAACAGTGTGAGAATCACGTACAAAAGTCTGCCAAGAAGACTTTTTCTTCTAAAAGCAATTGTTCCATGTCATCTCCGGGTAACAGCTGTACCAAATCAAAGAAACACCCCTGCTATTTTTGTTTTGCGTCGCTGCAGCCACTGTTCGAGGCACATGTGAATATGACTTTGTGTTCTGGATGAGTCATCCTGCTTCAGTCTCTTCCATGGAGGATAGCACTGCATTTCTACACCCAAAAGCAGGGACAACGAGAGAGTAGCACAAGCACAATGTAAAGCTGTGCGTCTCAACACCTCCCTGAGATCTCTTGTTCTTTTTATTACCCTGTTTTATCTCTCACATAATAAAACATAAAATCTGCATACTGGAGCAGGGTGTTGCTTCAACACAGATTTAGATACAGCAGCGAAACACTGGTAATAAAATCAATGGAGAGGCAAATTGAAAGGGCAAGGGGGAGGGAGAGGGAAGCACTCGGATCAGTATTCCTTCTCGCTTCTAGCAAATGCACTTTGTTGAGTTTCACATTAACCCAACGTATTAACATTTCATGAGCACATAAATATTTAATGGTGACACCATCTATGCATATAATGCAAGGCAGAATTACAGCAATCAATAAGAATGCCAGAGAAATAGTTAAGGCACTGTGTATTGCTATACAGCAAATTAAATGGCAATTTGAGTAATCAATATGTAAAGCAGTCTTGAAATGATCCTCAGACACACACGCTGCAAGCATCCATTTTTTTTAGCATTTGCTGTACGAAATAAGGCAGTGCTGCCATGTTACATTTCTTTAAGAAAGGAAGATGGAAGGCCCTTTACTGCATCTAAATATCTGTAGGCAAATTTGACAGATATGGATCTTCCGTATGAAACAGCAACAGTAAAAAGGGAAAAGAAGAAAAAAAAAAAAAAAGAGGTTCTTATAAATACCCAAAGAGAAATCATTCCTAGTCTTGGCAACAGATTTACAACATTCATTATTGTATTTGTAATACTCTTTTCACGACTTCACGACTCATATCCTGTTCCAAAGTAAAATGCTATAAATACAACTGATAAGGGCATGATTTTAATGTTATTTCCTTTATCACTGTGGTTACGGAGGAGAAATAAGCAGGGAATGGACATGTTTACTTCATAAAATGGTGAAAACAATAGCAGGGGAAAAAATATAACACACAGCTCAAGACAGAAAATACTTTTCTGTGTCTATAGAGCACACTCCTGGCTTGATTCACATTTCTATCACAACAGTTATTTTACCATGGAAAGGAAAGTAGTGAGGAAGTTGCAAGCCCACACAACCTTCATTCAAATGAAGGTCTATCATTAATGCTCATTAATGCACCCTATTATCTTCCTCCTCCTCCCCATCACAAATCCACAATGAGTTGCAGGTCCACCAGACATTTCCCAATGAGCAGGTACAGTGGTTAAATTTCACCTGGGAAAAACAATTATTTAAAGGCAGAAACCATGGACATTGCAGGAGAACTCTTGGCACCACAGAATCACAACCATTTTGGTCGGAGAAGACCCTTAAAATCATCAAGTCCAACTATTAACCCAGCACTGATAAGTCCACCACTAAACCTTGTCCCTAAGTGCCTCATCTACATGTCTTTTAAATACCATCAACGATAGTGACTCAACCCTGTTCCAATCTCCCTCTTCCAATCTCCCCTGGCACAGCTTGAGGCCATTTCCACTTGTCCAGTTGTTTGTTCCTTGGGAGAAGAGGCTGATCCCATGCTCACCGCAATCTCCTTTCAGGGAGTTGGAGAGAGCAACATGGTCTCCCCTGAGCCTCAGTTTTTGAAGGCTAAACAACTCCAGTTCCCTCAGCCACTTCTCATCAGACTCATCCTCTAGACCCTTCACCATCTTCATTGCCCTTCTCTCGACCCAGAGAATCTCAACAATAATAAAACGAAAAGAAAATTACCAAGAGAGAACAGCCAGGAAAAGTCTGAGTCATGTTCTTAAAAAAAGAACAAAAAAAAACCAAACCCCCAAAAAAAACCCAAAACAAAAAAATCAACTAAACAGCCATTCAGAAAATGGATGGAAAAAAGAGAAGAAAATTATATCACAGGAAGAATGAGATGAATTGACTCAAAGAAGAGGAGGAAGGAAGAGGTTTGAAAATGTCTTTAAAAATGAAAGGAGGTGAAATTTTTAGGAAATCAGTGTTATCCATTTTCTTGACATTTCTACATATGAAACTCTGCAGCCTATTAAGGCATGGGAATTTGACAGTATTTGTAGTACAGCCCATACAGTTTTTATTTTAAATTACCTATTACATACAGATATATAACTATATATATAGTTATGGAAGTAAATCCAGCTGACAGCTAGTCACAAATGTTCCCCAGAGCTCAATATTTGGGTCCTGTGTAGCATCTTTGTCAATGATTTGAATGAGAGGATCAAGTGCCCCCTCAGTAGGTTCACAGATGACAGCAGGTTGGGCAGGAGTGTCAATCTGCTGGAAGGTAGGAAAGCTCTACAGTGGGATCTTGGCAGATTTGATCAGAGGGAATGGGAGTAGCTGGATGAGGTTCAACAAGATATCCACCAAAGGCATGGCCAGAAAATAAACTTCAAAAATTATTTTAAATTATGATTTTATTTAAATAACTAAAAAAAAGGCAAGATAAAGAAAATAAATATATTAAATATAAATATGTGAAATAAGTAAATAAATAGATTTTAAGTTATTTTAACATTTACAATAAATTGAAGTATCACACCAAGATCAGAGAGGAGTAATGCAAATTATCCAGTAGCAAGAAACACAAACAAGATGCTGACCCCAAAATCAAAAGATTTCCTAACTTTATGGCACTGTTCCTTTACGAGTTTCCATTGAATTATTCATCGAGTCCATCGCTACCTCAGAAGCACAAAATAGACCCTCAGGGAGGCAGTGGACCAAACTAAGGATTTTCCACACTTGACTACCATGAGCTTAAAAGTCTGCATGAGCTTCAGTAATGAAGCTTATACTGCATCTAAGAGTTAATGACTGACAAAAGGCAAAGTTTTCAAGACAGGGATATTCAAGAGCTTCCTCATCAAAACCCAGGAGGCTAAAACCACCAGACAGAAATATTTCTCCTTCACTGGGATGAAATATCGACTTAGCCAGCCCCTTAATCCTTCACATTAAAGATGAAATTGGCTCCAAGTATACTGCCCACAGCAACTGCAGATGTAATTGTCAGATTCCTGAACCAAAATCAGAGCTTGGCAATGGAATAGAGATTCATTATGATTAGGAAGTAAATATAAAACTGAAAGGCAATACTCACTATAGCTGCATCAATACTTCTAATAAATCTCACAGCAGACAATTCAATGAGTGTTGCTGCACTATTAAAAAGAAGCATTTCCACAGACCAATTTTGTAGTACTATCTAAAATGATCCTGTTCTAATAGAGAACAAGTTTTCTAGCACTCTGCTGTAGGTTAATATCAAGAGGTTCAGAGAGCTAGTTAGTAAGGATCATAAAAACCTCCTCAGACCCAAAATGAAATGTCAAGCAACATTTTAATATCCAGAAATTGCAGAGATGCTCTTCTCTTTCTTGACACTGCTTTTCCTTTTCCTAAGCCTCCTCATCACATATAGTAGTTTTCACCACTCCCTTTTCATTTAGATGCTCTGAGAAACAAGTTCTTAGGATATGCTTCCTGAGAAGGGTAAGAGACTCTGCTGCAGTCAGACTCCGTTTCCATCCATCCTTGTCAGCAATTTTCCTTTCTTCCTCAGGCAGCTTGTCATTTGCTTTAGCATCTGCCTTCTTCCAACATCCTTCACACTGCACTGTCCTCTCTGACCCTGTATTTTCAATTTCCCATTCTTCCTCTTTTCCTTATCTCAGTCTTCCTTCACATTTCTAAGCCATTGTAGAAATTTCTCATGCCAAAACAAAATAAAGCAAGTTATTTCTGCCTTCCTTTGGAAGGCACTAGAATTGCAATTGAAACTGAGACTGGAAAGAAGAGCTGAGACCAACTACAGATACCGAAAAATATAAAGGGGACACTGAGAAACACAGATTCTAAGCCATGGCTTACCTGAGGGTCATGTAGTTACAGGACCATGTTAAGGATCAGACACCACGTGTCTGATCTGTGCTTGCCCATACACAACTCAGGGCCAAGATACGGCAAAGCAACCAGGAGACATTATATAACAATATGTAGGTAAGAAGGTGAGTTCAAGCCATCATGGTGACACTACTGACAATGTTTGACTCCACAGCCATAAAACACTTCTAACAGAGACAGCTTACAATTTCCAAAAGTTGTTTCTTTTCTGGAAAATTATGACGTGGTTTTAAGTTTAAAACAAACCTAGTGCCAAAATCACACACTAAATTTGGGCAGTTCTGCAGATGCTCATCCGGCAATAAATTTTTTTCTCATACAAACTCCTTAGGATGAAGCATGACTGTAGTTTTGTTTTTTTTTTAATTTTCCATCAAAAGCTTAATATGCAGTGGTTTGTCCTGAAATAATATGTATATTTCTCTTTTCTTTGCCACTCCATGCAGAACCAACCGAACAATTGTAAAGCAGAGTGGTAAGACCCAAGATGCCATGTCATCATCAGGAGCAGCACCAGGATGTGCTCTTCACTTTCCACAGGCATGGGTTTGTAACAGTGCCTTGGAGTTGATCTGGTCCAGTTTGAAAAATACCAGCCAGGTATTCCTTCTCCTTCCAGGTCCCACACAAATGCAAGAGGGCAATGCCTTCCCTGCAATTCTCTCCTTGCTCACCCCGTGGCAGAGGTGGAAGGCAGGAAACTGCAGTATTTGCAGAATACAGCAAATGCACATCCTTTGGATCAGGACCTCATTTACACAGCAGCTTCTGTACACATGGGAAAGTTTTGGTGTGCTCTGAACAGTGAGAATTGACCTGAGCACATGCAGGACTGTAAGGCTGTTGTGTGTATCCCACTGGGCACACCACACAGGGCTGTGCACAGACTGCCAGGACTGCCTCACAATTCTCTTCCTCACTCAGGACTAACCTAACTCTGTGTTTATGCCGCAACCTGCCACTCCAGGATTTTGCCTCATTACTGTAAAGGGACCCATCCCAGTTCTGCCATCAGTGATGGGAGGCCCTCGGGGTTGTCATGTAAAGCCAAAAAATTGCAAGATGTTTGGAAAGAAATAAAAGGCAGGCAGAAAACACTTAAGATATTTGAGTGGAAGGTAAGAACAGAGAATGGAAAGCTTGGCAGATAAAAGAGAAGAAAATAACACATTAATAGGCTGGGAACCACTGGGCTTAGACAATTAAGTCTCATCTGGAAAACTGCATTCCTTCACAAGACTCACCAGAAAGACTCCAGTAACATGTCACTTTTCTCTCCACCTTCTGCAGAACAGACATAAATTACATCCTTTTTCCTATAATTTCTTGGAGGGGGAGGGAGAAGCATGGCAGAAATCAAGCTCAATTTTATTTCAGAAAATACTGAAATGATATATTGGACTCCTCATAACGAGTAGGCACGAGCAGACATTGTGAATTGGCGGAAGGCTGTGTAGGCAGCCTCCTATACAACAACTGCACGGGTTAGAAAGTGTATGGCAGACAGTCTGCCTGTGACTCAACCCATTTAAGTTCTAAAAGGTCTCTGCAGGATGGCAGCAATCTTCCTGCCTGCATCACCGGCACTTGCAAACAGCACCTGCTCCTCCACTGTGACTTCTGAAAGCTTCCATAGCAAAAGAACTCCCTCCTCAACCTCCCCAAACACAGCAACTCAAGTAGCTGCATGAAGAACCAATTTACCAGCCCAGCAAATGCAGGGGAAAGGAGATTTTTTTTACTACTGACCATAAAGGAGCTCAGCTTCGAATTTTCACGTAATTAAAGTAATTCTTGGTGCAACTGAAATCCGAATGTTGTTTTGATTTGGAATATTTTAATAATTTTTAAAATTTGTTTTAACTGCAGGAACAGAAAATTTAGGGGCATACCACTTACACATCTCTCACAAAAATGTAGCAGCATTGGATCCATTGTAAAACATACCAAGGGGTTAATAAGTCGAACTTTTTGGGAGGGATTATAACACTGCTTTCCCTCCCTGATGAAAATATTCTATACTGAAAATTTTACATGTAATATCTAAGAAATATTTGAATGAAATAGATAAAATCAGTGGAAAAAGGGATAAACATTCTCTTCTGCAGATGCGACTTCAATTTCAGGCTACAGTAAGATGATATTTTTTCCAAGAAATACTTACTTCTTCCTACACAGACGAAGAGCTGTTAATCTAATGGCAAAGAAATTGGGCCCAAACTTGGGCAGCCAGCAGGGAAGAACCCAAAGTAGGTGGCTAGCCAATGCTCAGACCCAGAGCTGCTAACTTTATTTGCTCTTTCTGCCTGAAGCACCAATCCTTTGTGCTTAAACAAAATGACAAGACCTAGTATGTGCCTTCTCAAGGCAGAATCTTATCCCAAAGCAGCAGTGAGTCCTGCTGGAACATAGCTGGTGAGAAACACAGGAGAAACATACAGACAAGTCACCAACTTGGCAGCCATCAAAAGCAAATTTATTAGAATGAGAAATGTGAATCCCACCAGATGCATCATCATATAGGACTGCTTTGTGACTCAGCTGGCAAATTCAATAACCTCAAAGCAAAATCCTGCACTCCTTCCTAGATATACCACCAGAAGTTATCACTATAGTGAGGAAAATGTAAAATAAGGGAATATTTCAAGGGCAGTGCATTACAAACTATGGTGTAGCTGCTGTAAAGCCAGTCTACCCAATGGCATCTGCTCTTCCTGCCTGGAAACAGTGTTGAGTTAGCAAAGATCCAAAGATCCAAGATGAATGGCTCCCAACAGGAGCAGCAGCTTTGATTTTGCTGCCTGCTATCAAGAATGCCTGAATGAACACTAACTTCACATACAGGAGTCAGCTTATCAAAATTGCAAAGCTGGTGTCTCCAGAGAAGCATCCCAGGCACAAACATGGCACATTTAAACACGGGCCAAAAAGTACCAGTTTTTACTTTTTGGATTACAAATAGAAGGAGTGCTCACTTTGGTTCCTTTAGCTTACACTTTGCGCCAAATTAAGAATGTATAGTTATTTTACGTCAATATTAGCAATCACTGAAGCGTATGTGTACAAAAACCCCAAACCAAACCAAACCCAGGGAAATGAATGAACAAGCATGTATGCATACAAAATATTTCAGTTTCATATATTTATACTTCTCTCCTGTTTGTGTTTTGAAAACAAAACGGATCTGAATAGCCTTGCACCACAAATTCTTGAACAAAGCACCAATAAATGAAAATAGTAATAGCAAAGGTTGCATAACAGTATTTCCATGGAAAAGTTTTTCCTCAGACCTTCTTTATACTCAGAAAAGTTTCAAAGGCACACTGCTACAAGTTCCCAGCAAGAAAATTGTCAAGATGTCTGTACTGAATAAAGTCTGTCTTAAAGGTAACTTATAATTTTATTTTTTAAAATTAGTAGAATGTAAAGCTGAAGTAGTTTTGGAAAGGAGCAAATTGAAACCAGAGAGGACACATGACTTGTCTGCTACAAAAGAACAAAAAAATAATTATCTGTCACAAAGCTTTATTCCAATCATTTTCTTCACTGTTAACTTTAATTATACACTCTGACTGTCCTGTAATTATGGAGCTTGGGAAGCTGCCAATTATTTTCCGTGGAAAACTTAAAAATTTCTTTCAGAGATTCAACATTACTTCCATCAATGTATTCCAAACACTATGTCATCACCTTCTAAAAGCCAAGCCTCTGATGATAGTGATTGATTATTTAAGTGGAACATGAAAAAAACCAGAGTATATCAGTCACTTGATAGCACCAGACAATTAATTAAGATAGAGAAAGAAAAGATAAGTCAACAGGAAACAAATTCAATAGGAAACGTTTTTAAAAACCTAAATGATAGCTAATGACAACATGCAGTGAAAGAAAACATGTTTGCTTTTTTCCTGTTCGCTAAAGAACCTTTTTGCTGGAGGCTCCAGTCATATTGTATAGCAAACAAAAACCTGAGATTCAAAATCTGTTAAACTCAAAGTCTATATAAACACTGTGTTTATCTGAAGGGAGACAGCAAGCAAAGAAAACATATTACTGCAATTTCAGTATGCAACAGGAAAAAGGTGAATGAGAGTAGTGGAGTGTGGATAAGTAGGGAAAAAAGAATAAGGAGGAAAAAAGAGAAAAAATTGTGATTGTTTTCTCCTTCACTGTGTGACACCCATATTTTCACCCTGAAATGCTTTTTGCTTTCAAGATGCAGAGTTACCTGTCTGCTCCACTGTCTTCACATCCATGTTCTTCAACAAATTGCAATTGTATTTACTCTTCCTACCTCTAGTTTGCTAAAGTACATTACTTTTCTACCTGTCTTTGAAGCCCCATTGCCAGCCCCCAAAAGGGCACTTGAGTTTCAGAACATTCTTCCCACCTAACTAATCCCTATATTATGCAAATTCCTCCTGAGCAGAATCATTTACAAGTGGCAGAACAAGGAATGAAAAGGGAAAAGATTACTTATTGACTGTATTCTCTTCTAACTTCTGCTTATCCATTATTTTCATTAATACAGGAAGATAACCTAACTAAGGGTCACAGAGCTGGAGAATCCTAAGAAAGTGGCAGGTCAGGCTGAAGGGAATTGTGCTGCCCATTAAAATGTGCTGCCCATTAAAATGCACCACTGCCAATACACTCAGTAAAGCCATTATGACTTCCTTATAGCATCTCTGCTTAATACACCACCTTAATTCTGTCAGGGAAAACATCATATATTCCAAGTTGGTTTCAAACAAACTCTGGTTTTCAGACTCAATTTCTAATTACTGCATAGAAAAGATGCTATCTCATTTTGGGGCTTAGGCATTAATCCATGGCACAGGAATCAACTGTATTGCAAAGGGCCAAGTTGAAAATAATCTCTCCTCCTAGGAACCCAAATATTTCCTAGTATCAACAATGAAAAAAGAGAAGAGCTTGTGTTAAACAAGTTGCTCAGTATGCAAGTGGTATTTGTATAGCTAACAAATTCTTGTGGAAACTTCAGCTTGACCACAGGAGAAATTTTGTTAGGGCACAGGAATAGAAATATATCTGATAAAATAAGTAAGGTCAAGAGGCTGTACAAGCAGAGCAAAGTGGTGTTGTGGGAGCTTTGGGAGCCAAAGGCCATGAAGGAAAGGTAATGTCACACGTAAAATAAGGAACTCAAAAGAGAAACAGGCATGTCAGAGCCCACAGGAAACTACTGTACACCAGCCAGTAAGTCAAGGAGGTGAACAGACAGAAATCAGGTGTCTTTGGCAATCAACAACCATCAGTGCTGCAGGAGCCGCACACCACCACTCATCTCAGAAGGGTTCGTATCTCACCAGCAACGCAAGGACGAACGCTAAGCAGAACTCTTCAGGAGTGGTGCACAGGCTAACACACTCCCAAAGCGTGGTGCCAGTTCCCCAAGCAGCTTTAGGCAAGCAATTGAATCTGAGAGTAAGGCACTTCTGGTGTACATGTACTCTTTCTTAGAAGGGAAATACACGAGGCACTCAGGCACCCTCATAACAGGAACCATAAGGGAATAAAAACGGGCATCTCGAAACAACAGCTCTCAGTAACGCAGCAGCAAAAATACTGCATCATAGAAACAATGCTGAGCCAGAAACAAGGTCCTTCCTAAGGAATGGCTAATTACATGCTTCACAACACCCAATTTTTGAGACAGCATTTGTAGTGTGAAAATGAAAAATAAGAAAAAATTGAGAGATGTCAAGGGAAGTCCTATTTCAATAGAATTTCTGTCCTCTAAATTTTTTCAGGCTTTTTAAAACACGGTTGGCTCATTTGGAAACACTGTCTGACTCTGCTAAGTATATTCTCTAACCTTAGAATTTTCAGAAGAAGCCTGTGAAGTAGCACAGTCCAGATCTTACCAAATTTTAATGAGAAACAGTAATCAAGTCTTTTTTTAATAAACAAAAAACCTGTTCAGCATAATTTATTCAGAAAACATACTTTTTGTCCAGTAGGTGAAACAGCCCCTGAGGGGCTTATAGGGACTGATAAATATTGTTGTATTGCATATTATCACAGTGTCTTTTTTGAGAGTTATTACTAGATTCAGACTGAGGAGAATTCTACAATCTTGTGGTCTACTATTATACCCATGGATATGGGGTATAATATATATCCCTTCACAAACCTGTTAGAACTTCGACACCAATCTATTTTGAACAAAAACCAGATGATGTCTATGAAAAGCACACTCAACTCTTAGTGGAAATGATTGGTGTGTCTACGGTATCCTTGCTATACACAATCTTCTTTAAGCAGGTTTGCATGTGCACTTTCCCTGGGGAGTTAAACCATCCCTGTGATCCCCAGACACTGGTTTTGTGGACTATCCTTTACTCCCATCCATGCTTGCTAAGTTTATGCTTGGCAAATACTTGATTTCAGTAAAGTTCAGGAATACCTTCAGAGGCAGGTATTATTCAGCTGTATGCCTCTTCTTGTAAGGATGCAACACTTAACTTGCTCTAACTACCCTTGAAATAACAAATATAGGAAGTGGAGAGGGCAGGGGCAGGAATGGGTTATGCAAGTGACTTGTGTTTTGTAGGTATTTTACTCTGAGCATGACATCACCTACAGCAGTAGTTTTAGAGGAAACATCTTAACTCTGAGGACACTGCCAACTCAGTCACCTTTTGAGACGTTCACTCATCAAAGCCTCCTTTCCACAAAAAACCCTGACAGTTTTTGGTAGATTTAGAGCAGGCCAGAGAATTCTACATCATCACTAATTTCTGAGCTTGTCATCATCCATTATGCACCTGACAAAGGCACAAGCTCATTTCCCTTCTCTTTGCAGGCTTAAGCAAAAAGTAGTATTTGCAAAACATAATATCTCAAATATTTGACTCAGCAATGACAGACCAGATGTACAGCTTTCTCCCAAAGCTTTTACAGACTTATGTCACATTTTAGTGTCATCTGGTTTGCCCTCCTTGAGTTTGTTGTTAATGGTACCAGGATTTTGAACCTCCTCTTCAAAGTCAGCTGCAAACAGTGCAGAGAACAGGCAACCACAAAGATCTCAAGGCCAAGAAGAAGCCTTACTCGTATGTAAGCATCCTGGTGATGTTTAGCGAAGTACAGCATGTTGTCAAGGGCTAGCATTCCTGGAGGGGTCTGCGTGAAATCCATCGCTGGGTTTACATGGTTCTGTAAAAAGAGAGCAAGATCACTCAATTAGCATCTTTACAAAAGCTATCAGCCACCCAGTGATGAGCTCCATGTTAGCATGACGTGGCAAAAGAGTCCAGAAACAGAAAACTCTCAATGAGGAAACTTAAAACCAAAATGCAAACGCTATGAGGCTGGCATGTCAGTGATTCACTAAGGAATGGAGTTTCCCAAAGGTTGAAAGTTTTAGAAGCACAGATCTCCAAGTCTTTCATGGCAGATAGACTCCTTGGTGGTACTGCAGACTAAAAGTATGTGAAAATACAGATATTTGAGCAGACACCAAACCACCTCTTTATACAACTGCTATGGAACGATTTCAAATAAGCCATAAAATGGAGACAAGAACTACCAGGGTAAATAGCTATATTAAGTCTATGGGATTATGTGAGGACAAAGGGCCTCAGAGAAAACTGTCTGAAATCAAACAGATTCACCTTGTGGAATTCAGGTGCATTTTTTTTTGTTACATTCTGAATCTATTGATTTCAATTACAGAATTAATGAATGAACATACCAAAATGTAACCAGAACTTGTTAGCTTCCACACGCACCTACATATCTCAAATGTCCAGTTTCACACACTACATGAAAAAATACACTTGCTGAAAATATTCATTAACCCAGCTGATCTTTTGATTGGAGGGAATTAAATGTACATTTGAATAAGTTTTAGGTAGTTCATTGTTTAGTCACGAACATTTGCCTGACTTCACCACAGAAGCTGCTCAGAAATACAAAGACCCAATAGTATGTCTCCATCAAAAAATGCCTCTCTTCTGCTATGCTCTTTTATCAGCATCACCTTTGCAATCTCCCCTGCTCCACTCATCATTCTGACACAGAAAGATTTCCCTAGCTGCTTTGCAATGGCATCTCTATTCTGCAAAACCCAGCTGACAGACTCTAAAAGTGCATTTACTACAGAAAACTGGCAAAGATCAGCACACATTTCTTCCATTAGTGTGTTTCTGCAGTGTGCTCAGGGTCTGATCCACCCACCTCACTGATAAAAGAATAGGTTTTACTACTTTTCCCTCTGTTGAGTCTGTCAGGCCATGAAGTGATAGGAATGTGAGATTCCACTTTCTTGCCCACTTTATCTTTATATGTATGATAGGTTAGTTTTAGCTAGTCAATAATTCATAGTCACATAAAAGATTAGAAACAGTAGAAAGAAAAAATATACATTAAGATGCCTGCTATGACTTCAAAAGTAGACAGAAATAGTAGGCTTAAGATGGCATGAACAATCTGTTGACTGGACATTTCCAGCTTCAGAGAACCAGTGTACAAGCAAAACAATCATAGGCTCATTAATTGGCAATAGGGGATCAAGAGGATGTCTGGAATCTTAGATTTTGTACAGAAATATCTACGCAGCAGGTATTGCAGAAGGGTGGTAGGAGTCTAAGGCAGGAAGACAATGGCTTACTGAGTTGTATTTTCCAAAAACTCCTCTTTTTTAAGCTGTTTGTTTTCACTTTCATCTGTTCATCTGAACGATGGACAAAAGCCCTTCAGGGCTATTTCCCAACTCAACCTTTCATCTTCCACACTGATGCATTTATCAGTATAAAACTGCTTCACAAGCCCAACAGACTTCAGCTTCTGGGAGGAGAAAACTTCCCTTTCTACAGTTTTCAAACATTTCAAAGGGTGCATTTCAAGGGAGGTTGAATCTGGCAGACACACAAATGTCCATCTGTCTGTCCCCCAAGGCAGCATAACTATCTACGCCACTCCTTTTATGCAACTCCCTTCATTTTGACCATAAAGCACACATCCTGAGGATCACCATTCAATGCCCAGCTGTGTCATGAGGTACATTTTCCTGGGAAAGATGCTGAGAACCAGAGGAAGCAGCAGGCAAAAGAGAAGCCTACTGCACCAGCTTTACAATGCCTTTTGTAAGCAGAACTTCAGCGTAGGGCTAAACATACACTCTTGGCTCTCATGCTATAGCACAGGTAGGGTACACTTGGATAAATACCTGACAAGCAGAGAGTATCAAGAATCATCTACTTTTCTCCAGTTATTAAAATACTAGTCCTCATTTCACCGGTATTTACAACATTAAAATAAAAGCAGCACACTGAAATAGAAAGGCTGACCTACTGCTGCTTGAATAATTCTTTCCTTCATCCCATTCTACATCTCAAATTTTATAGAAACAAAATACAGTCAAAGCATGAAAAATCTCATCATATTTAGGAAGGGTAACTCATTTTGTCTCTTATTATTACTATTGGTTCTATGTTCAACCAGAAAAGCGACCTCTCCATCACTTCTTACTTTTTCTCCAAGCCAAGCCTATAAACCCAACTATCTTTAGTTGTTTGTTTTAAAAGTTTCTGGATCCCAGGATAACTAAGGCTTGACCTTCAGCTCTGTTAAGTCAAATAACTGGAGCTGATAATAGCTGAGGATCCACAAGACAGTTCTGGCACGTGGAAGATGACATATTTATCTTCAATTATTCTTTAAATTCCAAAGGAATGTCAGACACTTTGTTTCCTTCCTTCTTCCTCCCTCCCCATAAACCCATCATTTTCGTAACATGCTGAATGTTGGTGGTTGAAATGTTAACTTATTAAGAGTGGCTATGGAATGAGATACAAAGCTAAATGATCTAAAATGTTGTAGTGAATAATTCAGAAGTATGCAAACAACCCTACTTACAACATAATTTATGAAATACACAGAATACAGTGCTTCAGGCATATTTGTTGCATCTGTTTAGTACAAAATCTATGGCATTTTTCTCTTTACAGAGAGCAAAGAGTACGAAATACAAATGGAACAGATTTGTTGCCTCAAATTTTTCAGATAATTTTTTATTTTTCTCCACTAGGCGGAGTAATATCTGCGCATCTCTCAGCTCCAGCATCTCAGCAGTATTTAACCACTTACACTCTTATTCCATACACATGAATATACCAAAA
Source organism: Dendrocincla tyrannina (assembly GCA_035047865.1). NCBI lineage: Eukaryota > Metazoa > Chordata > Aves > Passeriformes > Dendrocolaptidae > Dendrocincla > Dendrocincla tyrannina. The sequence goes on from JAWWMP010000081.1 coordinate 46,579,984, forward strand.
GCATCAAGAATTTGTTAACCGACGTAACAGAATACTGTGGAAACAAATATGCATGCTTTTGGGCAAGATGTAACCCAAAATTTTTTTAAAAAATAAAATTAAAAAAATCATGTGGCATGTTGCACAAGATGACATCTATTCTGGCTAAATCCCAGCGCAGTAATTATATTCAGACAACCTCACGCAGCCCTAGCTGTGTAAAGCTTTCTTCTCTGTCCTGAGTGGCTTTCCCTGTCTCACTTTTGGCAATCTCTGAGGAACGTATAGATTTCAGTCATAAGAAAGTGTCCAGCACAGCAATGGTGTGCTGTCTGTAACAACTAATGGAATAAGTACTGCTCGTTCCTTGTATTATTCCTAACAACAGTATCTTCCACTTGAATATGCCAAAGCACAGAAACCACTTATTTCCCTGTGTTCCCAGGCCATTAACATACAAATTTCTTTCTGTCTTGACAGATATTGACAGCTTATCGCAGACTTTGCACCAGTGCTACATGCAGCCATGTAAATCAATTTACATGCTAGTTTGTCCTGAAAGCAGCCTGGATTAGGTGCTAGAGCCAATAATAGCTGTTTTCCCAATCCCAAAGGAGCTCAGGGGAAACCCTCTTCTGTATGCCTCACTTCTGTAGGGTGGCATGACAAAACACATCAGGAGTTTCCAGGGAAGAATCAGGACGGTAAAAGAACTGGTGACAGAAGAACTTCTGAACATCTGAAGACTCCAGTTTAAATGGTGACACTCTAAAGTGAACCCTCTCAAAACTGGTCATATTTTTTTCCTCCAGAAAAAATGAACAATCTGTCTCCAAAGATAACACCAGGGTCAGCAATTTCTTTCTTCCATCTTCAATTACTTGCTTAGTCATTTTCTTCTTCCTTTTAAATCCAAACCATGATTCTTTGGGCTAGAAAGGAAAGCAATCACCTACCTGGTTCTACAGCACCTACACAAAAACTTTCCCTGGATAAAATGAGGAAATCATAGTAGTACTACATGGATGTTTGTTCCTAAGAACTCAGGACCAGGAGAGTGGGAACTTTTTGAGTTATATTCACAGTGAATTATGAATTGATAACTTAATACTGGAAGCATCAACGAGCACACAACCTCACCATTTAGCCCTTCCCTAAATAAACCTAAAGTTTTACATGCAAAATGTTCCCATCTGTTCATTTACACAAGAATTACAAATACTTACATTGAAAAAAGTAAAAAAAAAAAGACCAAAGCAAAAAACAACAACATTTCTGAGGATTTCTTTAACAGCACTATATTCAAAGAGATGATGATGATGCACACAAATTCCATCATCCCATTTAATGAGATATAAGAGCGACTTGGGAATTTTCAACCTTTATGTATTCAATGAAAGCAAGAACTAACAGATTTGTTTTTGTCTTGATAACTCTTTAAATATGCAAATGTGCGTATTTTTTGCTTCCAAAGCCTATTTTTTTAATTTTACAACAGAATTCTATGATAGAATGAAAATGTATCTAGAGGATCCCTGAATTACAAATATATATATAAATAAATATAACCACTGTGTGACTCAAGTGAGAAGCATCCAAAGCTCACCAACTGCTGTATCTTTGAAAGAATATGAGGAAAATCATTTAAGATACTTTCAGTGCAAGTCATTTAAATCACATTCCCACCACCCCACCACACATAAAGATCTCCAGTGTATTTCTACTGGATATAGTTCTCATGAAGACTTACAAACTATATTTGCATACAATGATGATAGTTTGTTCTTTAACTATCATATTTCTAGCTCTCCCCAGCTTGGTGTTGAGGCAAATATTTGGCCATTTCTACCTGCATAAGCTTTGATATTTTTGTTGCCATTTTTGTGACAGCTTTGCAATACATATTATTAGACTACAAATGTTACCCCCTGATAATAAAACTCATTTCAATTTATGTAACATGTTAAGCAACAGACTTGCTGGATCAAGTTTGACCTCACCAGTATGAAACTGGCCTTCTTAATTGTAGAGAAAATCTGCACATAATTTGCTCCATAAAAGATAAAACAAATAACATTATTTGGCTACTGTATTCCCTTAATTCACTGAGCTACTATGTAATCTAACATAAAGCACCACAGAGTTCTATCCAAGTCACCACCAGAAATCTGTCCCAGTCATGAAAGGATGCTATGGTGGTCAAAACTGCAAAAATCTAAATGCTAGGGTGGTGCAATTAAATCAGCTAAAATCATCAGATAAAACGTAACGGGCATGTCAAAAGACAAGCACTACAAACTTTCAGTCATGAATAAATTACATGTTATAAAGCAAGACAAAGACCTCTT
>JAWWMP010000081.1:46589156-46637810 GCA_035047865.1 Dendrocincla tyrannina
GGGTGTTTTTTTGCTATAATTTTGCTTTTCTCTCTTTTTTTTTTTTTTTTTTTTTTTTTTTTTAGGAAACAAGTCCCTTTTCAGGCTGAATTATGTCCATAGATTCAGAAAATTGAAATCATCTGTTCATTTATATGTCCCTCGTCTTCCATTCTGTTTTTTTTTTTCCTTGTACTTCATGTAATTTGTTCACCTTTCTAATACAGGTTTCAGCACCTTTCGTGGCTGCTCTGTCAGAGGTCCATCAAGCAGCAATGTTCACAGAAACATTAGGGAAGCAAGATGCCAAAACAAATGGAAACTTGAGAAAAATGTTTAAATTATGGGTAAATCTGGTTGTGCCACCTTCAGTTCAGGTTGTCTGACACTTTCCATTTTTAGGCTTTAGTTTCTGATACTTTATAATCATTTTAACTGTTAGAACAGAATGTGGAACCTTTTCTTTCAGTTCAAAAGCCTTAGCAAATTACTTGACCATTTTCAGACATCTTTTATTAAGCACTGCATAGCTCTTATTAAATCAGTTTTTACATAGCTGTTTTCAAGAAACCCCAGCCCATTCATGCCATGCAAGAAAAACTTGCTCTTGTGTCAGTCTTGAAATTCCTTTTGAACACAGCCCAACATCTGGCTGCATTATAAATGCTCAGGAGTAACTGAATTTAACAAATCTCTGCTAAACACAGGCTTTCTTCTGAAAATGCTGCCTGTCCTGAGCATTTCCTGGCCTGTCCCCATCTCCCATGCTCAGAGAAAAAAGCAAACCAGCAGAGGAGTGGAAAGAGAATGTGAATAGGACAGACGGAAAAGTGAGAGGTGAGAGTCAAAGTCAGGAGTCTGGAAGTAGAAAGGCTTACAAAAAGAAGAAGCACAAGAGTGGTAGGGCAGAAAACAAGGCAGATGGGAAGGAAAACTACAATTATCAGCCGGCGGGCTGAACAAGAGACAAAGATCATGACAGAAATGCACAGCAAAGTGCAAAGCAGCAGAAATGCACAGGCAGATAAAATAAGCACTGCATATGCATGTAATTAAACAGGACAAAGAATAAGGGAATGAATTAAGGCTTTGATGCCTATCTTATTTCTGCCTTTTCTTAAAACAATTCAAGTTCGCTGCTCTTCTAGTACAATGTGGTGCTGCACTTCTGGTGCAAACAGTATTAATAAAGTACACAAGTATTTCAAGCATTTACATCAGTTTAGGTGTTCTCATTGCTTTAAGATCAGTATTACTTGAGGTTCTTGGTTGTTATCCCCAGGGATCTTGTGATATTCCTCTACTCAGCAACAGGATTATAGAGATAAATGTTACTCTCTGAAAACAGAAATGACAGGATTGGTCCTCAGGATCTGATTTGTTTCAAACACTTCCAAAGAAGCATTTACAAAAACAAAAGCAGTCACATGCCACTAACTTTGTCTCTTTACTTAAAAGATGATTAAATACTGAAAGCGACAGTCACTACACAACTACACTCTTTCATAGCACCTAGAAATGAATGTCTATGATTAGTTTTCATCTTCTAAAACTTACCCTGAAGAATAAATCAGTAATGGTTTATTTCTAAATTAACCGCTGAGAAATTTCAGCTTCAAAACGAAATAGAATGGAGAACGAAGCTGGCAAACAATGGAGAAGAGCAACCTCTAGTGGTCCTAAAGGTAAAAGTGAGAGGAGAAATCTTATCTATATTCCTGTCTTATCCCACTGGTCCAGCATAAGTGAATTTCAGCGGAAAAGGGCAGGGCATGGGTTTTTTTGTCTTGCTCATATCATCAGCAAATTTAAATCTGTCAAATAAAAAGATACTCAAATCTACAAACCATGTATTACAATGAAAGAAGAAGGGAAGATTCTCCTTTCTGGTGGAGTGTCATAAGACATGGGTTTTGCTGTGCTGAATGGCACTTAATTATTAGCTATCATTATTAAATGGCAAAGTGCTTTACTTTAGAGTGAGCCATTGTTACATACAGAAATATGGCAACCGACCTGAGGGTTTGGCACTTCTGTTTTGAGGCAAAGCAGCCTCAGCCACTGAACATCTGAATAGCTCAGCAAAAGAAAATCTTCTCCGAGGTTTTTGTGGGTTTTTTTTCACTAGCAACAAGTGATTTCACAAGTTTTGAAACAGTAGATAGAGAAAGAGAGAGTTGTAGGAGTAGGAAGAGCGGAGGATGGAAAACTACTAATAGCTTTCAGTAGTACAGACAATCTGTCATCTATGCTGTTCTACCATACACCAACTATTAAATCTTATCAATTTAAAAAGGATCAGATCTAGATCAGCACATGTAGAGTGTTATTCTTAAAATGTTCCTTTGCCACAGCCAAAGCCAAGAAGAGAATCTGAATGTAAGAAAGCATTACTGTTATTATAGTTGAAATGCTTTCCCAAAGGATAAAAACACCTATGATCACTGCATAATATCACCAACTGGAGGAAACAACAGGGAGGTGTGAACAAAATAGCTGAAAATTACTCTTCATGACCTTTGTGATAAGTTTTTCAGCATTCAACACCAGTTCAGACTTCAGCCTCAAATCACAAAACTTCAGCTTCCTGTTCAGGGCTTTCCCAGTCCTACAACTTATAATATTATAAGACTTCAAACACTCGGGTCTTCATCTTTTAGGAGGAAAAAGGGTCACCATCCTCAGGTCTTCAACAAAAATAGCTAAGTAAATGCACTAGTCGGGGTCTGCTTTGTCCATATCCCTCTCACGCTCCCTCCTAGGAAAGTTTTATCCTCCCTAGACAGGCAGACTGCTACCATTAATGCAGATGACTGGCTGGAACAAAGGGGCTTCAGAGATCTAGCTGACATTAGTAACTCCATTGAATATAAGGACTATTCATACTCCTGCAGGGCCTGGCATCCCAATCCCATCAGGATCTTGCTCCAGTTTTACATTTTCTTAAAGCCCAACTCAATCTACTGCTTAATTGACTACCACTAATCCACACCATGCAAATTACCCAGAATTGTGCACTGCCCATTCACTGCCTGACTTCACTCTGGCTCTTTAATTTCTACCAGTTTATAATCTATAAAGTATATAATCTGCACAGGATTAATTATTATCACACAGCAATCTAAGTATTGATCTGCTGTCTTTCTATCAATGCAAATCTGAACTTTCTTTTAATACACTCACACCATCCCCAGTAAAGATGTGACTCAAATCTGTGGTCAAATAATTTATTGTTCAGAGCAGGTTACAATAAATCCACAGTTTAAGTTAAATTCTTCAAAACTAGCACACAATTATTTCACAGCCCAGAATAATAAGCAAAAAGTAACACCATATCTCTAGAAAAAAAAAATTAATCTATGTTTGAACTACTCCAGTCAGAACCCCACACACAATGTTAAAAAAATGAAAAGGAAAGCATTTTGTCTATAGATCATTTAAGAGGTGGGGCTCGTAGTGCTGACATTACAATTGCCCAACACTTCCCATTACTAGATACTGTTCCCAGTTTTTAACATCTTGGCAACTGAAATTCTTCACACTGAGGCAAATATTAGTATTTGGACCATGTAGGTAAACCTAATCCATCCATTTCTCATAATAAAGCACAGGGAAAATGCAATTTGTGTCTGCCTTTAGAAAGTCCTGACAACTTTCAGTGCAAGGGCTGGAAACGAGAGCCAGCTGACTGAGCAGGCTTCATATTGATGGAGGAACAAAGAAGGCAGGAAGTGGAGGAAGGGAGACAAGGAAAAATCCAGAGGAGAACCACATCACAAGGAGGGAGTGAGGTTTAAAAGAAAGGAAATTCAGGGACTAAATGAATGAGGCAATGGCGATTGGCACTCAGACATGCTGGAAGGAGACACATCCAAATGGAGGTCGAAAGAGCTCAAGAGGAGTGGGAAGTGAAAAACCAAGACTGGAGGAAGAAATGGAGAGAGAAAAGCCATTGGAGGTAAGGAGCTGGAAAGCAAAGTGAGATACCACAGCAAAGAGACAACAGAATACAGGCAATGGAGAGCCTCCAAAAAAACAAGGCTCAGCAAGTAAGCCCAGGAACAGCCTAAAGACATAGCAAAACACAAAAGTGGTGTAGTGTGACAGCCTTGGCCAGCAGCCACACACACCCCCAACTGCTCACCTCCTCCCCATTCTCAGCAGAGCAAGAGAGGAAAAGGATGGATAGAAATAAGGACCAGGAGATGGTTTACCAGTTACCATCATGGGCAAAACAGACTTGACTTGAATGAAGTCCATTCAACTCACTGCCAGTCAAAATAGATTTGAGTAGTGAAAAACAAATATTAAAACAATGCCTTCTCCTCACACTTTTCCAAAGCTTAACTTTAATCCTTCACTCTCAAATCCTGGGGCAGGGGTGGGGATACAGATGGAGCAAGGCATGAGAATGAGGGAGGGGGACAAAAAGCTTCCAAGTGAGCATGAGGAAATTACATGCACCAGAGGTCTACTGGATAGGTTGAAGAGGACAGCAATTAAAGGCTGGAGTTTTCCCAACACTTGCTGCAGTCATCTCTTGCAGGCAATGATTACAAGCTACTAATTACATTATTACCAATTATTTCCCTGATAACCTCCTATTTTCAGCACAGAGAAGGGACTTTCTCTGGGTAATACATCACGACCTGAAGGAGGTTACTGCGCACAATCATTTTAATTTGTCAAAGGATACAAATATTCAGTCATACAGAAGATGGGCAGAGAAGGGTTTCCATTTGAGACAGCTGCAGGAAAAAATATACAGGACGAAGCAGAATGGATGCAGGGGGAATAAATCATGCTGGGTAGTTATCCAGGCAGCTCCTGTCTTTGTCTTCTGTTATTCTTGGCCACAGCAACCTAAGGACTCTCCATTCCACATAGTGAATGATTAAGTTTAACCTGCTCTGGAGCAAAACCTCCTGGCTCACTACAGTCTGACACATAAATATGTCATGCTTGCAAAAGTACTCCCCATTTGCTGGTGGAACAGAGATAAACTAAACATGAGGCCAAGCAACAGATCTGGCCTGGTGAGAAAGCTAGACCTAAGGACAAGCAGACTTTAAGAGAGACTGCAGGACAGGTGATGTACAAGACAGTCACCAACTCATTTTCGAAATACCTTGATTTGATACACTCAGCTCTGCAGGCAGCAACACTCGCACAGGTTTAACAAAAGCCATGCACTGAGGAAATCAGCAGGTGTTCCAAAAAAAAAAAATAGTCCTGAGAGCGTATTTCTTTAGCTAGAAAATTCGAGAGGAGAAAATATTCCCTTCACCCCTAAATGGGCAACACTATCCCTAGGCTTCAGCCAATGAAGTATTCAAAGAGACAATGAGAAGCACCACAGAAGAACCCATGAGAAAACTGAATAGTTCTTATCTTCAGAGCGCTACTTGGTTGTGCTGTAAAACAAGGGATTTTTTAAGACAAAAGATGAAACAGAGGATTGGCTCATCAGGGACATGAAGAAGGAAAAAAAATACAAGTGTGGAAGAAATCCCAGAAGCTCCTCAGGTCCACACCCTGCCAAAGGCATGCTTTAGCTATTCTCAACTATTTTTGAAGTTTCTTTCCAGAGATCTCTACAAATCCTCCAAATTATCTATTCTGCTTCTGTGCCTTCTCATACTAGAAAGCTTTTGCAATGTCTAACAAATCAGCTATGTGGCTTTTTAAGTCATCCATCTATATATTCATGTCTCCTGTCAGACTCCTCTAAGCAACCTTGGTAGTTGGGACTTTTATCATATAGTCCTCATGTGTTTGTTTCCTAGATCCACCACTGTGAAACATATCATACAAACCTTTTTATAAGGGATTGAGCTCCATCTTTAAACTAGAAGCAAGCTTTGACCCCAATGTTCAAACGAAAAATCTTTCCCATAAATGGATTGCCATCACTGCCTTTTAGCCTACATGTATTTTTCTGCCTCTCAGCACTTTTACACTTAAGACTTTCACAGCATCCAGCCTGATCTTCTAAGACATCTCCCTCATCACTGCAGGAGCCTCACCCTCTGCACACATGTTGCATTCAATCCATGAGTCACTGCAGAGTTTACTGGTGTTCTAGGTGATGTATACCAGAAATGCAGAAAATGGCCTCACTAGTTTATCTACTTTGAAAATATCTTTGCAGATATATCCTCGCATAACATTTGACTTCTCTGTGACTATGTTGCACAATCTCACTTTTCCTACAGGCAAGATACTTGCCTGCAGATGAAATTCTTGCTGGGGGTCCTATATGTATCTCTTCGTATCACTGAATAAAGTGACATTTCGGTTTCTGTAATCCAAAAGGTCATCTAATCTGTGAATGACTTGGTGATTCTTTCATCAATGCTTCCCAAATTTGTTTCATCAGAAGGTTTCATCTGCATATGTTCGCTCTATTATGTCACCATCACTAATATCTTGAAAGTCAAGCCCACGCCTTCCTTTAGAACAACACCCTGCTACTCTCAGTTTCTCTTTTAAATTGTCACCTTTTATCAGACAGTTCCCTACTGATTTCCTATCTCCTTCATTAAACCACATTTAATTCTGCTACCCTAATAAATTTCAGTGTGGCACAGCAGAATTTTTAAATCACTGTCCATGTTGCTTTTTTGCATTTATACAAACCTAAAACTTACTAAAGAAAATTCAAACAAAACAAGCAAAAAAACCCCAGAAGCTGCACACACAAAAAAACTCAAGAAAATTTGATCTAGGATGATTTTTTTTATTATTATTTTTTCCAATATTTTAAGTTACTTAAGCTTACAATTTATTTGGAGTTGTCTCTAAACAAACATATTTGCAACAACTTCTCAATGACAGCAGCAATGTTTAAAAAATTATGATGAAAATATACAGGATGATCAGTTTTTAGTAACTATTACCTAAGCCGAGTATGGGAATTCAGTTTACTCAAATGCAAGGAGAAGTATTCAGGCTATTTAATTTGCAATTGACTCAGAACATAATAAATAATTCAATAGGGTGGAGCATATATTAGCTCTCCTAACTGGCTCAGGTTTTGTTGTATTTATTAGCCTTTTAAGAAGCCTCAAGACTCCTCTGAAAATCTCTTTGCCCGTAATACACCTCACACAGTTTATCACAACCATCTGGAGAGCTCTTGTGGTTGCTTTAAATTAATGTAGGTCTCTAACTGTACAGTTTTACAAATTATATTGTAAACATCTGAAAATGTGTCTGGACTTTGTCTCTTGTTGACATTGTATTTGTAGCAGGGCAAGACTTTTTGATGTGGCTGAGAAAAATAGACAGGATTCTTGCATTTCCCATACAGAAAGAGAACAAGCAGTCCATGAACAACTCAGTGGCTAGACATGGTTTTACTCTCTCCCTTGGAATGAATGTTTAATCAGGTCAAGAAATTAGCTTCCTTGACCATCAGTGCCAGTGGAATGAAGACAGCCTTCAAACTCAGCCTCCTGTTTGGTGGGCTTCTTGTGCCACACAGCCAAAACAGGGGAGGACAAACCTCCCACTATTCAGATCATAGATCAGTTTGCTGATGCAACCCTCTAACTGCAACTTAGGAAAGCACTGAAGACACTTGAATGAAAAGAAGTAGATGGGGTGAAGGCAGCCAGGATTACAGTCAGAGCACTGCCCACATGCAAGGCTGGGGATAACCAGTTGGATTTCACAACAGGTGAGATTCCTTCCCCAGCTCTGCGAGGAAGGACATATTCCTCTTCATCTGGAAGAAAATTGTACATGCAGTGTCACCTGGACTCTTAGCTCAAAAGAAAACTTCTGTACAAGAGTAGAATGACTTTCCTCACAGCTCACTATTGATGTTTATGTTATTGGTACATTGCCTCACCATACTGTTTAGTAGAATAACTTGCCTCCCATGAGGATTCTTGCTATGGTGCTCCTTTCACAGCTCACTTTCACATATTTCTTCTTATCTCCCATTATGCTTCCCCACATTTTCTACACTGCTTTAATCCCAGTACCATGCCTTCCTAGACTTTGCTCCCCATCCCCTTGTGAAAGGCTATCATAATTACATAGTAAACAGTGCTGCAGAAACCCTTTACAACTGCCAGAGTGTTTTCAGCAGGATTCCCAATGAACAGCCCAAATGAGAGTAATGAAGATAATGGCTGAGTCTCTGCTGCACAGGCACTGCAAGAGGGTTCCTGCAAACTCAGACAAGACAGTAACACATTTTGATTCACACCAAGTGTTTTCCTCACAACCCTATCAACTAAAACACGTTGTGAATAATTTCAGCTCTGCAGAATCAAAATATATCCCGCAGGACAATCAAAACCATTGGAATAATAGTGCCAGACTTCAAAACTAGTGATACGTCATCCTTGTTAAGCAGCAATAAAAACAGAATTGAAATTCAGATCTGGGTGTCAGTACCAGTTCAGCCTCTTTTGGATATTCTGTTATATACTCAATATTCCAGTTCCACCTTTAAGAAAGCAAAATCAGATTTTCAGAGGTTCTAAATGCTTAGGAGCCAGTGATGGCTGTTGGAGCTGGTTTTTTGGTATTTCATAAAACTAGAGTAGGCAGCAGATATCTGAAAGTGATCAGCCTGTAGCAGAGAACAATTGTTTTAAACTTCTCTCCTTGATTCTTCCATAGGAGACAGTCTCTGTATGTACAGCTCCACCATGACTTCACCATACCCCATCATTCCCTCCGTGTTTTTCACCATTTCTTTGCCTGCAACTACTTTTCCTCCTCCTGTGACAGTGACCCCCATCTCTGTTCTCATTCACCACCAGCTGGGTGCTCTGTATCCAGCCCATTTGTCTCTAAAGCAAGGCCTGCATTTTCTTTCAGTCTTAGCCTAAAAGTCCTCTGCTCATCTTACCACAGGAATTGACAGTCTCAGAAACTCTGATAACAATGGCCTTCTATCACACAGGAACTGAAAATAGATTAATGGACAAGAAAAAAAATCCCAGACTGAGCTTCAAAAGCTTCTTTAAAGCACGAGTTGTATTATGATGCTTACAGCCCCCAAATGCCAAGTCCCTCCCCTCCCATCTATTTATTTATGACTCCTTACAGATACAACAGCACTGATCCAGCAGTAATTTATTGTCGCTCATCAGTAACAAGAACAACTATCAGAAACCAGAAAGCCTCTACTGTACCCTCGTGGTTTTGGGAGAATTGAGCCCTATGCCAACAGAGCCAAGCAGAGCACTCAGACTGCACAACAAGTTTCAGCTTGCACCAGCAGTGTTGAAAACCACTCTAGCTGTGGCTACTGTACTATATTCAGTGTATATTTGCCAGGCCAACAGCACAGTACAAATCATGTAAGGTATAAACTCATTTTACTCAGGGAGAAAGAAAACTGCACACTAACATGGAGTAAAGAATAAATCAAGATACTGATTGTAGTGTACATGTGCATGCTCTGTTTCCAGAGAAGGAGGGGGGGAATACATATTATTTATTAATATAAAGTATGCAGCAGTTTAGTCAGATTGCACTTTGTTCCCCAACAGTTTCAGACAAGACTAGAACTCCATTTCACCTGATTAAGTCAGGGCAAGAGATTCTGCATCCCCTATCCACAAATGAAAGGACTTCAGGCAAACAAAACACTCAGGTCCTACTGGCCACACTGTTTCTGATACAAGCCAGGAAGGCACTGGCCATCTTGGCCACCTGGGCCCACTGCTGGCTCATATTCAGCCAGCTACTGACAACACTCCCAGGTTCTTTTCCTCTGAGCAGCTTTCCAGACACTCTTCCCCAAGCTTGGAGTGCTGCATGGCGTTGCAAGACCCAGCACTTCACCTTGCTTAACCTTCTACAGTTGTCCTGGTTATCTTCCACACACTCCAGGAACCTCCTAAGACATGTTTGCTCTCCCTTGTGTCATATTTCTAGCTCACAGCTGGTAAGTTCAAAGTCCCCCATGAGAACAAGGATTAGAGATCCTGAGACTTCTCCCAGATGCTTATGGAGTATTTTGTCTGCCTCTTCATCCTGGTTGGTGGTCTATAACAGACTCCCACCATGACATTTGCCTCATTAGCTTTCCCCCTGGTCCTTAAACACTCAACCCTTCCATCACCATCATTAAGACCTAGACAGTCAAAATACTCCCTATCATAAAGGACTATCCCACTGCTTCTCCTTCCTTGTCTATCCTTTCTAGAGAGTTTATAGCCCTCCATTGCAGCACTGTAGCTTCTGCTAAAGCTGTCACTTGGGGTTAACAGGATTTCTGGAACAGGGGGAAAGCTATTCTGTTTTAGGAAGTAGAAAGAAGACCAAGTAAGAGAAGCGACTGATTAAAATGTGCTATAATGGACACACACCCCCATCTTCACTCACCACACAAAAATACTCACAATAAATCCAAGTTTTTTGTAGTCTCGAGTATACATAGATTTGCGTTTCTCAATACTGCCACTACTGTTGTTCGGTTCAGATTCTGCATCAAATGCAATTCTTCGGAGTTCAAATATGATATCCCGTTGAGCCTTTGTCAAAACAAGGTTAAAAAAACATTATTAAAATAACTTATCTCTCAATTTAATAAAAATACCACAAAAGGTGTTTTAAAACACTGTATTCTTTCCACTGCTCAACCTTTCTGTGTCTAAATTCCCTATTCTGACTCAGCGAAACAGTCAGCAAGAATGACTCTGTGGTTCTCATTTTCAAAAGTCGTCCCATTCCTGAGATTCACATGCAGGTGCTTAAGTTGCCTTCAAAAAGCAGGACCCATGTTATCAAGGTCTAACTACAGAATTTTAACCCCAGAAGCCAAGAGATTACACACATTTCAAATTAAGCTGGTAATGAAGCTGGTACTTAAGCACTTTGCTGGACGAAATCAAAATGACTCAGCATTCTGCATTCAGCTTGGTAACTGCCTCTTTTTGCTACCACAGAAAAGAGCAAGAGAGGAATTACTCCAGTTACACATTGCTCCAAATGTCTCAACACAGTGACAACCACCATACCATCAATACCAACAACACTGTGTTAGTCACTCTTTATGGAGATATGCACTAGTTGACTGCACATACATTCCCAAGAGTCAAACTTTCTTGCCTCAAGAAACAGGAAGGATAAAATCCTACAGCACGATGTTACTTATGTTTACAATTATCTAACTCTGCCACCTTCTATTCTCCAAATTATCAGCAAGTCTTAACATTACTTCCCCTTAAAAATGAATTCAGGTTCCTCTTTGTACAGGGCCTAAAACAGGCCACAAAAAATAAAGAAGCAACATCTTCCTTATGGCTCATTGACCCTACATTTAAATCTCTTAGGGGAGTGTCTTCTTTTGCACAGTGAACAACATTAAAGCTCGTGGTTGGACACAGCAAGCAATAAACTAATGAGCAACTACTATACAGGTTCCACAAAATCACCCTCAAATCTAGCACACCAGATACTTTTCATGTAAATATTCCATTTAGATCTACAGAAGCACTTTTAGGAAGGGCCATATATCTCTGTTGCTTTGTGAGAAGCACAAAAAAGAAACATGCTGGACTGTGCTCAGAGTTTCTGCTCAGGAAGACATGAATTTTACTTCATGGAACTACATGCTAAGGAAAATGACCTGGCCATTTTGCTGCACTTTTGCACAATGAAGGCAATATCCAATACATTTTCTCACAACCAAAAAACCTAACTTCACAGACAGAGAAAATGAATGACATGTTCCTAGCAGTGTTTTTCCCTCCATAAAGAGCTTCAGGTACATCAATAAGCAGCTGTTTCCCTCCTGCTAAGACCAGATCGTGCCAGATGCTTACCTGATCTTGTGGATCCATTTTTGTCATCATCCTGTCTTCCAGAAGATTAAAGGTAAGTACTTGCAGAACATAAAGCTGGTGTGCCATTTCATTATTGATGGCCCTCTGTGCCCTGATAACATGCTGCAAAGAAAGAGAGACTTTGGTGGATGTCAGAAAATTGCCCTGGGTGCAGCCAGATGTTTCCATTTCTCACAGTATGTGTTTGCTATGCAACCGTGTGTGTATACTCCAGAAAGGAAAAAAACAAAAAAACAACACAAAAAAGCATCGACAAATAAACAAACCAGGACTAACACTATTCAGATACTGTATAAGTAATGTTAAGGGACAGGACTTTACACTAGATAGGGTCTGTGCACATTCTGAGAAGTGGCTTTAAAAAACCCCAAGTGCTGAGAAGTTACTTCAAACAGAAATTAATTCCATACCAAGAGCATTAGAGCTTTCTCTCTTTTTTAATTTTTTTTTAAGACAGCATATTAAGAAAATACTTTAGAGAGCAGCTATTTGAGCAGAAAAATATTCAGGTCACAAACACAGCCAGAGAATACAGTGATTTAACAAGGTTCAACAGGGAGACAGCATCACACCACAGTCCTGCCTCCACCAGCAAACTCCATTCTGTATGAGGAAAACTGCTGGGAAATGTATTCACATAGAATGCCCCATACATGCAGAGTTATCCCATTCAGAAGGCAAACACAAAACTGATGGACAATTTAAAAATCCCTGGTGTGCCAAAACCACCAAGTGGTTCCAAATGGGAAACAGATCCAGGTCACTAAAGAAAGTACATAAAAAAGAATGATTCAGTAGGAGATGGTTACATCAACTGATATTGTACAGTGCCAGAGAACAGAAGAATCTGTCTGCCAAAAGGCACTGAAGCATTTTATGGCAATAAATAAACATCTAAGAATATTATCCATATGATTAATAAAAATTTCTTATGAGCTCAAGCAGTGTAAAATCACGCCTTCTGAAATAAATTCGGGGGCATTGTACACATCATTGAAATTATGATAGTGAATGAGAAAGTGTGAGGGCTTGTTTGTTTGTTTTGTTCTACACTGAGAAAAAGCACTGGCCCTTGCTCCCTTGAAGATGTAATCTACTCTGAGGACAAAGGCAAAATCCTTCTGATTGTCCATGGCAGCAGGTGCAGGTCTTTTATATTTTATTCATTAACTTTATTCTACTTCACGCTTTTTTTGTGCAAGTTGTGACAAATTGTGTGCGACTTTATAGCAAGACAGATTAATCGACAGAATCAAAAGATACAGAGGTATTTACTATATTTTCATGAAGAAATGACAACTTATTATTCAACTGGGAAAAGAACCTTTCTGAAAAGTAGTTTCAAATACACTCAACAACCAAACCTTTATCTTCTATTTTACACCTGTGAACACCAAAACTGGAGTCACCTTTTGTCTCCTCTAGTGAACAGTAACTTTGAAAACTGTATACTTACAGTTAAGATGATGGAACGAAGCTGCTTTTGTGCCAAAATGTTTGCCATTTCCTGATTTAGGAAAAAAAAAAATTAAAAAATAATAAATATAAAAATAAATTTAAAAAGGAGTAGGTATCTTAGTGTCATGTCTAAAAGAACACGCTGACTTAAAAGGTCTTATATATATGACCATATGCATTATTGGGGGGACTATTCAAAAACTCATTTACTATAAGAAAAGGACAAAGAAGGTTAAAAGTATGACACAAGCTGAGGACTCTGATGATCCAAAACCAGCAGTGAAAGACTTCAGAAGAGACCTCTGTGGGTTCAACAGAGAATTTACACACTTGTTCAAGCACGATTTTTCCCTACGAACACTACAGAAGGAAGCATGGACTGGAAGCAAGCCAGGATTTTAAAACAAGGCGTCAAACAACACACTTATTTAAAACAGTATTTTGGCTGTTTAAAAGTCAAGTGCTCCAACTTTCACTCAGTACATCAGCCTACAACTCAGTACTGTTTCATTATAACAAAGAATATCATTATAACAAAGAATACTTCTCCCCTGTATTTTAGTAGCAATGTTGACATTGGTCCACTATTTTGCTTTAAATTGACTTCCCTTTCTAGACCTTTCTGAAATCACTATCAAATATGCTTTAACTGACATGATTAAGCAGCTGATCCCAACTGTCCATGCTGTAAACTCTCCTACAATGCATGAAAATGTAAACTTAATCATACTTACAAGTACGTAGCCCATTTTTAAATTCCATGCGTACAAGTTAAGAGAAATTATCATCATGTCATTATTTCTTAACTCCTGTTTTCAAAATGTATTATTTAGGGATTTGGATAACATACTGCATACTGCTATTTAGACATTGGGTGTGTACCCAAAGGGGTAATGTTTGGAATTAACAGATCACTGATTGGGAATAAAGCTCATCTATCAGTCTTTCATAATACAGCACACCAAATCATACCGATGCTGACACGTGCTTTAGGACATTCTCAGGATGCACTGTGATTCCGTGCAGTTGGCACCATATAAAAATATTGTTCATGTTCAGAAGAAATAAATTTAAAAAAAAAAAAAATCCTGCGGAACTTTGTGAGAGCTGAAGAGTAGGATAGAGTACACACTGGTTACTTTTATATAACAAAAAAAAGAAACTAGAAAATTGGAAAACAAAGACTATTACAGAAAACATCCAAAGAACTCGATTGCTGAAACACAGCTGCAGAAACAGTGCAGATAAAGCAAGTGTTAGGGTGAGAATTTGCTTGGAAAAAGAAAATAATTCTAATTGTGAGACTGGAGGCAGTCATAGGTGTTGAACTGTTTTCTTTGTGCCAGACAAAGGGTGCTGCACCAGAACATGGCAGTGAAAAAGAAGGGGCCAAAGATGAGAAAAACTCAGCTTTAGGTTTTAAGCCTTTTCTGGCAGAGCAGGTTTCAATTGCACATAACAGCAAAGGAATGGATGACACACATGGTTCAATCCCTTTTGGAAATGCACAACTGAGCTGCAGGGGGAGTGCCAGACACATAATATACTTCATGTTATGTGCAACAGACTGGTTTTGTCAAACTATATACCCACTGCCAAAAGATGAACAGGTAAAGAACAGAAGACTGTTTTCTGAAGTCAAGGCAAAAAAAGGAAAAAAAAAAAAAAAAAGGAAGTTCTCGTATTGCACTTTTTTGAGAGGATTATCAACTTGTCATTTCTTTCTTATACCTGTAGTTTAAAAAGCTCTTATTATTTTGGTTTTTGTCACAGGACGAAAAACTGATAGGAACAACAAGCATTCACAAAACCAATTTCTGCACCATAATCAACTTAGTCTCCAAAAAAGGCTATAGAGTCATTAGCAGCTAATGAGCTGCCTCTTCTAAGGTAAGTATTGTACTAACAGATGAGAAGAATTATCTGACAAAATTTTCCATCTCATTTTCTATAGTAATAGATCTCTGCAAAAATACAGATACCTGCCAAAAAAGTGTTTCAAACATGCACAATATCATTTATATCATTTTAGTGCTCAAACTCTCATCTGTTTTCTGATAGACCTTTTATTTTGGGTGGGTTTGGGGTTTTTTTGGGGAGAGGGGGCTTGGTTGGTTGCACGTTTTTTTAAATAACCTAGGTCTTGACAGTGGTGGAAGAAGCAAAGCAACCAGGGACTCTCATTAAAAAACAAACAAACAAAACCCCAAACCCCACTTTGGACCTCTTTGCTTTTTGCATTACAGAGAGAGGGGAAAATAAAAAAATAATAAAAAAATAAAAAAGGGGGAAAAGAATTCATATAGCAGTGCCAATTTAAATCCTTTCCTTAACTGCAGTTTAGTCATGCGTATCATGCCTGTTCCTGTAAGAGGCAGCAGAGAGGGTACCAAAGCTCCTGGAGTCACATCAGTTTTGGTGCAGTTTCTCACTTCTAATCACATTAGTGGTGAGGACTGAACCCTAACTTTTGAGTCCCCACCATCAGATAATTATGAGGCTGCATCACCTCAGTACCTTACTTTAGAAAGACAGAACACAGTAAACACCACCAATTAACGTTATCTTGAAGCCAAGGGACACCTTATTATGGTTTGCTAATTAACCACAAGACAGATACAAAAAGGAATCTGACAGATTCTGACTACTTGTTATAAGTTATTAAAGGCTGAAGAAAATGTTCTGCAAGTGTCAGAGCTATTAGCCTTCAAGCCAAACCACATCATTATCTTCTGATGATCATAAACTCCCTGACTAACAATTCTGTGTTCCAGCAGCAGGTACTGCAGGTGAAGTCTGCCTGGCTTATTGCCAGCCTCACTTCATGGTTACACTGCTGGAAAAAGACAGTTTTACCTGGGGGAAACACCCCGTGGTAGTGTCATTCAAGGAACACATGCCCACTGATTAATATTAAAGTCTTGTCGACATCTGACATTGTCTCTCAACTTCATATATGACCAAGCCATACTTCTCACAGAAACATAAGCAGCAGCAACTATTCATAAATGCAAAAAGCGAAATATTTGGTTGTCTTACAATGATCTATCATAGATTTATGCCAAAATTGGAAGAAAGGTTTTACTCCAATTTTTGTTTATTAGGTGTCTTCTTCCTTTAATCACTGAAGCATACATTGGAGAAAGTAGGGAAAAAAAGAAGGGGGAAAAGGCCGCCTTTTTTCTTTTTTTTTTCTGATTAAACCATGGGTTTACTTTCCTCTGTCCACAATGTTAAAAATATTTTTTAAGGAGAGAAAGGAAAAAAAAAAAAAAGAAAAACCTCATTAGGGCTTTGATGTTTGCATAAACAGTCTCCAGCATTTAAAAATATAAATAAATCTGAGGAAAGTCCTTGTCAGAACTGATCAGCAACTCTCAATGAACTTGTTCTGGACAGTAACAGTATGTCACCACAAGAATTATCATCACTGTTCTTGGTGACAGAAATGTTAAATAAATAAATGACTAAATCCATTTTGACACAGGCCAACAACTTTATAAACATGGATAAAACCTCACTATTTCATAACACTTCACATTCCATCCTTATTTAACTGCGAGTAGCAATCTTTCCTTTTGAGACTTCTGATATCTGGCACTAAAGCTAACTTAAAATAGCACACTCTAAAAGTTATGAAATGCTTACATGGCAAGATATTTCCGTTTTCAAAAGGAACACACTTTTTAATAAAAAAATCTGGGGGAAAAACATTCTCCCAAAAAATAGGCTGGTTTTACAAGCTGTGCTGGCAAAGAGTTCAGTACAATAAATACTACAGTCAGCCACCATCAATATGGTTCATATGAGGTTACAGGGAACTACAAAAGCATGGAAGAATGCTTAATCCCTACTAATACTGCTGCAAGATGGAGGAAGCTCCATCCAAATGAATGATACACCAGCATGAAACAACTGAAGAAGTTCCAGTTTGAATTAACTGCGAGAAAAGTAGGACTGGGACAACTGCAGGTTTGAATATGAAACACTTCTTTTCCTACAGATAGCCAACAACTTACCTGCCTCTTGTCATCTGGTGCTTTAAGGAAGAGTGCATTTATTACTGCAATGGTATACGTCTGGATTTCTTGGTCTGTCCTGTTTGGAACAAAGTTGTAAACAGGAGAGAAAAACATATGAGTTGTAGAAACTGATCTTCCAGCTGCATTACTGCAGGTGGAAGTGGAAGAACTGTTTGCACTTCATGTTAACCACGCAAATTAGGTAATCAAAGTTGGTCATGACCTGGTTGTCCTTATTATGAGAGAGACAAGATGTCCCAGAGGGAGACACAGCATCCAAAAATGAGGGAATGAACCACCCTGTTGAACTGCCACTGACCCTCCAGTGATCATAGCAGGAGACCAACAATCAGCTTCTACCAGATGCACAACAGCTGGAGGTAGGAAGAGGAACCTTCCCTAAAGGGTTCTGGAGAAGAACCTGCAGCTTTTCAGGTGAGTTGAAAACGTCCCAGCTAGGAGACAAGCCTAACTATGCACTACACACAGGACATTACCCTATGCTGCAAGAGGCAGTTTCCATCCATTTAACCACTGCACATTAGTATTGAAGAAAAAGCCCCTCCCTTTTCAAATATACCTCCAGCAAAAGTTGAGCAATTTCTGTCTTACACACTTCCCAGGGCTGACAAGCAAAACAACCCTGTCTGTGTGGTGATGGCATTAAGCATTTTATTACTACAGGGTGCTCTTCTCTTCATCCTCCAGTTCCAACTACACATGCAGCTTATTAAAAAAAAAAAAAAAAAAACAAACCAAAACCAACTAAACCAAAAACAAAATAAAAGCAAAAACCCAATGACCAAGCCAACTCCAGAAAGCTGGTTACCAGTTATCCAGTCACTTGTAGTGGACGCAGGAATCATGAAGGAGGTTGCCAGTCTTTATACCACTGTTGTTTCCAAATGCTGTGCTCATTTGGGGAAAAAAAATTAATCCACCATATCAAGTGGCAGTTGAAGACACTCACCCCTGCAGATGTGGGATTAGCTGCCCAATTGTGATCTCCTGTGCTACCTTCTGGTACAGGTCATGGCTATTGAGCACCATCGATTCCAGGATTGCTAGGGATCGTTGCAAGATAGAGATGTCCGAGGCAAATTTGTTCACATAGCTTGCTATCTACAAATACAATCATTTAGAGAATTTACATCTTGCCATGAAAACAGAGAAAGATAAGAAAAAAACCTGTAGGTGTGACTGAGAAAAGCATTAGGAAGAAGTAGTCTTGTCCACATACCAAGTATCAGTGAAACACAGTTAACCAGGCACTGCATATGCCACCAAAGGACACAGTGGCACAGGTTCTTCAGCTGGCACAAATCACCACAGATTTATGTCCATATTCATATGATTTACATATGCTTTGTCATTACATTATGAACATAATAAATGAACACTAAAGAAATAAAGCAATTATATTTTATGTGTGGAAGACTTTAGAAAGGGCAAGTGGACTACTTCTCATTATCTCCAGCAGAAATCTGTGCAGCCAGTTTTCTCTAAACAAATACCTAGGCTTAAGGCAAATGTTTCCAAAGGCAAATTTAGATGTAGCTTTCTGGCAAAACACACTCTAGAAAAACATGCCCTTTTTTTCCCCTTGCTGTTACCAAAAGTGCTGAAAGCTCTTTCCAGGTTACAAATAAAAACTCTGTTGGTGATCATATATCAGAGCAACTGGTTCCATAAATCTGTCCAGAGTCCAGCCTTACATTAAAACCCATCCCTTTTACTGCAAGCTACCACAAACAAATAGCACATTAATTAAAACCAAGTCTGACCTCTGCTATTTTGCAGTGTGGCAATGACATGCTGCACACTCATCTGCAGAGCCAACACAGCTGTGCAGTAAGATGTGGCAACGTGTTCTTCCACATCCTGCCCAGTCCATGTACACGCCTTCGACTGATGCAGGAAGTGAGAACTGCAGGAACTACTAATACCAGCATAGCCAGGATGAAAGGTAGCCAAAGAAAGAACCGACAGACAGAAGAAATGTGGTGTGACCACAGTAAGTCGCATTTTACAGCCAAATAACAGCTTACAGTGGCCCTGTCTCAAGTTTGATACGTTCCTTCCCGAAAATATGGAGCACATGCATCTTCAGTACTCATCCAACAAGCTGCTAATGTGGTTTTACTGTTTCAAATTGTGGATGCTTGGTCAGACCTAGGCATCATTGTCCTTTAGGAGGAAGAAAGGCATGTCCTACGCTTGGAAAAACTATCCAGTTTTCTGCAAAATTCATAATTCAATGTTGGCACATGGACAATGGTATTGTTTTGCACTTGTGACATTTAATTAGTACTGAAGGAACAAAACACTATTTCTGCCACTTTGTCTGGAGAAACTAAGGAAAGAGGGACAATTTTTTCTTCTTCTCATCTATTACAGTGCTGCTGTTTGCTCTGCAGTTTGGTTTGCATTATCACAACACGCTATGCTGAATGTACCTTAACTCAGACAATATACACTGACTTTATTTTCTGCAAAGAACCAACCCATGCATGCACAGAGAATAGGACGAAAGAAGCAACTCAATTAGCCCTTTTCTACTCTGGACTTTCAGTATCTGCTGCTGGCAAGTCCTGAACCCAAGTAATATTTACATTAATATATGAAGCACAACCTGCTGTTTAGAGTAACCATCCATGTCTCAGAAGCACTGTACTACCTTACCTCTCTTATTGATAATCCAGATGTGTTTTGATACACTGCAGCCAGAGCTGCCAGATGCCCACAGGGCCCATAACAGGGACAGTGGATGCACAGAGCAACTCTGCACTGCTCACACACAAACCCAAACGTGCCCTGGGTGCCTCAGTGATCAGGCATCCATGGATCAGCTGTGCAGCAGAATACAGTATGTCCAGACTGCATCACAACTTGCCAGACTTCTGCAACCTCTTTAGCAGCCCTGACATGTACAGATTATTCTTGGTGCAGTAGCTCCTTTAAGTGACAGTGTTAATGCTTCACTGGATAAAGCATATATGAGGGGCCTGCAGAAATATAACAAGTATAGATAACTGGAACCTCAGTCTAGGCAAGGCTGCCTTAGCCTTACTTATTCTTCTGACTTTGGACCATAACCTCTTTCACTCATAAACACAAACCCAAGGTATGTGGCTGTCTTGTGTGTTTAAAACATGCATCACACCGAACATAGATGCAAAACATCTGCTGGGTGACTTGCACGTCAAGCTATGTATATTCATAACCACCTTGCTGAGCATGAAGTCTGGCCAGAAATAACAGGCTTATCTACCCGGAAAAATACAGCATGTAAGTTCCAGAGAGAGCAAAATTACATCAAAAAGAAATTGTATTACCACACTTGAAGTTCTGGATGTAGGGAAAAATAAAATAATAATAATAATAAAAAAAAAAGTTCCTTCTTAGGAAGAGACAGGAATCAACAGAAGCTCAAATTTGTGTTATTTGCTGTTTTCTGCTTATTGAGCACTCCATAAGGAGAGAGCTTTCGACAATCAAAAATAATCCTGCACTCATTTATCAGAAATTTTAGTGATTAAAATAATAAGCTCACAGAAATACTACACCTTTTCTAAAGAAAAGCAACTTGATTGCTTTGCACTTTCACATGAAAATCTGCCATAGAGATGTCTCTCATTAAGGATAAAACTATTTCTTCAGCAAAATACCTGTAACCTTAATATCTGCATAGTCCTATTGGGATATACAGCCATATACAAAAGAAGTGTCTGGGTGCTTAACTTCCTACCAATTTCAAGGGAAATTAGGAATGAGAATCCCTTTACACATTCAGCTCCAATGAGCTAAACATGTAAATTGAGGGTAGATGAGAAACCTATAGCAAACTAAACTGCATCATCTGAGCCCTGTTCTTGGTTCAGCATCACTTAAAGGACAGGAGAGAATTTAAAAGTTAAAAAAAAAGAAAAAATAATAATAATAAAACCAAAAAACACATCAGGAACAAAAAACACAGGGAAAGAACAGTAAATGAAACAGAACTGATTTTCCTTATGTATGTTCATTACTTATTTGCCTGGACTATTTTGTTGTCAGAAATGTACAGAAAAATCTGTCCAAGTTTTGTTCTCTGTTAAGTCCTAAAGCATAGCGAAATTTTAAAAAGTGCTTATCATTTTAAGCAAGGCACTAGAGTTGCACTTGACTACAGAAACACCAAATGACAGTTGTGACACATTTACCTGCTGCCACCCCATTTTCCTGCACAATACATTTTAGAAGGCAGAGTCAAAATCCATCGTTGTTAAGACTCTGCATCACAGACTTATGAAACAGCAATTATATAAATAATTGTAAGATTTTTTTTAAATATCTCAACCAATATGACAAGCTTTATTTCCCCTCTTGTAAAAACTAAAGATGGGAGTACCAAATTTGTATAGTATATTTTTGTCATGGTTTAGGAATGGTATTCCTCAATGCAGTGTTACCACTGAAACACCCCAAACCACTCAGTCACTGCCCCCTCCCTCTTGCAGAGGCGTAAAAGGTGAACATCATGGGGTGATATAAGAACAATTTACTGGAAATAGCAAGAAAATAAGAAAAAGAACAGGAACAGTGTTAATAACAGAGGATACAAAGAGAAGTGAACAATTCATACAGGAATGCTCACCAAGTGGAAACTGGCGATATATAAACTGCCACCATGCTATCCTGACACGGAAAAGACCCCTTCCCCATTTCCAGCAATGATGTGAGGTGGTACAGGATAACCCCCAGGTCCAGCCATACTCCCTCCTGGCTACTGCAAAAATTAACTCTGCCCTGGCTGGAACCAGGACATTATCCACCCCTTATTCTATACCATCTATGTCATGCCTAAATCCTACACCAAATATATACACACAATTATAAATATTATATATTTATAAATAGGTATGTGGCTTTATAAATATGTATTATAAATATTTATACACACACACAAGCTTGGGTATCATTTCGATAGTCAATGACCATCCCTCCAAGACACCTGTTGAGTTCGTTTAGTCCATGACTGTGAGTTCTAGCCCACCCTAAATGTTTTCCAGGGCAGGAGGGCTGGTGTGCTGTCAGCTGGTTGCAAGCTGCATCAGGAGATCATGACTGGTGTATCTGGAGCAGGCATACTCACTGTCCATTGCAGTTATGGATATAGTGGCAGTGTTCATTCAGCAACCAATACTATAAAATTCAACATTCCAGACTGTTCTCACATGGAGAATCAATGGAAATAGATTCTCTTCTACCCATCTTTATGGCATCAGGATACATTGTGCATCAGTGCCTTATATTCCTGTGAGTCCGATTTGTCAGGCCATTGGATCCACACAGTCCAATAGATCCAACTGTCCCTTTCCCCAGTATGGCTGCAGACAGGGCCCCTCTAGTTCTGGTCACAGTACTCATTGCTCACTTCTTGTAAATATGACCTGGAGGTCCCTTCAAGAGGATCAGCAGTAACATCAGCTCTTCTATTCCGCCTGAGGACTTGCGCACTGGAAACTGGAGCAGCACATATCCTTGAAGAATTTCCTACAGTGGTTGTTCTTTCTCTCAACACACGTACATGTGCTGCTAAGGCTGCAGCGGGTTTTCCATCCCACTTTCTCTCGTTCACTCTATCGTCACACAGGGAAAAAACACAGGTTACCTTTCTCTCATGCAGGGGGCGCTTGCTCCCAGTAACAGAGGCTCTGGCCCATAGTGGTGAGGCATGGGACATTTCATCTCTAACTTGCTTGAGTCTTTCAAATCTGTCTGCAGCCTTGGACAGTTTTCTGATGGCTGAGACGCAGCTCAGAAGGGAGGAAGAGATGATCTTCATATTGCCAGAGTATCTCGTCACCTGAAGAACTGTTTGTTCTCCTTCCTTCACTGGTATCCATGCCAATGAGTTGGCATACAGCAATGGCATGCTCCTTACAAACTTCCACCACATGGATTGTGTACACTGGACCTCATCTGATCTACAGGGGACTGTTTGTTATCACGGGCAGTGATATCTCAGCATCAGAGCAGACAAGTCACATGACTGGAGGCTGAACTCTTTGGCCATATCTTGCAGCTCACTTGGGGATAGGGATCAGGTGATCATCTCTGTCCCTTCCTCTCCCTCCTGTTCTGAGGTCCCTGCTTCCTCCTTATCCCTCACTAAGTGAACTGATTTGGTCTTGGATTTCTTCTTCTGTACAGGGGTCACTGCTACTGGCACAGGTTGCTTCTCTGGTTCAGCTGCAGTTTGAGTGGCCATGGCACTCCTCCTCTTCCCCCTGAGGGTGCTGTCTAGTATTGAGCAATACCTGACAAACAATACCAGGGCCCAGCACACTGCATAACTTCATGCCTTGCTGGAACTGCCACAGCATTTTTTGTTCAAATATTCTGCTGCTTTTCAAAGTCCTGTAGTTGTTCAGGGCTGAACTTCCACACCACTGGAGCAGAATAATCTTCCAAAGCTGGGCCATTTTCTCCCGCATTCCACACCACTCATGACTATCCATCTTCGGGGCAGATCTCTGAAGGACCCTCCTAAAAATCTCTTTTGTAACTCTAAACATGGTGTGGACCATCCTGAGGAGACCGGACAGACTTAGCAACACAAGCATGCTTTCCTTAACATCAAAAGGAAATTCAAAATTCTCAAAAGCTGCTGGAACAGGCCAGAAGGAAGAAAAATGGATAAAAAGCTGGAGAAAATCATCCTCCCCTGTTCTCTCCACAGGCAGAGTACAATTATTAAAAAGTAGTGCCCAAGGGAAGGGTAGGAGAGCAACAATGAACACACACCCAAAATGACCCTCATTGCCCTTGCTTTTATCATGTCACAAGCTGCTAACACACAGTACAGCAAAAAAAAAATACTGATCCCTCTCCTAAAAAAGAGCACTGAGATGGACCAAGTGTGCATATACAGATATATTAGATACCTCAACCACATGGACAGACCAAACAACATTGTGACCAGTGGCTCTGGACCTAATACCATAAATGATTACATCAAACTTTTTTCCATCCTGATCTAGTCAGATCTGTTGTTACCTCAACCCTTCATGCCCTGCACTGGGCGCCAAATAAGGCTGTCGTGGTTTACAAATGGTATCCCCCAATTTAGTGCTCCCACTGAGACTCTCCACGCTGCTGCTCACTCATTCCACCCTCATCCTTTTCCTGCCTGCAGTGGGCTGGAGAGGAGAATTAGAGGCACAAAAGGTAAACGTCATGAGCTGAGATAGGAACAATTTACTGGAAACAGCAAGAATAAGAAAAAGAGCAGTAAAAACATTAATAACAGAGGGTACAAGAGAGCCAAACGATTCACACGTGAATGCTCACCGTGTGGAAACTGGCAATATACGAATCGCCGCTATGCTACCCCAGCCTGGAAGGGACCTCTTCCCCCATCCCTGGAAAATGACATCAGAATGACCTCTGGGTCCCAGCCATGCCCCTTCCTGGCTACTGCAAAAATTAGTCCTGTCCTAGCTGGAACCAGGACAATTCGGACACCCAATTACCATGACTTTTTCTAAGAACTGGTAGTCCAAATCCTTTAGGCAACTACGGAAACTGGAAATTAACTATATTCCCATAAGCAACAAAAAGGTCTTGAGAGAATCTTGCATATCATAAGGAAGTTTTTTTTTTTTCAAATGACGGTGTTTTCTCTTAAGTAACAAAGCTCTTTTTCAAAGCATCAATTCTTATTTGCAGGAGTTGGAATAGCAGTCTTTATGTACCCAAAGGGTGAGAGGGAGTCTGCATCCAATACCAAAGAATCAGTCTCTAGAAGAAGCCAGGGCATCTTGAGGTCTCCTCCAGGTTCTATATTTTTAAGTTAAAAAAAACCATTCAAGAAAAAAGTCCCAACTAATTCCACCCCATTCCAATTTAGCTTTCATTTAACATGAAAGACAGCTTCAAAGGACAGAAGCACTTGGTTTGAAGTCCCCCCGCAGCTAGCAGAAACTTATCAGCTCTCTTATCCATCCTGTCAGCCACTTGAGGAAGACCATCAAGAACCTCAAGTGGCCTGCCAAAAGCCAAGGCCAGAGAAGCACGTGCGAATGAAGCAATAAATTGGTGCTAGAGAGACACAGTCCAAAGGTGCTCTGTGAGGTTTGCCCTTTGCCCACAGTGCTCCACTGAGGGCTCTGCTGCTCTGGCTCCCAACTGCACGCAGGTCAGGACACACCTTGCCTCTCCCCTCTATTTATGTCATTCTCTGCCCTTCTGTTTCTCTTCTAACTTTCCTATTCTTACCCTCGGTTCCTTTCTTGCTCACCCGTTTCACTTTTGCTTTTACTCGCCAGTTTTGCTTTTCACAGGTGCTTTCTGAGCACTTTTGTTTGTGTCTTTTGTTTTGTTTTTTTTAAATAGGGTCATTGTCCAGGGAAGCTCGTGGAAGTGCCAGACAGAAGAGATGTGCCATTAACGGGGGCAAACACAACACTTTCTTCTGCTGTTACAATACCATCCACAGGGAAAAAGACCTTGATAAAGTTACAAAAAGACAATAATTTTGAGTCACTAATGAAGTAGATTGATTTAAACTAATTTTAGCAAGTTTCTTAATACACTCCTTAATAGTCTGCCCTAGCAAATAAGGCATTCTGAATTTGACTCTATTGTTTGCAGTCGGTTAAAAAACAGGTGTAGAATTTTCTTTGCCATGAAAAGATAACAATAATAATAATCATCATCTATCTAGACTGCAAGATTGGAAAAAAACCCGCAAAACAATGCCAATCCAAAACCCAGATCAGTTACACTATTTTTTCTTATAAATAGCATCCAGCATTTTTCATGACCAAAACTGAACTTCGGTATCTAATGTATCTAATGCTCTTTTCGTAGTTGATTTTTCCTTCACTTCTGGCAACAATAGTAAACTTGTATTTTCCTTTGGTGGTAGCAATTTGCTAAATTTATATTAAAAGGCTTTCCTCGGACACACTCTGCTAAAATGAAGATATCTTTGTCACAGGTTATATACATTCCACTACTTCTTCTGATTATTATTTTAGTGAAGTAACTGATATCTTCTGGATCTGTACAATGCATTTTAACTTACTGTAAGTTTTGAGTTCAATCTGGTTTGAAAATGCTTTGTAAAAAATTATGATGTGGTTTTGGGGTTTTCTTCCACAGTGAATTAAAAGGGTTAAATAACAAAAACGTTTTTTGAAGTCTGTTAAATCTCTTTACCTAAAGAGCACTACCATGTTTCTTTTGTTCATCTCCTACAAGTAAAAAAGATATGTTGCAAATGGTGGAAAGATCAGCTTCAAAACCACATACCTCAACTGCAAGACTCAGGAAGGCCAGAGTTCAATTTGATAAATTAGTA
Source organism: Dendrocincla tyrannina (assembly GCA_035047865.1). Taxonomy (NCBI): domain Eukaryota; kingdom Metazoa; phylum Chordata; class Aves; order Passeriformes; family Dendrocolaptidae; genus Dendrocincla; species Dendrocincla tyrannina. The sequence continues at coordinate 46,615,781 of JAWWMP010000081.1, forward strand.
GATATCATCTTAATCTCATATTGTAAACTTCTCTTCTTTCCACACCTCCAAAGGAAACATTTCAGTGCTGTTTGTTTTGGGGATTTTTTTAGAAACAAGGCATTACTCAGTTTACATTAAATCAAAATACTAACTTCTGCTTTAACTGCATACTATCTACACAGGAGGTCACAGTATAACTGAGCATGCAATTTCTTCTCTAATAAGCCTAATACTGTTTTGATCCAAATTCACTGCAATTGATTTCCACAGAAGCTGGGCCAGGTTCTGCAGTTACAAACATTTATAGTTTGAAATAGCACTTTAATCCCATTTTCATGTACCTTTTCTGACCAGTGACCTAAATAATGTACCTGTGGGAAAAGAAAAAAAAAAAAAGAAAGGACGAAAAGCAAACCCAAACCACAACTCACCTCAAAAACTTAAAGTGATATAGAACAGATAGCATTGATTACAAATTTACCTTTTTAATGAATGCCACAGAGAATGTATCCCACGATACAATCCCATGATCCATCAGCTCAACAAATGCAGTCAGTGTAAAGGACAACATATCTCCAAAGCTGCAAGAGACAGGAGTCATGACAACATTTACCAGTAACGCAGCAGGGCAATGACCGAGGGAATAAAGCAACAGAAAGCTCTCAGAAAGGCAGGAAAATGAAGCCAATTATGGACTAAGGGGAAGCAGAAGAGCAAGAGAGGTCGTGCAACAGAGAGTCCTCAAAGCAATTTAGCATGGACAGCAAGAATAGTCACCTGGAAGAAAGCAATTTTGTTAGAGAAGAACTAATCCCCAGGAGAACATTGCATGCAACACTCAAAAAAATCATAGTCCAAATTAAACTTCTCTTAGAAATTCAGATGTTTAGATCTAACAGAAATAAAAAGTGAACTTTTCCTTTAGCACTTAAGAAATCCTCCTAATTGAAGGCCATATAGACCTGCCATGTTTTGGTGGCAAGTAGATTGGCAGAAAGTTAGAGCACTGTTTATTCCTTCACTTACAAGGAAGCAAATATATTCTAAAAATGCACCAGAAGAGATTATATAACTTAAGCAGCAGTTTTCTAACAGTTAACGCCTTGATTTCTTTCTTTAAATCTGAAGACTTTTTTCTTTAAACCTCCTTTACTTTATCTATGGGCAACCACATGAAGTGAATTGCAAAGCTCACATGGTTTATCCAGGTGTGCAGATAAATTGTTCAGGGTTTGCAGGCCACCACCCTGCATTTTACACACCTGTAAATTTGAGATTCAATGCATCTTTGTATGAACTCAAATAGATTCAAAACAGGTTTAAACTCAACACAGATAACACGCTCTAACCTGACTATCTGCAGAATTATTTATGTTAAAACCCAGCTTTTAAAGATTAGCTTCACTTCTGTGTACAGTGAGGGCACTGAACAGAGAGCAGCCCCAATGATTTCAATGGAGCCTTCCATGAGGTAACTACTCAACGCAAAGAGCAGGGCACAGAGCCTGGAAGGCAGTGGAGTATCACCTTCCAGGGCATGCACACTGCCTGCAAGCTACTCTGCCACCAAGCCACTAGCAAGTAGAAGCATACAGTCAAACAGCATGAATAGTCCCAGTGATTTTAATGCAAAGATTACCTAAGAAAAAGATAAAATAAAATAAAAAACCTGTCAGATTGGAACCGCAAAGTTCAGTATGTTGTTGAAAACCTCATCCTCATACTACAGCCATAGTTAACCAATGTGGTTGGTGTTCCTCACTCCATTATTTGCTATCCTACTATCCTGCATAAACCCAACACAAATAAGTGAATGTCCACTCAGATGGAAGAGATTTTACAACTGAAAAATCAGTTTCAATGTAGCAACTCTAGTAACTGGATTTGATTTAGTTTGCCATTTAGAGGTTATCAACGGTGAGATCCAGCCTTCAGTGACCCCTTCATTTAAGAATGGAGCTCTTGCTCATCACATCTCCCAAGATGCCCTCCACTGAAAAAAAAAACCCTTACCCTTCTTGACATTTTGAGTAAACCCCCCAAAAAAACCCAAAACACCTTTCCCTTCCACAGTAAGTAAGGGTATACACAGTGGCTTTGATTACTTATGACAAAATGAAAAAACAATATCAAAGAACAAACAAAAAATAGTATTTAAAAAAGTCCACTGTAATTCCACAAGGAATACTTTGTTCAGAAAATAAATGATACGTAAGTTTTTGGTTTTGTTTTGGGAGGTAGGGGGTGAGGGTTTTACTTATTTCTTTGTTCTTTTTTTTTTTTTTTAAATATTGCAAATCATTTAAGAATTACATTAGATTTAAAATGTCATCATTAGCATTCCACATAACCAAGGATTTAATAACAAGATGACAGTAAGACTCTGCAGAAAATTTAATCAGCTCTGGTCCTGTCATGTTCCCCATTCCATTCCTTTTGCATAAAATGCACAAATAAAACTACTTCTGGGAAAGGCTTCCTTCTAAAAGCTTGCACCAAATTCTAATGCATCCTCATGATGGAATACTTCCACAAATACTTGGAATGCTGACATCATAAGAATATAGATCAAACTAAATTCAAATAAAAAAAATAAAAATTAGAAAGCTAGTCTATATAGGTTGAAAAGTAGATAGAAATATCTCTCCCAGCATTAAGCTAAGCTGATAAAAACTCCACTGGGGTTTCTCATATAATGTTTTAAAATTTAGTCAGTTGACCTGTATTTTGTACATGAATGCTCTTCTATAAACTAATTCTACATGAAAGCTAATCCCCATCAACAATAGGTATAGTTTGGAGGGATTACTTAAACTACATTAAACCTGTGCATGGATATTAATATTCAGAGCAGCAGTGGCTGGAATGTAAAGGAATTAAAGTAACCTGGATTCAACAGTCTCATTTAGTCTTCTCATCAAAACTACTGATCAGTCCTGCCCAACTAACATTGATTAATTTAGGCTCCTCCACAGCTTTGGAGAGAAAACTGGGATAATGGGGATGGTAATACTGATTTTAAGGTATAAACCTGGTTTTAGTAGATCTGACAGTGAAACAATTGTTTGGGAACCGGAAGGTGAAAGTACTTTTCAACTTTAAATGATCAGACACTTTGCCAGGTGTCACTCCAGTGACTCTGCTTCAAATAATTAATGAGTGATGAGGTGGACCACTGGGACTAATCAAGCAGCAAGAAATACTCCAGCTCTATGTACTATGCAGCACCACACATACACACTATGTGCTTTTAGAATATATAGCTATACACATGTACCTGCACACACATGTACACACTAAGTAGCACTGCAAAAGTCAAAAGCCAGGCTTAAAGGATAAGCATTAGGAATAGAACAGCTAAACATGAAAGCAATCTCCAGGGTGACTAGAGCAAGATAAGGACTAAAGCATCTGAAGGGAGGAGGGAGGGGTATCAATTCATTGTTAAGTGGCCAAACACAAGCAGATAGGTAGAAACAGACTTTCAAGCAATTCGTTTCAAAACACACACGCACAGACGCACTCATACTATAAAGAGTGGCAGACAGAATAGATGCTAGAAATTTCAAGGCAATCAAAGCTTACTCGTTAAAGTAGTAATCTTGGAAAAAACATGGTAGGAGCTGTTTAACTCAAAGTCTCAGTAAGTGTTCTAGTCACATAGAAAGTTCAAAAAAATAAAGGGGCCTCTTTCTTCATAAAATCTTATCAGACTAATCCACAGCACAAGGCATAGCAGTTCTGTAAATATCAAACCCTTGCTGCTCTGGCAAAATGACAACAGTGTGAAGATAATTCCCGATGAAGGTGCTTTGTAATGCACGTCATGGCAGCAAGAGGGGGAAAATTATCACAGAGATGAACTGTGTAATTGCAATTCCATATACCACTAACGCTGACATCTTAATGATCTGTCCTCTCAGGCAAGCTACTTCTACAAGCTGTCCTGACTGCTGTTCAGGGCTCTGGCTTGTGGGTGAGGACACCTTGCATTGAGATGGCTGATGAAGCTTCACCATTCTTTGCTGACTCCCTCCTTCTTCCACTGTTGGGAGAGCTCGTCATGAAGCATCTCCTCATCCACAGCAGCTCTTGGCAAAAGCCTCTTAAGCAGCAGAAAGCTGTCATTTGCAATGCCACCAGCTGGGCCAGCACAAGCCATTCCAGTGTGGATGGGATGGCCATGCTCTAGCCTGTGGCACCTCAACCTCTCTGACCAACCTGATTGAAGAGCAAGTCAACAGTTACATTTTACATCTCTAGGCTTTAGAGAAATACCAAGTCAAAGATTGTTAATTTTCATTCCTAAGAACTCCCTGCATTCTTACCTTAGGAAACGGTGAAGAAAAAAAAATTAGAAAACTTCATTTATTTTGATACTAGTTTTTCTTTCCTAAAAATAGAAATTACAAGAACGTGCACATCTGTCTCTCACGTGCCTTCCTAGTATCATTTCTACGTGTTAAACCATCTTTTTATCTTCTGTGCTTATTTTGAAAGATGCCTAGAGCAATTTGGATTTCTAATCAAAATTAATTAATGGTACTTTAGCATCTAGATCCCCTAGATGTTGTTGAATAAAAAGAAAAGAAAAAATGTCAATCCACATTTTACACACATACCAAAATGAAGATTTTATTGCTATTATGCAGGGGAACATACTCAGCTGTTCAAATGATTATGTAAAAAAAGATAATTAGCCAGGCTCAACTGTCATCAGGTAACAAATAAACAAACAAAAAAACCCAAAAGGTATACAAGCTTTTACCAAGCTAGGTGGAATGTCTCAGGTTTTACATGAAAAAAAGTTGCATAGGAGAACCTGGAAATGAACTGTTGCAACCAGGACACAGCCAAAAGCCCCTGGGGATGAGAAGCCAAAGACTACACATCTTTACACAAACCACTGTTCATGGGCAGAACAGACCCAAAGCTGAGCTCTAACTGTGCAAAGGGAAGGCAGCAAAGAAACAGCTTTAACTGGGCAGGAGGTAACAAGAGAGCAGCGATCTGCTGCTAAATGCAGGAATTAAGGCAGCAGTCAACTTTCAGTGCCTTATCTCCACTCACAGCCTAACACTGGGCAGGGGAAGAGCCTGACATTACTGAGGTCAACATCAAAGAGTAGGAGCAGCTCTTTAAATTGGAGCTGTCCAGGATAAACGACCATGAATAAATTTAAACAGGGGAGCAGCATATAGCGAATCATCAGAGGACAAGAGCTCTCGAAAAGCCACGGGGGCAAGAATTTAACCAAGTCTAAAAGGAAGACTGATGATGTAGCAGGTTGCTTTGCCAGTGCGGTGAGAACAAGTACCTTCTATATTGCTATGGCTCCTCTTCACTGCTTCTACACTGCCTTGTTCATTCAAGCAACCTTTCCAAGGGTAAAACTAAGCCACCGTCAAATCAAAGTAGGAGCAATTCACACCCACTTGGTACTTAGCACAGCTGAAAATGGAACAACCTGCAGAGTAGCTGCCCCTATTTTTCTAGATGATTACAGAAAATTCACTTAACTGCTACACTGCAATTGACACGGATTTTCTCTTTGTCGCCGTGGTAAACACTACTGGAATATTTCTTTGTGGTACAGTTTTAGTGTGTTCATTAAAAGGGATCAGCCTTACTGATTTAAAACCACTTGCATTCCAAGATCCTGAAATAGCTTTGTAACCCTAGTATCAGGGCTTCTCTGAGCGTGAAAGTTAATTCTGATTGAAGAAAACAAGTTGTGAATTTTAAACATAACCGTAACTATTCTTGAATAAAACCAGGTGTAGCTTATGGAATATGACTAAATCAACTTAAAGGTACATTAAGCATAGGACACTAACCCAAAGGAACTAGTACACAATGAAGATGTGATTAGAATTACCTTCTCTCTTATTCCTCAGCTTTTAAATTCCTGGGTTTGTTCATTTCATGGTAAATTTCCTTAAATGGACTAATTCTCTTAAAAGACCACAAATGACTACACAGCAAAGACAGCCCTCTCCAATCAGCTTGGTCTGACTACAATTCAGGACTGCAATTCAAAAGTCAATTAATAGAGCTATGTCATTGGATTTTTTTTTTAAATTCCACTATGAAGCAAAATGGGATAAATAAAATCCCCAAACAAAATGGAAACCCCTAAAACTGAAAAGATGGAGAAAAAGAAACAATTTAGAGGAATTTCTTTCAGTGCAGAAAGCAATTAAAGAAGGTTCTCTGTGAAAATTAGGTTTTAATTAAGCCAGGCAAGTGTGTGCAAGCTACTAGAGTAAAATGAAATGTTGTCACTTTATGGTGCTATCCTGTCCATCCCAAGTAACTCTCTTTTTTTTAAACTAGCACAGGGTTTCTTTAAGTTTCTTTAGTCAAGAAGACAGCAGGTGGAGGCTGAAAAGCCTTGTAATTTAGTTCATTATATCAGGCTCTGAGGGTTTAACATTTCTGTTTCATTGGAGCTTTTCCCATTAATACATGGGCAAAAGTAGTCAGGATGTTCAATAACTACACTCAAGGAACACTAGTGTATACACTTTACCTTCAAAGCATACAACAGGCCAGCTTCCAGAACTCTTGGTTTCACATCCTGACCAATGGCCCTGGTATCTTTTTGAGCACAAATCCTAAACTCATTAATTTCTAGTATTTAATTTTATTGTCTCACACGCTACTGCTGGAATTCAACATATTAAGCTGTGTACCCCAATGTAATCTGGAGTTTCTACTGGCAGTATTTAACTTCCAGAGTTAAGTTCCTGGCTGCAGGGCACGCTGCCAGCTCACAGTCAACTTGTCATTCACCACACTTTCCAGGTCCTTCTCTGGAGAGCTGCTCTCTGTGCCCAACCTGCACGGGTACTTGGGGTTATTCCTCCCCACAAGCAAGACCCTACACTTTGTTGAACTTCATTAGGTTTCTTTCTACTCAATTCTCCAGCTCATGAAGGTCCTGCTGAATGGCAGTATAGCCTTCAGGTGTAATGCTTGCCAAGGTAAAGCCTCAGGGTGATGCTGCCAAGAATTACATAAGCCTCATGCCACTTTAATAATTTTCCTCATAATTTAAGCTTTTCTATTATGAAACAAGTCACTTTGTACTGGGTTGAGAAAGTGAGCTTAGAGGAAGGATTTAAATTTCCTGCCAAATTCATTCTTACTGTATAATTTATTTATTAGGCAATGATTTGAAAATAAAAATTTCAAAACTTGGTTTAAAATAGATTTGTGAAAGTATGATTTAGCATGGGTTTGGATGGGGGAGCTGCATTTCCACATGATAAATCACATCAAGCTCTCAGAGTGACAGATATACACTTAATTGATGACTCCTTTGCTTCCTTGGGTTTTAGCTATAGTTGAGATGTCAAATTTGCAAGCCAATCAAGATATTAGAACTTCTCTTGGGATTCCAATTTATCAAAGCCTGTGCTTAACTTGAAGCATGCAGAAGAATTCCACTCAAAATCATCAGGGAAATAAGCTGGCTTTTGAACTTTCTGGTATGAGGCCCTTTACAAGATTAGAGTTTTCCTTTATGCAGTTATCTGCAACTAGCACTACCTGAGACGAGCAAATAAAAGGAATTCAAACTGGCACAATGACTCTTACTTTCATCTCACTAACATCAACCATTAAAATTGCCAACTATCAATCACATCAGCCAGTCAAAATCAAGGGAGGGATTGGGGAAGGCAGGGAAAATATTTGTTTGCTGAAATTAAAAGAGAAAACAAAGCAAAAGCCTTACTTTGTAAATAGTAAAAGACCTTGCAGAAGTTACAGAAATGAAACACTCATTCCACAGGCAAAGCAAGAAAGGCTTCATCAGAAAATATTAACAGGCATCAAAGAGCAGAAAACAGAGAAGGCTGAAGACTTGCTGAATGAATACACACAGTTAGATTTACATATAAAGATTAGCAAGGGCCTGAACTCAGTCATGCAAAAGAAGAGGTAGTATGCAAGGTGATGATCTAATCAAGTTCTTACCAGGGCTTCATTATCTTCTGCAATTTCTGATATCGTCTGAAAAATTAAAACTTGCACATGAGGAAAAACACTTTAAAACATCTGTACTATTTACTGCATACACCCCCACCCCCATACTTGATTCATAAATTCGTAGATACATAATAAGAGGCACTGTATGTTACTAACAATTTGCTGTGAACAGAAACCGGTAAAGAACATTCAAAATTAATTTCAAGTATTTGTTCAGAATATTTGTGCTAACCTCTGTTAAGAAAAAAGCATACCTAGACATCCTAAATTAATGAAGTATTTGTGTAAAAAGCCTTTGGTACAAAACAATAAAGGTTTACACATTAAGCATTTTTTGTCCTGTTGCTATGATGTGTATTCCACTGCCTGGAGAACTCATTTACTTGTAGTCTCCATCGCCAATATTGATGTCAGAGTTGTCAACATCCTTGAAAGTTGTGTATCTAGGACCAACATAAAGCAGAATCATGACCTTCGTAAGTCAGGGACAAGTTAACTATTGGCTTCAAAGAGAGGCAAAGAATTTATCCTGGGTTTTTAACCACGGAATTGCATTTACTCAACAACTCAAAACCATCTTGCACCACCTTAGTGACATATAAGTACACTTCAGCAACGTTATTGCAACAGAAGGTGTACCCTGATCCATAGCTCTTTTGTCCTTAAGATTCACCCCAGGGTGCTGAATCAACCCACTTGAAAAAGACAATAACCCGCTTAAGAATGTCACTTACTGACTCAGACTGTAAGAGGCCAAGCTACCACTCAGACGTCAGTGTGATGCTCTTGCTTTCACAGTACCTTCCAAAACACTTGCTTCCTACTTGCACCAAGAAGTTTAACATTCCCAAGAGTTTTTCACTTAGGCATTTCCCATTTTTCTCCCAAGATATGGACTGTTGTGTCTTCTTCATGAACCAGAGGCAATGGCATCTATATATATATTACTACATTCAAGAAACTGAAAGCCGTATTAAGGGGAGGAAGGGGTGAGGGGCAAATAATAAGTGCATTTAAAAGCTGTAGCCCACTAATCACAATTTGCAATTCATCCTTCTGCTAGCGACTGGCTTCAGAAATGCTGATTATGCCACTAAGCAAGCAGAAAGAAGAGACTATTGATGGGAAAATGCCATCAAAGATAAATAACTTCTTTTTAAAACACACCTTAAACATAAAAAAGGCATCTAGATATAAATAAATATTAAAAAATCCATCTTCTATGCAACCCTGTCTTCTGTCTCCTAAATCTATTTCCTAGTTTATTTCAGAGGGTTGGCTGCAGTTCCACACTGGGCAGACCAGTGTTCCAAAGGAGAACAGAGGTCTCTCTAAAGAGGTCTCTCCTTCCTCCCTGCACCTTCTCACCAGGTCTTTCCCCTCCCCACTTGCTGCCACAGCAGGCTGCACAGCAATGCCATTCAGCTCACAAGAGCTCTAGGACTCCAAGCTCTCCAACCACTGATTCAATTCCCCCCCAGAAAATGGCTAGATTTTTTTCCCCTTTTTGGTACAGCAGTAACTCCTCCCATTTTGCGTTTTCCCCTATTCAAGAAGGACCAGTCTCAGGACGGGCAGCTTTAGGGTTGGCTAGTGTAACCATCAGTGGACAAAACACAGAGTACATCACAGGAACAGTGGTTTGAAATCCTTCACTACTAGTTGTGAGCTGCAATACCCACGCCTGAAGACAGGACTTGCACAGTTTATCAGGTATCCCAATACAGACTGGGCTGCAGCCTAACTCAAATTAGAGAAGTGACAAGGTTTTCTTCTTTTATTTCATGGCTGTGGTTCTTTTATGCCCCAACAGCTATCTGTGCAGCCAGTAATAATGGACAAAGAAAAAGCATTCTGATGATCAGACAGTCTCAAAAAGCAGGGAAAAATACCCTCAACATGCCTTTATGAGCAGTAAAGTTCAAAGTATTTTCCACGGTAGAAGATTCCAGCTTCAGCAGAATGCCACTCCTGTGCTTCTGCAAATGGAGTGCTTCCTTGCTGTGGCAGGCTGCTAAACCACCAAGGACAATCAATGGGTTTTGTCATCTCCCACACGTGCATGGATCCTTGCAACCTTCTGCAGCACATCAGCCAAACCTCAAGGCACTTTACTGAGGCCAGGTTTTGAAATAGCTGGTTTTTCACCCAGGTGCTAACTTCGGCTAAGCAGCAAGTAAACTTGAAATTGGTGCTGTGTTTGCCTGATAGAGAAACAAGTGTGGTGTTTGCAAGCTGGTAGCACTTCAAAGGCCAGACTCTGTTTTGTCAGAGGTTTGTCACAACAGGCTATAACCAGGAGCACTTTCTCCATGACTGAGACACGGATTAAAGAATAAAGGTCTGAGACCTACAACAAAACATTTAGACAGCAACTATCTTTGCATTTGCAGAACTCTGATCCATCTTGAGTTAATGAGCAATCAGTTAACTTGATGTCAGAAGATGTGCAAAGTAAAAGAAAAATAAATTTAGAATAATGTGCAGCAATAACTGAATTATATGACTTTTCTGGTGAAGTAATACAAAGAAAATTTTTACTTCAGAGCAAAGATAACCACTGTGTTAAGACAAACCATTTCTCCTGATCTCTGTTGCTTTGGTGTGATTAGAGCAGAAATCAATCTAGGACATCAAATGTTGCAGCAACAGAGTACAGCATGATTACAGATAGAGTTTGACCACTGAAGATGTGGAGGCTGTTCTCTAAAGGAGTGCATGCTATTTTCATCCATCACCAAACCGAAACATAATAGAGAAGGATCTGGCATGAGCAGTTCTTCCCATATTACCCACAAACCATGCAAAAATTACTGCTGAAGGAGCAGCCAAGCTAAGTCATACAACAAGTCAGCCTGGAAAGGAACTAAGTACTGCCTGCCACCTCCATCAGCTTTCCTTTTTCCATATACACATAACTTTGTATGTTGTTTCTTCCAGAGGGCTGACTCTGTGGTAGCAACCAAACCGTTCCATAAAACCCTTCTTGGTGAGTTACCACAGGTATGGTCAAAAATACTGAAAGCCTTACTGATCTAGACACTGTAATTAGCTCAATACTTATGTTTGGGTTTTTTGGGTTTTTTTGAAGAAACCATCCCTCAATTACACTTGCATAGATGGGAACAAATCCACAGCCAAAGAACAAACGTTATGAGGGTAAATTAAATAGCAGTTGTGAGAGGCTGAGATTCTTTTGTGGTGAAAGATAAAAACAGCAATTTTTACACAGGGAAAAATCTCAAAAGAAATGCCAACATAATAGAAAATAAACATGAACGACAAATTACCAGGTTGGACATTTTGCTACCGTGATATGTTCCCTGTTTGGCCTCAACGGAACTTTGTGATACTTCCAGCTGAATCCCAAGGAGCAGCAGTTCCCTCTGGACTTGCCCAAGACACCCAGACTTATTACTTGCTCAAATACTGCAGGATAGAAGCTTTTCATGCAGTGTGACCCCAGAGAGGGCCACTATCAACAAATGTGGAAGATTCCACAAGAACTTCCTCCTATACAGAAAAACTGGTGGGATGATGGATAAATAACCTGCTAAGCACAGTAAATCCCTATCTGGCTACTGCTCTTCAGGCAAAAAGTAAAAAAAAAACAAACCAAAAAAACAAAAAACAAAAACAAAAAAAACCACAAACAAACAAACAAACAAAAAAAAAAAAAACAAAAAAACCAAAAACAGAGGCATAGCACAAATTCTGGATAACAGGTAGTGATTAGGAATACAAGACAAATACACGAGTACAGATTTCTGGCTTCTGTCTGTAACAGGTGTGGCTATCACATATAAATTAAGTCTGGGAAACACTCTGGCCTGAGGTTGAAATAATTTACTTGGATGAAATCTGCAAAATTACTATTAAGTTGTGCAGCAACACTCAGACTCCTCATAGTCACCATGACATCCCACAGGGACCACAGTCAAAGGGACAAAAACATCCTGGAAAGTTGCAGAAGTGGAGATTTTAAGCTCTTCCCCTTATTTTTCTGGTTCCTCAAATACTACACTTTTCTTTGGGGTTAAGAAAAATAAAAATATTGGTTTTGTCCACCTTGGTACTCTGAAGAATATCTGGAAATAAAAATCCACTGCTGGAATTACTCTTTTTATCACATTTTACAAAAGCGGTTGCCAAACAAAACCCTGTAAAACTGTCTTCTCCTTCCCATTCCTGTCAACAGGGTGTTGATACCACCACTTAACAGGAGTCATTTAAATGTTAATATTCACAAACACAGGCAAAGTAAGAAAAACATCCCTAGAGAAAAAGTGTTTAGGATGGGGGAGTGCAGGGAGCAGCAGCTCTCCCTCTCCACAGATGTGATCTTTGTCGGTTCGATCTTCAAATGAAGCTTTTATCTAAATCATACAGTGTGTGTTGTGCATATGGAAAGGATATAAGAGAAATTGTACTTGTGTGTGCTGAGGGGGAGGGTGCAATCCAAGCCTGAAGACTGATGGGGAAACAAACCCAAAATAGAGCAAGCAGAAGTAAATCAACAAAAAAAGCCATTCCAGAAAGAAAACCTACTCCACTTTCTTCCTTTATGGAAACTGCACTGAAAGATGGGGCTGCAGCCTTTTCTCATCCTCCTGCCACCTCCACAGTAGCATTACCTGATTTTATACACTCTTCCGGATTTTTGCCTCATAGACAATAGTCATCTTCTCCCGACATTACAGAAGCACTAAGAAATGAAGACTGCCTAAAACCCTCTTGGACAAGAATTGATTTTGGCAGCAATGTCAGATTAAGTAATCTATGCTTCCAGGTGAAGCTTCACAGAAATGGCTGAGCCTGTCTGACAGCCCTGTGCTGTCAAAAATACAAATTATTTTCCTCCCTCCATTGACTGGCTGACTTTCTGAAGGTTTAGCAAACTGAACTGTATCACTGAGGAGTCCTATAGGCATTGGCCAAGAAAGGAAGCAGGGAATACACAATAGCCAGGAAGGGTGGAAAAGGACTACTTTATATAGTGGCAAAAACCTACTAGTTTAGTATTGTTCATATCCTCTGAAAATTCATTTCCCATTTATCTCATGAGTTGCGCTTGCACAGCTGTTCTCTGGGGCAACACTGCGAGCTCAGTCAGGGAAGTGAACTGGGTTAAGGAATATGGTATTAAAAGGAGCCTTTACTGTCACTTTTCATAACCTACACCAATTTTCCAGTCCAGCTTGGTAGAAATAGCACTGGCATAACTCTTCAGATGAAGCAGGACAGGAACAAGTGACTGTGAGCAAGCTGGCTTAAGTGTTTTGACAGCACTGCTGAAATACTCATCAGTCTGGGATGGAAAAAACCATCAGCAGGTATGTGAGCAACTGTCCCAAAAAGTGTGTTAAAGTCGGACTAACTCCAAACCAATCTATCTCCAGTTTTCCACTGGGCTGGTATATAGTATCATCTCTGCAAGACAAGCCAAGACCCAGAATTCCACTGAACAATGCAATTTGAGCTTCAAGCCTGCACAACTTCTGTCTCGGAGACCTCCAGCTGTACAGCTGCCAACTCCACAACCACATGTGCTCAGTGGAAGGCTCCTCTTAGTCAAGACTCAAAAAACATACAAATATATAGTTATTTAGAAACTAACATGAACTTGATCTAGCTGCAGTTATTATTTCCAATAGGAAGATGACAAAACTTAGTAACCATCACAGTTTAAAGCAAGGGTTTTTTCAACATTAAAACCAGGCTATTTGCAACCTTGCCCAAGCAGCATAAACTTGTGTGCTCCTGTGCCATGGCTGTATGACAACAAAGCTGCTCAGCACAGAGTCATCCATAAAGCAGAAATCTGGAGAACAATCTTATCAACAGCAGCAGAAACAACTCTGGTTACTGTCAAGACAGCCAGGCGTAGCACAGTCTGATTTTTTTGGCAAAACTTGCATGTCATTTCAGCCAAATGACAAGTGATAGAGGTTGTGATAATGCCAATTAAAAAAAAAATGCTGAAAATTCTGCATAGGCCTTTCTCCTTTTCCTCCCAGTCATGAGATGATGATGACTACTATTACTAACAAAAATAGACTCCTTTTATCAACTCTCTGGTCTTTCACTATTTAGGCATGTGAATTACATTTCCTTTTCTTGCTTTATAAGGGACCATGAGGAATTTTTTTCCCTCTAAGAAAGGCTGAGAGCCATCCCAGTCACCACAACTCTTCTGATACATCAAGAAAAAACCCCATAACTTTACCAGTCTTCTGCTACATCAGAAAGACTTTATCTATACAGACAGAATTTTCTGAAAAACAGGTTCTAGGCTTGAATATGGAGTACAGAGAATTATGTTATCTCAGATGGGGCAGCAAGGAGACATGACTCTTTCTTCCAGCTTGGTTCTTGAACATATTTTTCATCAGTCATTATGATAACTAGGACTCTTTCTGCCTCATTTTAGGGCACTGCACTTTGAGTGGGGAGCAGCAGCAGGATGCCCTTACACTTCTCCTTTACATTGTTTTTTCATCCACCCAGATGGATTGCATATTCAGATCCTCTTAACGGCATGGACTGACTTCAGATAAAAATTTAGCATTAGAAGTGCTACAGAAATCTCTTTCTGAAAAGTCTAAGAAAAGGAAAATAACTGTGTGCACACCTACCCCACTCTTAGCTGATACAAATGCACAGAGTCTGAGAAATAATTGGACACCATGGTTAGTTACAAAATGGAATCAGCATTTACTTGTTCTTCATGACCTAACTTGTCTTGCAGTCTCTGCTATAATTTATAGATCACACAAACCATAAAAATAAACATAAAACCGTCTTTTTTTTTCTTTTTCAGTTAGTAAGAGACTAATAGCAATGTTGTGGAAGCAAGAATGAGCCTGAAGGAAAACCAAAGAGAAGCCATCTCAGTCAACAAGATCGAGATACACGTGGACAGTTTTTGATACACGTTGCATCTCTGCTGATATAAATATATTCATACAGACAAGATGCACTCTCAGCTTCATCAGGGCCCATGCACCCTACAATCTGCTAACCACCAACCCCCATGGCTTTGTCCCAGCACACACCATGCCTAAGTGTATTTTCTCCGAGCAGCAGGCACTCAAGGAGATCTGGCCCAAATTACGGTAATTACACATAGTATTAAAACCACTTCTGACAACATACACAAAACAAACTCTCTCAGTTTCTTATTTTTCAGCAAGAAACTGGAAAGGCTATTCTCTAACACATTCTAATTTTCTTCAATATTCAGAAAGATAACATATGGAAAATTAACTAGGAAACACTGTTAGTTCTTGTCAACTTTCTATATTACTACCTCTTTTCATCACCTGCAAAATGAAGCAGAAGTAACTGGAAATCCAGAGACTTACATTATCTTGCTCTCATCACTGTACTTTTATAGTCATCAGCTTTACTGAAACAATGACTAAGTAGCACAATAAATAAAGACAACTATAAATAAAACACAGGCCTCTTCCTCAGTGAAAGTTATGTAAAAAGCTGAAGTCTTTCAGTCTTGTTTTCCAGAGGCTGCCCACTAAAACTTGATTACACACTCAAATTATAACTTAAGAGCTGCCTCTAACGTAAGTTGCACGTGCAAAAAATACCTCAGAGCAGCTTTGCGCTGAGCATGACAGCACTTCTAATGAGCACTGCCTGCCCCTTTGGGGTCTTGGTGCCATCCCCAGGCTGCAATAGAAGAGCAGAGACAGCCACTCTCGCGCTGTTTCATGACAGGACTGCTCTCAGGTTGTGGCTCAGTGAGGCACCTAGACCAGTGTAATGGTCTGTTGCCACAGAAAAAGGGCCTTACCTGCATCCACTCATTCAAGTCCCAAACCGAGCAGAAAACAAATTCTGCAAAACAGAAGCTGGTACTTTGCAACAAATTAATAAGCGGGATTGGCTTTGTAAAACACTCAGACACCAGAATTCGCTCCAGAAAGAAAGCGGGACTGGGCTGAAGAGAAGGGGTTAACCCAAAGAAATGGAAGAAGAGGGCAGGGAGCTGGACCATCTCTTAGCAGCATCAAGTCACAGGGTTGCCTCACAGCCTCACTCAAGCAAGGCTGGCTCAACATGAATAACTCAAAGGTGGCCCATGACAACTCCACTGTGAAGATATACCTTAAATTTATCTTTACAAAGTATGTTGTCCTCTAAAACTGGGCCATCAAAGAAGTTTCTGCTCCTCCCAGAAATTTCTGGCTCCTCATTCTTCCTCTAATACCTGCCCCCTGCCTTTCATAATGCTAATATAATTGTTTAGGTAGGTTCGCCTACGGACACTGAAATGATCATGGGCAAGTACTGGTGCAGGGCAAAGGAGAGAGAAGAGCTTTTGCTTCTGAAGCATTTTGGTGACCTGGTCAGCCACACAGCCTGCAAGGTCACACTGATGAGGGCACTTAGCCTGGGGGGGTTGCTGATGGCCAAGAGGCCTTCAGACTGCTTTGTCTGTTCAGGAGCATCTTGCAGGGGACCTCTTGTTAACAGTGCTGCAGAGGGTCCAAGCCCAAACCAACACAGAGAACATAAGAGCACAACTGACCGACTCCAGGTGCTTTTCCTTGACAGCCTAGGGCACCAAAACACAAATAAATAAATAAATAACCAAACCAAAACCCAACCAAACAAGAACCCCACAATAACAAAAAAACAAAGGACGTTCTTAAGGTTCTTCTGAGCAAGTAGCTTGTCTGTTGGCTCAGTGTGCTGACATAGCAAGGAGTGACAGACCTTGAAGTGGGGTAACAGGTTCGGTAGCTTGAAGCTGGATGAGAAAGGAAAGCAGCAGCACCACGGCAAGCTTAGGGTGCTGAGCCTGTGTGTGTTTGCTCCTCTCCTTAAATCCCAAGTTCTGTTAAATGTGCTCTCATCAGCCAGTGATGCACAGTGTAAAAGCGGAAGGAAATGTACAGTGTAGCACAGATGT
Organism: Dendrocincla tyrannina; assembly: GCA_035047865.1. Classification (NCBI taxonomy): domain Eukaryota; kingdom Metazoa; phylum Chordata; class Aves; order Passeriformes; family Dendrocolaptidae; genus Dendrocincla; species Dendrocincla tyrannina. The sequence goes on from JAWWMP010000081.1 coordinate 46,632,690, forward strand.
CCTTGCTTTACAGCACCCCTTGCAAAACCAGACTTGGAAAAACCTGACCTGCTGAAACCCTCAGGAGCTGCAGAATGTCCAGGCTGCTGAACAGGAAAGACTGCAGTGAGTATTGAGTTTTCATCAACATGTAAATCTGCTGGAAACTCTTACAATCCGAGTCTTTGTCCAATGTCCAAACGAGAGAGTGTTTCTCCCCACAGGCAGAAACACTGATAGATAAATAAATGAGAAAGGTAGATGGATCAATGCATCTTTGATGACACATTACATCAACTAAAAAGAAAAGTTTTAAATCCCTCCAAATGGAAGCCACTTACAAAATAAAATTTAAAAAAAAAAAAAAAACAACTAAAAAAGACAATAAACTCTGCCCATACATCCACTTTACAAGCCTGCTGTGTACAGGCTTCACCTGTTACACCTTCAGTCAGGACTTACTACTAGAGTGTAATTTGCTGAGCAGTTCTTTCAACAGTGGTGCTGCCTTAAGTAGTTTCCCTCCCAAATAGTTATTTTTAATCCAGATCAGTCTGGTACAACTTGGCTCATCCTACAGCTAACAAAACAGTGGTACAAACATAGTTGAGGGGTGAGGAGGGTACTTGCTTTAGCCTTGCTGGAGCTAAGAGGAATGCTTATAAAAAATGTGAATGTTCCCTGTCTGTTTAGCTTTATTTGTCTAGCAAATAAAGTGCTTTAAATACCTTCTGCAGTGGAATAAGTTAAGCCATTTCCCCTAAATAAAGTCATGACAGAACGAACCACAGGGGCAATGACTTTTAATTTGCTTATGTTCTGATCTTTACAGGCACATTCAGTATATTGCTTAATTAGTATAGCAACTGTGCATATGTGTTTACATCAACTTAAACTTGCCTTTGCTTTTAAGCACAATTTGGTTCCTAAACAATAAATATTATATGAATATAAGACAAGTTGACAAATTTGATAACAAGAAGCATTTTTTTAAAGTGGTATAACATGTGATGTGTGCCCCAGACCACATCACTGCAAAAAATAAAGGCCATAACCACAAGATGCTGAAGATGAAACCACAAGCTATTGGAAATCTAGTCCACAGCTGAGTTAGGCAACAAGGATTCAGAGTCCAGTAAACCACCGGCTACATAATAGGCAGGGATCACTGAGAGCACGCTTTTCCATTGCCCAGTCTATGGATGACTGGATTCTAGAAAGCAGTTCACTCTTTTTTCTGTGGAAAACCCCCATTATATCTTGTACAGGACCCTCAGAGACCACCTGTGTTCCATTTCAAAGACCACTTACAACTTTTGCTTTACCTCCTAACATTGTTGACTTCCTTGAATCCAAGGGAACATGAGTACATTTGTGAGGGGGTTTGGACTGATTTCAGCAATTTACTTTGGAAGTCCAGCCCACAGGACCGAACACCACCAACAAATAAGAAATCTACTTTCAGAGCACTTTCTCTCTCTCAGGAAGGGATGTGGATACTGTTGTTTTCTTCATGTGTAGTAGAGGTTGACACTGATGGCAAAGCACTAAAACTCTTATTTGGAAGCAAAAGCCTACTGTTAGAACATAATTTAGCAGTGCAACAATCCAGTTGATACTTTTCTGTTGCACTCTCCACATTAACCCAATAGACACTACAGCCCTGAATTTCATCACCGGTGAATTTTGGTAAGGTGTTCTGCTAAAGAATAAGTGTATTTTCAGAGGTCAGCTTTCAATTCCATGGAATAAAAAAGCCCCACTGTTATTTGAAAAACCCCAGCCAGGATTAAAAAAAAAATTAAAAAATGAAAATAAAGTAAAACACTTTCTACATGGGGGTTTTATTCCACATGTCCTCAGTAACGTGAAATGTAAAACCTAGTTTTCAGACAACATCGCATATATCAGCCTTTAAATATATTATCAATGGTTTATCAAAATTCCAATAGGTAGATAAGAGACTAGGACCACAGTGTCCCAAAACTTTACGGCACAGGGGGTACACGTGACTTCCTACTTTGCTCACCCCCAGTCCCCACCAGCTCATTGTTAGGGAAAATTAAAAAAGAAATACTCTCATTGATAATTAATATGCTATCCTACAAGCCCAGAACTCTTCAGATATTTAATTTTATATAATTTTAGAAGTTGTATACAGAAATACTTCAGGCACTCAGAAAGGGAGCAGCTAATCACCCCATATGAAAGGAACGTCAGAGTTCAAGCAGGATACTTACTCTGTGCCACTTTCAACCATTTGCGTTAGGAGGGAAATGCCATCCAGGTTTATAAATTCTTGTGCAAACGTAACATCCCGTGAGTAGTTGGCCAAGTCTTTCAGTGCCTCTAACTTTGCATCCATACTAGAAGACTGGATCCTCTCATGGAGCTGCTGTGCATTTTGAGCCTAGGAGAAACGAAACACAGAAACAAAAACAACAAAAAAAGCTTTCATTACAATGAAAATCATGAATAAAATGTTAGTGTAAGCAGGAACAAGGGCCATGTTTAATCTTAATGATACTTAATGCTTCCACGCTCAGAAAAGATCAAGTAGCTCAAATACAAATTACTTCTGTAAAAGTATATTGCTTGTGTGTTATTCCATTATTACCTATAATTATTTGGGCTCTTGCAGAATCATTAGCTGAGCAATGGAGAGATATCCCATTGTCTCAGGCAAAACCTAGGCATTACAAAAGCAGCCTTTGGCTTGAGGAGCTTGTGTGTCACATCAATAAAAGCAGAAATCAAAATAAAACAAATTGCACGAGGCAATCTCAGCATAGTAACAGCGGCACTTTTTTCCTGTCAGTGCTTACTCAGTTTGCACACTTCTCATGACCTTTAACAGCAAGGGCCATATTCTGTCCTAATCAGATTATATATATAGAGATTGGCTTCTGGCCTTCTCTCCTTCCTCCCCCTCTTCTTTTGTTCAGTCAGTTCAAAACTCACATACTGGCTTAATGAGAAGTATAGGAATAATTACTTTCCACATAATACTATGATATTATCTGTCATGAATCTTTATGTAAGTTCAATATCCTCATATGTTAGGCTATTCTGCCTATTAATGTTTCCAGTAGAGGATGAGATAGTGAAATTCAAAATGGACACTTACGATAAAAAGCTAAAGAAATACTTAAATAATGCATATTAAATTCTCTCTCTCTTTAGCCATACAAACAGTTTAGAATACATCTCACGTTTTCAATTTGATGCTTTCACTTACCTGAACAGAATATTCAAAAGCTTCAGTTAATAGCTAGCTAGATGATACTTTTCTTAGAAAAATAATCCTCCTCACTATATGTAGAGATACTTGCAAAATTTTATTTCCTAAAATTAATTTCTTACCTGCACCCAATGAAAGGTGAATGAGAGGCTATGTGTCATTAGGAAAACAAATTAAATGTAAATTATGCTGAGACTTATTTTCTCTGAGATGATGCTTATTCTTTCTCAGCTGGAGAAGAAATACAGAAGAAAAGGCTGTGCTGACAGATAATTCCTTTTCTGTTCCAGTAATGAATATACTATTCACAGGGATGGTCATCTCTGTAGACCAAGATTCTGAGATAGCAGTCATTTTTAGTGCAAATGATCATTTAAACAAGGAGTCCAGGAAAAAAACAGCACTGTGTTGTTACAGATGCAGCTTTCCAGCTACATAACTTTGATTGCTTCAAAACCATTAATAAATTAAATGCTCCAGTTTCCTCTGATATTAGCAAGGTTTGTTACTTCCCATTTTTACACAGAAAAATGAACGCATGGTCTCCAGTCAGCATTTGGCCAAAACCTATATGGTTAGGAGTGTGTACAGGGAGGAAATACCTTCTAGTTGCTGTGACTGTGGTTAACATACTCAGTTAAGACAGTATTGAAAAGAAATGGAGTATTTCTAGTGCCGAGCTTTTTTATGCCTAAAGCTTAGGGTGACGCAGCCATAGTTATTGCCTTACCTATGAAAAGGCAGAATTCTGCCACTCTAAGTTACCTACTCTATCAATGGATTTGAATTGTAATGGAGAAACAAGAGGTTATAGAGTCTTTCTGTAATGGCAATGTCTATCCAAATGGTACTAAAAGAATATCTCTCAGGCTTAAGCAGTGGTAGGGTAAACCATCCACCAAAGCCCATGGAAAAAGCAAAAATAGACACCACTAACTTTCAAATTTCAGGGTAACCATAGAATATTTCCTCCCACCCCTTTTCCTTCATCATATGGGGTAAAGAAAGTTTTGCTAAACTATTCTTGTATAATCAAGTACAAAAACTCAGAGTAACCTCTATTATTACCTGAACCAGAATTTCAACAGCCAACTCCCACCTTATCAAACTATCTCCTTCATTGAGCCATTTCTTACTCTAGACTCCCCAGTATAAAAACTCAGGAAGACTCAGAGATGCAAAGCATCCTCAAAACATTACTGTTACTCAGAGTACATGCAATGTCTGAGTTCCTGCTCACCTCAGGAAAGAAACACTCTGCTCAGAAAAGAAACACTCAGAAAAATCTTCAGTACTGCCATGGCAGCTACATTCCCCTGACTTGGGAAATGGGTGCTCAAATTTCACCTTTAGCTAATTAAGATCTGTGCACATGCCTTCTACCTGCCAGAGTTCTGGGAAGTTACCACCCCCACTATCTGCCTACTGAAGGACACAGTTCTTTCAGCTTTCCATGGGAATCTGGTCCTGGGAAAGCTCCTGGACTCAGGGAAAACGAAATTAATAGGAAAGGTGAACAAAACAACTGGTTCAGTGTGACTGGAGTCACAGTTTGACTTCCATTACATATGTATCAATACTAAGCATAGAGAGAGCTAACCCTGCCTCTCAACAAAACTGAGAGCACCTGTACAGGGATGTGCACTGAGAGCTCACCTGCAGTACACAACAGCAGCATGAGCAGAACCCACCTATCAACAGAGACAGGTTAATCCTCTTTCCTCCACAGTCAGTGAGATTTGAAATTCACCAGACTAAAACCAAAATATTAGCTCAGAGGCAGCTTGGTACCCTCTACAGAGCACAAAAAATCCATGCTACAAAAGTGGTTCAGCCCTGTTTTAAGCACATAAAAGAGCACTTACTATCATATAGGCTTTATCTGACTGTGCCAATGTTCT
>JAWWMP010000081.1:46638041-46659394 GCA_035047865.1 Dendrocincla tyrannina
AGTGGTTCAGCCCTGTTTTAAGCACATAAAAGAGCACTTACTATCATATAGGCTTTATCTGACTGTGCCAATGTTCTATCAGTAAACTTTACACACAGCTGTAGCTTTCTTACATTAAACAAGTTTTGCAAGACACTGCATCCAATAAACCTCACTCCTTCTACTATAGGAAGAAAAAGGAACAGACAATGGCAAGGAAATCTTGATTAAAGGGGTAAACATGCATTTGTCTCAGCAAGTGCGCTGGTATGTCTCACTGGAAACATGGACAAAAATCATCTTCACTGCTGTTGTCCCAAATACCTGATGGGTGAAAATATTGCTTTGGTGAGCACCATGCAGTTCTCACAAGCCTCCCAGTCTCGTTGCCATAGTGCTCATACGTGCTTATGGAATGTACAGCTCACTTATGACTGCATTAAAAAATGAAACCCAGATGAAACATATTCTGAGTGTTTACCAGAGAGCTGTTTTAATGATTTACAAGCCATCAGTGAATGGACAGAGAGCACAACTCATTAAAGCTGTAGCAGAGCTGGCTGCCATGTCTGTACTCTTACTGAAATATTATGCAGGTAAGAATAAATATATTTTTATGTGTGTGTGTGTGTATATATATATATACACACCTCTGCAACTGAGAATCATTAAAGGGAATTAACAGAAATGCAGCTGCTCAAGTATAAGAAAGGCAGATTCAACTGCTCTCCTGTTTATAAAGGAAGGAAGATGGGAAGCTTGTAAACAGTGTGCTGTTGAAGCCCCAGCATTTCAGCAGGCTGTCCCGTGGCATAAGGTGCATATCTAGTCTAGTCTTAAATTACTTGCTCCAAGGACATCCAGAAAGGTTGCCTATAGGGAGTAGCAGTGTTTAAAAGGAGCAGCTTGATGAGATTGTCAGCTTAAAAAGAAAACTAATGACCTAAATCCAGGACTTGCTTAGAGACTCAAATAGCCATTTGGAGGTTAAGAATCCCAAGATCATCCTAACAAGGGATTCTACCAATCAAATTATCATTTCTTTGCCACTGAATGCTTTGTGCAAATTTTGAAAGCAACTTATTAACCAGACATACGCAGGGTTGTACAGAATAGAAAATACAGTGAGTAAGGACAGGAGGGAGGTCACAGATCCAAATATAACCACTATCAAACGTGATTGTGCTACAGAAGAAATTTGGGCCATTGATTTAAATTGCTGGTTTGCCATTACACACCCAGTTGTCTTCTTTTTCTTTTACAAAACACAAATAAAACAAGAATATTATGATTTTCCCTGTAGACAGATTCCTGTCACATTTGTGGATACTCTGCTAGAAAAAGCTCATACAGACCATCAGTAACTAGCAAATACAGTTTTGTACTAACCAAACAGGTGCATTTCTGTGGTTTAATTGCTCAGTGTTGAAACAACCATGGCAGTTTAAACTGCTGCCTTTTCCTGGATTATTATTACTACTTACCTGCAACTACAGATACATCAGAGAGCAATAGAGGAGTGGACACATTACACAATCACCATTGTATGCACCCCAGATACAACAGACCCACCCTGAGTGGTGTCTGATGGCAGGTAAGTAATGAGATTCCATTTTAACTAGTGCATACATTAATTGTTAACACTTTTTTACACTAATACTGAGGCATGGTTTCTAAGTCTAAAGCCCTGTACAGACATGATACCCAGAGCAGTCCTTCCAACTTTGGAAGCAGAAACAGGGAAATGGTCACATCTAGGGCCATGTAGTAAATCAAGGACAAAAGCATTACAGATGCACAACCATTATCTATTATGTAAAAATGCCCAAAATAAGTTAATGCAATCAGCAGCTACTTCTCAATGTTTATAAGCATTTTCTCTTCTTGTTGCATTTGAAACAATCCTTTTTGCTTACTATCCAAAACATGCCTTTGGAAACCTGAAAAAATGAGATTAAACCTTTACCTATAAAAAGACAAGACCCAACTCCACTTCTCAAATCATTGTCTTTTACAATGAGCAGACAAATATAAAAGTGGCTCATTGACCTCCATGGCCAGTGCTCCCAGTATGAGGCTCAGTTAACAACTGATTCACTATTAGATGACAAGCAGGATCACAATCACAAGGTAGAACGGCAACATTTTATGCATCCACAGAACTTCAAGAACCTATTAAGCAGTTGTAGACTATTAATATTCAATATTCTAATTATCAATAGCAATAATATTATATATTATAGAGTAGATCCTCAAGCTTTTACTTAAAAGATAGAGGATTCAGATTTATATATAGAAATAGGTTAAAAACACTTCCTTCTCTGTTTAGATCACACATAAATAAAAACCCACGTTCCTCATATCTGTAGAGGCACTCAGAGAAAACACTGCTATGACTATTATTGAACACCCTATTTACATGATTGTTCTTGCTACAAAAGCTAATCCCTCTTCCTATAAACAACTTACAGGTTTGACCGCCCAGCTGATCTCTGACCAGGAGATCAAAGAAAAACACGTGACAAAAGCAAATGGCCAGGCCCCATAAACACCACATCGGAAAAGGCCACCCCTTGACTCAGTTTAAGGCATCTAATCAATGAGCAAAGCATGTTTTCTAAGTGCCAAGAAGCTGCTTTTAAATAAACAGTGAGTGTGTTCAAATAATCAGTTCTGTTTGAAAACCATTACATTAAAAAAGGGGCAAGTTCCTTCAATTTAATTCTCCCAGCATTTTAGTATCTTTTTATAAAGATTGGTCAATTGAACAAGGATTTGCAAGATCTGATTGAAGGAATCCTGCAGTTGCACACTAAAAGGCTGGACTCTGCTGCATTGCAGGACACAAAAGTCCTTTCTGATCAGTGTCACACTCGGGAGCAATTAACAGCTCACTTATACACCTCCCCACCATGCACTGGAAAATGGGTATCACAAAACAGACAATAGCAATACGGCATTTCAGCTGTCACATATGTTCAATTAGAAAGAAATGTTGCATAAGAAACTTTCCATGAGTCCCTCCAGAAATGCAAATGAACAAAGGGGGAAAACAGGTCACAGAAAACTGCAGAAACACACAATAGCTCAAAGAATTGGTAAGAAAGATGATAGGAGGGGTTAAAATAAGTAAGAAAGATGATATAGGAACAAGGATAATATGAGAGAAATTCAATCTGTACTCAAGTTACCTAGGAAACAGTGCCTGTGTGGTGAGCGCTTTATAGAGGAGAAGAAAATAGCATTGTTTAGGAAAAAACAGCCTTTCAGAGAATAGCACAAACTTAGCAAACAGAAACAAAGAAGCAGTTCGAATTCCCACCAGGCCTAACGACTGGCGTTTGCAGACTTTTAACTCAAAGAAATTTAAAATAGGCACGTTGTAAGACTCTCAAGGCAAGCATTTATAATGGATTTAGCAGCACACCACACTGCAGTTTCGCCCTTGCAATATTAACAATGGTTTTCAGGAAAAGATCCTTGTATACACTCATAAAGTAATCTAAATTCGAGATTAAAAAAAGAAGAATTTCACATTAGATTTGAGGAGTTAAGATTTCAAATCCTAATTTTCAAAAAGCCAACCCAAAAAATGCTGGTTTTCTAATTCTAGGTAAAACTATCTTTCTTTCCTCTCTCCTTCTAATCTTTAATAGCACCTACTCTGGATACATGAGCAATGAAAAAATTTGAGGTTAATGACAACAGGACTCAAAAAGATCATATCTCATCCTTCTCACCCAATTTTCTATGACTCAGGCCATGCAACTGTGAATGGGTACAGACAGACTACTGGCTGTCATGGTAATAAGATGCATAAAAATTAAGCACTAGAAAAGCAGTTTAAGTTCATGCAGCCTTCAGAACGGGTTAGTACAAGTCCTCTCAGCTCTCCAAGGAAAAAAGTTTCCTCAAAAGACTTGTGAAGTTCGGGACAGATTTTCTTTTTCTAGGGGAAGGGGAAAGATATATTGTTGTAGGATAGAAAAAGCAGGGGGCAGAGGAATTCAGAATCTGAATAATTTCACATGATGAGAAAAACATTTCCCACCCAGCACTAATGGCTAGGAAAGCATCTTTCCCATTTTGCAGCAGTGTATCATGCTGCCTGGTCTTCACATTATCTCTTCTAACTACTGTTGCTCTCATACAGAATTTCAGAGGAAAAATGGAAGCAGATGGCCTATTAGCTTTTCAGGGTAAATGACAAGCATTGTGTGGGTCACCAGTTCAAAAACTACACCTTGGAAGCCTTTAATCTCTCTATTTTAGGTACTGCTATGATGACCACTTCAGAAGTAGCTTAAAAAGCAAAGAGACTTATTGTAGAGTGGGAACATGCAGAACTTCATTTTATACCTATTGAAAGAATACAAATATTCTCTAATCTTACAAAACCCAATCTGTTCCTTCAAAACCTCCCTCCAAGCTACCTCCTGGCTTTGAGCTCTGGGGCAGAAAAGGAGCAACTTGAGTGAGGTTGCAGTGTCAGCAGGGAAGCAGAGGAATCTTGGATATGTAAGCTGTTTCCAGCAGAAGAGAAGTGAGACACAAAAAAACCACTCAGTTGTGCCAACCCTATCACCAAATGTCACTCAGAGATATCACCCCTGCTCCCATAACTCATAACCTTTGCAGGAGGATAGTGGGATACATTGCAGATAAAGCTTAAAAATACATACATTAGCTCACAATGATTTACTAATCAAATCTTCACTTTGAAGGAACAGAAGAACAGAACAGTAACTCACTGGAGATGTTGTTAATCGAAGGATGGCTCCATTTTTTATTTCATTACGATTCTGAAAGAGAAAAATCCAAATATTTTATTTAAGACTCACATAAAAAGATGAAACATGCATTGAGCAGGATGTCATACTGAACACGCAACAGTACTTTCCCCTGTCTGCATGCAAAAACCTCCCTCTTTCATATGTAAGGGATTAGATGTAAGCTAACATCCATACAGTATTTTCCTCACTGAGATATGTAACATTAGCTTCAACAAATAGGTGGCTGTTGACATGATACTTACCAAATCTGAACCCCTTCAAGAATGACTTTATGTTTTTCAAAGTTTAGCTTCCACTGGCAACATCTAAATACTTCTTTGAAATCCACTGCCCATGGTGTCTGGCTCTGGTATTGTACATACTTGAGGAGTTCGTAAGTTTGCTGAAACCTGTCATTAAACATCTGCAGGATTTAGAACTTATCCCACTGGCTCTCCATTTTCTATAACAAGAACATGCTGACTTAAACCACTAGAACCTACCCACTGAGCTCTGCCACCACAACTTTGTATTCTCCCTTAAAGTAAAGAAAAAGCATCACTGTTAGCAGTGAGTAGAGTTCAAACATGCCTTAGGTCCTTCTCCTTACCCAGCTGGCAGAAAGTGGGAGCATTAAACATTTTGGTTAAATTCACATAACGTGCTCAATTAAACTAAAGTTATGGGTAGATGAAAAAGCTGCCATGGTGTGTTCTATGACATACACTTATGGTATCCTTTTAACTTCATGGTCAAAGCCCACGTGCAGGGTCTTCTCCTGTGGGAAGTGTTGGGAACCCTTCCTGCCTCCCTACCCCAAGCTCCCTCCTGTTCACCACAGGTTAGAAGAATCAGGTACCCAGCACAATGAACATACTAACAGGTACTGACTGTGTGCAGTCACAATGTCAGTCATGGGTCAGTAGCTTGTTCCTGAGCCAATACCCCAACTTGTCAAAGGAATTGAAGGATCCCTAACAGTTTGAGAGAGAAGGGCTAATTTTGTACTGAAGTCAACATTTCTGCAGACTAGCGTTTAGAAAAAACAAACCCAAGAAGGTGTATTGCTCCTCAGGCAGTTTTTTCCAAATTTATTTCATTCTTCTTCTTACCATTCTGATATATCTCAAATCAAAAATGCTAAAAGCCAGATAAATCTTGCCTGAAACCAGGTCAAGCAGTCCCAAAATAAAACTCCGGTACATTGCCTCTTTATTGGTATCCAAGTTGTCTGTGGGATTAGTTTTAGCTACTCTCCACCCACAAAGACTTCTTCATGTTAACTGAAATAACTGAAGTGCCAGACAACACAGGGGGTACAAGGGAGAAGCTTTCTTATAGCGCCTTTGCATATATATGCAGCTAACTCATCTCAGCCCTCAGCAGTCTCCTCCTGCCAGAACAGCCTCAGGGAGGCCAGCCAGGCTATACCCAAGAGAGGGGCAAGGAAGGGTGAGCAGCTAAATACAGGGTGACTTCCCACAGCACTAACAAAGTGCCAGATTTTTTCCTCTTGTAGTAAAACAGCACCAGACTCAGCTACATTTCATCATGCCAAAGGAATCCCTGTGAAGTGGCAAGAGTGCATTTGTGTGGTTTAATCTCAGTCAGTGTTGAAACAAAGTCACTTCACAAACAGTTGTGCTGGCTTAAACTGTTGCCACCTCCTGGATTTGTGGAACTGAATAAAATAATTGCTTTAGGACAGACAGCATAAGCTAAATCTACCTCCACCAACAGGTTAGACTAAGCCACTGGACCTCAGGTGTCTTGGGCCAGGGTATGTGTGTGCACACAGACACATGGGGTTCCATCAGCTTTACTTGGAAGGCAGCAAATAGCAGCACGCAACAACATGAAAACACTTGAACAACTTAAACTGGACCAATCCCACTCAGAAATTAAAGTTCACTGACATCTCTATGAAAACATGAGAGCTAATAAGTAAATAGACTGTTCTTACACACAGAAGCTTATTTTTTGTAGGAGCAAAACTCTGGGCTTAAAAGTTTCTCATGTTTCCTGCTGCAATTAACATGAACTACCAAATCTAGCGTACAAATGAGGTTTTTTTTTGGTTTAGCAAGTTAAGTCACTTCATCTGGGCCACAATAAACATCACTGCAAACACGAGGTGCTGAGCACAGAGTAAGGAGGCTACACGGTGGTCTCTGGAGGCTTGAGGAGTTTGGACAGCTAAGTGAGTGCTCCTGCTTCCGACCTGTGCGCTTCCTTTTCCACCTGGCACCAGCTCTGGCACTGGACAGACCTGTTTGTGGGTCAGTCTCACTAACCTGGCAGAAATTACCTCCAGCAGGAAAGATATGAGAGTTTTCTGTCAGGCTACTAGACACAAACAAGCTTTGCAAGGGTTCAGCAACAGCACAAATTCAAGAAACATGGTGGAACCGCATCTTTGGGAGCAAAGAAGCAGTTGATGGAAAGAAAAGAGGGGAAGCAAGTGGAAGAATTATACCTCCTCTTTTTGGGAGTAGCAAGATGCCAGCCACAGCCCAAATTACATTATTTTGTAGTTTCTTCAGCTGAAACCACGCTCCACAGTGTGTTCAATTACAGTAGTTTTGTCACAAACTGAAACCCTAACTCACAAACACTTGGTATTAACTTGATATACTCTCTACAGTGTAAATCATGCAGGTTAAAACATAAACCTCTAACTAAAGAAGGACACATAAATTGCTTAGAATGAATCTACAACCAAGCTAGCACGGAAAAATATCTTGTTAAAAACACATTGTTTCTCTATAGTCATAGGAATTTCAAAACAAGTGGAAAAAGGGAAGCCAATAACCTGGTCAAAGTTCAGATACCACATATGGATAAAACTAGAGCAGTGCTATTTTCCTGAGTGACCCTAAGTCGGCAGGTTGTATCTAAAACAGCAGAAGAAAAAGAACACACAGAGTACTTAAAAGCATCATTGGATGTTTTCTTTGGAGTCCTTCTGTTTAATCATCAAGACAAATCTGCAACACCAAAGCTTTTGGACTCGAAGGTACAAAGTTTGTCAAAGCCAACAACACACGAAGCCCAGAGACCTTTCACCACGTCTGGCTCACAGCAAGGTGCATATGCCTGCCCTCTACTGCAAATTCAATCATTGCTGCCACAACAGATAGGGAACTCACCTTCAACTCCTGATTTAGACAAAGGCCCAAGGAAAAGTGTCCAAGCCTTCTCTCTGAAAGTATTCAAAGCATCAAGTCTCTAACACAGCAAGCTGGCCCAAAATTTGAAAAGGGCTAGCTGTTCCCCAATAAAAAAACCCCACAATTTCATTTATCTATTCGAAGTGACGTCTGAAGCACATACCAAGAAACAGCATGTGAGTGTACAATTAAGCCAAGAGGATTTCCTACATTAACTGTGTGATGTAGTAGACAGCACGCCAGTTAATTTCAACTGCAACATTTACACATAGTTAATTTTCTTAGTTTAAGTACAATATCCTGTGGATTTCTTTTCCAGGATAACAGAGCATCGTTACAGCAGCCCAGCTTTGGCAATTATAAGCATCACTGCTATTCAGGACAGGGCTCACTGCCACCTATGGTGGAAAAAACCCCAACAACAAGATAAAACCAATCAAATAAACCCTCTTCCAAGATATTTCTCATCTGTTTCTCAAGTGTACATGAGATTCGTAGATATTTTTCATGCTGTTGTATTAGGAAAGCTTAATCCTGAGCAGTGAAGCAACTAGTGAAATGGTACTATCCAAAATGTCCCTAAAAAACTCAGTAACAAGAAAATAACTTGTTATAAATGTTACCTAGGACTAAAACAGCAGTTATATTATGGGTACAAATAAGCCCCACTTGCAATAGTATATCTAGCAAGATATAACATATCAGAGGATTATTTTATTCTGATTGACTAGGTAATACTTCCAAGATAAGTTTTCAATCAGACAGGCAAATACTACCATGAAGACACGCAAAGAGCATAACACAACAGGAAGTAGAGGACAATTCATCTTGAGTTCACATCTTAGGACCCTCTGCCTTCTAATTTCACCAGCTGAAGCAACATGAACATACTTGACTATAAACACTTCAGAAGGGACAGACAAGGAAGGAGAGGTGGTGGGATAGCCCTTTATGTTAGGGAGTGTTTCAACTGCGTAGAGCTCAGTGATGGTGGTAATAGGGTTGAGTGTTTTTACGGCTAAGAATCAGGGGGAATGCCAATGAGGAAAAATTTCCTCACAGAAAGAGTTGCCAAGCATTGGAAGGGGCTGCCCAGGGAATTGGTTGAGTCACTATCCCTGGAGGCATTTAGAAGATGTGCAGATGTGGCACCTGAGGACTCAATGTAGTGTTGGCCTTGGCAGTGTTAGGTTAATGGCTTGACTTCATGATCTTAGAGGTCTTTTCCAACCTAAACTATCTGTCAGCCAATTCCATTCCTTCTCAAAGCTCTGCTTTTTCTGTGCCATAGGCTACTTTGCCCAAAACACATGCAGGAGACTTGCATAGAATTGCTTCTAGAAAGCCTGCCTCAAGAATTAACAGAGTCCACAAAATCATGCAGAGAGATAAAAGTATGGGAATTCACTTTAGAAAAACCCTATTGAAACAGTCAAGCTATTTAGTCAGAGCTTTGCTGAAGAGACACTTTGGAAAATTTGTCAGGCAAAAATAAAGTTTATTTTGCCATGCATTTGTCTAAGCATTTTAATACTCTGTCAGACCCAGCAAAATGCTTCAATATTCAGCTCACTGCAACTGGCTGGAATGGAATGTTTTCTCAACATATTTGAGGAAGACCTAGAAGCATTAGTTCCCATGGTTATAGCTCACTCAGCTCTACTCTTTAACCTTGACCAAACAGCTTCCTTCAGACTTCTCTAACCAGCCTAAAGGAAAACAGCCAAGAAACCTAAAATTCTTAATGTGTTTATATCACTAAGTAATAGATTCATCCCTATTTCCATACTCCTGTTATTTTATTACACCTTCTTCCAAATGAACACAACAACTAAAAATTAGAGCTGTGAAATACACGTGGAGTTAATGACTCCATTGCATTTTCATGAGGATGAGTTCAGGCAAGTAGTAAATAAGGACAAGACATATAATAGAGTTATGAAGCTCATTTCTAAGTCAACAACTTAGGAAAGAGAACCAAAGTTCTTGTTGACAGATCTCCCTTAAAGCACTGGTTCAATGTGCTACAGCATGCAGGAAACACTGGGCACCATCAGAAGTGAACTGTGAACAAGGCACAGGGTGTCACTTTGCCACAAGAACTTCATGCACCCACCCACAGGGTGCAGTTTTGATCTTTCCATCTTGTGAAGGACACAGTAGCGTGAGGAAAACGCAGAGAAATGCAGCTGTGCAATGGGCTTCAGCAGCTGCATCCCAAGGCAGGGTCTCCTCAGTTTGGAGGGACAAGGGACACAGGAAGGGATGTAGCAGACAAGCTGAATGCAGAACTGTTGTTGTGAAGCACTGCAGGATGAGAACTATGGGGTACTTGATGAAAGCACTAAGGGATCGGTTTAAAGCAGATGAAGAATACACTTCCATTCAGCAAGCAGTGAACTAGTTGAGCTCGCTGTCACAACAGGCTGTGAAAGCAACAGCCGTATCAGCACGTACAAGAAGAGATGAAAGAGTTGCATGGCCTTTATATGGGATGTTAAATGGACCAAGTGTAGGTGCAGCCTCCAACACCTATAATACAATAAATGGGACTGCTGAGGAAGCATAAAGGGAGTGAAAGCCATCATCAGATCATTACCCTGAATGGTGTCTGCTACTGTTACAGCTGGAGACTAATGATAAGTTTAGATAAAACATTTGGCTGACTTGATAGGGAACTTCTTAAGCTCATTTTTTGTCACCAAAATATTTAATAAGATGAAAGTTGAGTGACATGGGCAGTTACCCACATTGTACTGTTTTAGAAGAAATACTGATGCAACTAACCTTGTGATAAAACTCCCTTTCTGGGAAGCTGTTGGGAATGGGGAAAATGTCTTCTAGTTTTTCACATTATAATTTGTTGATAATATTTCCCTTATCAAAATTAAATAGTTTGGCTGAAGCTTCTAAAATGAGGATGTTTTCTGCATGCTGTTTATCTATCCCTATTTAAGGATCACTGAAGCTAGTAAATAAACCAAGTTACACCAGTGGTTCAGTTTCAGGGTATACATTAGCCATTGCAATTCTACAGCTCACAAGATGCCCAATTCTTCACATGTCCTTCTAGCATGTGGGCTCCCAACACTTCCCTTACATCAGATCTACCAATATGCAGCAGCACAGTCAACCACCTAACATTAAAAAAGTTACCTCTTCCTCTCCCCTTCATTCACAAAAAGAAGAAGAAAAAAAATATTCCACAGTTTTCTTTTGTCAGATCCACAACTTGAACTAACTCACCTTCCAGCAGTAGTCACTAGAATGTTAATGAAGTGAAGAAAATGAAGCAACAGAGAGGAAAAAGAAATCTCAACTATGTTTTTTCTCCAGCAACCCACAGTAATACCAACTTGACTGTCATATACTCAGAAAAAGACCATACTTTGCATGGTGTGCTCATCTGCAGGAGGAATGATCTGAGAGGACAACTTTACCAGGTACGATTGCTCTGTGGAGCAGCCGTGGTGTCATACTGTGGGCAGACATCCTTCTGACACATTAAAAGAAGTTACACACAGGTTATTTTTAACCTGGATCAGTTCCCCAATTCAAGCAACCACACAGACACACAGACAGTTGTACCAGTAACATGGAAGATGTGGGCAGATAACAAGCAGCCCCATCGTCCTCTGCTAAGTTTGAACGTAAGAGCTGCACCCTGCAAAATAAACATCAGGAAATGACAGGCTTAGCTGGGCTCACCCTACTAATGGTGAGATCATGTGGGGAAATCAGAACAGGGCACTGGTATGGACACACACACACACACACACACACACACACACACACACACACACACACACAAAAGCCTAAGCAAACAAAAACAAATAAGGATTGTCAAATTGAAGTCAGCTCTTCAGTGCAGTTCACCCACATTCACCCACAGCACCACTGAGAGGGCAGCACAGGAGCAGCAGCTCCTGAAGCAGATGCTGCTACTAAGAGAAACAGCTGAAGACCCAAGCCAAGACTGTGGTTCACAGTCACTTTTGCCAAATCAAAGCAGTTTGCTACCATAGAGTCTTACTTTTCATCCCCTTTCTCATGCCTACTACTGTTTTCTGTGGCATAAGCAGTTGTATAACTGGTTGATCAGCCAATAAGGAAATAAATCATATGAAAATTGTCTCATTTTGGGTTTTGCCTGGTTTGTACGGTAAAAGACAGGAATAAGCACTATAGTATAAGCAAGAAAGCAGGACAGCTTATGCTGCAAGCACATTTGGAACCACACTGAGACGTAAGGGGAAGCCTGCATGTGCCTGTGCTTCTCTAACACGTACATCCCACTCCTACACCTCCTCCTGTGCCCTTCCTCTCACCCAAGAGGGACTGTAGGTAAAATACCCCTTCCCCATTTTTGTCTACAGTTGGAAATTGACAAGAAGTTTGCTCTACACCATTAAGCCAGTTCAGAAACAACTGAGGGACAGCTGTTCAAGAGAGCAAAGTTCCATTCTTCTTCCTACCCTTCCTTTAACTTCTTTCTTCTCTACAGCCTATTCCTGGACATGATTCAAGAGTCCTGCCTCATCCTTACATCAGATCAGGCAGCCTTTTTATTAAGCAACTTTAATGAATTAAAATGGCACAAAGTGATCCTCCCCTTGCCATCACCTTCAAAAACCATTAAAAAAAAATAAAAAAAATTGCTGTAGCTAGCACAGATGAAGTGGCAGAATCTTATGGGGAAAGGGAGAAGAAATCAGAACCATCCTCTTTCAGTAGTGGCTTGTGATCTCTGTTCACTGCACTTTGGAAAACTACCCATCCAAAGAGACAGTTCTTTAACTATAAAGAGGACTTAAAGAATGTCTTTGTGTCAGCCATACCTTACAGAGAACTGTTTACTACCAGGTGAACCCAAACAGTTGTACCATGCCTGTGATATGCCAAACCTGTCTTCAAGTGCTGTAACAGAAAGACGAACTTTTTCGGAGCCTTTCCTCTCTACTGCTTCCTTGAGAGGCAAAATTACAAAATTAATTCAAGAAAATAAATATCTACCCAAGCTTTTTTAAAACACTCTTGATCCATCTCGTCAGCCTTGATGTGCAACTGAGGAACTAAACAGAAGATTGCCATACCTTTTAAGAAAGGAAGCAAGAAAAAGAATTAAGCTGTTGGTGCTGGGGCCAGAAAGTATAATATGTTGACAGGACATAATTATTTTCTTTGGAAAATTCAGTATAAACCAGAAGTCCTACAAAATGAGTCCTAAAAACTAGAACTAATTTGCTAAGACAAGGATGAACACTACACCCACTGTTCTTGAAATCAGCCTGAATGAAGCAGAGTTGAAAATGATTTAATGTATGGATGGTGATTTAGTACACTCAAGTTTTACTTCTGTTCACTGTACAAACATATTGGTGTCCACTAGGTTTTACTGGAGTTCCCAGGGCAGTGTTACCAGCCCTATCAAGCTGGTAGGAGCATGGCCACTGACTCCCTGTGCTGCCCTTACCATAAGGGATTTCTGCAGGGCTGTGCAGATGCCCCAAAATAGTAAGAAAGTTGTGAATATGAGGGAAATACTGGTGGCAGGGAAAAGGGAAGGCTGGGCATAGTTTGATCCAGGTCAAATCTTGGATCTATCAGTTATGTAGCATTATTAACAAATGTATTATCAAGAATAATGCAAAATGACAAAAAAAACCCAGCTCACTTAAGACATTTCTTTGGTTCCCAGTCTTCCTGCTACTTCTCATTCTCAGCTTTTTATGAAGCAACAGGTTCTTCAGAGAACCAGAAACTTCCACAATTAAGTCTGTTTACTTTCAGCTCAATGAAATTCAATTAATCAGTGTAAACAAATGAATATGAAAACGCAAAAGAAAAAAACAACTCTGAAAGTCCCAAGCCTCCGAGTGGCTCAGTTCTTGCCCTGTCATTTGCATACACTCCCACGCAGAGAGACTGTAATGGTGTGGGGGAATTTCACATGAATATAGAATTACAGGTTGTGTTCAGCAAAAAACAGGTCACAAGCACCAGCACCTCTCAGAAAGAACAAGCACCAGGGACTTCACCCAGGTTCCCAGCTTTGGGAAAATGGATGGCGTTGAAGGATGTCCCATTTGCAAACAGAGCACAGAGATGAATAATGACAACAAAATGAAGGTGGGAGCAGCTTTTCTTGCAAAACAGAATTAAAAGTCTCCCAAAATTAATGGAGTGGACTCAGTGCCTGCTTTCCTCCACTTCAAGCAATAACACTGAAAGGGAAATGTGGGATACAGGAAAGAAGGAAAAGAACCCACAAGGAGTCTTCAGACACATCAGATGTAAAACAATTATGACAGTGAAAATGGGCTGTAGCCAATATACAGCTGAATTAAATATCTTTGCACTTATAAAAAACTGTCACCAGTTTCACCACTGTGTGCTGACTATAGGTGAGCAATGGCTCACAAAGCCCTTTATTTTTGATAGCTGCTCGGGTGGAAGGGTAAGAGCTACCACATTCTGCCTCTGGCAGTGAAGCCAGCTTGAACACCATCCTTCCCCAGCCACACAAATGGATCTAGGGGAGGTCACGGTCTGCAAGGCCAAGGCTGAGCAGCGAGGAGGGACCAGACAGACACACTGATATGCTGCATAAACCATTCGAATGTCAGCCCCTGGATTCCTAGCACTGCCAGCAGAGGAACACAGCAAAGAGTCATCCAAGCTGTGGTTTTCAGCCCAGAAATACACACAACCCACAAAATTATACAGCCATTTTCTACTCTTCAAACAGCATTTTCTTTTGGGAACCCAACCTCGCCGAGGCTGTTCCTGAGTTCTTATGCCTGATGTACACAAGCATCGAATTCAGGTACAACCCAGACAGGCTGAAGCAAAGGTGACTTTTTAATACTTACTAGCACAATAAAATTCTGATTCAGAAGTCAGACTTTTAGATGTTTGATCTGCCAAAGAAATGGCCCTCCATGATAACCAAGGCATTTAAAAAACCCCACACACCTCTTAACATAATTAAAAATCAATTATTTTATGATCAAAACACCAGACAGACTTGATCTTAGGCACTATACATAATTCATAATTTCCTCTGCATTTTCAGGGGCACAGATATAGCCACAACAGAACCCCAGAGGCAGCAGTCCAAACTGGATCTGCTGTGATAAGCGTTATCACTAACAGGAACCCTGGATGACTCAAAATTTGCTAAAAGACTTTCCTTATACTGCCTGAAGGAGTTATTGCTACTCCTGCAGAGGCAATTTTTTCCAAATAATACATCAAAAAAAAAAATAAAATTAAGAGACAGAATTGCTTGGGTGTTTTTATTTATGCACTGTATAATAGGGAAATATAGGTCAGCTACAAAAGATGAAGAGTTCTGCATGTGACAACCAAAACACAGATGTGCTGTTTGCCACCCAAATCCAAAAATACAATTGCAAGCCATGTAATATTTGCAATATTTTCACTTCAAAGTTTCTTGTTACTTCGCACAAGAATTCCTTAATTGCCTTTCCTTCTGGTAATTAAACATGGAGATATTTTAAAGAGGCATCTCTACCTGGAAGGCAGTCTCTGCAGAAATATGAACTACAGATACTGTTATCTGCATATGCACAGACATACAATTCACCTTGGAAAGCAGTGAAAAATATTTACTTATTGGAAGCTCTCACCATCACCAAAAATGTTCTGCTTCTGTCCTTTAGTAAGAGGCAGATTAAAGCAATGTGGGCTTTAACTATTAAGAGTTGTTTCTTCATTGAAGTGCATGTGTTTGCCCTCATGCCTGGTCATGTCCATGTTTCAACTCAGAAAGCAATATCTGAAGGCAAATGAGGGAAAGTATGTCAAAGGGGTGATGGCCCACATAAGCCTCTCTTTATAACCACTATCCAGCAAGCAGTGATAAATAGTGAACAGCATCTAATGAAAGTCACAGACATCTGAGTAATTCTGGTGGCATTTAGAGCTCTTCTCTCTTATTTATGTGACTCAGAGTCAGACACTCTGCATATTTTCAGTAGGGAATAAACAAACTCAAAGTCCTCTCTGCAGTACAATCCAAACTGTCCTAGAAGATCATAATTTTCCACCCTTATTGCAAGTTAAAGGCAGCCAAAAGCCATCAGACTTACTTTTATGTGACACAGAAAACATTTCTCTCCTCCAAAGCTTTAGGATCCTATCCACCAAAGGTAGATGTAAAGCCTGGAATATTCCCCCAGTTGCATCAGGACAACTGCCTTCAACAAATCAGATTATTCACTCAATTGTGGCTTCTTGGAAATATTCACTGTATACTGAGAGTTTAAATGCCAACAGGCAAGTTGAACTGTGTCTGCCTTACTGGAAAACTGTCACCATTGAGGGCAATTAGCAAGAGTCTTAGTATTTAATTTGAGTGGAGGCAAAACACACCAATCAGTAATTACTTTGACAGGTTTCCTTGTAGTGGCCTTAGAAGTGTCTGTCAACTGCAACTTGAGAAGAAGAGAAGGGGGAAAAAAAGAAAAAACAGACCACACCACATAAGAAAAAAAAAAGGGAAGATCCCAAAACAAATGTGACACATTGAGAAGGTTGTCTGGCCAAAGCACAGTGCTATCTTATGAGCAACTGCTCTTGCTGTCTTGCTAAATTTAGTCTTTCTAAATGCTTAACTGTGCCTGAGTTTTATTTCTGGGGTGTGGGTAACAATTACAGCAGAAGAAAACTTAGTTCATGTCTCAGTAGTATTAGCAAATTCTAAAGAACTGTAAAATGCAAAACAAACCCAAGAGACCCCTCCACTTCAGAGCAAGCCAAACTAAACTGATAACAAGGTAAGCAAGAGGCACCTCCATCTATGCAGTTAAGCTCATGTCTGTTGAGCTCAAAATCCACTGAGGTTAAGGAATCTCCATGTGGACTTCAGCAGATTTTAAATAGTGCTCTTCTCCCATTGCTCAGAAATTGTACCTCTACCAAACAATCTTATTTTGTAATTTCAGCAATTTTATCAGTAATGCCAGGAATGAATGCTCTGCCTGGTCCTTTTCAGATGAGCATGTTCCACATACTTGGACTAGACATTCCTCTTTTATTACAGCTACACCCATTTCATTACACTGTGCTGAAATCATTGCATCATTTCATGAATCACCTATTGCCACGCTGTGTGGGGACCAAAAAAATAAGCCAACAGAACACACAGAACTAGAAAAGGACAAGAAGGAGTAGTAAATATACAGCCACTGAAACTGATTTCTACCTGATCTGCGCAAAAGGAAAGTGGCATGCACTGAAGGTGTCCTCAGACTTCAAAGAGCCCTTCATGTTTCAAATATTTCAATTTCCTGTGCACCACTTGCTAGCAGAATACTGAACACAAATACCAAAGTGGAAGGGCTCAGTGCTCAAGTCTCAAACTCAACAGATGTGAAGGGCTTGGCACATTCAAACTTTTATCTGCTTTTCCAAAGAGAAGAAATAAGTTAAAACGCACTAAATCAGGTCTTCTAGTACCTACCTTCCTATTGGCATTGCATTAAGGAAAATATATTTTCATATATTTTAATTTAATATAAATTATTGTGGCAAACATTTTTATAGGTTAGGGAAGAATTGCATGGAATGATTTACCCACCTTCTCTGTGATGTAGAAATTAGAACTATCAGCATGCTGCAGTGCAAATTGGTCATGATTTGCAAGAGACCACCTTAGAAATATGAAAATAAATTAATCACAAAATGAAATCTTAATAATTTTAAAAGTACCCTTTGCATAATTTTATTATGACCAAACAAGTGCCTGTCATTCCCATGTATTTCTCAGACTTTTTAGTATCTCTCAATGATGAGTTCCAAAGTTTAAGGTAAAAGCATGCTTACAAAGAGAAAACCTCAGTACAAATACATCCTATTGATTTTTGTTTGCAGTAAGCAAGATCACTAAATCACTAAAATGGACCCAAAAAAAACTTACAGTACCAGGATTTTATGCTAACTTATAGAATACCCAATGCATATAATGCTAAATTGATATATTGCATTTTACATAAAATATCGCCTTTTTAACTTAGCAGCAAATTGATGAATATAAACTAGTTTCTCCTGTGTGGTAGCACTCACTTAAACCAGCTTTTTTTTTAAATTAACATATTAAAATTAAAGCAAGATATCTGTCTTAGCCAATTATTAATTTATAGTGCAGAACTTGAGATTAACATTTCAGTTTCATATGAGCGGTCACATCAACTGGACTCGCAAACCAAAGCCTGAGGCTTTAGTCCCTTAACTCATGAACTGCAGGGACCAGAAGCCAAAAGCAAAAAGGTAAAATTCAAACAGTCACCCACATGATGGTGCTGCTTTGTTAGGAACTTCATCTTGCAAGCAATTAACCCCAAATTTGAACCAAATTTGAATTTGATGATAAACCAACAAGATTTAATAAAGTAATGACTAGTCATTCAGGATATCTGCATTTCTGGGGGAATAATTATTTCCTGGTTGGTTTAATACTTTCAAAAGTGCAGAATACAGTATGTACTACACGGCAGAACTTACCCATCACAGACTTCTTTTATTATTGAGGACAGAGGCTTTTTCTGGTTAATGAAAAAAAAAAGAAAGAAAAAACAAAATCACCAAACTAGAATATCTCTGAGCTCTTAGAATATGATCCCAAAGCCAGCAAATGCAAAGAACTAAACAAGTTAGTGGTTTTTAATTTTTTGTTTAACATCGTTTGATAGGATCCCAAAATTTTGTGCTGCTTTGGTCTGGTAAACTATAAAAACAGCAATTCTACACATATGCATGATGACATTATCAGTCCTTTTTGTCAACCTTTGCCCAATGACATAAACTCAGCTTCTCAACCGACAAATCAAAAGATCTTTTGTGTACACTGCAACTCATTACCCAACAGAAACAGAAGATTTAGATATCAACATGAGCATTTTCCACGAATGACATCTGAAGCAAGAAGACATTCAGTATTTTTAAACCTCTTCTGTCCCTTTCAGATATGGTGATATGATGACAGTAATCCTCTCTCTTAAGGTCACACATGCAGGTTCCCCTCTGATAAAACACCAGCTGGAAGGTGTTAAGATCCCAGATGTTTCAGTTCTGCTTTACTCTCCACATCTGTGAGCATTTGGACTGACTGAAAACAGCTCTCTTGCTTGGGTCCCAAAATAGAAAAAAACCAGAACAACCCAGTCTAGCCTGGTGATGTTGCAATGCTTTGAACTTATAAACACAGGGTGCACACACAAGTGTTTTTAGAAGATTTATGGCTAAAAGAAAATGCACTTTTATATCCCAAAATATAGATGAAGTTGTATGGTATCAAATTTCACCAGCTGGATCACTACTGAGCCTTTTTTCTCCAATACTGGGTGACCACACAATGTCACACAGATCTGTTCCTTCACAAAAATTTCCCAAATCACCTAATCACCAAATCACCCTCTCTAGTTACTTCCGGTAGTGATAGTTCACTGAATTTTTTAAAAGCAAATTAACAAAGTACAAAAAAACACATCCATAAGCTAACACCGTTGTCAAAACAAGTTGTTTCCCTTTAATTTTTATAGAAAATGATTAGCCTAAAAACTAACTCAGCATCAGGGTGCATTATGTGGAGAGAGAATTATTCTTCAATTTGTTTTCTGCACTGCATCACTTTATAGACAGAAAGCCAGAGAAAGGACTCCCTGGTCAGGTCAGGATTTGTTACTTCAACAGTCAACTAAACCAGTTTATAAACAGGCAAAAACATAACACAAGACCATTTTAATGAAACTTGAATGAAAGCACCTGCTGACAGGATTCTGTTCCTGCTTGCCATAGTGTCTCAGTCCTTGGTTTCCATCCTTCCTCTTTCACTGCCATTACTATTTTCACATGACTCCCTGAGATGACCCACACCAGGGAAGTTAATCAAACTAAAAACTGGCTCAGTGAAAGGGGATTGAAAAAATTGTTTTCACCAGGACTGATTTCCTGATCTGCCTTGCTGTATGACCTAACTGACTGGCAAATATCAGCATGTGGGAGAAAAGGCAGAAGTGGGAAACTGCTCCACTCTGTAGAGCCAACAAGTCCCTTCTCCCCAGCAGCTTGTGTGTGCTGTGCTGGCTCAGCTGTCTGCGTAGCTGTATCCAGGCTGTGGAGCAGATCAGGCAGATCACACGGGATAGAAAGCATGGGGGTTTTCCCCAGTTTTTTGGACTGATCAGTTCCTCAGCCTGGAATAACTGTGTCACTTATGTGCAGCTGCTTTGACCTGCTGTCCTCCTTCCCAAGGGTTTTTTCAGCTTCTGCAATCCTGTGAAAGCAATTACTGCTTCCAACTGCCCTCTTCACTCTATCTTTCCCAAAAAAAGGAAACTCCTTTTTTTTTCCTTTTTTGAGGGATAGAAGGGGAGCACAGGTTTGTCTGGAGCTGGATAACTCCAGTTTGCCATCTTGCACATGATGTGTGCCAGCCTGTAGGTAAGCTGCTGCCAGGCAGAGTACACACCTCTATAGGCTGCATCCCCTTCTCTCCTCAGGATGCTACTGTGGGTCCCGTTCTGGTATTTCCATATTTTGACAAAATTTTATCTGGGTTAGTAATTGCTCTTACAAAGTAAACAGAAATCAGCTAGCAGATTGAATACAGTGGAGGACAAAATCAGTAACTGCCTCTCCTCCCCATTATTTCCCATAGGACCTATAGTTTCTCACTGGGGACTGTGACAAAAAGACACTGTAACAATCAAACTTAGCAATAATATAAATACTGGGAAGACTGCATTCAGTTACTGCCCAAACCGTGTTTCTGGTACTTCTAAGTTCTCTACACCATCAACTTTTATGTTCTTTGTCAATCCAATTCATCTCCTTTCCCCTTTGCCTATTCTATGCTACTCTTGAACAATTACATGACATTATTTAAAACTAAAAACTTGGGAAAAAAACAAATATAAATCCCATACAACAAATCCACTAGAACCTGTAAGGAACAGTTAGGAAAAAAAAAATAAAAAAGGACAAATAGATCCTCAATAATAAAAATTATTAACAATATCAAAGTCTGCCTCTCATGGTACAGTGACACTACTGCCATGATGTGGCACTGATGTGACTAAGTATAACTCATTATGAAAAAAATTAACAAGATAAAAAAAGTGGAACTCTTCTGGGATACAGAGTTTGCAATTAGTGATTCGGTAACACTTTACAAATAAATCTAAAATAAACACCACTGCCATTCTAATAAGCCATTGCTTCTACTAATCCCTTCAGGCTGCACTCCCCTACAGAACGAGCCTCCAGACGAAATCCTTTCCCCTTCCCTCCCAGGCAGATAAATTGCCACCCATTTATTGCCACAGCTGTAAGTGGGATGTCACTGAGAGCTGGCAGTGGCTGCCACGGCTCCCTCTGCAACCACCCGGGCACAGTCGAGCTGGCAGCA
>JAWWMP010000081.1:46659494-46761991 GCA_035047865.1 Dendrocincla tyrannina
GTGGGATGTCACTGAGAGCTGGCAGTGGCTGCCACGGCTCCCTCTGCAACCACCCGGGCACAGTCGAGCTGGCAGCAGCAGTCCTGCCACCCTGCCTGTGTCCAGCCAGGCCTCCTTGCCAACAAAACCCCTCCTGGCTCTGGCAGGGACAGGTGGATGAGTGACCAGCTCCTGCGTCCCCTTCCCAGCCAGCTCGAAACCACCTCCAGAATCCCTTTCACAGTTCTGACAGTGAAAGCTGCAAGACACATAACTGTGTTTGGGTAACAGCGACAGGACTGCTTACTGCATGGATAGGAATGTAGCAGTAATAGGAGACAAAGAAAACTGAGCTATTATTTTTTTTTTCTTTTTTGAACCATGAAAAATGAGGTAAAAATCTATTTCCCTTCTATATAGAGTACATCCACTTGGCAGGACACTCAAAGACACCTTTTCCCCCCTTCCCTCCCCCGGCTCTAAATATTTGTCTGATGTCAAAGGGAATAGATTTGAAAGCTTTGTTACCTTAATCTTAATAATATTATTTTTATAGAAAGTTACATATCTCGGCTGCACTAACAGGTCCAAAAAGCCAAATTTATCTTATTACTCAATGTACTTCAAAGAATTCCTTCCAATCAGTTCAAAAATATTTCAAAGGTTTTTCCTTCATAGAAATTTTTTGTGCTAGTGGTTTTGTTTTTATTTTTTCTCCCCATGTCCTCTCCTGAACTAGTAAAAATGAAGTGTGCTTTTACACATGTTGAGATGCTCATTTAAAGCTCTAAGAAGATAAAACTGTACCTTTAATGCACAAAATAACACAGATGAAAGCAAACCTTGTGCTCCCTACAGGAGATAACCCCTTCAGCTGACTTATCACAGCATCTGCACTGAACACATCACTTAGTACAAAAGTATTTTCCTGGGGTAGGTATTAAAATGATAACTGAAATCAAGTGAGAAATTACAATGGGGCATTATGGCCTTGCAACTTCCTGATCCGCACACAAAGGGAGGATCCTGACAATGTCACAGAGCACAGGCAGCACTGGAGCCAACGTGAATTTACACACCTGGTAAAGCTTTATCTGCACTGACTGTTTAGCACAGGCGCCTGAGATGCTGCCTTGCTGTAGCACTCAAGACATCCACCATGCAGTAACACCTAGTCACCCCTTCTGTGCCCACCTGCATGTGCCTCAGGTCCTGTCTCCAGGTTTTGGGCACTAACATGCACAGATCCCTAACTCTGTCTTCTTGACTACCTGCTCTTGCTACTTGTGCAGTATTTGGCAGCACTTCTGAAGTAACTCACAGAACACAGACTGAGATTTCCCACTTCAATTTCATCCTTTCCTGCCTACCCACATGGAAAACCCATAGGGAGCCAATCACCAGGAAGTACAAAGCATAGGCATGCAGGAGTGTAGGCTGGGTGAGTCCAGGCCACTGTTTTGTTCCAGGGAAATAGTGGAATGAGCAAAGGAAAGCTAAGAATATCCAATACACCAGTGCTGACCAAGCCCTAGGTCCTATTCAAAGCACTAGTACACCAACTTGAATTTAAAGCACTTTCATATCAACTAGCAAGTCTGTGTGTGTATGCAAGTGTGAACTGTAAAGAGGACAGGAGCCTAATTCTGGGTAGAAACTTGTGTTGTATGTGCAGTTCTGATATACTTTGATTGTGCTATACCAGAAAATTATATATACATTTTTTTAGGCCTTCTTTTTCCTTTCCACATGGCTAACAGAGATTCCTTGCTTTTTCTTTTCTCAAGGCTTGTTTGTTGGATTGTGGGGTTTGGGTTTTTTTGGGCAATGACTGAGATATCACTCTCCCTGTCTGACACCTTTTAACCACAGAAGTAACAAGAAAACCCTTAACCCCTCCTGTCTTTAAGCCTATTACCAAAAAAAAAAAAAAAGAAAGGAAAAAATAAAGAAAGCAGATGCAGCACATATTTCAGAGGGAAACCCTCAGCATTAAGCAAAATAAAAGTTATCTGTGCCTCTGTCAAAACACAGAATTACAAGCCAGCAAACACACTGTTTTTTCTTATGATTAATGCTATCATTCTACTAACAAATCTTTCCGTGCAAAAGTCAATTTTATGGCTAAAAACCAGATAAACACCCCTTTCCATAATCCGTGGAGGCTTTGTCTGTTCCTGTCATGCACCAGGGGCCACAGAAACAGAAGCAGAACTGTCTGGTGGCAAACAACAGATGCCAGGACACCTGGGTCCTTGACTCACTACTTTGCCACAGGTTTCTCATGGTGTAAGAGGCAAGGTCTTCTGTAAGGTGGAGGTACTGGAGAGCTTTGGATTTCAGCCTCCTCAACCTGCTCCAAATTTTGGGAATCACCTCTCTCCATTGACCACAGCAAAGTTCTGGTTAAGCCAGACTTGTTAATTAATCATCAAGTATCTGTAAAAGGTGAAGGAGAGGATTTCCCTAGCTTAGGGGAGCACCAGAGAGAGGGAACACCTGAAGAACAGGGACACTGCAATGCTGTAGTAAACAGACACCATAAAACCCAGCCAAGGCCAAGTCAACAACATAGAGTTGGTGCAGCAACACAGCCTGGGCTAGAAATATTTGCACCCGAGTCAAGAGGCAAAACCCTCAACAAGTGCAGCTGGTGATGGGAGAGTGCTTTTATCAGCTTAGTTCACAGCTCTCAAGGTGGTAGCTTTAACACATTGATAGCAACACTTTGGTATAAATATAGCAATATAGTAGGGGTTCTGCAGAGCCACCAGACTTGGGGAAGCCCAGGTGTTCATGTCCTCTCCCACTTGGCTCTCAGCTGCAGCTTCCTCGGTTACTCCCTTCTCACCTCCAAAGAGATCCTCACTCTTAAGTCTGCATTTCACCAGATCTAAGCATTGACTCACAGATCCTATGTTTAGGATGTTACAGTCACTGTACAACAAGGAAGCCGCAAAATATAACATTATTAACAAAAAACCCTCAAACAAAGAAAACCCCCACACACACAAAAAAACCCCACAAATGGAATTTTACAGATACTTCTTACTGCTCATCTAGTGTCCTAACAAGCCATAACATTCCCTGTTTCCCCAAGTATAAAAAGGGGCACCAAAGGCTCCCAGTCAAGAGCATGGAAACGTTACAAAGCACCTAGGGACCTCCAGCTGTGGGTTACAGCATGTTTGCATGCAACATACTTCCACCACATATTTAAATATAGCTAAAATACAGTTAAAAATACAAAGCAGGGCTTTAAGATGTGGCTCTTCACACAACTTACTAGGAGAGCACACCTTTGAAGACTGAATGAAGAAATCCCAACCCCACAGCTCATCACTAACACAGTGCTGGCCTATCAGGGGAGCAATTTCTATACCAAGCCACAAAAAATCTACACCGTGGGATTTTTAGTATTACTTTCTTTTGTATACAGTTTTGGATTTCTATAAGGAGAATATAATTGATTCATAAAGTACACCTGGATACTGCAGGTGGCCAGAATGTGAATTACTTCATTGGTGCATAATTCCAGGAATCTGGTCTTTACACATTTCTTTAAGATACAGCAGAATTAACTTAAGAGATGAGACTCCTGCTGATGCCTAAAAAAAATATGGATGCAACAATCTTAGCCCTCATCTTGAGAACATCATCAGTAGCAGGCAGCAAAATTCAGGCTTCAATGGGGAGTTGTCACTACCACTATAGAGCTAGCAAAATCAGACATGGGGGGAAAAAAAAAAAAAGACAAACCAAACCAAACCCAAAACCAACCAACCAACAAAACCCCAGAAACCCCAAAAAATCAAAGAGAATTAACAAAGTGTTTTATCTCTTTCTTAAAATCTTATTTCCTGGCCATCCTTTGTGCTGGAGATCAGGAACACTGGGACACTATTTCTGCAGGACCTCAAGTGTATCCTGGCTCTACTTGTACATCTATTTATATATATATATATGTAAGTGTCCACTGCATTTAGCTTCAGTTTCTTAACCTAAAAGATAGCACCAAGTAGAAAACATAAATAGAAATATTAATATCCATTAGACTGCAATTCATTAACCATTTCTACATATGGCCCCTCCCTTTTACAATTTTTAACCCTTCTTCACAGCTATTACCTCTTCCATCTATTAAGCTTTGCTTCTGTCTCTGTATTAAATAGCAGTAGTAAGGCAGAGTTTTTATATATTTTCCAGTGATGAGGTCCCAGCCATTACACCACAGGACATGAGTTCACAGCCTTGAGAGACTCCAACCAACCAGTGGGAATGTGGCTTTGGACAAGCCAGACTATTAATATGTAACATGTGACAATGGCATTGCCCTTTTTATCCAGGATGGCTGTCTGTCACCACATCAAAGAACTGGAGCTCTAATGATAAATACTCCAACATCATAGTTCTGTAAGAAAAGAAATTACATTTTTTGAAAGCCATTATTTTTAACATTGATTGGTTCATTATGTTAACAAAGCACTGTCTACGTATGCGAGTGTGTTAGTGCACTGAATTATATCCAGTGCACTAAAGCATCTGGATTATTGTTTCCAAGGTTATTCTTACTGTTGAGCAGCTTTTAAAAACTAAATAAAAATAAAAAATTGAGACCTTTCCTTAGTCCAACAAAGAAAATGCAGGGGAAAAAAAAATCACATTAAGATAGTATTGTTTCCTTACCAGTTCTATTAATGATCTCTGATGGTAACAAAATTACAAGTATTATAAACCTGTCAAATATTTTCACCATGTTTATATGCCAGTTAGCATCTGTTTATGAACAGTTTCATCTTCGATTTTGTCAAGCTGAAATAGGACAGGTAAAACATGGAGCAGTAAAACTCATTTAATGAGTGTTAGCATCTGCTTAGCACCTAAAAGTTGATTTTAAGCAAGCTTTACCTTTAGCAAAATAGCTTAAGCTAGCTGAGTGGTTTTCAATTCTTTTGGAATAGGTAACAACCTTTTGGCTCATCTGTCTTCGGGTAAGGCTTCCGTCAGCAGCAACCAACACCCTCCTTCAGAACGGCTGAGATCCAGCTGCAGAGGACAGCCTCAAGCACTGACTCTCTCTCCAGTATGACAGAAAGGAGCTGCTGCTAGCAAATCCAAGCAGGGAACACTTTTATAAGTTAGTGTAAGATTTTTAAATTTTTTTTCTCTCCCCACAAGCTCCTTCATAGTCCTCTATCTTCAGCTAACTCAGATCTTGACAGCTGTTAAAGGCACTGACATTTCTCTTAACTACTTTAAACTCAGGATGTGCAATAACAGTGGAAATCTTTACAATATTCATATTAAAAAGCATCACCCGTTCCAGCTACTGAAAGTATCATTACACCATCTGGGTAAGAGTTCATATAAATTTGCAGGTTTGTGGGAAGGAGGCAAGAGTCCCTCTCTTGCTTCATCCCCTTAGCACTGAACCCCTTGATTTTGTGGGAGTCAGAGTCTGAAGCCACAACCAAGCACAGGGACCGACACTTTATGGTACAGTGAGACATCAATATCCCTTTCTTCTCCACCACTTGAATGATGCTGGTGCTCACTAATATTGCATACGTTTAGACTTGTGATGCCAGGGCTGTATCAGTACACTGCTATTACTAGTGACAGCACTTGCAGAAACTGTAGCTATTCTTAGCCTACACACATGGCAGAAGCGATGTGCCACTTTCCTACCTCTAATTAAGTATTTCACAATCCCTTTTGAACTATATTTCTCCCCCCAGTTTGAGAAACACTTCACTACATCAATTAACAATCCCCGAGGGGCCAGATTTAGGTCTGAAAGTTCCCTTTGAAAGAAACAAAACCTTACTGGTGTCCTTTTAATATGCAGTGAAGTACAATGACTTTTATGAAGAAATTAAAAACAACCAGAAGAGATAACTTGAAAGACACTCTTGAAAGATAAACTTGCTGACTAAACCTAAACATTAGAGTGAACATTAATGTAAAGCAGCCCATGGTTTCTCCCATGTGCTGCACTTGTATTAACATGAAATTGTCATATGACAGTACTCCTGGAAGTTTTGCCCACTGCACCAGCTTTGTGCTTTGAAAAGAAAATACAGCTTTTTTCTTAGCTAACAAAGATTCATATCTGCTCATTTAACCTGTGTTTCATGACATCATAGATAAAAGTAAACCTGGAGGAAGAGACTGTATGGCCAAGTTTATAATTAAACTGTTCCTTTCTTCAGGAACAGTTGTTTACCTCCAGTGCTGAGGAAGTTCATCCCAGAGCTGAGAGAAATCAGGTTTTATTACAACTTGTGTTAAGAAACAAGAGTGGATTTGAATGGGATAAGCCAAAATAGATAATGTCCCCAAACATCCATCTTGTGCCACTTGGGGAAGCTGCTTCTCCTGCAGCAGGAACAGTGAGACTGTAAATCCACAAAGTATCCAGGTAACCTAAAACCAGCACTGTCTTACCTAAAATAATTTGTGCTGTAAAAAAACTCAACAGCTAAGAATGAGTTATACATAACGGGCACAAATTAAAGCATGGAATTTTTCATCTGAATACAAGAAATAACATCCTTTTATGAAATGGCTATTTCTGGCACAAATTAAGACAAGACAGGATAGACTCGCCAGCATCCTGGTTCACCTGGATGGTCCATGCAGCCCTACCCTTAACATCATCCAGAACAATCAACCAGAAGATTGGGAGCAAAAAAAACCCCAAAAGCCAGACAGTCAGCATCTACCATTCATTTCTCCCCCAGACTGCATCCTTAAAAAGTCCCCTGAAAGATCCCAATGCAAATTCAGACACCAACTCCTTTCCATTCCTCCCCTGACATGACAGGAAGACTTACGAGTGAAAGATCACACCAATACCCACCTTTTAAAGTCATAATCAAACCTTTTCATTAAAAATTAATTTGGACCACAGTTTTAATATTGCTAGTATAGATTTATGCAAGGGGGAAGAGTCTAGATGCTATTTTTCAAATTTATAATTGAGGAAAATGGTGGAAGTTGGGGGGAACACAAATAGAAAAAACCCCAAGTATTGTAGAAGAGAGCAACTAAATTCAATCAACTCCATCTCTCAGGGAAAAAGCAGAAAAGTAGATTAGCTTACACATGATTTAAAATCAGTTTTAATGCATATGCACATCAACCAGTTGTTAGGTTTACTGCAACTTAATTAGTCCCCACCTGGCCAGGGAGAGAGGGTAGTAAATAACAGGCAGTTTTGCCCTCCTTCTTTAAAGCAACTTTCCAGGAGGAAGAAAAAAAAAAAAGGCAGTTGTAAAACCCAGACATCAAAGAGTACATGTCAAAGAATGAGCAGAAAACCTTTCTTCTCATTCATTGGAAGCAGGCAGAGAGGCTGGTTCCAAAAGGCACTTAATTATATATTAATTTTTCTGGTATAGAGTTTCTCTAACTGAGTGAGACTAATTTTGTGTGATTAAAGTTAAAACCATCATTGATGTACCCAGGCTGACAAACCTACAGATATGCAGTGGGAAGCCTCAATTTGAAAAGGCTCTGTGCCTCCTGAAGTCCAGGTTGTCAGAAGTCACGCAGCTGAATAGGAGGTTTTTAATGTAAAATTTAATAACATTTGGTGGAAAAACTACTCATGAGTTCTTTTCAGGCCCAATATCTTCCACTACCCGACTGTCAATCACTTGGTTTTCACAGTGACATTTTCTCACTTTGAAAATATTTTATTCTCTTCATTGCTAAGCAGAACATGCATGTACACAGCAGGTAAATTGGGATAATGTGCAAGAGAATATAAAGAAGTGCTTCCAAGTATATGCAACAAGCAACTCAAAAAAACCTTCCAGATTTTCCTCTCATCTCTTATATGGTATTTGTACCTCAATTTTTGGAATAGCCTCAGTACCCTGAAAGATAAAGAACTTTGTGTCACACTACAGTGAGGGGTTTTTGTTGTTCTTTTTGAAGTAGTAATACAGTGCTGTTCTTTTAAATACTGTTTTTCATGTTAGTAAGGGATCAGAGAGGGAGGAAACTGGTACGGGAAAGGTTTCAGGATTTTCTGAACATATGTCAAATGATGGCTGAGTGAGTGGATCCCAGCTGGGAGACAGGCACTGGCTGCAGTGTCTGGTCAATGGGTAAGTCATTTCTCTTCCCTGCCTTCCTTTTCCCTCCTCCCCTTTATCATCTCAGACAGCTAGCCATCTGAGGTATGAATCATCTCCTCCACTACAACTGAAGAGATGTTTTAAAGGAAACAGATTGGGGGAAAGTTAGCATTAAGTGAATCAAAAGCAGAGCTGTGTACTTAGAAGCATGTATCACCCTGTATGTTTTCAGGGTTCAATCCCACGTTGCTCCCAACCTAGAAAAAAGCAAATGTGTTTGTGTGTGTGGGTAGTAGGAAGGCATGTCTCTTTCCCATCTTTCCATGTCAGAAAGGTGAGGGATGAGACCCTCCAAATTCACTCCCTCATTTCTCTCTGCATCAGAAGGCTGCTGTTTAGCCTTCTCCCTTTCAGCCTTACTTTCCCTCTTCTTCTTCCTCCTCTCCATAAAGTGGCTTGCAGACAACTTGGCAGGCTGTGTTGGAAGAGTTCTACCCAATGTAACTCAGCATTGATCTTTCTTGTCTCCTCTAAATCTTACATAATAAAAATGAAAACAAGGTTTCATCAAAGTAAGATAATATTTCAGATAAGGTATGAGGGGTTTTTGAGAGTTCCTTTAAGCTATTTTGTAAATTAAAGCAAATCATTTTGGTATTTTTAATGCTGTTTGGAAGGAGACTGCATAATATTTGTTCAGTTTTGTCCCCACTGTACTTGGTTCATCATGACTAACATGCATCTTTTCCTGAACACAGTGTGCAATGTCTACCATTTGTTATATAAGAAGAAAAAAAGCAAAACATTCTTCACTCCAGAAAGCAAAAAAAAAAAAAAAGGGATTTCTACCTGTATGTACATGCCTACTGAAAAATTTCAGCAAATGAAAATGGAAAACCCTGGCAGGTCAAAAAAACAAACTACAAAGTTTGATTTCACGTGGGAACTCCCTTTTCATCTAACAGGGCTTTCAGACTGCTTAAAAATCATACTGCTGTTACTCCAGCTACTCTCTAGTACTCTCTAGTATGTTTCTCCAAATTGCCACCGGAATTTCCCAGGCATGTGCCACAAAAGAGTTAAGTATAAGTGAAACTGATTGCACTGCAGGAAGAAATTACCAACCCATTTCAGTAAAACATTTTCAGTGTGAATTCAAATGCTCTCCTCTCCAATAGAGCTTCCTAATATACCAAGTCCCCAGACACACTAGGGCCTAAAGCACATTATGAAACCTTTTTTTCCACTCTCAATACTATTTACAGAAATAATAATAATTCTAAACAAGTAACATGCTGTACGATTTCAAACTGTTATGGATAAGCTGTTAAATATTAAAGAGGCTCCTTTTAATATTAATACACGTACCACAAAAACAATCTCAGAGAAGTCTAGAATATAAAACACTGGCATGTGTATAACTTGATTTCATTTGTTTCTTTCCCCCACGTTAGTTTCCTAAAAGAGTTCTAAGTTCATAATTTTGAATTTGTTTACTTCTGTGCACTGAATCTAATCAGTCTACAGGACCATTGCATTAGAACTAACCCACTAAACAGAACAACCCCTGAGGTTTCTGTACAGAACAGCAAAGATCCT
Source organism: Dendrocincla tyrannina (assembly GCA_035047865.1). NCBI lineage: Eukaryota > Metazoa > Chordata > Aves > Passeriformes > Dendrocolaptidae > Dendrocincla > Dendrocincla tyrannina. The sequence goes on from JAWWMP010000081.1 coordinate 46,669,160, forward strand.
CCTGTTCACAGTGCACCACTAAAGTTCCAAAATCTGCACTTGCTGCAGCCATTCAGTATGATTCTACTCCAAATGCAAAGCACTGCCTAGAAATTTGAAGACTTCCCCCCCAGAGGCAACAACATTACCACAATTTTACTGTGGAACAAACTAAGGCACAAAAGTGTTAAGTGGGTCACACAAGCACTAAATGCCTTATTTAAGGAGCTGTTCAAAAAGAAAAAGCAAAGGCAGAAACCTGCTAAACACATCAAAAACATTAAGCAGTAAGAGAGGACAAGGGTTACATCCCTTGTAAGAAACACCCTTCACCCCACATGCACTCACAGGAAAATACATGTGCATTGAAGTAAACATAAATGCAGAGACACAGACAGGCAGAGAACAACTTATTTATGCACAGGGCCGGCTGAACAGAGTACACAGGCACTTACTTGATCTATTTCCATTAACTTGGGGTAGGCACCTGGCCATTCAATCGCCACCTTCACTATATCAGCAGGAGGGGGCATTGCGACGCTGCTGTTCACCGGAGCCAGTACAACTGGACACTAAATGCTGCAGAGAGTCTCTCTCATTCACACCTGCAGAGAGGGAGAAAAAAAAAAGAAAAAGAGAATAATACAGCAGTTCAGACAGAACTCCAGCGCTGCTGCTGCTGCTTCAGTCTCCTACATTACCCTGGCTGGGCAGGTGGATGAAGATGCATGTGTGTATGCATGTGCAAGAGCACCAGAACAGCACATATTACAGAAGGAAACACAGGACACAACGCCACGACACACTGCACAGCTCGACAGCCTGTTAGAAAGATGGCTGAAGCACTGAAATGTACGGTGAATAATAGGCATGCATTAGATTTAAATAGAAAAACTATTTTTACATATTATTAAATATGCTGGTGGGGAAAAGCGACAAACTGGAGGAAGCTGCTGTTACAGTGTCACTCCTGGAGTCCCAGGGAACGTGACCAAATCGGTTAATGCTGGCGCTCCAGGCGAAGAGATTGCCCAGGAAGTTATGGCCAGGAAACACTGTTTCTTTTAACTATAGCAATGATCTTCTGGGTGTTCACAAATAGATCACTGCACTATAGCAACCAGTATGTCAGGAAGAAGGCAGAACACACAGCAGTTTCCACATATACATATACACACACACACACATCCTCACCTAACGGATCCAGAGATAACCGTACATAAATACTTCCCTGTGGTACCTCTCAGACGTGTAAATACACAAGGATATAGCATGCACTCACAGTGATATAATCAGCTACACAGGACGTCATAATTCTGCAAGAGTATGAATATCTACAGGGTCTCATATCAAATAGTGCAAGTTTGGGGTAAGGAGAGGAAAGGGGAAGAACCAAATCCTCAGGTTTTGCAGAATTTAAGTTCTGTGTCTTTTGACTCATCAAAGTTTGTAACCTCACGACAACAACAACAAACATTTTTCAAGAGGGTGCAGTACCTCTCTGGGCTTGCAAAGAAACCTGCACCCCCTCTCCCAGCTTGGTGGTGGCAGGACACTCTCTCTGCAGTTCTCAGACACAGCAACACTGCTGCAGATGGGGAGGCTCCTGCTTGCTTTGCCAAGCCCTCCATGCCAACCATGGCACTTTCTGTGTGCTCTGCTGAGACCCAGCAAAGCGCCATCACGTATGACAAAACAGCAGAAGCTGTAGAAATCCCCAGAGGTGCAGTCCCACTTCTTCTTTGCAGAAAAAGAGAAGGAAGTGGTGAAAGCATGGACACATGCTTGCACATACACCCTTTGAAAAAGGCTAAGGCAAGGAGAGGAGCTGGCTGAGTATACCAGACATCCAAGACCCACAAACAGGTACAGGTAAATAAAGGGCCCTGACTCCCTTCAGTTGCTGCTTCAACTAACCTGGTTAACAACTTTTCTTGAACTGCAGCAGACGCGTGAACTCAGATCACTCTGAACAAAATCATGAAATCATCCCTTTAACAGGAGATGTTGTACCTTTGTCTTGTACTACTTTTCTAGATGGGAGTACATCCAGCCTTCATGTATATGGCCCTGCCTTTCCTTTTTTCTTGTGTGCCTCTGGTCTGCTCTGAAAAGGTTCACTTCCCCTGGGTCTCCAGGCCCTGCTACAATTCTGCATGGGGTTCTCAACACATACTATGAAAGCAATTTGTGAACTTTAACACTCCAGCAACTTATTTCCAACAATAGCAGTTCTGACATCAGGATCGCACATCACCACAAAGCAAAGCACAAGGCAGTAAATAAGACAATGGATGGTCTATAAATAAGACTGGATTGCAGGAAGTGCCTTGAAAGACTAAACAATGTGATTAGGAAACACTGTGATATTGTCTACATTTGGTAGATGTTACAGGAACCAGGAATAAACACAACTAAAGCATGCAGCTGGCTCAGTGGTCATTAAGAAGAGACAGACTTTGACTTTTGGCTGTCTTTTACACTGTAGAGCTTTCGAGGATGTAAAGCACTTCTTTCTCCCCTGACACATCATGCACCCACCATTTCCACCTCCCACCAGTGCCCCCCTTGCTGCACAGTGCACTGCCTCAACCAAACAGCAATAAAAAGTATTTTCGGTCATCTGGTTTTTACCATGTTCAAGTCAAACAGCTTCCCAGAGGCCGTACAACATGGAAGAAGGGAGGGGAAGAGACTTATTGGCAGCAATGAGCTGTTAATCTACTCCGACAGTCACAAACAGACCTTGGCACCTTCTGCTCCCAAACCCTCAGTGCTGATGTTTCCCACCTCCTCAGTCCTCGGTAGTGTCAACCTACTGTCATTTTGGTGTTAAACGACCTGCAGCTGTCTGACCCAATGCTTGACCGACAGGCTTCTCCCTGTGTTCCCTGGCTTGGCATCTCAGCCCTGGCAGGAGGGATGCTGGAAGCCTCAGGCACAGGCTGAGGTTTTTTTCTGGCCACAACACAGAAAGAGCAGCAGCAGCAGCTCCTGTCAGAGAAACTTGACTGCGGATAGCTTCAGATGAGTAAGCTCTTATTTTCAACAGTTTTATTTCCCCCTCATCGAGTTTCTTCTACAATTTTAATGAAAAAAAAAATCCTCTGTAGGCCACATATGTAAAGAGATAGAATGGAGACCTAAGAAACCCATAGAATCCACCAAGTGCATGGGCAGTTTCTGAGAAGACAGAGAATCAGCCTGGAGCACTGTCAACCCTCACTACAAGAGGCAAAGGGAAGATAACTTGCAGCCCAATGCCTTCCCTTGGAGGTTCACTAACTCCAAAGCTCACAGTAAATGTTGGGGAAAAAACACTGATTCATGTCCACTGGCTGCAAGTACAAAAGCAAAACATCATTACACAGCAGTAAATTTGCAGAAAACTTTAATTTTCCCACACACATGAGGGCATTAGCCCTCGTGTTGCTTTAGCAAATTATGGGCCATCCTAACGAGTCACACAGGAAGAAAGGTTTAAGAAAGAAGAGTCAAGGACAGTTGATGGCAAGCTACTCAAATTCAGCTATGGAAAATAAGCATTTACATTCCAAAGCAAGGTGCAAGAGAAGTCTGCCACAGCATTCAGAAGACAATTTCAATGTGACTAGTTTTAACGTAGGCTAGGACAGATCTCCTACATAATTATAATTATTACTATACGTATGCTTATACAGTCATACAACACAAAGCAAAGTGACAGACCTTTAACTAATACAAATGGATGTAGTTCCACTTTTCCCATCAGAAGACCAACTCAGAGATAACAATGTGGTCTGAATGCTGAAAAGCACACAAAATCATTGGGCTTTTTTTTATGTTTCTCTGTGGACATCCTAGTCAAATGTGCTGACTGTTTCTTTCCTAGTTCATAATCTTACGAGTCCAATGCAGGATCCAAAAGATAATTTAGTTTCACTCCACCTATGTGGAGATGCCAGAAACAAATATGCTTTCTGGGTTTTTTAAGGCCAAAATAGATGTTTAGCTGTCATCACAAAATTATCATTGCAAAGAAAATTCTGCAACCTACAGTGCTGACAATTCAAAATTACCTACTATTTATTCCAGCGGTACGCAGTGTGCTAGACACTGCCCAGTAAAACAGGGAAGGCACAAACCCTGGTGTGGTATGCTTTCAATTTAGTAAGCAATTTTCATTACTTGAATGAAGAACTAGAACTGATTTCAACTGCTTTTTGTTATGCCAGCAGCAGTCAAGCAGTGAAAAGGACAAGGATGTCGCTAAAGGGTCTAGTTACAGAGTTTTCTCAAGTACAATTCCTTTTTCTCTCCCAGTGGGAACTAAGAAGCACTGACACATAAGAGCAAGTCATTTTTACAATATTTATGTTCAAGGTAGAATCTGAAGGCAAGAGGATGTATGTGCAGGCAGGAGTGTATGAAGGGGAGGAGGGGTATGAGGAAAAGGAAGGCAAATTCCCATTGTTTTCCCTATTGCACACAGGGAACTGTAACCTGGAGGATGTTTAAGCAACTTACATTCTCAAAAGCATACTATTTTATAACTTGAGAGGAAAAAAAACCCGCAACTAAAACATATCTACCACTTGAACACACTTTCTTCCATTGATATGGTTTGCAGAACCGTGACAGATTAGCACATTAAAGTTCAAATTTGGTGATTTATAGTTATTACCACAAACAGTACATATATATGCATTTCAACAATGCTATGAAGTACTTCCAGTGGTCTACTAAGTCAGAGTAATAAACACTCAGGTTGGAAATCAAAGTATGTTAAATTTAATGTAAAAATGCATCAGCACAGACATGCAAGCTCTCAATTTACCTGCCTGGCTCTGAGGGATTCATTCAGCACAAAATATATTGAATTTTCCCCTTCTACCTATGTGTTGCATGGGGAAAACTGGGTTTTATTCGTGTATGAAATTAGTTCTCAGTGGAACTCTTCCTTTTTTTTTTTTCTTTAAACTTGTTTTGCAATTTCCTTGGCACTTTCCATACAAAGATCTGAAAGTACTTTAAATAACTTAAAGCTATCAGAGCACATCTCTCAAGAAATAAACTCTGTTCTTGTTCTACAGACAGGAGAAAAACACAAAGCTAACAGGAGCTCTGTGACTTGCAGCCCTACTCATATATGAAAACAGCAGCCTACAACAGCTTATTTCTTCTTTTACAGAACAGAGGTAATATTCAAAGAGCAGGCCAGGTCATTTCATGAACAGCTCGAGGAAGAAAATTAATGACTAAAGAGTGACCAAAGGAACACCAAATGCACTTGAGAATTTAATAAAACAAAGCATGTGTTTCTGCTCCCCTGAACAAAAGGCACCATGTACAGGAATCACCTGGAGCTGGCACAGCTCACACCCCCCACACCCTCCCCCCAAGGGCAGATTTTTCCATGGCATTTTTTCCAAGCCAAGGGAAGGGAGGGCAATGAGGGTGACAGCACAGCAGGTGCTGGCAGGGAGCTGAGCACGGCGGGGCGGGCAGGGTCCCACTGCAGGAGGAGAGGCACACACAGGTCCCTCCACTCCGCACCTTATGTAAGCAACCACTTCTTGTCAAACCTCATCAGCTTCCTCCGCTCCGCTCCCGCCGCCCCAGCGAACAGAGACTAAGTGGCAAGTTCAGTTGGAAGGTCCCTCGGGGACCAAGTCTGATTAACGATTTTAGAAAGATAATCCACCGCTGGATTAATATCCCCCAAGAGAGTTATTTTTGGCGTTAAACTGCATGACTGAACAGCTGAGTCTAAGGAGCTGTAAACATGCTCTAGCATCTCTGCAAGAAATAAAAACAGGGCACAGAAGCCAGGGGGCTGGATGTACACTTTGTGTACGTAAAAAGGCTTTCATGCTGCCTTTCTTCCTTTTGTTACCCGTTCAGTGCTATTCACCCCTGAACTAGAGAGGAGTCAAAGGCCCAGCAGACCCATGCCAATAAAATATACAGATGCTTTGACACAAAGGAAGATAAAGCTGTACAGGAGCTGTGAGCTACACTCTAGTAAGAGATAGAAAACATGCAGTGATCTCAGCAGGCAACCCAGAGCGGCTGCCACTCCCTCTGCAGCAACCACCAACACTGCAGGAAAGCATGACCCCACTCAACAGACCTCCATGGTTTATAGTGGTCCATCAGCTTCCCAACAGGAACAATTCTTTGATCCTTAACTCTCAACCTGCTGATTAATGATGTGTCATTAGCCCAGGAATGCATCGTTTAATATTATGATGAAATGAGCTTTGGGCCCTTCAGGTTTAAATACAACACTTTTCCTCTCTAAAATACCTGGGAACCAAGTACTGGAGGAGATTTTAGGAACATGGCTGTGAAATGTACAGAACAGGACAGTTTTTGCCACTGGTAAAGCTGCCCAGGAAACACATCTCTCTCATTCCCATATACCCATAACCTTTCTTCACAATTTCATTCTAAGCATTTTCCCTTTCCCACAATTGCCTTGTTCCTCTTCTTAGGGAGCATTTTCTGTGGTTGAGACTTTACTACCACTGACAGGCCAGCCCACTCTCAAAAAAAGTACTCTTTGAAACTAGAGAGAAAAAATGGCTTTAAGGGGTACTTCAAAAAAAAAAAAAGGTGGAAGAAACACAACAGACTGCATGTACTCAGAATATAAGCAAGCTGTCTGGTCTTGCTTCTAAAGCACATACTAAAGCATGCCAGAAAAATTCAGGTATTTCTTCAACTTGAAGACCCCTGCTTCTAGGAAGATCACTCTCCTTCTACTAAGGAACTTTTAGTTGCATGGCTGTAATTCAGAAGAGGACTAAAAACTTAGTTTTAATCTTTCAAGTTTTCATTTGAATCTTTGTGGCAATTTGCTTAACACTCATATACCATCCAGTCAGATAAAGATGCTCTGTTCACTAAAGATGTTAATGCATGAGGTCCTTGAGCTAGAGATCAGGAAAGTATCAAACTCAAGTATTCAAAAGACAAGTCCAATTATTATTGTTATTGTAATAATATTAATAATATAAAAATAAACCCCAACTAATTCACAAAAAAAACAACACAACCAAAATGCACCAACACAACCTCCACCACCACCACCACCTACAGCCCAGCTTTCAAAGAGCTAAGGCTTCACAAACAAGTGCATGATTTTTCAAAGATCCTGAGTACCTGGCTAGCATATGAAATTTAAAGACCATGGTAGGTATCAAGTACAGAAACAAAATAAAATGCTACTTTGAATACAAATGTCAGAATCTACCTAAACTTTTCAGTTTATCAGTCACATCTCTTGGGGTTGCTTCTCCTCACGGGGCTGTACCCCAGATGTTTCTAAATTGAAGCAAGCATCAAAAAATAACCCTTAAAATCCAGCTGAATACAACTTTCTTTTCCTACCTCTCAGGGTAGTCTCACACAACTCGAGAGGTAGGAGGGAAGTAATGGGGAAGAGATAAAGCCTCAGTTTCAGCCAGTAGTGCTGCTGTTCTCAGGGCTGTGAGGAGAGAACTAAAGATTTCAGCATAGAAAGTTGAAGGGCAGAAAGAAAGTAAAAAGGAAATTGATATCACAAAACAACAAAACAAAACCATGCAAAATATTACAGCACCAAAGGATGGAGGCATTTTTTTGTTTGGGGGAGGCAGGGAAAAAAGTGATGTTTTTAATGTTTAAGCTAAGCACATTCCAAAGGAGTCCAGTGTAACTGGAAATGGAATAAGCTTATTCCAGGCTAGCTGAAAATAGCTGAAAAGACACAGAGAAAGTTCATCAAAAGTGCTGTGAATTTTGAATAAAATTCAATTAAGGTTTATAAAGAAATAACAAAAGATCACAGTTCTCTTTTCTACTACTAGCATGATCTAGCTATGGCACTTTGTACTTTCCTGGCATTTAGATTAGTCAGGGGCCTAGAAAGGTGGCACAAAAGAGCATCTTGACTCAAGATGATAACACTTTACTGCCTCGCTTCAGCAGAGGCCCAGTCAAGACAATGATGACTGGCTATATCCCAAAAGAGATAACAGATACAGGAAGATAAGCTCAAAGTTGGGAAAAGCCCTAAACTTCCTGCTGGAAGGAAGATGAAGCAGCAGTATAAAAAACAAAGAGAATTTTTTACCCGATCAACTCTTACTTACAGAGGAGCTAATGGTACCATCAGGAAGTTAGTCAAACAGAGGAAGAGAGGGCAGCAGAGATGCGTAAAAGCTAAAGGAAACACCCAAGTGAACTGACGGCACAGACAGGATGTTGAAGGCTGAAACAAACAGAATTATTTCCTAAAGTAATCATTCTGCATAGAAAAATTGCGTGGAAAAGAGCCATACTGCTATTCTGCCTAATGCTCATGGTAAGCAAGAGAAACAGCAAAAGAGTGGATGCCACTTATGAGTCTGAGAAAGGCACAAAAAATTCTGAAGACGCCAGACTTTTGGAGGCACTGACACTGCTTCTTCAAAGATGTGCAGTTTTGGTTGTCACAAAATAAGAAGGAAAATAAAGCTCCTAGAAAGCATTCAAAGGAGGGCTACAGAGATGGTTAAGGGTCTAGAGGGGAATTCATATGAGGAGTGGCTGAGGTCACTTGGCTTGTTCAGCCTGGAGGAGGCTGAGAGGAGACCACATCATAGTCAGCAGCTCCTTCACAAAGGGAAACGGAGGGGCACTCACTGATATCTTTCCTCAGTGACAGAACCCGAGGGCATGGCATGAAGCTGAGTCAGGAGAGGTTTCATGCTGGAGATTAGGAAAGGATTCTTCATTCAGAGGGTGGAGCCCTGGAACAGGGTTCCCAGGCAAGTGATCACAGCACCAAGCCTGTCTGAGCTCCAGAAATGCTTGGACAACTCTTTTAGGCACATGCTATGACTCTTGGAGTGACCTGTGCAGGGCCAGGAGTTGAACTCAGTGATCCTTGTGGGTCCCTTCCAACTCAGAACATCCTATGACATTATGAAAGATGACAAAAAAAATAAGAGAAAGAAAGAAACCACCTGTCAGTAATTTTGCAGCAGAAATCAGCTCCATCTACAGAGGTGTTTCTAACAGCCCTGTTTCTCTTACAGTTACTACAATCAGTGCATCAAAACAGCTAACAGTCAAAACACCCCACGTTTTCCTGACTTCTCAGCACTATACAGTCTCTGAATCCACCCCTGCAGACTCCTAACTCTGCTCATACTCTCATATTCACAAAGAATAATTTGCCCTTAACACTTCTGGACTTCCCAGTGGTGGCTCTCTGGAGGAAATTCAGCAGAACAGGACAACAAATGGGAAAAACAATAATGGCTAGGAAAAAAGAAAAAAATAAGTACGGCACAATTAATATGAGAGACCTTGTTTACAGCTGGCATTGGTGGAATAATTTGAGCTATTTTGCATTAAAGAGATTATATCTCCAAACAATATCAGTTGTTGAGGCTAAGCCAGCATTTTAATGGACATCATTAAACCCACTTTAGAAACAGGAACATAGAGATACTAAGGAAACAAACACAGACACAGTCACATCCCAAAACAACTACTATTGATTGGGCATATGCCCATCCTTAACACTGATGCCACCCTGCTTTACAAAGTGGTGTTCAGTCTGTGTACTCACAGGCCTGGAACTACCACTCTTGGGGACATCCCAATGAGTTATCACCCTGCCTTTCAATGCTGACACACACCTTGGAGCCATTGTTTGTAATTCTAGATCAAGAGGAGTGTGCACACCTTAGCAATCATTCAATTATACAGCCAGGTTACCTGTAAGATCACTGTAATGTAAAATACAAGCAAAAAGATACTGAAGAACCCAAGAACAGGGCAAAGTCCAGATTCAAGCAACCAGAATATGGATGGTATTTTGCAGGGATGCAAGAAAATTTCAGAAGAAACCTGACCACAAGATCCTAGCAGTGCCAACACTACTCACCCAGCCCAGTTCCAGGGGAGATTTGTCCTGCATAACGCTTGGTAAACTACATTAAATGTGACACTTGGTAACAGGAGATCTGGGTATTTTAACATGAGATTATCCCTTACTCATCTCTCTATTGCAAAACCATGGGTAGCAGATGACCCTGCTTGAGCAGGTGGGTGGGACAAAATGACCTCCAGCAGTCCCTTTCAGCCTCAACCATTCTCTGATTCTTTGAGAGCACTGATATAATGTCCCTAAGCACTAGTCCAGTACCAGTCCTAACCTGGCCATCTGTGTTCAAATATTGTGCCTTTCCTGTACTTAATTGTGCACACAATGAGCAAAAAGGGTTGCTTTGTAGCAGGTCGCCTTCCATGCCAAAAAAATAAGGTTCTCTAAACACACTAAAACCAGCCATTGGGTACGACTTAGGAACAGTCTCCATAACTCTCCCCAGCTGGCAACCAAGAGCACTCATTCAAAAAATACCCCAGTCTTCCGTAATTTGAACTAAAATTTTAAAGAACAATGTGAAACTTTACTTATGACAGGAAAACTACTGTAAATTGCTTTTGTGTTACATGACATTCAAGCACTGGGTAGAATTTGTGGTCACCCCATAATTTTACTGCACACTTTGTTCAGCGTTAAAATCCGCATGGCCCAGGGAAAGAGGAAAGAGTGATGCAAACATCATCCTTTATTGGTTTGAGTCATAAGCTCTAGGGAGTCATGCAGTTTAAGCAGCGGACAACAGCTGAAAATCTTACTGTCTCTCCCTTTTAGCAGGGACAGCAGGACAGGCAATTTGTTCACTCAGAAATTACAACCCACATGTGAACTGAAACCCCCACTGAATCTATTTTATGTTATTATGCTGGGCTATTAAGAAAAAAAGAAAAGTTGGGGGGAGGCAAGGAGAGCTACCAATTCAGCTACTGCAGTTAACGCTGAAGAGAGGAGTTATGATTCTCTACTATCTGAAAGAAGTGGAAATAGTTTAACAAAGCAACTTGACTCATTAAAAATACTAGGCAGTTCAGTAAATATGTTTACTACATGGCTCGGGTAAAAAGCCATTATCAATTAAAAAGTCACCTTTGTAGTACATATGATCTGTTTCTCCAAGTATCTCACAGGTAACTATAATTTCAAAGGTGCTCTAAGACTCCTCAGATGACTAGAGCTAATACTCACTGTCAAAAGCTGCTGGCTGCACAGCTGTGTTTCCCCATCGCCACGCTCTGGTTGAAGCTCCTGCTCCAGCCTCGCTGGGAACACGCATAGCTATGCCAAGAATGAGCAAAACACTCACTGTTTCCAAATTGGCTAATAAACGAACTGAGCGCTTAACCTCCCCACAATACATGCATCCAGACGAGCAGCAAGCACTGAGGACCGAACTGTGCCAGCCACATTATTCTGCAAGACAACTCGTGGCAGTTTTCTTCCCAGGAGCCAGAACATCAATTGTCACCGACTGCTGCTGCAACTCAATCAACTTCTATCAAAACACCCATTCAAAATGAACCAGCACTTGCTGTGTGATGCTTTACTCTATTATCCTAAAAACAAACAGAGTGCCTCAAATATTTAATACTCTCTTCATTCCACACAAGAGTTATTGCCAAGTATTCTACCTGCTAAGAACTTACAAATGCTAACTACAGAACAGGGAGAAGCCTACTGAACAGGGAGAAGCTGGCAGCAGCAGGTGAAAGGATATGCCTATGCCTTTGATGCATAGCAACATGCATACCTCTAACTTATTATATAGCAAAACAAAAGGATCCCTGTAACTGTTTTATGTGAAAAACACTGTAATACATCATCCTGGGCCACCATCCTTACATTCTCCAATAAAATAAAATCTTTCTGCTCCAAAAAACTCTCTGAATGGCAAGGTCTAGTTCCAGAGCAGATCTGGTGTCTGCTTCCCAATGTGATGGCTTCGCCCCCCTCTCCCCAGTGCCAGCACTGGCGCTTGGCCAATAGGCCAGTTCAGAGACATGGAGTGTCCAAAAACTAACCCACAAAACAAAAACAAAGACACATTTTCAGACAGATTAGCCCCTTGAATGCACTCACCACTCACTCACTCAGCCATCAGGACCACACCGAGGAATGTGTAAGGCCAAAGAGGAAAACAGGAATATAACCTGCCATTCTGAAACTATTGTGTAAACCTGTCCTGAGACCAAAATAGAAAAAAGAAGAGAGCAAGAGAATTTATTTCACCTGTGCAAAGTTCATGGCACACAGCTGAGATTCAATTCCATAGAGAAGATGGATGTAAAAGTATGCAATTACTAAGTACATTACAGTATGTCTCATTAACTCAATGAGCTCCTTTATAATTGTAACAGACATTAAAAGATTTAAGTATTTGGATAAAATCCAAGCACATTTTTAGTGTTCTGATGATTGCCAGAGTTCATATCTTCAGAAACACAAAGTAACACCCCTTCACCAAGTCCCCTGTGAAAGAAACCACTGCTTATCCTTCTTCCTTTCAGACTTCCGTGGTCCCAAACGAAATTTTCCCATTGCCAGTGGGGGTGAGGGTGGGAAATCACTGTTCAGTTAGCTGTCTAGTTCGGTTTGACAGGCCAGAACTCTCTCCAAATAAAGCCATCAACTGGAGTTGACCACTTTGAACTTCCCAGAGGGCTAACACCTGGCTGAAAAGTCTTTGTGTGAAAATGGCAACACTAAAACAGAGCCAAACACACAACTCCGTAGCACTTTCCATCTGCTTTCAGTAGTCATTTAAGATCATTAGTTCTCTAATGTTCAATCAGTAAGCGATTGAGGTATTAATTGCTTTAAAACACAAGGGAGTCCTCTTTCTGTCCTTCAGTAAAACACTTCTACTCTGCTGTGGACACTAAAACAGCTTTACAGCTTTGGCAGCATGGTGACAACAGCAAACACAGAGCCTTACTCTCATGTCACAGTATATTAAGCAATATTCACAGGTTGTACTCTGAAAGTACAAGCATTTCACTACTGAAAGAATACTTCATTTTTTTCTCAGTCCTTGAGCTGCATTCCCAGAAAAACATACACAGCCCACCAGAAGATTTTAATCTGGAGTAAGGAGCATGATCAGGAAAGAGAGGTCCCATTTCCAAAGCTGCCCTGTAACAAGTAAGTGGACTCCACATCTCTGAAGACCAGGACTTGAGTCCCATTTTGGTTACAGTCTCTTAGTTCTAACAGGGGATTTGTCTGTTCTGTCAGAGTTGGATGCGACTGCCTTCTGCCTTACTTTGAAGATGTATGTAGGGCTCACAAAAACATGTTCTCCACAATGTGCAGTTCCCAACTGCTTTTTGATCTGGGCATGCAAAACTTAAGAGAACAGTGTACATGAAGAATGAAGGAAAAGATGGTTTTTTGAAGATTTTTTGCAAGTTTTCTTTTCACCTGTGCCATTCTCCAAACTCTGGAGCAGATCCCCACACCACCTTCACGAGACTCTTCTTGGAGTGTTAAAGAATTAGATGTATTTCACCCAAATCTCTTACCTTGCTGGTCTCACCCATTACATCAAAAATTTTGACTAGGACTAGGGAAAAAAAAAAAAAAACAAAAAAAAAACCTCCAAAAGATTATATTATAAGTGAACTTAAGGCACTTGTAGGAAATTCTAAAGCACCATTGTCAATTGCTGCTTTATATATATATCATATACTGCATATATCAGTGACCAGGAAAAATCTAATGTTCCCATTTAAACAAGACAGAAAAAAAGTATTCTAGCATTTACAAAACCTTTCGAGACACAAAAGCCCCAGATTCTTATTTGACCTTGGTGTCATTGAGAGAATGTAATCATTAGCAGCTAGTATAAGATACAGACCAAAGAAAAATAAACTGAAAAAACCCACCTGCAAACAGACCTTGTATCTGCCAAGTTTGTTCCCCACTGATTAAAGAGAACTCTCTGCCACACGTAGTAATCACACTGTTTAAATGAGCAGAGAGTTTGCTTCAAAAAACTAATAGAGAATCTGCTTCAAAGACAGCGATGTTAAACTTGAAATCAAGAACACTTGTGTTTTAATTTTCTTTTATTCAAAGGCTTTGTTTGCAGCCACGTGCTTGCCCTTTGGTCCTCTGTGCCTTCAATAACCAGCTATAAAATGGAGCACCACAGCTCTCCAGAGAAGGTGAGGGCCATTTAGAGGCTACAGGGGGTTGCATCTAAATCAGGCTGACAGATTATCCAGAATGGGAAGCTGCCTTATTTATTCATGTCTTGGACAGATTACTCACCCAGGTCTTCCCGCATTTTTGTCTTCCCAGCCCTCAAGGTCCTGAAAGTAGAGACTGGCTTACCCACATCTTGCTACCATTCTTAGTTTCAAAACAACACCTTCCATTAAAAACCAGGGAGGTAGAAATGGAAGATGCAGCTTCAGAGCCTGCTGGAAAGAGTCTGTGCTCTTTTTGAGCATTCCAGAGTAGCTATCCATCAGACAGGGCTTCTCATGAGGATCCCAGATACGCACTCTGAGATGGGACAGAAAGGGACAAACCCTTTTCTAGCGGTATTTATTGTCCAATAAATGTAATAATTCTCTTACTCTGCCAAATTAAAAGATTCATTAGTGACACAAAATTATAAATACACTTCTAGCTGGACTATATACTTAAAACAAATCAGCAAGGGAAACTAATTTCCCAAGCAAAATAAAAGCATCATCATTACACTCATTTAAGCCAAGACTGAAAGAGCACACAGAACATGCTGTAGGGACCTAGTCTGAAGTCTCACTGCCATTTTCCTTTACATATAAAGCTGGTTTTCCTTATGTTAAGCATCCCCCAGGCATGCACAAATGTCTGTGGAGCCAATCAAAATGTAAATACTCTGAAGCAGCCCAGAAAGCAACTACTGCTCATCTCTTTGCCACATTCTCTCTTTTACTCAGCCTTTCATTGTTTGATACAAGTGACTTTGCCAAAAATCATGTGCTTTGGTTTTAGAGTCCTGAAAATCTAAGCTGTTCTCAACTTAGAAATAGTCTGTCAGAAATGGTCTGTCATCTGGCTCACTGGCTCAGCCATTCCTGGCAAGCACCCTAATTTCAGCACACCCATGACAGGAAAAGTCCTGTCCTGTCACAGTTACCTCTTTCCGGCCCCAAATAATCTCTGTAGTTTCACACAGTGAAATTAATGCAAGGCTGCTGGCTTCCTTGTCTCCCGCCCTTGCTTCTAGTCCTTTAATTGCTGAAGTGGAAGTACAGATGTTAAAAGAGACAGGCACATGACAGAAAATGCTTGCCTCTTGCTTTGAACACGCATAATGCAACAGCAAAATGAAAAATCCCACAGCTATGAAGGATTCCAATTTTCACAGGAACAGTTTCATCTCTAACAAGATCAAACTGAACCATTCCCCGTAAATTGAGGAGGTGCCACTTTTTAAGAGTTCCATTCTTAAATCTGTTACTATTTCTCCTGGTTCATCAACCAACCTTACTTAAGAAAGAAGAATTGTATCTTAAAAGGAAGAAGGCAGCGAGGTAGCTTTGTGTGCCACCAGCCAAGATAGCTGCAATATGTACTGCTGCTTTCTGCTAACAGAAACTCAGCCATGGCAAAGGCTGAAAAGTAAAAAGCAGCTGAGAAGTGAAAAGCCTTGTTGAGCACGTTTCCCTTTTGGAGCAGCCACATGTGATGCAGCACAGCTATTAGGCCGTGTGTGAGAAGGAAGGGGCCACAGGTCTCTGCTGGCAGACTGTGGCCCTCCAAATTTTCATTTTCGAGTTTTCAAGAATATATTACATTTCTATGTAGATGACAAAGCTAGCAGTGACACCCAGGAAAGGTGTTTTCAAGCACTTTTAGGTTAAACACCACCTAAAGCATGATTTGACCTGGATCTGCTTTTAGATTTTTTTAATTATTCACTTATAATACGTGCATTAAAAGTCACTGGAGACAAAAAGTATTTACATTTAAGATACTATTTTTGCTTTTGTATGACTTTAAAGTGATGACAGCTTTAAGACCCACTAGAGTAAGTAGGGATTAGACTCTAATGTGCTTCCCTTGCTTTTAGTGCATAAAATTTTCACATGATCAACTTTAGAAAGAATAGCAACTGTCAAGAGTTTTACCGTGTCCTATTTGAATAAGGTTGAAGTGGGGAAACGTGTGTTTATTTATTTATTTTTAAACAGGACATTAATTCATAGAAGAAATCTAAGCCTAAAACTCACCTTTAGCCTAGGCGGTACAATTCATCTCTCTCACCTTTGGCTTTTCTTTTCTCCATTTCTTTTCTGATGGTGTTTTATTTCCCTTTACATGACCCATTCTTCAAGGCATCTTCCACTCCCTCAAAGAGATTACACTACACACACACCAACCATTTTTCCCCAGATGGAGATTTTGTACCAACTGCTGAACTTTCATCTCAGCCAAAGTACATCCCAGCTGAGATGCAAGAGAGACATTTCAACCCACACCAATCTCTCTCTGCACCTTTGAGGTTTTTAAAGCACGGGGATGCAAGACCTTCACTGCCAATTTGGGAATTTCAGAAATGCACATTGATATTTCATTCTTCCTGTATTTTATTTTTAAATGTCAGAACGAAACAACCTATGCTCTGTAGAAGCCAATTACTATAGCTTTTAGGAAGGTTAAAAGTTCAAAAGGAAAGCTGGTTTCTTCATTTAGCAGCCTCTTTCAACAATTCCGATAAAGAGACGCCAAAGGGCGAGCGGATGTGTAGGTATGGCAGCAAGGGGGATCAGAGGATGGGTCTCAAAGTTTTTAATTCTCTTATTTATGACTCCCCCTCTTCCACCAGGTTCTGACCTTACGCTCTTCAGGGGACACTGCCCCAGATACTACCAGCAATGTTGAAAAGCTAGGAGAGACACACATTTCTCCTGCTGCCCTCCTCAACATACAGAGAGCAAATAGTCCCCAAAGCACATTTTACCCTGCAGGCTTTGGGAAAACACATCCCAGACACACAAGATGTAACCATGTAAATTATACCTCTTTCTCAAGCTTGCAGGCTTACTACGCCCCCTTTCAAAATCCCCTTCCTGCTGACAGATATAAATCAAGCAAGCAAACCTACTCTGTGAAGTCAAAACTTCACATGGCCATAAAAGGCACTTTTTTTGTCTTTTTTTTTAAACATTTACTTTGCACATGAGCATAAGCACCAAAAGTAATGCACCAAGTATTATCTTGCATTGGTTTTTCTAATGAAAATACTCTGCAACCACAAAAGGAAATGCTTACGGATCAGTAATGAAGGGACTGATTCATATGCCCCAGAGAACAAGTGCTGAACAATGTACACTCAGTGAGGTTTCAGCTTTATCCCTTATTAAAATAAAACCACGTGCCTGATCTTTGCCCACTTTATTAATGTTTTTGCTTTTCAAGATTATGAGAGTAAGTAACAACAGAGGAGTTAGAAGAAGACAATTCATCATGAAAGCCTGTACACCAAATGTTAGAATTGCCATCTATCTCACTTCCTCTCTTAAAAACGTGCATTTATAGATTTGAAGGACAAGACGGGAATTCCAGTTTGAAATTCACAAAAGGAGACGGATGCCAACAATAAAATACTAAATCCCAAATGCAACACAGCCTCTGCTACTGTACAAAACATCAGTTGGTCATCTGTCAATCCACTAAAATGCCACGAGTTGGAAAAATATTGAAGTATCAGCAAGAAAAAAGGAAGAATGCTTTGAAAAGGCCAGAGACTTGTCATTCCCAAGTTGTGCATAACTTCAATGTCCTCAAATTCAATGAACAACTGCTCAGCTTTACATCTCAATATCTTCTATTCCAGACACCTTCCCCACCCAAGTTCTTCACTGAATGCAAATCTGGATTGAAGTCACAATGCAGAACAAGGTTTTATCCTTTCCGTTGAGTCCCATTCCAGAAGATATTAGTTCTACATTGCAAAGTGTGTCACATTTTCCATGGGGCATTCAGGAAACTCCCAGCAC
Organism: Dendrocincla tyrannina; assembly: GCA_035047865.1. Taxonomy (NCBI): domain Eukaryota; kingdom Metazoa; phylum Chordata; class Aves; order Passeriformes; family Dendrocolaptidae; genus Dendrocincla; species Dendrocincla tyrannina. The sequence goes on from JAWWMP010000081.1 coordinate 46,687,034, forward strand.
AGAAACGACTGGGATGTTGCAGGTCAGGATAGAGCTACACTCACTGAATAGGAACATTTGAGGAAGGGGAGGAGGGCACTTTGCACAGTCTTTTATTACTCAGCATCTCTTTGGTTCCAGCCCTATACAGGCTTTGTTTTTGTGGGATAAGCAAAGTTTGTGTGCAGCTCTTGCTTGGCAGAGCTATCCCCTGGTTTTGTAAGAATGCCCCAGACAACTCTGTAGGATCCCCAATCATGAAACAGCGGTGGCAGGTTCAGCCAGTTCAGTGCAGTTCACACTCTTGCTCTTGGACCATCTGTAAACTGGTCATGGCCATATCTGCCAGTCAAACTGAGCACAGGGGAAACCTGTACTTTCGGGAGTTTTTTTGAACATTTCTGCTAATAAAACTATCACTGCTCAGAATTATCCTTGTAAGTTAGATCTGATCTATTACTACATTACTCCTATCCTGTGCCTGGAAATACCTGGAGTGTTAATACTCCCACAGCAATAAGGTAGCTGCACAGAACACAAGGGCAATACGTTGAAGTTTCCCATGCCCACAAGTGTTCAGAAGCTGGTCCTCTATCTCCTCATTGGGCCCTTCCTACATAGGAAGGCCTTTGCACAGCACTTCAGTTGGATCAAAGCTTAAGCACCTTCCAGAAACACCTCTTGGTAAATCCCGTGCTCCCAACCCTTGATGGAGTCCATGTGGAGAGAGGTGCTGTGAGACCATGGGAGGGACCACAACCCTCAACCTCCCCTAAGCCATGATGGCTGCAAGAGGAAGGAATCACTGAGAAACCCAGTTCTTTAAGGAACCCCTAAGATTCAAAAAACAATGGAATTCCTTCAAGACCAGTGACCTTCTGAGCACTGCTCTGGCTTTACTGAAGTAGTCACCCTCATTTTATATGGATGAGCCACCAACAAGCTTTTATATTTTATTTTTTTCAGCAGCAGCATGCATTTCTAGCTCCCGTATTTCAGATCTGGTGTTATTCATCAGACTTTCCACATGGTAATCCTAGAAGAGCAACTCTAATGCAATACTTTCAGCATCAAATTGAGAGGCCTAATTTGTGGCCACAGCTGTGGCCTGTTATCTGTGCTTCATCACTCCAATTCAACACAACACAACCTCCATAATTCTTCAAACTCTGACATGCCTCTACACCACAACAGCAATTAATTTGCCTCTTCCAGGCTCTGCCATTAAAATAAAACTGTAACATACCACAATCTGAAAATAAAACTAATTCAGTCCCAGCCCTACCAACCTCTCTATAATTTAAAGAAAATCCCTGCAACTTCAGCATTTAAGAATTGGAACTTCTGTTGGATTTTTTTTTTTATTCATATGCTTACTTTTAAAGATTAATGATAAATCTGAAGAAGTAACTTCCCATTAGCACCTGAACTATACCATTAACTACATTTTTTACAGAGACTTGGGGGAAAAAAATCTCTCATTATCAAAACAGAAAAAATCCCCAACTTACTGGAATGTTTTCATATTGACCTGAACACAAACAAATGAACGAAACCCAAAACCAACCAAAAACTATTGCACTACAAAGACTTTGAGACTAAATGGCAGTTTCAAAGACAATTCAGACCAAGAAATACCACCCTATAAATCTATGAAAAGGTGGTTCATTTGATACTGCCCTCACTAGGTAAGTTAGGGCCATTAAAGCCTTTTCCCAATAACACAGTAATTGGCTTTTCATATAAAGAAAAAAAGAGTTTTCTTTGGTAATGAAAGGAAGAAAACCTAATAGTAAAATAACATTCATCAGATGGAATAACACTTCCCTGTTACATCATAAAAAGAAACCTTACTTCAAAGTAAGATGATTTTAGACTTTAAATGAGTAAGTTTTTAATCAAAATGACATTCACATTTAAGCCACTATGATTTGATTTGAACTTTTATTCACTAAGCTTACTCAGCTCCATTCTCTCCCCTCAGAAGTAAACATAGTTCATATCAGTTCCCCTATATTCTATATTGGAGCACAGGGCAAGCCCACTTTGATATTCCCCTTAGCAGTAAGACTGGCAGATCAGGCAGGGGTCTAAGAAGAAACACACCACTTCCAAAATAAAACTGCATTTCACAGAGTAATTAAACACCCCATGCAGGTAGCACAGCTGTACCACTCAAGAAGCTCAGTGATTTAGGAATGACCGCAGAATACAAACCCTGCAAAGGTGGCACGCATCCTTTCATAACAGGCACCCTGCCTTACAAAGTTAGCTGGATCTCCGTGAGGTTCTTTGAGGCTTAACCAAATAATAAATGTATCTGCAGCAACCTTCAAAACGATTTTTAAGTTTTCCTAAGGGCCCTTTTCAAAACAACTGTTACCTTCTGTAACAGGTGTACTCTAAGGGCACTTAACCCAAAAGCTTGCTACCCCCAGTATCTTAACATAAATCAAGAACTACCTTTCTCAGCTTATAGTCACTCTTGTCACTACTAAGGTGACTATTTAATCTCACTGTTTAAAAAAAGAGAGGTATTGCTTCATTAATTAGTTTTACATGGCAATTTTAAATGAATTATTGCTAAATGCACACTGCTAGGCATCAGAGCAAACTCACACGGGTGACCAAGTAAAACAAATAAAAACTAAAAGAAACAGCCATTTATGATCAGAGACTTAAAAAAACCCAAACACACGCAAGAAAAAAACATATCTAAAGCAAATTGAAAAACAATCCTCACAAAAAAACTCGCCACCAGCCTTCCAGAAACAAGTCTCAGATCATAGCTGTAATACATAACAAAAGGTGAAATTGCTAGACAGTACTTTTATGGCACATTATAAAATGTCTCCACGTTTTACAGACCATATGTTACTTGACTCACTTCTGCCCATAGACAACAGCCTTTTCCTTCTTTTGCTTTATCATCATGCTCTTTACTCTGCAGATACCAACTATTCTTTTCTGTCAGACTGATACAGACCTAAGCAAGCTTAAAGCAAGTGTTATCTAACTCGAATTTAGCTTTGAAGTCTGTTGCTTGCTCTTCATAACAGAAGACAATTTTTTGCAACTTAGGTTATTTTCTCCAGCTACACCAATTACACTAATGAGAGTTACTACCCCCACAGACCTACCTTTTTTTTTTTCTTCTTTCAAAGCAGTTATTTATCCTCACAGGCTTGCCAATCTGGTGAAGAGGGCTTTAAACTAAAGCTGCTGGGAGAGGGGAACCTCAATTCACCCCACTCATAATCAGTTTGAAGCCAGGGCCAGCAAAAGAACCTGGAGAGGGATTGAAGGTCAGCAGGAGAGCACCTGAAGAGCAGCACAAAGGGATTCCAGCCACTCCAGCCAGTAAACTGGCTGCTTTGGGGGCCCAATTTAAATGCCTCTATGCACACACACATAAAGGGAATAAACAAGAGGAGATGATCAGGTTTAACACCACCTAAGGAGCATGAAGCTGCACAGGTGCCTGGGACCTGATGAGATGCATCGTTGGGTCCTAAGGGAACTGGCAAAGGAAAGGGCTAAGCCACTATCCATCATACTTGAGAAGTCATGCCAGTCAAGTGAAGTTCCCATTGACTGGAAAAGGGGAAATAGATCTGCCATTTTTAAAAAGGGAAATAAGGAAGACCCAGGGAAATAACAGCCAGTCAGTCTCACCTTTGTGCCTGGCAAAATCATGGAGCAGATCCTCCTGGAAACTGTAGTAAGGCACATGGAATGTAAGGACCTGATTGGTGGCAGTCAAAATTATTTCAATAAGGGGAAATGCCTGATAAATTTGGTGGCCTTTTATGACAGGGTTACAGCATTGGTGGATAAGGGAAGAACAAATGATATCATCTACCTGGGCTTGTGCAAAGCATTTGACACTGACCCGCACAACATCATTGTCTCTAAATTGGAGAGAAATGGATTTGATCGATGGACCACCTCACAAACAATGAATTGTCTGCATGGTCACACTCAAAGAGTTGTGATCAACAGCTCAATGTCCAAGTGGAGAGCAGTGAGGAGTTGCAATCCTCAGGGGTCAGTACTGGGATCAGCACTGTTTGACATCTTTGTCAGTGACACAGAACATCTGGATCAGGACAGTCCCAAGCACTAATACATGCTGGATGGAGACCAGATCATGAGCAGCCCTGACAAGAAGGGCCTGGGGATGCTGGGGAATAAGAAGCTTGACATGACCAAGCAGTGTACACTTGCAGCCCAGAAAGCCAGCTGTGTTCCAAGGTGCATCAAAAGCAGTGTGGCCAGCAGGTCTAGAGAGGTGATTCTGCCCTTTAATGAGACCCCACCCGCCGTACTGCACCCAGCTCTGGGGTCCTCAGCACAGGAAGGCCATAGACCTGTTGGAGCAGGTCCAGAGAAGGGCCACAAAGACGATCAGAGGAAAGGAGCATCTCTCCTGTGATGACAGGCTGGGAGAGTTGGGGCTGTCAAGCCTGAAGAGAAGGCTCTGGGGAGACTTCAGAGCAGCCCTCTAGTACCAAAAGGCAGTCTACAGGAAAAACAAGGAGGGTATGAAGTAGTAAGACAGGGAATAACAGCTTTAAAGTGAGAGTAGGTTTAGATTAAACATTAGGAAAAAAATCTTTACTGTGAGAGTGGTGAGGCACTGGAACAGGTTGCCCAGAGACGCTGTGGATGCTCCATCCCTGGTAGTGTTTAAGGCCAGGTTGGACAGAGCTTTGGACAACCTGGTCTAGTGGAAGGTGTACCTACCTATGGCTGGGGGTAGATGATCTTTAAGGTCCCTTCCAAGCCCAATCATACTGTGATTCATGAGCTCAGGCTTCTAGAAGAGTATCAAGAGAGGATATTAGCAATAAAGCCACAGGAGCTGATTTCACTTATAGTGACCCCTAAGTTCTTCATAAGGATGTCCTGAAACTTTCCAGTTTATATATTGTAGGCATATACTATTGGATATGCAAATATATATCATTACCCAGGTACAAACAAGTATTGTGACTCATCCATGGGCTTCTGTTCACTGCAGCAAGGAACAATTTGCACAGCATTCTAGTACTCTACTCCCCTCCACAAAATTACTCATCCAAGATTGTTCATGATATAAACTGATGGAAGCTGTGCAGCTGGGGAGCAGAGGTCCGAGGCACAGACTGTAGCCAACATAAAGATGCATCTTGGTTTGACAACCTATCTACATTTTGATGAAACACGAAGGAGCTCCCACATCCTGAAGAGCTCTGCCACACAGGAGGAGAAATACATGAACTCTCATCATTTACTAATATGCAACTTTGCCCACGATACATTCCTGTCCTGTAGAACCAGGTGCAGGTTATCTGCATCAGCTCTCCTGGTAAGACCTTCATACCAAGGTTATGCAGAAAGTCACTGTCAGAACCTCAAATAGAAAATGAAAGAAAATTTCTTTGCTGTTGGTTTCCATGGGGGAAGGATTTCACCACTTAACTCCTAAATTCAAGGTTCGTGCTACAGTCCGAAGAGCAGCTTCTTGCCTACAAAGCAAGGAGTGCAGGAATCAAGAGAGATACAAAAGGAGACCAACAAACTACTGAAATGTGCCAAGTCTTTATTTCTTTAAGATATTGCATAGATTCTGAAGATGACTAAGAATTTTATTCATGAAAAATCAACCCCAAATAACTCAAAAGAACATTCAGCGTGGGAGGTTCTTTTGCAAAAATTAAATAGCAATTGTGATGAAATAGTATCTTCTACCAAGTTACCAAAGAATTTACATTTTGCTCACGCTCTTACCTAACTGTGTAGAGCCAGGAATCACACACAAGGGATAACAGTCAATTTGTTATCTCAAAATGTAGCATAATTTCAAAAACGTGGGTGGAAGAGCAGGAAGCAAAAAGCAAGGTTAATTTTTAATACAATCTTAGGGCAAGACCCTTATTTCAGAGCTATCCAATAGACTGAACCTCTAGTTCCCATCAGATGCAGATATGCACACAGCTAATTTTAGCAGCATTTCAAAAATGCTGGCTAAGTACAGAACATGTTTGATCTACTTATATTCAAACTAGTTATCATTTGACGTACCTGTACCCACACCTGATGCCTCATGACTTAAAACCTCGTATTTCAAAAGTGCTACCAGAAGACAAGAAAGGCTATTAGCACAAATCAGTACTTGTTAACTATGCTCTTTGGATTCTTTCCTTCACCCTCACCCGTGCTATAGTCACAGGAATGTGATTTTCTTCCTTTCAGGTACACCATCTAGATGTTTTGTGAACATCAGCTGGTCAACAGAGTTCCAGCTCCTCCGATACAGTCATTAGAATATGTGTATTTTAAGGATTTTGGTTTCCAAAGCTGTTGATAACTTTAGGAGTCAATGATCCTTGTGGGCCCCTTCCAATTTAGAATATTCTGTGATTAAATCTGTGATTACTCTGCTGTTGACATACTGCTATAAACCCAAAAGGAAAAATAAGCCACAGCTATATGCTGGTTTCTCTTTAAAAATGTATAAAATCAATTCTCCTGATTAAAAGGTCATTAAAAAGCATTAAAACAATAGATTTGTTCAGTTGAAGAGATCAAACACTGACTAACTCCATCAGTTTAGGACAATGTGCTACTATGCTTCAAAGTCACATGTAGCACATATCAAATGAAACGTCAGAGCAGCAAGGCATTTAAATGCATATTTGACATACTTTTTGCATCTCAGTACATTTCATTTCTCAATGGGGCTGTGGGTGGGAGAGGAAAAGGTTGGTTTCTTATGGATTTGAGCGCAAAGGCATCATTTCACAATTCAAATCATCAGATGTTAAAACTGCCCACTGCTAGACGCTGCCACATAGAGGAAAAACACATACCAGAGATCACCATTCTGCATATTCAGAAGGGGCACTTACAATCACTGTCTGTCTCCTCGTATAGCAGCATTACACAGCCCTCCTGCTGCAATGCCAACATGAGTAATTTGTCATTAAACTTTCAAGCCCTTCATTCTTATTTGTGCATAACAACATTTACTATTCTCGAGTACCCCATGTCACCAGATTTATAACAGGCTTTGAACAAGGAAAATAAAACCACCAAAAAACTGTACTTTGAAAGGTCCAAAGTTGCTGCTGCCATTTTGCAAACCCCCTTTTACAATGTTAGGTACTGGTCACTCAAAGCAAAGTTATTCTCGCATCTGTTTTCTACTTCTTTAAAGGACAAAAAGGCTCCCTGTTTATCATCTGTTGATTAATGTGTTTATACATCCCTCATCCTGGACTCTACACAAGACAGAACAACATTTTATCTCACACAAATGTACTAAGCCAGGTGCACCAAAAGCAGATGTAGACACTTGTATAACATTAAAACAACAGTTTGTTTGTGTCTGTCATAATTTCACGGAAAACCAACTCCACTCATGGGTAAAATTCTTGTAAATTATTAATTTTCCCCAACTCCACCTTCACCCTTACAGTAAAGAACAAGGCGAAAGACAAACTTCACATTTGTATCTGGATGTTAATTAAATACCACCACAGCCATTACTTTTCTCATTTAGGGGGCTATTAGTCACTTTGAGGAGATCAACATCATTACTGATAATTTGCAAATGAGGGATGTGAAAACCAGAAAACTGAGCAGGGCAATATCACTCAGTGGAGTGACAGAGTTGATCAACCTGAGAACATTAGTGCCAAGAAATAAAAACTTTGAATTTACACTGAACTGGCTGATCTCAACTATTGGTTGTTTCAACATTCCTCCAATTTGCCTACAAGAAAAAAATGAAAGTAAATGCAGACAAACTTTATTAAAAGCAGGTTAATAAGATTACATTAAACTTCTACAGACATTTGAGTAAAATTTAAATGCCTTTAATTTGATTTAATGTACTTAACTGAGGAACTAAAGAAACCAAAACTAAAGCCACTTAAATTCTGCTTAGATGTCCTTGTATAAGAGTACTATATAATTTAATCCACTTCCAAACCATATCTTCATCTGGATTAATTCTTTCCAGTGCTCCTATGTAGATAAACCCTCAGCATGTGCTAAATGGATAGGCAGCTTTCTCAAAGAAGATAAACTACCTTATGCTTAGCATAAAAGGTTGAGATTACTGATGAGTTACTGGTGACCTATAAATTCCCCTATAACACACCAATACCCCACCTACATACCCTTAAGTAACAGAAATCAGATGTCCCCAATTTCAGATTCAATGTTTCCCATCTACTGGAAATTATATCTTTATTTTGAGCTTGTAGCAAAAAATCAGTTTCAAATATGGTTTCGACCAGATCTCTCAATTTTAGTCCCTTAAATCCAAAAGGAAGATTTCATGCTGACATCTGATCTTTTATCTACCAGTGTAAAGATCAATTGTTGCCTACAGATGAGTTGATACAGCTTCCTATATTTGATTTCATGTAGATGTCTTAATATCAGACAAATGAAACATGCCTCCCTTGCAAACTTTTTGAGAATCAATCATGTCTTGCAGAAGGTTTTCTGAAGGCATAAGTAGATTGACTCTTCTGTGTTTCCGTGGGCAAAACTTCCTCATGTATATAAAAGTCATACATCTACAATCCTTCATCAAGACAACCCAATGTTCTCTGTATGAGAGGCAAATGCCAGCTTACAAACTTATTTGTAAAATGCAGGAGGACTCTGTCTTGCAGTTCTGAACAGCTGGCAGTGCACAACCACAGCTGGAGGTGATCTTCTTCCTACACCCATCTTCCCACAACAGCCACGACTCTACAGCAGAGTCACAGAAACTGTTCTGTAGGTCAGCTCTCACATGCAGCCCACTGGCAACCACCCCGCCTAACCCATCCACTACTTTACAGTGAGGTGGGTCTCAGAAGGAGCCAGCACCAGCAGCCACAGGTAAGAGGAGAGCTGAAAGCAGGCAAGGAAGGTCTACCAGGCTGGTCACACGAACAGGGAAGTAGAAAGCCACCTTGCCCTATCCAAGGGGGAAAATGGGTCAGTGGCCAAAGGTGGAGGGGAAGGCAAGGAGTCTCAGCTATTACAAGCACAGCAGGCTGGTATTAAGTCTTGGTCTTGCTGTGAAAAGCCTATATTCCCAATATGATCAACTAATGAAAGCAAAACACCAATTTTAATAAGTTGTGGAAGCTCGTACAGAAGACTATAAACCATGTTTCCACTAAGATTTTAGCTTAAGTTAGTTAAATTAAGAACCCACCCTTTTTCATAGTTAATTCAAGGATACAGATGAAACTAGAAATGCATCTCCTCCTACTCCTATCACCAACCCCCACAGAAAAATATTTAAATAGCAGAGATTTGTAATCTAGAACAGAGACCAGTATTCTATGAAGTATCCTCTAATTTAAATAAATCTCTCTTATTAACTTGCAGGCATTCTAAAAGACATCCTCAATGATTTTTTATTTACTTGCTATTTCACGCTAGATCTCTCCAGCATCTTTTAAAGACACAAATGTATAATCATAGATTTATGGTATTCAAATACTGTATTTGAAATTGTAAATTTATTCTGAATACCAGTAAAATATTCCATAGCTATGTAGTTGCCTTTTTTTTTTGCTACAGCTCAATTATCTGAGTACTCTATACTTCTTGCAAAATCACGGCATTCCTGAATATTTTGACTGCATATATGCAAATAATCTTTTTCCTTCTAAATTCTTATGTGGGTCATTATTACAGAAGTAAATGCTTGACTACTCTTCCTGCATTTATTCTCACAGTGCCTCTCTCAGACAGCAATACTAGACAGCATTACCCACCAAATCAATAAAAAAACTAATAGGTAATCATGTAAACCAGAAGCATACGAAAAGCTGAGAATACAGGAGCAAAATCAGCACTTGAATGGAACCATGATATAAATCGAGGAGCAAAGAAAAAACTTCAGGAGCAAGAAACAAAACTCAGGATCTTCTGTCAAGTATCAGGCTGAACCTGAACTGTTCTCATGAGAATTACTTTGGGTTGGAAAGGTCAGAGATACAACTCCCCACCAAATGTGCAACCAATATAAATGTGACGTAAAATGCATTCACCCTGTGCCCATTAAACATACCTGTGAACAAAATCTGGGGTGAAACGGGAATGAGCATAGGTAACTTAACTCAATATATGCAAGATAATAACCCAGTTAAAGGCATTCTTTATTTCCACCATATGCCTGGAATAACTATGAAAACTGCTGTGAAACACTGGTGAGTAACTCACACAGCTCAAGGGATGTATACAGCCTAACATGTACCTGATGCCACTAGGACTGTTCACTGCACAAAATCCAAAGTATCTGCAAATATTTGTGACACACCAAGAGGTACAGGATGAATTACATTCCCATTGCAACAACAAACCAGCCCCTCCCTCTTCCCTGACCAAAACAGACAGCATTTGAAATAGAGTCCTCCAGAGCTAAAATGGTGTATATGGTGAGGAACTACAGAAAGTTCACATGGGATTAAATAGCCATTAGCACAGGTGGTCTGATAAGGCACAGATGCCTCTTGAAAACCTTTGGCTAGATCTTCACGTACAGATTGTCCACCTAAGCTCAAGTGACATTGTGATTTCACCTTCAGTCTGTGAGATGAGGCTACACCACTAGAAGAAAACTCACATGTGGAGGACAGATGGGATCAGCCCTCCAAAGGCCAACCAAGATGCGACCATGATATTCACCAGCAACACAACTTGGATGTAGTTGTGTCCTCATAAGCTCCCAGTTCAGTGTGGGCTGATGTTCCTCCCCAGAGGCTTTTTACAATAACGCTTTTAACACAGGCTCCGGCAGAAGAGAAAAGCAGAGAGAGCAATAGCACATAAATTAGAAAGCAGCAGAAATGCCTAGTAATGACTGGATTCAGAGTTGTACAGAAGAGTAGGAAGATCAGTCAGTTCCTCAACAACTACCCTGAAGGGACAAAGTTTATCCACACTGACCAGATGGCTTCGTAGTTTCAATGAGCTATGTAATATAAGGTACAATCCAGAAACTATTGGAATGATTAACATATCTTTAACCTCAATGCCATGATCAATAAAAAACAAACAAAACCCACCAAAACCCAAAACCTACCAAACAAACCCCCCCAAAAAACCAAAACCTACCAAATACCCAGAAGAGAAAACACAAAAAAATCCAACCAAAATGGCAAAAAAAAACTAGCCTCACAAAAAAAAAAAAAAAACACAAAAAACCACAGAACTGTAAGACCTACCTGTAAGTCTGATTAAAAATACAGTTTTCCAATTCTAGACTGCACTGTGTAAATGCTGCTGTGTAGGGTGCATAAAAAACAGGGACAGACAATAAAAAAGACAAGTCTATGTGATTTGTGTAAAAACAGGCTATTATATGGATGTAAATTATTTGATTTGCTATTTATTAAGTACCTGCAAAGTGCTCAGTGTTATGCAAGTTACAAAGAAAATTGTCTTCTGCTTTAAGAAACTGACAATCTAAATGACAAAAGGGAATAGACAAGATGCAGCAAGAAGCCAGTGATGAATGAGGAATATTTTGATTGTGTTTTGAATTTGATTGCTTCTTGTCAGCACCTCTGAGCTAGAGTTCTTGCAACAGATTTGCTGACATGTGGGCAAGTGTGGTGGAGCAGAATATTGGTCAGGCTTTTCAGACACAGAATTAGCACAGAGAAAGCCAAAGTGAAGATGAAGCAAACCACGACAAGTTTGGAATCACTACTAGTACAGTGAGCAGAAGCAGGAAGGATGCCTTAAGTAACCTGAAAAGAGCTTAAGATGTTGATAGGAAACTGCAGGAACCTGATACTCTTAAGGCAGAGCTGCCATAAGAAATTGCAGCTGAAGCTGATGTAGTTGTAGAAAGACAGACTAGAGCAACTCTGCTTTATAAAACTGTTACGACAACCAACAGGGCTATTCAGGAGACCCATCTGATGAAGGCAGGTGATGAAGGAATTCAGTATCAACTGTTTAGTGATACAAACAGCTACACAGTTATCAAACAAAAAAAAAGTCAAAGCAATTTTTATGGCCAACCTCTCAGCCTTGTGAATTCGTTCATTACTAGAGGTTCAGCATGTCACATTTCTTTATAAAGTTTGTGAGAGAACTAGCCAAGACTTCTTTTGGCAGGGTAAAACCAGTGCTGTCACAAACTGAGTTCATACAAATGGGGGTTTTGTTTTATTAAGTATCTTTTCCTCTGCCCTTTGAAACCCTCAACCTATACCAGCATTCAAATTTCTTTCTCCCTTTCTCATCACTTACAAACGTAAGAGAGAATAAGACATTGTTTGTTTGTTTTCTTTACTTGATAGGAGACTAGTTTTTTTCCAGTTTGGTGGTACTCCAAGTGAAAAGGACAGCAGATACACTCTTGGCAACTGCACAGGATGGTTTTTTTGTGTTTTTCCATAAAACACTTCACTGTGCCAGCTTTCTGAGTAACCTCAGAAATAATATGCTTTCTCTTACGGATTACAGAAGAGTGTGGTTAATAAACAAATTAGACCCATATGAAAGTGTGATTCATACACAATGACATTGCTCCAAAGAATAAGGTGCTACATGACCACCAAAGAAGCCATGCCTATACATAACCCTTCAAATGAAAGCTGCTTCCCAGGCTTCTGCAAAGCTTTTCCCAGCTCTTCAGCACTTAACAGTTGCTGTGTGAAATTCTTCTAGCCACAGAAGGAACCCTCTTACGATGAAGCATGAGGTCCAGCATGAAGCTAGTCAAACAGAACTGTCTCCTCACAGCACCTCACTCACAGACAAAGAGGTATCACATGGTTCCACTGAAACCATATGAACGCAGAGAGTTTGATAGGTTTCAGATAATTAATTAGCTTTTTTTTTGCATTAAAAGAGAAAGATGCAAGTAACCGTAAAAATCTATTATGGTAGCAACACTTACTGTAGGATGTACAGCTCGCTGTTCCCTCCTAAATCTGGCTACAGTACAAAAGATTGGTAACATGCACTCCTGTGGTACACTTTGCACTAGGGACAGTGGATTTCAGAGCTAGCCTGGTTCAGACAGTAGGACAGCACAGTGTTTAAGGCAGGCAACAGAAGTGCTCTTAGTCAGTGTATGTCACCGATCACCCTGCTAAAGGATTCTCATCCCGACACCTCACACACACACACAGGCAAAGCAAGGAGCTCTTGCTGGCACCATCAGCCAGAACAAACATATACACCAAATGGCTGCCACATCCAGAACAAGTGGATTCCAAGACACCACACGCTACGCAGAGAAAAGTTTATAAACAAGACTCCTTCTTTCTTCCCCCTTCTCTCTCCCATGTCAGCAGCTTTAGGTTCAGCTCGAGGGGATGAAGGGGATTTACTGCAGAAAGCTGAAGAGATTGGCAGTGTGACAGGGCTAGGAATAGGAAGTCTAACAGACATGGGGGACCTGCCTGAGTGACTGACTCAGCTTCTGACCCACTTAATGAACTTGGCCAAACTGCTTCTTGGTGCCACTGCTCCTCTCCTAGTCTCTTGTGTGATCTTACCCAATTAGGCCAATATCTTCAAGGCAGTGACTGCCTCTTGCTAATTTTGGTGAAAAACAGCCCATAGGCTTGAATATTACCTTAGTAAAAAAAAAAGTGCTGATTTTACTAGGATCTGCCATGCCAAGAATAAACCCATCTTTTCACTTCAATAATGAAGAATACCCACACAGTTAAACCTGTTAATATTATTTAAAAATATGTACAGCTGGAAAAGTGGCATGTTGCTCTCATTCACAAGTTTGCTATACATCCTTACTGATGCCTACGCTCTCCCCTAAAGGTCTATTTACAGAGACATTTTTTCTCCCAGGGTCCAAGTTTTCCATTCATGTCCTTTCTTTCCCCCTTCTCTCCTCATTTATCCCTTCCCTCTAGCAGAGCCCCTCAGTCACATTAGGCAAACCATTTGTGCTGTGACATGGGGAACTGATCCAAGCCTCCAGTGAGCAGAAAAATAAGCTGAAGAAAAACAAACAATTTATTTTTAACCTGGATGGGTTCCCTGACTGAGCTTATTCCCCACCACAACAGGTGTATCAACATACCTGAAGAAGAAGCTGAGCAAACTACTGCTGACAAAGTCAAACATACATTAGTAGGATAAGAATGTTTTTAAAAGATTAATATTGGAGTGGGGGTTCTCGCACTGGGGAACTCTTTAAACATCATAAAATGGACTTAATACATATTCCTTATGTTGTTCACAGTTTCCTTTGCCAGTTTGGCTAATTATACGATATTTAAGTTTAAACATATGTTGCCTCCCTTGCAGTGAATCCTCTCCTCCTACATGATACAGCAGTGAAGTCATTTTGCTGACTTCCAAGTTGAATCCTGCATCTTCTTCAAGTAGGTGGGCATTTTTAGCTTATCTGGAAAGCAATCCAGCCCTGAGAGCACAGTGATTCTTGCTGCAATAAGGTACCAAGAGCTTGACCACCACAAATATCCTGAAACACATCATCCAGGTGCAATATGTGAAAGAACGAACACAACTTCCACCATCCTGAGACTCTCAGGAGTGAAAGGTGAACCAGCAGGCCAGAGGCTTTTAATCTCCTTCCTTCCATACCATCACCAACTAACTTTAAGATTTTTATTTTTTTTTGCTTAAAACCAAGACACATAAGAAATAAGAGAATTCCAAATGGAGGGAAGTGGCAAAAGACTAAGCAAAAAGAAAAAAAAAGGTATTCTGAAGGGCAAAAAAATCTTGCAGCCCTTTACAAACTTTCATGTGCTGCAGACAGGAAAATCTCTTTCAGTTGGTGTGTTCCAGATTACAAGAGTCTTTAGTAAGCAGAGCAGCCAAGTACGCCACAATAGCTGTGTTTCATTAGCTTAGCACAGCATAGTATAGGATTTAAAGGGAATAGACAGCAGCTGAAAATAATTGCATTAAATTAACATTAACCCACAAACCCAGAAGAGGCATATAATATTCAGGACTGCTACAGAAGCAGCAACTCAGAATTAATGTCTGTAAAAGATGAATAATCCCACTCTAACTGGGATTCAGAATCCTAAAGGAATAAGGTTCACCTCAAATAGCGTTCCCTGAGGTGGAGGAAGGGGGGGAGAAGGAAAGAAAGGAATGCATGGCCTAGTTAAAAATATCAGAAGGTAGAAACACAAACTGTAAAATGATGTGGTTCCCAAAGGACTAACATTTTTTATGGTTAATACACAAATTCCCACACATTCCTTCTCAAAAAGGACTTTGAAAATAATCTCACTTTAAGATCTGTACATGAAATAGACATGTGAGAATTTAAACACTTGGGGCAGAAAAGACCAAAACCTCAGAGACTAGAGCAAAAAAGATAGCCAGGACTGAAGTGGACTAAAACACAGCCAAGCAGTGACAGCTATAATTCAGTTGGCAGGTGTACATTATAACAGTCCACGAGTTTGATGCTACAAGGGTTTAGAATATAACAGTATCACCAAAGGTACTTAATTAATCTAAGTGTCAGGATGGGAAGACAAACTCGAGGGAGCATGCTGTGCTCAAACTGAAGAGGGAATTTATGCTAAACATGCAATGGGGAAATAATTATTCAAAAAAAATTAAAATATGTTGAGTTACAACACCTATTCATTTCATCTCTGAACAGGTACCAGAAGTAAGTAAAGGCACTATTTGCCAGAAGCAATAACAAAACTCCCAAGCTTTTCCTTCCAGCACCACCTAGAAAAGCCAGCCTGGTCAGGCCCTCAGCTAGCTGCAGGTCAAAAGGAAGAACTAAACAACCAGCAGAGGTCTGAGGAAAGCCACAGTTGGTGCCACTATCAGATCAGCTCTAAAAAGACCTCACCAGACCTGGTGCCTCACTGGCCACCTGAATTCACATGGCTCCTTCAGCTGGAGATAAACTCTACTTGATGAGCAAGCCAGTGTCTGGAAACAATTAAGATCGTATTTTCATTAACCATCATGTTCTTCCCTTCTGCATCCCTGCAGAATTTAAAGTATATATAAAGAGACAAAAAACAACCCGTGGACTTTATAGTTACAGTAAAATTCACCAGCATGGGTTTGTGCTTTAGGGTGTTTTTAAGCTTCAAACAACTCCCTAGCAAACACATAAAATTAATTTGTAATCCAACCTTACTGGGCAGTGAAAGGTTTCTTTTGAGTTGAGCTCTCCATTATCCAAAATCCAGCCAGATTTTATAACTGTTCATCTGTATTTGTCTACCATCTGCACAGCACTATCCCATATGGACACACAGTACTTTTTTTATTTATTTTTTTTTAAGTTTCCTTCATTAGCAATACTAACCCTCAGTTCTGTTCTTTTATTATATGATCAACACAGGACTGCCTAAAAGTGACTAAAATATTCATTGGAGTTTTGAAGTGTTTATTGTTTAAAGCAAGTGCTTCCCAGTATTTTTATTTAAACACTTTGATGAAATCGCTAGAGCAGCCTGAATCTCAATTATCTAGAAGATTCTGCAACTAGTCTGACACCAAGGTTTTGTGCACAGTAAAATCACACCCTACATGTTTCAGAGTAGAAGTCAGGTCACTTATGAGATGACAATCTGGTTTTAGTACAAGTTTTGGTGTTCAGGCCTTTCACTCAGTTTTTCCTTAAAGACGTGAGAGATTCATTTTCTCACACATTTGTCTCACTAAAGAGAGCAAAGAGCGTCCCTGTGAGCAGCAGGGTTACGGCAAACCCATCTGAATTCCTGGTGCAGGTTTCTAGCTGTTTGACAAGGTTCACACCTGGAACCTTGTTTTTCCTTACAGTTTCTGCTCTGTCCAGTTTTCTTCTTTCAATAAACCTGTCTGAACTTTGCATCTTCGGGACCTCTATTGCTCTGCTGACTTGGTTTGAATCAGCTGACAATTTAAAAGTTACTGTAGGGGAAAAAGGAGAAAAGACACAGATCCTAGAGAAGCAACAGAATCTGTTGCTGTTTCTAAGGGAACCAAGCTAAAACTTCAGAGGGTGGCAGGAATGACCCAACTTTCTGAAGCAGCAGATCTGCTTGCTCTCCACACCTAATATAACACCTTAACAGAAGAAATCCATTCTAAATCTTTGGCTTGGAATGCTGGAAACATCAGTTACACCTAAGGTTGTCTTTTATACATGATTTCAGTTCATACTTCAATTTCATTGCACAAGATCTCCTTCCAGCCCCAGTGAAACACAGAATTTTTGATCGACTTTATAATTACTGAACTTTTCAAATAAATAACTGAAGTTAAAAAAACTCTGTAGCTGTTCACTCTTACACTTCCATCAGTTATTTGCATAGTCATTCCCACTACGATTTAATCATTCCTTTCATGATTGCCTAAGTCTACATCGAAAATGAGAACAGTAAATCAAACTAAGCGCTTGGCAGGCATGTACTGCTGAGATCACAGCAAGATCCTGGAATAGCACAGGCACTCTCATATGGAAAAGGCTTGTGGAGTTCCCATGTAACCATCACCTGACTCAATGAGCAATACTGAGAGGGACACAGCCCTCTGTGGAAAACGCCTGTTAACTGGGTGAACACTCAGGGAGGTGGCAGAACTGGCATCCAGAGCTTCACCACTAATGTGTCACATTATGCCATCCAGCCATATCACTGCACTAATAAAGCCAGCACAGAGCAGAGCTTTTTAATCGAACCACATGATGAAGCTCAGAGGTAAAAAGTGACAAGCAGGGATACAAAGTCCCCATTAAAAGGCAAATTTGAATACACAGAGTGTTTAACGCCTTTGATTTTCAGTTCTCTGATTAAAACAATAAAAGGTTTTAGGAGGTAGAAAAACAAGGTGTTGCTTAGAAAAAGGTGTACTTGACCCAAGGAGAAGCACAAAAGAATTACTTAAAACGCGTTTGTGATTCACCGTGGTTCAGTAACTTCTCATGAATGTTAATGTGTTTCGGAGAGACAGAAAAGCTTGTGCAGGTGTGACAGAAACAATTAGTCAGTTATTAGTAAGCTGCTGGCTCCGCTGGCAGCCACGCTGCTGCAGCTTACTTTATGTGAAGGGCCTGCCAGTAATTCCCCACACGCTGCTGATATTTAGAACTGCCAGAACAGTCAAGACAAAAAAATTGTATCTGCAAACACTTCTTTCTTGCTCCCCATTCTGCCTGCCTCCATGGTAAAATCTGCAGTTAAAGTAAAATGCTACATGCTTAAGTCAGCGTAGCTCCTCTTCATGATGAAGTGTAGGGAAAGAATCTAACTTTGCCCAAAAGCCCATAAACTAATAATCTACACAGTAACTCGCTGCCTTTCCTCTCCAATGCCCTCCAAAAAAGGTGCTCATTTCAGAAGTAATACCTACATGGATCTACCTACACGGACCGGCACGGACAGGCTGGTTTAAATTTAAACTTCATCTTGCTTTAGTGTAAGTACTCCCTCCACAAGTAGCTTTACAGCAAGCAATAAAACTTTATTCTCTTTTAGCATTCCAGAGATCCACTCATTTCCACAGCTCTTGCAGCAACATTTAGAGAAAATTTTCCAATGTGTTGCCTGTTATCCTGATATCTAGCATCCTTTTCTAAAGCAAAAGCCAGAACAGCATGAAGAACTGCTTAATTTAATTTACTTTTAGCTTTCAAGAAAATACGCTATGATGCCTTAATTACAAAAATGTTCAATCCTTAAAAGGGGATCCTGCAACAGATACTTAGGAAATCCAACATTTCCTAAGAGCTACAATGCAATCCAAGCAATGATGCTCCAATGGCAAGCCAGAGGTGTGTTTACAGCACAAAGAACAGCCTGGCTTTGATTCTGTGCCTCACTACACAACCCAGACACCCAACTGTGGAGGCATAATGCTCATCCTTACTACGAGACACACATCACAATTTTTGTAGCATTGTAGATTTGGCTTAATTTATTAGCTATATGAAATTCTCAGGGTCAAGGGTCATTGAAATGAGATGAAAACCATTAATCCAGCAGACTTCAGATTCTTTGGATAAAGAACATAGCGACATGTCTGAGTCTTTTAGCCAACCACAGCTCCAATTTGTAGGAACTCAGTTTCCATCTGGTTTAATGGCTAGTTTCTTAACATTCACAACCATTAAAAAAATTAGCAAAGACTCTACTGTGCTGTCATACTGCATGTTTGCACGCATGCATGCATGTGCAAACATATAAAAGCCAAATATTTTGGTTAAAACAATGCTTCCTGAATGCAAATTAAAATCTTTTGTTGCCCAGATAGCAAAAATCTTCACAGAAAGTCTTTCTAGGCTGTTCAGAAAGTAGCTATTGTCAGAAGCATAGCTGCACAAGATGGGTGCTTCCCACTCAGCTGATCTGACCTGTGCATTTATTTTCTCCATCATTATTCATACCTGTACTGCAAAAAAAATAATATGACCCAGATCTGCCTTGGTTTGTGCAGAATCAATAGGATTACTTACAAAAGCAAAACTTAAGTGCATATTGAATTGTCATTTAATGGGAATAAGGATCTTTCCTGTCTTCACACCCACTCACCCACCTTAAAAGACCCAGAATAATCTAGGATTGCCCTTAAAAGCTCATGAGCTCCCTAACTCAAGAGTTTCCTTACTCCCACTGCAGCCTTATGGTAGACAACCCATAATGCTGTCTTCTGAGGACTCAAAAGAGGCTCTGCAACAGCAGACAGAAAGGATGGAGAGGATAAAAATAAAAGGAAAAGAAATGAGAAAGCCCAGTGACATTCCTGACTCAGCAGCCAGTTTGCATTGTCCCTGATCCACAGGACAATCCAACGCAACAGGTCTTCACCATTCCCTCCAGAGGATGCAAAGGGTGTTTACAAACATGTTATGGTCTTGCCCTGCCACCAGCTAGTGATTTTGCACCCAGTTGGACAATATATGATATAAAAATAACCATGTGTTAAAGCTGTGGAGGTCTGAGGTGTTACTGAGGAATATTTACCTATAAACATGCCATTAGGTATCACTCTACCACTCTTCAGTCAGTTACAAGTTGTACAATAGCCCAGCAATAAACTCAGTTTCTACACATCTGACAGACTAAGCTTATGTGGGTTTTTTTGTGGGGGAACCCCCCCAAATACATAATTATATATCACTAAACTAAAATGCTAAAGATCACTACCAATTCCCTCTTTCAGGCTTATCTTGCAAAAAAAGCCCAAATAAAACAAGGCCTAAATAAACTTAATACCTTCCCCTTGCTTTTTGGGGCTTCCTAATGCTTTCCCCTTCTGCTTGCTTTATTTCTCTTTTCTCCTTCTTCACTCAACCTTATTCTACCATTGTCAAAAGTTCCAAGGAACATGACTGTTTCCTCTGCCATTTCTTTGCGATGCCAAGGTCTTCCTTTCACTGTCAGCCTTGCCATCCCCCCCTCCTCAGTCACCCTTCCAAAACTATACTCCATTCTTTCAAGAGCGGCGTTTTCTGTTGATAGTGCCAGAGGCCAGGAAAGCTCCTAACAGCACAGTTCCAACGAAGAATCTGAAACTGAACAATCTCTTTTTTTTGTAAGAGGACATAAGGAAGTCCAAGATAGGGTTTTTAAAATGAGAACAATAAAAAAAATGTGCCGCTGGCACTGGCAGTTTTTAAATGAAACCACAAGAAATTTCCCTCCCGAAAGGGGCAGGTAACATAAAGTGGCTTTCACCGGCAATGAGCACCTGCTCCTCCTACCTACATAAAAATGCTCTGAGAGAAGAAGGAAAACACATTACACTGTGGATCCATATACCCACAGACGTAAATAATATTCCAGTACTTCTACTCTGTTTCTGCTGAAGCAAGGGTGAAGCCAAATGCTACAAATTTCAGTTGGTCCTTCCTAATACAGTCTTGCTCTTCTTCTGACAATAACACAAGGCAAGCCATCAACAACTGCAGAAATACATTATTATATATATTATACATATATACTTTAAAAGATTTACTGCAAAAAGACATATTATTTTATGCAAATGTTTTAGCAACCCAATCTCTTTGTCTACAAGGTTAACAACAGGGAAAGTGGTGTTCTTAAGACATAGTTTCTCTACTAACACTGAATGAGAGAAGCTCCCTCTCTTCCTAAATACACTTACTCTGCTTTAGTAACATACCAGTGGGAAGAAGTAGACAACTTCTTCACCTGTGGTGTCCAGATTGTTCTGCAAATAGCAAAAGCCATTGCATTATCACATGTGTCACTCTCAGCTTTCACTGACTTCCTGAATTCCTCAATGGGACCAGAAGTAGCTGGAGGTCAGCGTTAGACATTAGAAAGGAAAAAGTAACTTTTCATATTTTAAGTCTGCATCAATTTCTTACACAACTCAAGGAAGGTGTCTTCCTTTCTTTGACCTCACTTTTTTTCATTCAAGACTTTAAGTCCTGAACTTTGAACACATAGACTAATTCTCTGCACATAGGTGACACACTGGTCACAACTGAGGAATCAACATTTCCAGCACTGTATATCTGAGATAATTCTCTGTCTTCCTCTTTTAAAGGCCAAACTCTAGAGGTTTAACACCACTGGACTGAACGGTGCTATGTTAGCAGGAGGAACTGTGTTACGTCAGCTGTTCAGAATTATTTCGTTAACATTTATATTGGAAATATTACAGCAAGTTATTATTAGATTTCACTGGATGAGACCAAGATAACCAGCTGCACAGCTGTCTCCATTAAGCCAGCAAAAAGTTACAGATTACGTTCTTCTTTTGAAACAAACGAACAAAAAACCCCCAAACACACATAAAAACCCCCAAACTCTCAGAGGTTTTTTCCAGTTCCAACGTAGATAACCTGACTCAAAATCAATGTGCATACAAAACAGTAAATTATGGAGAATGTCAAGGATTAGTACTTTTCAACTAAATCTTACTGGTACTTCATGATCTTTCATCTATGGACAACCTTTAGTAACATGCAGCAACTGTTGCTCATGACACAGAACTGCTGCCTACAAAATTATTAGATTCATTCTAATTCAGTGAGGAAAGACAGAGGTGGCCCTTCCTTCATGAAATCTAGATGTTTCCAGAACATGTCTATGTTCACTCCTTTAAGAGCTCATGTCAGTTGTTCAGTAATATTTTAAAATCACCTTTGCTCATATCCATTGACAAAGTGCCTTCTAAAAAAAGTCCCCTTTTCTTTGGCTTTGTGCTACCATCAGATTAAAAAATGAAAACAACAGCAGATATCTCAAACTGAATTCAACCATTAAACACTCTCTTTGGCTTTAGGATATATTAAAACAGCCTGAGAATTTCTACCTACAGCTGATACATAGATATAGTCAATACAAATACTGGACAGTCAGACCTAAACAGAGCTGGCCCTGATCTTTTCCCAGTATTTGGTGGATTTCCTCTACCTTATTCAGTGGATGGAGCAATTCAGTTCTGCTTGTAAGTGAAGAAAAAAAAAAAATGATTGCTGTTCTTTTCTGCCCAGTTTGGCCAAATTACCTCATCTATGCACTACAGCTACAGCAGGAATTTCGTATTACAATCTGAAAAACACTAGGAGAAAACAAGAGCTCCCACTGCTAATACATACCATCCATGCTGTTCCTAGGGAAGGTAACTCCACAGCTTTTATTCAGAAAATAGCTAGCAAATATATCCCTTTATGTCTGCATTCTGCCTACTGTCTACCATTGTATTTTTAAACTAACACTGAGAAGATGCTCAAAATCTCCAAGATTTTGAACCACTTCAGGTTTTCTTTAGCAGTACAAAACACAACCATGCCTTGCTCCCACTTTTAACTTCTCTGTAGGATAGGTAAAGATCAAGTGTCCACACTGACCACACCAGATTTACCTTTCCCTTTCAGTAAATGCTGCGAATTAACAGATCTTGCTGCAGCTTTCATAAGGTAACAGTATTAAAACTGATTAACTCTTTTTTCAGTGGCACTACTTTTGATAAAACAATAGGTCCCGGAGGCTGGACTAGATAGTCTTTAAAGGTCCCTTCCAATCCAAGCCATTTGGTGATCCAGTTCATTCTTTTTAAGATACTTTTCTCCCAAGGCTTCTCTTTTAGTGCCTCTTGTCTCGCATGGTGTGCATACGAAATGACACACATGGACTACCACAACTCTCTTTCCCCTTGGCTAATACTGATAATGCACTTAATTACATCCATAGCTGTAATTATACATCCACAACCTGCGTATCTCAGCACAGTTGAGGCTGCTGGAAACACACTGGGATGAAGAAGCTAGAGGATACAGAAAACATTTTATGAGTCCTGCCACCTCGGGTTTTGCAATTCTTAGCAGAATCTGCACTACGTGGCACACCTGAATTCTCCTTTCCTTCCTGCAGGGAGCACTGCCAGCACTGAAACATTGAAGAGCAGCTGTCTGAGGACTCACCTAGGATACCAGTCTTCACCTGATGCAAAGACTACAACCACATTGTTCCAATGTCAAACCAGTGACTTACAGAGTCTCTTCCATAGCATTAAAACTAC
Source organism: Dendrocincla tyrannina (assembly GCA_035047865.1). Taxonomy (NCBI): domain Eukaryota; kingdom Metazoa; phylum Chordata; class Aves; order Passeriformes; family Dendrocolaptidae; genus Dendrocincla; species Dendrocincla tyrannina. Next base: position 46,710,488 of record JAWWMP010000081.1, read on the forward strand.
ACAGTTGCACAACGTCATTCCATTGAAATTATCTATCTCAGAAAAAACCTGTAGCAGAACACACAGGACGTGCCCAGCCCCTGTCTGAACTCAATAGCAAGGCATCAGTGGTATGAAAACTGTACTGACTCAGGCTTACCATTTCCAAATGAAATTAAAACCACAGCTTTTCCTAAATGACTCCAAATTGCCAGCCCAAGAGGCTACCTCTCTCTTCAATCCACACCCACAGCTGGGGCCTCTTTGTTGCAGAGGAGACAGCTACGACACGACATTCTCTGAAGGGGGCCCTCAACTCTGAATTTCAATGGATCAAGAGAGAAAAGCCTCAAGACAGGAAAGCAAGGCTTATCCCCTCAGTCAAGCTTATGAAGACCAGTGAACACAGAAAGAAGAATTAGTTGGAAACAAAGGATCCGTGGGTTGACTTAGGTTTGATTTTCTAGTCTAGTTTGGAGGGCTCTTTATTTACTAATTTAGGGAAGTCTGATTGCTTTTACCCTTATGCCACCACTCCTTTAATTAGAAAAAGTAGTCTATAGGCTAGCACAGTTAATTTTTCAACCTTCATATAGAATTAATTCAAAGCTAAAAGCCTCTCTATCTCTTGAGTGACATTAATAATTTTACAAAATTTAATCAATTTGGAAGATAACAAAAAAAAATAACCTTAAAACCTACTGCTTTGATTTGCATCCATACACCACCACCACTAAATTATGGATGTTTTGATCCCTCTGGCATACGAGCCAGGAGATCAATTTAAAACTCCAGTGTAAATAGCCCAGGACCATTTTATTTATGTGTTTGTTTTAAAATAGAACTTGAATTCCAACTTGGATTTAAAATTGGGCAGATTATTTTCTTCATTTCTCTCTCTGTAAACATCTCTTTTTTATCATAATATGTCTTCTGAGTCATTTGCAACTGTAGGAGATGAAGCCTTTGAAATATCTACCTTCCAGAAAACCGTCCCAACACAGCATGACGCTACCAGCTCTTGTTGTTACCCAAGCACGCACACAGACACTCTTCAAACAAAATTCCTAAAGTAGCTGAAGGGAAAAAATGGGCTATTTTAGCAGGTCAAGAAATAAAGGCCCAGGTCACTGCATATTAGAAAGGTTTATGAAAGGTGCTGTACATGGTTAAACTGTAGGGCTAATCAAAGAAATACAGACTGAAATCACCAGCATTTCATAGAGAGGGTAGAACAGATGCTCAAGTCTCAACAGTTTGTCCAAATCTGTCAGAGAAGAAAGCCAGGACAGAGAAAGGCTCAGAGCAAGGCAGGGCAGAAGAGATGATTCTTCTTCAAAACTGATTTCCACATTTGCACTTTTACAACAGTATTTTTGTTCAAGGTCTGGGTGATTTTTTTAATGCCCTTTTCTTCCTTTTCTGGAACTGGAACTGGCACTAGGTGTCAAATCTTACTTGCCATAGATACGGTAAAAATTGCATTAAGAGGTCCAAAGTGAAAAAGACCTTACATTTTTATTTGGCTTTGTAGGCTTTTTGTTTGACTGGCTCTTTTTTCCCCCCTCTTTTTTCCTTCTCCTGAGTAGTTAACAATGACCACACCAAAAGTTCTGTCTTTGGGTCTCCAATAGGAGTTCTCATTTGATCAAACCTTCTGCCTTTTTTATTTTTTTTTCCAAAAAAGAGGATTAAGCACAAGAAAAGTTATGCATATCTATAGGAGAAGAAATTAGGGACCTACATAAAGTATAGCTCAGAATTAGACCCCACAGCTAGACCTGAATTTTGTGAGATTGGTGAGCAGAAATTATTTCAGCACGTGTGAGGAGGGACGGTGGGAAGTGGGGTGAAAAGGTTGATAGGAGGAATGTACTTGAACCACAGGGGGTACACTTTCAACAGATGAGTAAGCTGGTGCTTGAAGGGAGAGGGGAAAAAAAGAAAACTTGGGAGAGAAAAAAAAAGGACAAACACTAATTCTCCAACATTTTAAAAGCCTAGTGACCAAAGGGTATAATAGATATCTTTTCCAGAATGCAAGGACCAGTACTTACGTTTAGGATTTTTTTTTAAGTTGGTTTGGCTCCGTGTTACTGAAAAAGTTTGTCCAAAAGTCCATGTGCCGAGCCAACACTTATCAGGTTTCAATTTCCAGCTGAAGCCACAAGTGTTGCTATGAAGACTAATGTGCAACTGTATTCCAGAAAGCAAAGCAATGGAAAAGACTATGCTGATACATAACAAATACCTTCTTCAGCACTGAGAGTAAAAACTGTATTATACCAACCTGTGTCACAGATATTTTTCTCCTCTTATTATTAGAGAAGAAATGAGCAAACCAGATTTATTGCTTAGCCACAGGGTATTATATGAATGCTTCTAAATTCCCCATTACTCTAACTCAACAGATTACCACCTCTCTTAAAATATGAAGCAGCAATTTAAACCTGCTTTGTTCACTCCAGCAAGATTCAATGAAGTATACAGCAGATAGCCAGTCTAGCCAGACAAAAAGCCTGAACTGCTCATGTGGGGTATCTTTGCCAAGCCCGATGTATCCCTCACACTTCTGCTGGACTATATAATAAATGTATGTTGGCCAAAGAGAGAGAAAAATAGGCAAATAATATTTTCACTTTAGCTACAAATTCAAGCACTGGAATTCATGCACATACGGAGGACATGTTGATAGTTCATTATAACAGTTCTATATCTATGGAAGAAAGTGTTAAAACAACTGCATTTTGTAGGAGCTTATTGAAATATTGGTTTTGCTAAACTCTATTCCTCCAAAGCCCAGGAAAAATTGTTTGAACTATGTACAAAAAATTAAAATAGAAATCATTCTCTTATTTTCACAGAATCATTTAGGCTGGAAAAGACCTCCAAGGTCATCAAGTCCAACCTTTGACCAATCTGCACCTTGTCAATTAGACCAGAGCACCGAGTGCCACATTCAGTCATTCCTTGAACACCTCCAGGGTGACTCCACCACCTCCATGGGCAGCCTGTTCCAATGATTAACAATGCTTTCCATGAAAAAATTCCTCCTGATCTCCAACCAGAACCTCCCCCAGCACAGATTGAGGCCATTTCCTCTTGTCCCATCAGTTGTACCCAGGGGGCAGAGCCCGACCCACACCTGGCTCCACCCTCCTGTCAGGTAATTGTAGAGAATGAGAGAGTCCCTGAACCTCCTTTTCTCCAGGCTGAGTCCTGCCCTGGAATCATTATGGTTGGAAAAAGCCTTTAAGATCAAGTCCAACCATCAACCAAGAACGAATAAAACCAGTGAGTTTTCACCTCCACACAAAAGAGATGTCCAGTGTCACAAGCCATGCACAACACAAGTCAGAATAGGAGGTTCAAGATGCTGGGACACAGTTTTGTGTCATTTCTTTCTTCTCTGTGGGTCACAAATCCAACAGTGGCAACTCACCTGCACAGCAGGAGATATTTGGCTAATGGTTTTTGTGTGCCCTGATGCTTGCCTTCCAGCTCCCCTCCTTTAGCAGAGCAGCAGTTTGCAGCTCTAAGCACTACATATACATCAGCACAGAAATGAGCCTGGAGATGCCAGGCTCCAAGCACTGGCCAGAAAACCACCCCACCTCCTTTGTGGCAGAGGCAGAAAAGACAGCTGAATAGGCACCTTGGAGTGCAGAAACAGTGCAAACATTCAGTTACATCATTTCCAGCCAAAAATAAGCCTATTACTGTTCACTACAGGAAAAAAACTTTTAGAGACGTAATTCTTTAGATATATGTCTGGGCTTCATTTGAAGACAACTGGCATTGTTTCAATTTTTAAAAACCATAAAACCACCTTAGATTTTATGCTTGCAAGGAAAAAGTTCAAAGAATCCACCACTCAAGTGCTGCAAGTGTTGGCACATTCAAAACCAGAAGAAAATACAGGACAAGGGTCAAGAATAAGTTTCCTCACGAGGGGCAGTGGAGGGGCAGGCACTCATTTCTGGTCAACACCTACAGGACCCAAGGGAATAGCTGGAGCTGTGTTAGGGGAGGTCCAGACTGGACATCAGGGAAAGGTTCCTCCCCCAGAGGGTGGTCAGGCACTGGAACAAGCTCCCCAGACAAGTGGTCAAGAGTTCAAGGAACACTGGACAACGCACTCAGCCACATGGTGGGATACTTGGATTGTTCTGTGCAAGGGCCAGGAGCTGGACTCTATGATCTGTGTGTGCCCCTTCTAGTCGAGATATTCCATGATTCCATCTTCACAGAGACTAAGGCAATGTAGACAGGGCAGCATTTTCCCTACTTATGGCAAGGAAACAATGTTCATTTTCCCAGCATTTGTGCACCTCTTATTACTACATAAAGACCAAGTCATCATCAGAAGAAACAGAGATGGATTTCAAGTCAGCAAATAAATAATGAAGTATACTCTGTACTTACAGCATGTGTATGGTCACAGGAAAGGACAACTACATGCTTAATTGTATGGAAGTTTCCAACAGACTACGTTGGGAGCCCTGAATTCCCATTCTTACTATAAGGCTGACTAGAAGAAAACCACGTCTGAATATCACCAACCATCTAGTCTCAGAAAACATACATAAAAATCTCAACTGAAGGAGGAAGGTTGATGTGCTGACAGCAGTACTTGAATCTGTTGTCAAACCCTGCATATCCCTCCTCTTGTGTAACTTCAGAATGTTGGATGTATTTGATACGGGTTGTCAGCTTCATACATTTTCATTAAGGAAAATAAGGTCCACATGGAGCATTTTGTCCATGTTCATGCACGCTCTCTGATTTGCAAAAAGCTCTGGGAAATTAGATCATCTTCAAGCAAGCATCCCCTGCTGTATTAAAGAATGGGAACTTAAAGCCGTCGCATCTCCAAAATCTGAACTTCTCTTAGAAGCAGTGACCCATCCTCCCTTTCTGTTGAAGGCAGCTCAACAACAAAAAAAGCTAGGTTGCCATATATACATTCATGTAGCTGATAAAAAAATTATACAACCCCTGATGACACAGTATTTCAGAGAAAGTTTTATACTTCATAAGCCACCCATAAATTAAGACTGTACAATAAGCCCTTTGAGCTGGAGATTTTGAGAACATACAAGGTGATACACACCAGTCCACAGCTTTTCTTGGAAATCTTAAATAAAATTATTTGAGTAATAATCTAAGGGATGCCTGGGTAAGAATTTATGGACTGGACAAAGTCCCTGAAACCATGAGAGCTGAGCTAGATAATTACATCATGAGAACAGAGAATAAGGTACCAAGTAGAATTGGCAAACATGGGAGAAGTTACACGGAAAGTTTAACTTTGAGAAATAAAAATCAGAAGGAAAACAGAAGCAAAAGAGAAAAACACACAGCTAGGACACAGTTATTGTTTTGTAATAGATTTGTTTGGGCATAATTTCCTTATTTCCCACCCTTCCCCCCCTCCCCCCCAGACTCTTCACTAAAGATGATGTTTCACAGACACTTTAAATCAATTTTATTCATTCCAAGAGAGGAAATCTTTTCCCTCAGTATTGACTGGTAGTTCTCACTCCCTCCCTTGTCCTTGTGCTAGCTCCTGTGGAGTTTTGCAGTGCTATGTGACTGTAAATGGAACACAGCAGAAGCAGCAGTAAGGAGACTTATGTTCTCAAAAGCAGTAAGAGTAGATCGCTTATCACATTTGCATAACATCTCCAGGTAGTATATTCAGCTTTCTAAAGAACTCTGAAGGCTGCTTACTAGAAATGCACCAAAATTACTTAATTGGTATGTAAACTAAAACACTTTTCTGAGGGGATCCCTGTCAGCATACCTTCAAGTCTTCTTCACAGTCTGATTTACTGCTGAACAGAAAAATGCCTTGAACAGAAAAATGCCTTGTCCATCACTTCCACTAACTTTTCACAATTACCTTTCCTCTCCCCAGCACCCACTGAAAACAAGCCTACTACGGATAAATCAAATACTCACAATGGAAACCTGCCATTAGGAAAAACAGATCAATGCACTTTCAAAGGTTTGCAAACAAGCACAACATCAATCACTGTTCACCTTGCTCTTAAGCACAACCATATGTTCAGCAGCTTGAGAAATCAGTCCCTTACTGATGGGTACCACACACGCGGCAACACCCACTTAGCGTCTGCCCATAACACAGAAATTTACCTCTGTCACATGTGAAATGGAGAGAAGAGGAAATATGCCAGCTATCCCCTACGGCACAGACTTCTCATTAATATTCCTCTTAAATGTTAACAGTGATCAGAAAATAGAGGAAACTGGCAGAAAGGTTAGGACATCATTCTCCAATCTCTTTTGTGCCTCACAACACTTGCAATAATGAAAGATCACACCACAAAACCAAATTCTTGCAAATAGCTTGACACAAAAATGCTGATTGAAAGAGAGCTCCACAATTTTTTGATTACTCTTCCATTCATCTCTCTAACACCACATGCATGCAATTTGTTTTAAGTGTGACATTCGTATTATCACCTCATACTGACTTCTGTCAATTGCTTTTAGTTTCTCTTTCTATCCTTTTCAGTGTTATATTTAGAGAGAGAGGGAAAAAACCTGAAAGGAAAGAAAAGAAAAAAAAGAAGAAAAGGTGACTGACTCAAGTAAAAGGAAAATTATCTGAAATCCTTTAAACTGTTACTCTGTTAAATTGACACAAGTTTAACAACGTGTACTTGGCACATTCCTCTTGCCACGAATACAAGAAACTTTAAAAAGAAAACCCTCAAAGAAGAGAAATCTTTTAAAGCTACAGCACATATCCTACTGAACGGTGGTTTGATGGCTGTTACAAAGCCATTTGTACACACAAGTGTTCAAACCACAAAGACTTCATAACCATAAAACATTTTTTCTTTAAAATCTCCTTTTTTAACAGAATAATGACTAAACAGGGAAGCAAACCCAATCAACTCATTCTTCCTCAAGTTGTACTTTCTGGACAGTCCAATGACAAGCACAGGAGAAAGTTTACTACACCCAGGTGTAACTGTGCTGAGAAACAGACCAGAAGAGACAACAGTACTTTTTCTTGTTCCAAGGGTGTATGTTTTCTTGCCTCCAGAGTTCTCAAAATCCCATCATCTTCTACATGACAATTTATTTATTTATTTTTAACACAAGGGCATATTGCCCATTCACAGCACAGAATGACAAAGAATGCCCCTAAACTTTACAGAGATCATTTATTTTGAGAAAACTGACTACCAAGTGACAACAAAGTCAGTTCTCAGTTCAAGAGGAAAATTGTACTTGATGGCCTCATCTAAGTCCCAAGCAAACCCTTATCTGGGAATCACAGAATGAGAAACATTGTGGTTGGCAATATACCAAAAAAAAACGCCAAAAAAGCTCACTTGTCACTGGAACAGGAGGACACTGCGTGTTAGGGTGCAGGTGCACTGGCAGAGATCTGTGGAAAACTTTTCAGAGTTCCAGTTGAATCTATAGATATTAGCCTCCCTCTCCATCACATCCTGAAGCCATCCAGAGTATTAAAAGAAGAAAGTCACACATCTTACATGTGCACATGGAAGCTCTGGTCCTTGTGTATCAACGAGGAAAACATGAGATCATATTCCAACACCACTTTGGAATCTGCGAGAAGGCATGTCTGTGAGCACAAACCTTAAAATCAAAGAGACTTCTCCTAGGTAGAAAAAACAAAGAGCGGAAGGAAGGGTGGAGCAGCACGTAATTCTTGATGCGCAATTCGCTGCATAGCTGGCAGGAAGTGCAATGCACACAGCAGTGTTTCACCAACAGTTACACCTTTAAGTAGCATAATAGGCTTTGTTTGATGAATACCAGGGAAAAGGAGCATTAAAAAAATAACTTTGTAGGAAAATGCATACAATATGTTGCACCCAAACAGGGAGGATACAGAAGCACTTGTTTGCAAGAGCAGCATGGTCAGGTTATATAATGACTGAGGAACTGCAGACACTTTAAGTGACCAAGACTGCTACAGAGTAAGGAGGTAAGAGTTTTTCCTACCCCCTCATCAAAATCCGTCTGAACTGTGCACCTATTAAGTTTTTCCTGGCATATGAAGAATATAAGGAAAAATATCAAAATGGTAAGTATAGAAATCAGTTCTCTTCCTCGCCACCCCCCCCTCCCCCCAGCCCATTGTTCTTTCTAAAAAAATCCTCGGGCAATACTCATAGTGAAATTGCAAGCTTCAGAGAAGGCAAGTGCACTGTACTGCACACTGAGTTTCAAAGAAATTACAGAGAGAGGGAAAAAAGTCAACTACCCATATGCAACCTTTCCAGCATGAATAAACTGTGATTCAGGTTCACCTCTGGACTGGCCAATTCACACACTCAGATCACAGAGTGCACTGACAGTATCTCTCACTAATACTCACTTCACATCATGTTCCTGTTTTAGCCATATTAATCTTTATTTTCTCTGACTGGCAAGTTTTTAAAAGCTGCTGCAGTACTTTTAAGAGTTTTATGACATGCATTAATGGATATTTTGCTAATAGTATACAAGAGGGACATTTATCAGCAAGCTGTCAGTACTGCTGTTTCTTCACCTTATCTAGTTACTGGTCATCAGATTAGATCCCTACCACCTACTTACACTGCTAAAAAGGAAGAAAAAAAAAAAGAAAAACACAAAACAAACAAAGAAAAATCAACCAATCAAACAAGCAAAAAAAAAACCTGGGGTGGGAATAAGGGAAAGAAAACCTTCCAAGCAAGCAAACTTGCAGCTCAAACTGGAAGAGCTTTATGTAAATTTCAATATATTTCTGTGTAATATTCTGCCTAAGCCACTCAATCAAGCAAGAATGACACAGAAAGAATGGGACTAATGTGAACAATGAATGATCCATAAATGTCTACAAGATTATATAACTGAGGGTGAGATGGCATGCATGTGTGCATGCGTTTGGGGTAAAGGAGGAGAAACAGACATGGGGAAACCGAGGGAAACAACATACTCTGTCACAGATAGAGGACTCAGCACAGTTCTTACTCAACTTCCCCCACCTCCCAAAAGATAAATGTTTTAACCAAGGGCAATCAGGCAGTTGAGGGACAAAAGCAAAAGAAAACCCATTTGCTTATACTTCATAATATATAATATTTTGAATATACTTCAAACCATCCCCTGCTGAAATTGCACTGTAACTGCTGCATCATGAAACACAGCTCATAGGCAACCATGTTTATACTAAAGCAATTAACACACGGTACATTTCCTGCACTGTTATTATCATTGGCACTCTCGATGTGTTTGTTACACATCTTGAGCCTTGGCAGGTTAAGAGATATTCTTATAAAGCTAATAACAAAACGTTACTGATTTTAAATGTACTCACTGTTATTTTTCAGGAACTCCTATATTTACTTTATACCATTCTCGGGGGAGAGCTGGACAGTTGTATTAGGTCTGCAAGGAAAAGATATTCAAAATAAACTTTGCGAAGGCTTTGAGCCAAAAAAACTTTACAAGCACAACTTTTTGGACCCACTACCCACTTGCTTGACAAGGCTGTGCACTGTGGCTTTGCATAATCACCACCCACAGTTCAGAACAATCATTTCATCTGAAATTCGTCAGCTGTTTCATCACTTGCATGAGCATAAACTTAGGAAAAGGCACACACGCACCCCCCAACCCCACCGAGTGGTCTCCAAGGCCGGGTGGAGGAGGAGGGATGCCCCCGGAGCCGCCGGCTGGGTACCAGCACCGAGCCCGGCGCCTGGCTGCCTGCGGGGATGCACTTGCTTCAAAGTTGAGGCTTCCCCTGCCGAGCGGCGCCCGCGGCGGTGCGGACACTTGCTGCGGCCGCAGCCTCCGCCCGGGCCCGACCCCGAGCACTGACCCCGAGCATCACCCCGAGCATCACCCCACGCGGGACCGCCCGCCCGCCCTCCCGGCCCCGCCGCCTCCACTCACCCCCGGAGCCCGAAGGTGCGCGGCGCCCGCCCCTCCCCAGCGGCCACGGAGCACAGCCGGGGGCGGGCAGGGCTGCCCGGGGCACGGGAGGGGGCCAGGCGGGGACGGGGCCGAGGAGGAGGAGGAGGAGGCGCCGACCAAGTGGCGGCGGGCAGAGCCGGGCGGCGGGCGGAGAGGGCAGGGCGGCGGGAGGAGCCGCGGGGCGATGCGATGCGATGCGAGGCGGGCCGGGTCGGGCCGGGCCGCCCTCCCAGCCGGCAGCCGCCCGGCCGAGGCCCCGCAAGGCTGCGCTTCCTCTTCTCTCGCAGCGGCCGCGGCGGCGGCTCCATCGCCCCGCACCTCCCGCCCCATCGCCCCGCACCTCCCGCCCCATCGCCCCGCACCTCGGGCTGCGGGGGCTCGCCGCCTGCAGGTGCGGGGCTCGCCTGCCCCGTCCCGTCCCTCTGCGCCCCGCTACCCTCCGCGTCTCCCCCGCACCGCCGGGACCCGCGGCTCGCCTACCTCCGGCGGTGGGCAGCACTTCCCAGGGTGGGCAGCACGTCCCGCGATGGGGCAGCACGTCCCGCGATGGGGCAGCACCTCCCGCGATGGGGCAGCACCTCCCGCGATGGGGCAGCGCTTCCCAGGGTGGGCAGCACCACCTCCCGGACCGGGCAGCACCTCGTCCCGCGATGGGGCAGCACCTCCCGGACGGGGCAGCACCTCCCGCACCGCGGTGCAGAGCGGGGCCGCTGCGCGCTGCGCTGCCCCCGGCGCTATCCCATCCCGGGGCTCGCACAGGCACCCAGCGGCTCCCGCCGCCGCTCTCACTTCCTCTTCCTTCCTCCTGCTGGCCGGACCGCGATGTGCAGCCCCGGGCCGGCCGCCGAGGGGTCCCGCGGGTCGGCAGCACCTGCGGGCGGGGGGCGATGCGCTCTCCCTCCCCCGTGCGGGGGTGCGGCTGACGCGCCTCCTCCTGCAGCTCCTAAAATGAGGGGTTTGGGGCTGCCTCCTCGCGTTTGGAGTAACTATTTGGGTTTTGATGTCGCCTCTGTTTCCAGAGAGCCGCCGCAGCTGAGCAGCCCTGCGGCGGGCACCATGCGGCGCACGTCTCTGCCCCCAAAGCGAGCGGAGTCCAGCCCAGTTGAGCCCAGTTTAGCCCAGTCCAGCCGAGCCGGGACGCCCCGGGCCGCGCCCGGCCGGGAGGGGGCGTCCGCTTCCCAGGCCAGGGCGCTTCAGCATCCCCGCAGGTCGGTAAAGCCGGGGACAGAGGAGTGCCCATCTCGCGGCTTTCGCTCCTTGGAAAAGTCAAATATCAGAGATCTGGTTTTGTTCTCAGTCTCCCTAAAAGAAAAGTAGTCAGTAAGCTTTGTTTTTTTGGTTTTTTTTTGGTTTTTTTGTGGGTTTTTTTGTTTTTTTAAATGCTTTAGCCCACAGCTACTGTGTGGACTACATAGGATATGTGATGCTGTGAGTCGTCAAATTGTATCTTCTAACAACAGATAGCGAGGGTGGTGTTTGAGTTTTTATCCCTTAAAGTTGTGTACATTTTACTTTGATAAGAAGTGATAGCCATGAAGCCTGGCTGTGGTACAGCAACTTTTAGGGTGTGGTATAACAAAATTTACTTATCAAAATTTACTATCACATCATATATGAGGCCAAAACTTGCAGAATTACTGGCTCTAATCTTGCATATAATTATATATAGGAGTATGTTTATGCAGGTTAATAATTCCCAGTGATTTCCCATAAAACCACTCTCCTGCAACACCCAAGTCGTCAGACCACAGTTATGCTGTTATGCATCATCTGACATTTACGAGGTTCATTGCCCTGAAAGTACCACGAGGTACCAGTTGCTCATTAGGATTTTATACCCAGCAGAATTGCTGGGGACCTTCCAGAAGAGGAACGGGACTTGATTGTCCCCTTAGGCTGTAATGCACCGTGTCAGCAGTACACTAGATCCGAGCAAATACTCCGGTGTGAGGCAATAAATGCCATGACTCACCTAAGTCACAGGTGACTATATCTATAGGACTAGAGCACAGACTAAGCGACAGGGGCTAAAGTGCGCCCCAAAACCACGGAGGCTCCTTTTCAGGCATGTAGAAACTGCCTGCCTGATCGATTTTCCTCCAGCATCTTGCAGGCAAGTGCATGGTATGGGTGAGAGCAGTGAACACTGGGGTAGTTGGGGCAGGAAACATCACCATTCTGCACTGTGAAACTTCTGGAATTCCCTACAGTCAAGGAACATTTCTCCAAGGTTGAGTTTTAGGACCTACTTGAATGCTAAAATCCATGGAGAAGCTGGACTTCGCCTATTGAAACGTAACATGCTAGATCCTGTGTTTCATATACATTTTGAAGCACCTTTTCCTGTTACTGTATTAAGGCAGAACTCCAACAGTGAAAATGTGAGGTCCATATGTAATATATTTCTTATTAAATACACTGAAAACACTTATCAAACTATCTCAGGAGTTTCTTATAAATGCAGAGTTTATTGAAAGAGGGATAATATCCACAGCAAGTAAATGGCTGTTCAGTTTGCATTTGAACAGTTTCCCTAACATTGAGCGCTTTTTTCTGTATTTGTTACCTGGGTTTTGGTGCTTCACATGGAAACCAGAAGTGTTAACAACTTTGAAAAGGGCAGTGTAAATATACCATCAGGTGTGCAAGAAAGTTTTATCTCATTTTCCAATATTAGCTCAGGACCAGTTTCTTAGTATGGTCATGAGGGGGATAAACACACAGATATATGGTGTAAGGAAAGAAGTTTGTTAGAATATTAAGAATGAATAATACTTAAAATGAAAAATTTCATTCTCCGTGTTTTTATTTTTCTCTCAGGCTCAGCAGCGAAAATCATTAAGATCGATTTTAGCTGGATATTACCATAATAGTTGGATTTTGAACAGTGCAGGAGAATGTGTATTTAACACTGCTATTATAACATAATTTAGAAAAAAATGTGAAAAAGAATTCTACTTGTTTCTAGGGACAAATTTCAGCACACCATTCTACTGCACTGTTCAAGAGAGAGAGCAAATTAAAAATCTGGAGAGCATACCCTAGCAAAGCCTTCTGTTTATCCCTATCTAATATCCATAATATTGCAGGCATTGCACCAACATTAGGATTAGTTTTGCTCTCCAAAATCCAGGGAATTTCTGCTCGGAATTGATATGTACAGAAGAGCTTGGCTGCTATGGTAATTTCCTGATTTATTTAGTAGTAGTCCCTTCTGTGATGTCTGCTACCAAAGCGCACATTATCATTACAACTGATGCATCTACAGCCAAAACTGGAGTTGATCATATGAAGTGGGCATAAGATGTTTGCTAGATTATTCTAGAAAGCCAGAAGAGGGAGTGCAGGAACAGGAAACACCAAGAATTAAACATTTTAATTTGTATGGCTATTTCAGCTAAAACCTTAAAAATAGACAGACAGACAGACAGATAGATAAAAGAATTTCTAGGAAGGACTGCTGCATGGCTCTGCTGACAACAAGGATGCTTCAGGAGAGTCCAGTAGGTTCTAATCACCTGTTAAAACCTGGTCTGTAGAAGTCTCCCCTGGACTGCCCCAAAACTGTAGAAATCATCAAAACCATTAATCACTTTTGACAATGAACAACTTGGATTATGAGATGAAGGAGTTCCTGACAATTTTTGAAGTTGAGTTTTGCCATAGTACTTCTGGCCAAAACCTTCCTGAGGCAAAAGTTGTCCAAGACTGACTTTGTTACATCCAATAACAAAAGATGTTGGATGTTAATGTGCTTATATGCTTTATTAATATCAGTATTTTACAGTACATAAGTAATTAGCTACAGAACCTTGTTTGTAACAATTAAAGCGTACCAGAATGCTGGCCGTGATATAGGAACAATATACAGGATTATTATTGCATTTTGACTTTTTAGAATCCACAGTTATATTTCTCTTTATTTTGACAATGCTAGCTGTCTATCGCATTTGAATGAGTACATTTTGTCTGTGTATATGCTCATTTCTGTGAGGGGTGAATTAAGCCCTGTGACTAGTGTGAAAACAACACTTATTGGGTCATTCCTGTTGCTGGTGAGTCTTGGCCTCTGGTAAATTATTCTGCAACAGAATAAAGAGTGAACATGAGGAGAACTGAGTATCTGAACTGTGCATGTTTAGGCTATTAGATATTTTTTAACAGGTCATGAAGATCTGACCTAGATTCACAAAAAATGACATGAATGTAAATGGACTGTTTCAGAAACTTCAATCTCGTTTTTCTAAGATGCAGTTCTCCACACATCAGTCCCTAAATTAGAGTCACTGGTTTGATTTTTATATGTATGAATTTTATATTCATATATACATATATATGTGCATTCGGTGCAGGACAATTAAATAAGGTCAGGATGATGAAAAGGTTATTATGACTCATTTCTAGTGTACTTATTCAGACTGTAACTCTGCTGCTATATATTCCTTTGTATGGAAAAAAACTATATGTGAAAAAGGTGAAGACCTTGGCAGATTAGTCAACTTAATGAAGAAATAAATAAATCTCACGTAAGACAGGTTTTAATTAACCTACTAATAATCTCATTCTAAAAAGTAGTTTTGGTCTGTTTATGGACTCATTTCCATCTCCTCTGGATATATATTTACAATAAAATAGCTATTAAAAGTTAAGATCACACTAGTTATGAAATCCAAGCATGAACAAGCAGTAAAATGTAGAGTCAGGAATGGGTCTCAGTTTTCATTCCATTAACCTAATGTATTTCTACAGAGAGAAACACACCTCTACAAACTGTTTTTACTGCCACTTACTTGCTTTTCTATATTTTAGCTGGTCTATGAAGGACCTCTTCAGGAGTTAAAGTCATAGAATCATGGAATGGTTTAGGTTGGAAAGGGGCCTTAAAGATCATCTAGTTCCAACCCACCTGCCTTGGGTAGGGACACCTTCCAGTAGCCCAGGTTGCTCAGAGCCCCATCCCACCTGGCCTTGAACACTTCCATGGATGGGGTATCCACAACTTCTCTGGGCAACCTGTTCCAGAGCCTCACCACTCACATAGCAAAGAACTTGCTCCTAATATCTCATTTAAACTTATTCTCAGTTTGAATCCATTCTCCCTTGTCTTGTCACTATGTCCTCTGGTAAAAAGCCTCTCTCCATCTTTATTTTTTAGTTCTCTTTGGGTACTGGAAGAACAATTAAGTCATCACAAAGCCTTCTCTTCTCCAGGCTAGACGACCATGATTCTTAAACCCTTCCTTGTACAAGAGGTGCTCCATCCCTTTTATAATCTTGGTGCCCCTCCTCTGGATTTACTCCAACAGATCCGTGTCTTTCTTTTAATGAGGACCCCAGAGCTGGATGCAGAATCCCAGGTGGGGCATCACCAGGGCAGAACAGAGGGGCAGAATCCCCTGCCTTGCCCTGCTGGCCACGCTGCTGTGGGTGCAGCCCAGGACACAATTGGCTTTCTGGGCTGTGAGTGCACATTGCTGGGTCGTGTCCAGCCTCTCATCCAGTGTCACCCCCAAGTCCTTCTCAGCAGGGCTGCTCTCAATCTGTTCATCCCCTGGCCTGTGCTGATACTGGAAGTTGCTCCGACCCAGGTGCAGCACCTTGCACTTGGTCTTATTAAACCTCATGAGATTGTCATTGGCCCACTTCTTGAGCTTGTCCAGATCCCCCTGGATGGCATCTCATCCTTCAGGTGTGTCAATCTTTACATAGTGTAATAAGTTTTGGTAAATACTAGGTGAAGAGGGATAAAAAACCCCCACTTTGTAGTACAACGTATACAGTATGCTGCACCTAAACAATGAGGATACAGAAGTATTTGCTTTTAAGAACATTCATGTTCATGAACAGTAAGGTCTAGAACTGATTTCATCACAGTCTGCTGCTTTTTGAGAGAGATGTAAACACCACTAGTAGCTGTCCCTGGCTAATAAGTTCCGCCCATCTATTTAAATAAACAAGGAATCTGAGCAGTTCTCACCATGTTCACTCTTGAACCTGTGGCAGAATAATTTGCCAGATGAAAGGCTTACCACCACATGGTCACCAGGAGAAAGAACGTCTCAGTGAGAGTGTTTTCACCCTCCATTCCCAGGGCTTAATTCACCCATCACAGAAATGAGCAAAAATTGCTCTTTTTGTAGAAACAGCATTGGATCACCCTCAAATAATGAAGTGGTTGATGCTTGACTTAGGGAATGGGATGCTGATTATCAGTCATCTCAAGTTACAGACCATGTCATCCAACTATGCACCTTGACAAATATGACCAACACTGGGCAGGTTCCCAGCCCATGCCAGCTGCTGGCTGTGGGATTACTGGAAGAGTTTGCTCCTCTTGTTCTGTGTAACATCAGCCATTTTTCAACCACAAGTGTAAGGACAGTTTAGCAGAGATTACAAGAGAACTTGATTTCTTAGCAGCACCACATTCAGATGCCTGGCTTGAAAAAAAAGGAGACACCAGAAGTCCTTGGAGAAGACACTAGAGGAATTTTGATCACTTTTCCAACATAACAGATCTGTCTGCCACATGCCATAATTTCTTCTCCACCACACAGAAGTGTTCCTAATATCTACTGTCAGATCAATATTTTATGATAAAACCTCCTACTTGTTTCAGCCACATTTAAGTATCAATATCTTTCCTACTCATTTCAACCTTCCTCATCTTGAACGGATGGAGCCGGGCAGGCAGGGAATTGAGACTCCTGAGTCTTGACTCAACTGTAAACCCTTAATCCACCATGGAATTGTGGGTGAACTGTACCAGCTTTAGGAATTAATTTCCTACCCTGTCTCTTTCTTTTCTTTCCTTTCCTTCTTTTATGTTGTTGTGGGTTCATTTGTTTACTCATTTGTTTATTTTTTAACCTTGTTGGTAAGTTCTCCGAGGCAGATTTTTTTTTGTCTGTGTATTTGTAGATAACCAGTATATTTCAGCTCCAATTTCATTTGAGGTCTCCTGATACAAGGCAGCCCAGTTATTATTAACAAACCTAGTCTTGTGAAGAAACTCTTTGCATTTTGATTAAGATTTCTACTTCTTTACCCATCTGCTATCCTGTTTGATTTGTAGTTAATAGTATTACTGGCAGTACACAAACCATAGAAAACTTAAACAAGAAAAGCTCCAAAATTTAGGGACTGCTCACTCCTCCAACAGGCTGCAAACCTTCTTTAACATTCTCCCATTTTCTAGTCACCTTGTGTTCTATACAGATTAATATTTGATAAAAGTGACCTCTTTTATCAATTTAGAAGCTCTGTTGTATGTGGAGCTGAGTTTGAAGGAGTGCTAAGCCATGTCACGTACTACTACAGATCTTTAATATTAAAGACAAGTTCATAGAATCACAGATTCATAGAATGGTTAGGGTTGGAAGGGACCTCAAAAATATTCTGCCTCTGGGTGTCCCATGGGCAGGAACACTTTCAACTAGACCAGGTTGCTCAAAGCCCCTTCCAACCTGGCCTTGAACACTTCCAGAGATGGGGCATGGGGCACTTAGAGATTCTCTGGAAAACCTGTTCCAGTGCCTCACCACCCTTACAGCACAGAATTTGTTCCCAATATCTAACCTAAACCTACCAATACCCCTTGTTCTATCACTACACGCCCCTACAAAATGTTCCATTCTTTCTGGGGAGCAGCAGTGTTCAATAGGCTACAGGGACTTCAACAAGCAAGAAAGCTACACACTGCCCAAACCCATGGCAAATGCCATCCTTTCTCCAACATACAGGGTATAACATGTAGGGAAAACATGCAGGTACAGATAAAGTCACAAAAGTAGTACAACATCTGTTTCCAGCAATGGCACAGCACAAATCACTCCCAATCAAGCTCAAATTCTCCTGTCCCAAACTGCAACATGACAAATAGTGCTGCACTAGCAAACCCTCCCTATGACAAGCCTTTTGACAGATTTTTCACTTCTTTTTTCACTTTCTTGTTGGAAATAACAGACTGTTCTGCCCATTATCCATATTAATCCTTTCATAATATTAATCGATCAACAGTAACTGCTGGCAGCAGAGCCGCAATAGAGAGAACAAGCTCACTGCTCAGAGGTGTGCTGGATGCCCACTTTCTATGAGCTGATTAACTTCAACTGCTTTGCTGAACGAATCCACACAAACAAGTGGCACTCCAGCAGCTGCAGAAGTGGCACAAATGCACTTGTGAATGCATTTCAGCATTCGCACTTGGCTTTTTCTCCTCCTGCATTTATTATTCCATTATTACGGAAAGTCGCTTTGCCTATAAAATATTTTGCCCTGCTGTCACATTTTATTTTGTATATTTCTTGAGGAGTGCAATGCTCATGGCTGAAAATGACTGTCCATGGCAAAAAAATATCATGAGGCTTCAGAGCCGATTATAAAGAGCTTTTCAAAACATCCTCACCTTTGAATGCACATTCCTTAGATAGCATGATATCCTAAATAAAGTTCATTTAGAACAAACGTATATGAAATTGGGTGGTAATTTTCAAAACGACTCACTTCAATGCATGCAACTCTTCAGAGAAATTGAAAGGCTTTAAATACTGTGAACCATTACATCATTGCTGGACAATACTGATTTACAGGAAAAGCCTGAAAAGCTCAGGCAAACGTCTTGTAGGTAACATCGTGCCCTGTTATAACCCAGTGAAGGGGATTCACCATCTTCAAACCCCCGTGTTTTACTGGGGTTCTTTTACATAATTACATTTTTCATGTCTTCTGTTGTTTTTTCCCTTTTGCCATCCTGTTTTTATTCAATAGCTCAAAGTACTGTCTGCTTTTGCTGTCAAGGTCTTGAAGTTAGAGCCTTCACATACATTTTTCATTGCTAACATGTTGTGGACACTGCACCACATTTCTTGTACTTCGCATTTTTCAATGCCTCTCACCATTTTTCAATGTTCCCTTCTTCCTTGCCTTTTCTGTCCTAAGCAAGGCCATCCTTTGGCAAGGCTTTGGAGGAGAGGAGAACGAGGGTAGGGTAGGGCTCAGCCAGTCAGGCTGGCACAGACCATGAAGCAGCAGCCTTGGTCCACCGCCTGGCTAGTAAATATAAACTGCAAATGGGTATTTACAATAACTTATGAGCTGCTGTAGCTCTTTGGAAATTTTACTGGCTGTGGGTTGGTAATCTCCAGCAAAGGGGCAAGGCAGATGGTTGGAGACCATGCTCCCTCAAATGTCCCGGCCTGAACCAGCAGTTTGAATCCACGGTTTTCATTTGGAGAGCTCCCATCACCCTGTGAATGTCATGGGTTCAGCTTCCAAGGCTGAAGTTAGAGACAGGAGAATGATCTGTCACCTGAAATAGGAAGTTTTGATTCAACAACTGTGAAAATTTTTAATTTGGCTTTTTAAATGACAGAACAGGACAAAGCTCATGACCTTTCAAGAGGTAAGCTATCTAAAGTTCTTATTCTTTAAACCAATGAAGAAACTTCAATATTTCATTCAGTACAAAATAAACTGTGGTACCAGAAGGTCATTTTGATAGCACAAAAATAATTTTAAAACATATTTTAAAATATTGATTAAAAATATATTTATAAAATTAATATATTTGGGGTTATTACAAATAAAAGATTTTTCAAATCAACCCAAAAGCATTTAGAGCATGGGAGATATTTTCCAGTCCAGCTAACAAATCAATGGACATTTTACTTTTTTGAGCCTAATTCACACTCTTTTTAATGGCTTAATATTAAAGGGATTGAACACCTGCAACTGCTATTCAAATTGGACATTTAGTATTTATAAGGCAACAGAGTCATCTGGATGTGCAGCAGTTGTGGGGAAAGAAAAATAAAAATTCAAGCCTTTAATTTGTCACAAGTGCATAAGTAGTGGTAGGAGTGCTCAACTCTACACCCCCCTGTTTGAAAACATTGACTACTACAAAAGGGTTGCAATTCTCCTGCCTCACAGGGAGCCTAAATTCCTTGCAGGGATACAAGTTGCCCCTGCTGTCTTCTCAGTCTAAATTGAGGGAAGAAATTGGTCCTCTTAGGTCCCAAGGACTAATTAGTCAATGCCTGAAAAGCTCTCTGAAGGTGAAAAGTGTATCTATGCTTTACCACAACAGATGGCTATGCTTTAATTTTAAAGGTTTTCTTTAAAAAAGCCATTTTGTGGAAGCACTTACTCTCTTCACTGTCCACTAGTGCAGATGATTCATTCTGAGATGGTGTGCAGATGGGGAACAGGGTGGCAAAACCTCTGCTCCGGCTGTGAGCATTCAAAGAGAAGAACCTTAAATATTGATTGACTTTATGAACCAGAGCTCTCCGCTGTCTTGCAGTAGTGTAAAATATCACAAAATGCTGCCAATTCTGCTCTCTCTTCTCCTTCCCATCTGTGATAGCATTTCAGAATATCTTCCCAAAAATAAATGAAGTGCAAGACCTCTGGAGAATGAAATGCTGCGTGTCACTGAAAGTATTGTACTACACCACGTTCCCACACCTGTGCTCATGCCCTGTTAGCATCTTGCACAGATCCTCGAACATATGTTTGCTTTGTCATCCTGTGGAATATTCCACTACACTACACAAAGCAAGCTGTCAAAGTCTTTGCTGGAAGAAATAATGACTAATGATTTATGCTAAAACCAGCACAGCAATCCTCAGCTGCAAAAATTGGTGTGGTGTAAAAACAGCAAGAAGGCAGCTCACGAGCTTTTGCTGATTGGCTTAAAAATGCTGATCCATTCCTTAGGAATCATAGTCTCAGGCTTATATACAGTGTGATTTTATGGAAGAATCCAGAGGGAGCAAATACAACAAATGCAGGCAGGATTTTGCAGGCTGAACTTGCTAACCCTATCAAGCCCACCAGAACTGCTCAGAACAAGAGCACTTTCCAAGGGACAATATTGTAGAGTCTAGATTACTCCGATGGACAAAAGTACAGTACAGCCATTGATAAAGAGTAGCATGAACCTTCTAAAGGAAGAGGTGTCTGTTTGTTTGGGGGTTTTTATTAAAGCTCATAAATAAGGTAACTGACCCTTCTCTCTCAAACATGCTTTCAATGGTGCTATTTTCTGTGAAATCTTCCCCCTGCCAGACTTTTTAGTTGGAAAAATTACAGAGAGATTGATCATGCTAAACATGACTTGGTTTTTAGTTTTGTTTTCTTCCCTTCTCCCCCACAGTCTTTGTCCTTATATACCTGTTAGGTACATCCATGCTGAGAACAGCTCTCAGTCATTGCTGTACTGTTGAATTATATGCACTCCCTGGCTTTTGGGGAGTGGCAGCTGACCTGATGTGTGAACTTAACTCTTTTTTATTTACTTCTCTTTCCATGGGAAAATGGGGCTTAAAGTGCAGGTGAGGTGTTTGGCAGAGAAAGGATGAGGAGATTTCTGTGAGAAGCAAGAAGTAAGCAAGGCTACAATGTTGGGCCACCTAGTTGGAGGGGCATTAGGTCTTAGTGCTGGTGTGGAGAGTCCCTGCTTTGTTTCATCAGGAAGCTGGACTCTTCTGGCTTCTACACTCCTTTCTGATGAATGCTCACCTGCCTCCTCAGCAGCAGGTAGGATCTGCTGTGCCTCAGGAAGAAGTGTCCAGGTTCCCACACTTCAGTACCAGGTCACACTAGAGGGGTGCAGTGCTCAAGTCTTAGCCTGAAATGCTTCACTAAACTTAGGATTTTGATGTGGCTGAAGTTTTTCCTGTACCTAGCCATTCCCTCTTGCTCCAAGTGAGAAGCAAGGCACTTATTTGGTTGAAAAAAGTATTGACCAACAAAAGAGAACTGACTTGCTTTGCTGTGGTTTTAACCAGAATCAAGCTATCACTAATGGTCTCTGTCCATATCCTATTTGTCCTGATGCTGATATTATCATCTACATCTTACTATTAACTCTGACTTCATGTTGTGTCCTGTATCATTACCCAAATATTTCAGACATCGCAGCTTTTTTTCATTAGAAAGAGATATTAACACAGAATCTGTTATCTTTGATTCAGACTCATCAATTCACAGAGGATGTAACTAAATCACATTTCCTTTAGGATGACAGCAATCAAACAACAGCAAATGACAAGCTGATGGACTACATGACTTTATACATCCATACTTAGTCCAAAAGTTTTCTTTGTACATTTTTCTTAGTGCTCCAACTATGCTGCTTGGGCTTTTCTATCACTACTTCTTTGATGTGTCCTTCTTTTCTTTCATACATTTAGCTCTCTCCCAGTGAAGGCCCCAATGCCACTCCCTCCTCTTCCATAGTTTACCCCTGGAAATCTCCTCAGATGGAAGAGATGAAGAGTGTGAAGTCAGCCTGTTTAATGTTGGTCTAGTATTTGGTGCTCACTAGTTATTTCTTGACTGTCCTGTAGGTGGTTCTCAGTATTTTTAAGATCTGTTTCATCATTGAGATGATTTAAACATCTCTCTGCCTTTTCTTTTTTTTTTTTTTCCTCCCTTTTCTGTCTCCTCTGCTGCGGGTTTCTCTCTTGGCACACCCTGAGAAGGGCAAAGGACAATTGCCAAAGAAACATCACCGTCTCTTAAATCATGAAATTAAATCCACTTTGGGAGTCCCCCAAAACAGGTGAACCTCATTTTTTTGCAGTAGATTGGTCCACTGTCTCAGTGGCATTGTTCTTAGTTGTGTCAGTGGCGGTTTCCCCTTTTCCTCATACACGCACCCTTAAATATTGTTCCTCTCACTATGTTGTTCTTTATGTTCATCTGAGTAACTTATTTTGCTGCTTTTCGAACCATCAGTTCCTCTCTTCCTTGGTAGCCACATTTGTTCAAGACTTTGTGTTTTCAGAATGATACAGTGAGAGGGTTTATTTTATCTCAGAAAAGCAGCAGCTCTGTCCCTTCTTCCCTCCCATCTTTTGTCACCTCTCTCATCATCAAAGAATTGTTTTGACAAGAGCCAGGCAGTTTTATTTCTTTGGGGTTTTTTCCCAGGCTCTTCCTTTCAATGACTCGCTGCTGTTCCATTACAGAAACTCATGGATCGTGACACTGATAGTCATCAATAAAACAGCAAGATGCAGGCATCACAACACAAAATCCAACTGAGTCCTTTTTACACGGCATATAAAATGTGTTCATCCTACACAGCAGTAGGAGCTTTGTGCTCAGTGATGACGAGTTCTCCAAGCTGCCATTTGGGTATTGCAGCACAAATTCTTTCCTATATGGGAATCCACTGGCAGCTGCTTGTTTATTCAGTGCTCTGGACAGTTCTTCCACAGGAGATCAAACCAGTTATCCCAGCCTGAGATGCTTTCTGGCATTGGTGTATTATCAAAGGTCATTGCTTGTTTGCTCTCCTGGCCTGCTTGCACACTCACAGAACTGCTGTGTCTACCTGAAATAGTAGGTAATGCCCTTCAGAGAGCTTTTTTGCACCTGAAGCACTGCAAACATTGCTTCCGGGCAGTAGGGAGGCACCTGCATTTTGGTGCTTGCACGTAAAACTACCCTGGGTCAACTCCTCTGACTCACACTAGATTGGACTCAACCAGATCTCAGAGCAACCTGTATCTCTTCTTGAGCTATTCCCACAGACAGCATAAAAAATGGAATTTAACTACCTTGCGATGCCCATGCTGTGGGGAACTGCCCTGCCAGCTCAAAGCCCGTGCTGTGTCCTTGGCTCTCTGCTCCCTGCAGCATTGATTCCTCCCTGTGCCTGGGAGCCCGGAGAGGGAGCAGAGCTCTGGGCAGAGGGAAGAATGAGCAGCTCCTGTAGATTCTTGTACCCCTTGTGCCCTACCTGCTTTCTCTCCAGGCTAGGACAGCCCCTTGTGTTATCACATTTCTCTATCACATTCTCTGAAGGCACCACACTGCAGCATGGGTACCATCTCCGCCCACTGCCTCACCTTGACATCTTGCCCATGGCAGCTCTGGGGAAATCATCTGCTCTAACCAAAACATAGAAGCAGCTTACACAGCTTCATCCTCTCACTCCCTGTTATTCTCACCTGGGAATAACCAAAAAATTTACTGCTTTGCTTCCAGAAACCCCAAACAGTCCCCTCATGTGCATCAACCTCACGTACAGTTTAGAATTAGGCATGTGAGCAGAAGAAACCAGAAATACATTTGCATAAGAACAGAAGAGACTTTATATTGTAAACCCTCTCTTTCCAGTATGTCTTAAAATTAGACCCACCAAAAAAAGACCATGTCTATGCTTCCCCTGCACCAGCAGACAATTATAAAGATCATCCCTCAGTTCAGTGCATTCAAAATTGTCCCTTTTTCCCTTTTTAAGCTGTTACTAAAGCCTTTTACAAACTGTAGTTTGGAAACAAGTAAATTGCTGAAGCATTTTAAAAGTATTTTCCCAGGGAATGGCTTTCTGGCTCTTCTTGCTTTCTATAATCACCATATCAAAACAAGGAGCTCGCAATGTCTGTTAAGAACATAGACCTCTCAAGAAAGGTGGGAACACAGTGTTTGCACTGGTTTGTCTCACACAGTTGGATGTGCTGTTTGCTGCAGATCACTGAATGACACCAGCTGTGCGGTAATTAACACAGAGAGCCTGGTGCAGAGAAGGAGGTCACTTGTTCTTGGAAATAGTTGGGGTTTACAGTTTTGTTTTGTTTTTATTTTTGCCCCTAGAGATGGAGTAAGCAAACACTTGCGAGACATTTGTTCCTTTGTGAAGTACCACTAATAGCATGTTTTCTTATAGGTTTTCCACTAATTGCAAGGTGGGCCCTCGTAAATGGAAAGAGGGACCCTGAAGGCTCTCTGTGAAATATGAAGGTGTTGAAGGATTTATTTTCACCCCCTCCAAAGAGTTTACAAATTAGCCAAATGGCTTTTTCTTTTTTTAAGACAGATGGTGAGACTGAAAATAAGAGTAAGTACTGCTTGTTCAGATCACTATGAAGAAGGGGCTTCTGGATAGTTTTGAGGGTGCAGACAACCTACTGTTGAGGTACTAAAAATAGATTGCAGAATAGATCTGGTGAGGATGAGGAAACCTAATTATTTTCTGTAATTAGTTGCATCCCAAGATAAAGAAGCTGGATATCAGAGTGGTGTGGCTCAGCAGCCACCCATCAAAATCAAGAGGCCTTAATTGGTTTCCTCCAGCTGGGGGCCTGGTCCTTGGCTACCTGCTGCAATCATGGGTCTTAAACAGACCTGTCTGATATGGGTTGCTGTACACACTTGCAAGAAAAACAGAGCACAAGGACAGCTCCACAGGATCAGAGAAACTGTATTATTCCCTACCAAGACTGAACAATTTCTGGGCCCTTTTCTCAGGATCAAAAAAAAAAGACAGAACACCCTTCTGACCTTAACCATACAATATACAGTCAAAAGCATCACATTTTTGCAGGAGTTCATTTTTGGAATTTCTGAAAGCAGTTCATTTTCCCAAACCCTGTATCCTCACAGCACATAGCTATATTAGCTCTACAGTTACCAATTTCTCTCTACAGTTTGCTCTCAAGAGCCCTTTAGAACATTTTCCCTAGGTGATGAGCAGTTCAGAACTAGTTCTGTTTGAGGTATTACATTTAGTCATCTCTTTGTAAGAGAGAGAAAGTAGAGCTGAAATGAAATACCCTTGAGAAGAGTTCTAGAAAAGGCAGGGGGGGAAAAATAATCAGGATCTGAAAACAGGAGACCTAAAAACCAGAAGTTTTAGTTTTAGCAAGGTTACTGGGGACAAAAGAACCTAAGCAAGCTTCATTTGTTCTGCAAAGCAAACCACAGAAAAACAATTGTTATGTACTGTGTGATTCATAGGACAAGGATTTATGTTGCATGTTTGTTTACCTGGGGACCTGAAGCAGCTTCAAAGTCTTTTCACCTCACATTTGAGGCAGCTGCTCCCTTCACTCTTACTGCATTTGATGTAAATTCAGAGTGATCTCATAATTGACTCAATCTCCTAATCACACTTGTCACAGATGGGTGCTGCTGAAAACAATTAGTAATTAATTTACAAGAGATCAGGAATAGTGGAAAAACATTACTCATTTAATTAAGAATACTGGTTTGCTGGCTCTGAAATCATAACTGCTTATTAAGCAATAAGGAGGAATTTCTGCCCTGTTCTTTTCCCCATTTATTTCCTTAGGTAAGAGCATAACCTGCAAATGGGATCTACACTCGGATTTTCTTCAAGCTAGAGGGGACAAGAATCACTTGGAAAGGCAAATTTAATCTTCCTCTGATGGTTCCTCATTTCCCCTGGAGAATGAGCAGTGATGCCTTTAAAATATGGATGAGGAAACCCAGGCTCCAACCAGCCCAAGAGAAATCTTGACACTGACTTCAGCTGGGCAAGAATTTACGAAAGTGCTTTTTCATTTAATAATCTCACCATGAATTCAGTAATGTATTTTGTAGGCCTGCACTTTTAGAAGTTGCTTGTAATTTTTGTATGTTCAAGTGGAGAAACCTCAGAGTGCCAACCATATGTCCTGAGAATAGGGCAGCTCTTTTCAGCAGGCCAGCTGGGAGCTGCGGCTCACACAGATCTTAATGCAGTTGTCTTTTGTGTCTAACAAACAGGAACAAAACAGAACACAATAGGCTGAATTTGGTGTCTCTTTGCTCTCATGTAAATCCAGAGTCGCTCTACTGGGAGAGAGGAGTACTTTTCTGGATGTCTCATCCTCACACAGGAGCAGATTTTGGTCTGGTATCACTACACAACTCCTATGAGCTGCGACAAATTTATGACTACTGGAATTTTTTCCCTTGTTAATGCTTGGATGAGGGCACAGCTCATAACAGTGTGCTGGATTGCACAATGAGAAGCCCTCTTGAGAATTTTCTTGCTTTGTTCCAGCAAAACCCAATGTCCCTGGGCAACTCTTGTTTTCATACCATCTTTCACTGTAGAACCAGCATGATAATAAACCTGTTTGAATAATAAGTTCCTGGCTGCTGACCAGGAGGTTTGTCCTCAACATGAGTTAGAATTTGCTCTTGGGCACCAAGCCAAAGGTCTATCTACTTTTCCATTCTTCCCCCTTTAACTTATTTTACATTAAAGTTTAAGTCTTGTTTTCTTTAGATGAACAAACACAGACATATGCACTAACAAAGCACAAACTGGTGTTGCTCATCCATCATCTTAGGGAGTGGAACAGAAAGAAACGCACCTTCCTAACATCTGTTTTCACGTCTTACTTGGAGAAATTGCATGAAATTCTCTAGTGCTTATTTGATCCTGAGAGGATTAGTATGATACCTCTTCTCTAAACAAACAAGAAAAAAGGTAGAGAGAAATAGCAGGTTTCATATCACACAGAGCTGATAGGGTAGGGGAGACTAATCCATAAATCTGCCTTAAAGATCACCTGTATATTTTGGTTTGCTGTGTTTTTGGGGGTTCCTTTATATCTGAATGCTAATAGCCCACAGCCCTCTGTCCCTGTTGAAGGAGTGCTGTCATAAATTACTATATCAGCTGCTTGTCCAAGTCTCATATTTTGCCAATTATGATCTCCAGGATGGTTTGTGAGACTCTGAGAAAGCCTAGCCCCAGAAAAATGCAGCTGTCTGAAAAAGGAAGAAAATACAGGGGACTACATTTTGTCTCTCCTTACTTTCTTCACAGGCAGAATCAACTGCAAAACAGCAACACATAATGCAGTTTGGTCTAGCTGTGCTAGTTTACCCAATGTGTAGTGTTTATCCATTTGTGGTCACATTATTAAAATTAGCGTAGGGGAGCTGGGACACCAGAGAGATCCTGTGGCGTTTGATATTTCATAAAATGAGATGTTATAACAGATTATACCATTCCTGTATCCAGCATCTTCCCCTTAGCACTGACCAGTTCAGACTCTTTAGAAGAAAATGTCAAAATGTAAAGCATCAGAGGAGTGAGTAGTGCTTTACCATAGTCAGAAACTCCTTTGTTATACCTGTTACTGATCCTGTACCTCCAAAAATCCAGCTTTTGGTCCCCTTAATTTAGTAATAATTTGCTACAGTTGTGGAGCTTTTCCATCACTGGAGCACTACTCACTCAGCTCAGCAGCATGTCTTGGCAGTCACTGGGGTATGGAGCACACTAAGAGAGAATTATTCAACTGCAGGAGGAAGGGCAAGAAATACATAGCAGCATGTACCAGTGAGTGAAATTAGGCAGTTTTCCTGCTGTTTATTTGAGGTGGTCCTGTTGCAGGGTGGCTGAAATGGTAATGGCTTTCAACACTGGAATAATCTTTGATGAACTACCAAAATGTTAATCCATATCCCTGTGTGTTAATAAAAAAATGTCAGAATTCTGTGCAGACTACAGAGTTGTCTAGAACAGCTTATTTCCACAGAGTCAAAGAAGGGAGGGAAAGGAGAGCGAGAGAAAGTGAGAATATAATTGGGAAAGGTGCTCACTGCATCCTAAAGAGGCAACAGAGCAGTTAACAGGGAGGGAAAGTGAACATGTATTTAAGATACTCTAAAATTACCTGTTAGTAAAAGCCACAGCTGTGAGCTTTTATAGCTTAACTTGAGAGAAATAAAACCTAAGATACATAAAAAAGATAAATTTTTCCCAAAATTTCATGCTGTACATCACATATGTTCCTATACAGACACAGTAACTACATTTTAAATAACATTTTAAGACATTTACTGTCTTAGCTAAGGACCTACTGAGCTCTCAGAGAAATGAATACAAACCCTGTGTCCCATCGATTTCTTGTGAGAATGCATCAGGCTCTGAATACTGATCCTTTCAGTGGGAAACAGTAATGAACTTAATAATAATGTAATTAGTTGTTTGTAATGACACAGTGTCTTTCCCTCACACATCTCCAAGTGCTGGCTGTTCCCTGCAGACCTCACTGCTGCCCTTATCTAGAGAAGCCTGTATCACAATGAGCAACTTCACCAAAATTAACACTGAAGAAGGCACAAAGGAGAAAGGCAGGATTAGTAGCTGGCTTTAAGTGTCACAGAAAACCTAGTGTGAGTGCAGAGATGTTTATTATGACTTTCAGGGCTGGGAAACAAGGTCCCAGTGTAATCACAGAACTTGCCCAAGGCCACACAGTAAGGCAGTGGCAGAGGAGTGGATGGCTGCTCCCACAGCTCCAGTCAGCTCTGCTCATGCTTCATTTTGCCAACAAATACTTTCAGAAAAACAAACAATGAGAGTCACATCCCAGGGCACACTTTAATTACGACACATTCAGACTGTTTGAATGTAAAGATGTTCTTCTGTAAGCTCCAATCCAGGACAGTACCAAAGGACACGTTTCTCACATGATACTGCTTTTGATTTCCTCCTTCTAGAGGTACTCCTTGAAGGGACATCTCTGCTATACAAGCTGTCCGTAACAGAACAACCCTTTCCCAATGAGCAGCTTTTCTGAGTCATTTATGCTGTGATTTTACCTCCAATCAGACTTGTTTTACCGTAATAAGCAATGAGGCCTTAAACATCATGAAAATAGTTATTTTTAATGCATTGTAAGCCAAGCTGAAGTGAAACTTGATAGGAACAAGTTCAAAATTTTGGAATGAGCACCACGTGCAGGCTGTTTTCCCTTCCCATGTACAGAAGCAAGATTTCAACAGTTTCCTAAAGAATAACCCTGTGGAATTGCCCTGCAGACTCAACATGATTCCATAGTGCTATGCTGTCCCCACTGACAGTCCCCTCCAGCAGCCACTGGTGCTTTGCACTTGGTGGGCAGACTGTGAGTAGGCAAAGGAAACAGCTCTGCAGCTCTGGAACCCCTTAGCCAAGTATGAGCCTACCAAAGCATTTCTCAGACCTTTAGCTTTCTCACAAAAATAAACACCCAAAGGGTCAAATAATCTTGCAAGACAAGTGCATTCTCCCAATAGCAAACCCAGCAGGATAAAATCATACAGTGATAGAAATCATGCAGACATTTGTATTACAGCTGGAGTATGAGAAAGTGCAGGTTGTGCCTACACTGGACAGCAAGGCCTCCTACCTCACAGCCTGAGGCCAACCAGAACAGCAGAATTCCCTCTTGTTTTTCCACAGAGGTTGTCCTGTGAATTACGTGCAGAAAAGGGTGAAGTCACACACCAACCACTTGGGGACAGGGCCAAAAAAATGCTCCACAATGGGACACTGTAAAGGTTAAATCTGCATTATGGGACCCACAATATTATGATTAGTCCTTCAGGGAGGTTTCAGAAAATAATCCCTGCAGAAAATCATGCAAAGATGCTTACCCAGCAAGCCATCCCACACTCATGCAATTTTCTCTCAGCTTTTCATGGGTCCAGAGTTCTAGGTTAGGAAACACCATGGAGAGGTTTGTTACAAGCTGATAGTGAGGATGTCTCCAAGTCTATTTTTCAAGTGCTGTGTTTAGCCACTGACTGTTTCTGTCCAATCTTTCTGTGTTTGGATGATCATGTCTGCAGCAGGTCCTGATGCATGTTGGGCTTTCACCTCTGTAAATGTTCCCTTTTATCTTAGGCACATGCAAGTGTTAAGTACATTAAAAAAAAAAAAGAAAAAAAAGAGAATAAGTGACCTTAATCTTGGGGCTGGTGTTGTTACAAGGAGTGTGTGCATGCGGCTGCATGAAGGTTTACCAAGTAATCATAGAATGGTTTGGGTTGGAAGGGACCTCAGAAATCATTTTGCACCAATACCCCCCCATGGTCAAGGGCACCTTCCAGTAGACCAGGCTGCTTGAAGTCTCATCCAGCCTGGTCTTGAATGGTCAGGGATGAGGCAGCCACAGCTTCTCTGGGCAACCTGTTCCAGTGCATCACAGTAATGAATTTCTTCCCAATATCCAATCAAAACCTACCCTCTTTCAGTTTAAAGCCATCATCCCTTGCCCTCTCACTACACGCCCTCACAAAAAGTCCCTCTCCAGCTCTCTTATAGGCTCCCTTTAGTACTGAAAGGTGCTCTTAAGGTCTCCTTGGAGCCTTCTCCTCTCCAGGCTGAACAACCTTGACTCTCTCGGCCTTTCAATGTGCTGTTGAAGCTCAAAGAATAAAATTTATCTGCTGGAGAGATGAAAAATGCTAACTGCATGCTGGTAGTTGAGAGAAGCGTGAGATCAGTGGCATACTAAAGAAAAGAAACCCCAAAAAACAGTCCAGTTGGATTCAGGCAGATAAGTAGTTTCCAAACAGTGTATGAATTATTGTGTGGTCCACCAAGCTGAATCCTTTGGAGTGTTTCCAAGGAAAACTTTGATGCTATCAGTACATGCTGGTCTGTGGCAGCTGTCCATGGAGAAACAGAGTTTGGGAAAAAAAGCATGAGACCTTGTGAACAACCCTTTGTTTTAGTGAGTGGGAAGTGAGAAAAAGGCCTGTTTCCTTTCCTGTTCAGATGGCCCTGCACGAAGCAAGTCATTGAGCTCTCAGCGCTGGCAGCACCCCACTGACCTCACCCGCAGGGCAGGGGCAAAGATAAGAGCTCACTCCCCTCTGCGAACCCCCAGGACCACAGCACACCTAGCTTTTGCCAAAAAAATCCCAGTGGAAATCAGCAACATATTGTATACAGCAATCCAGGTAGGGTTGCCCCTGTAGATCATGGAAGTGCAAGCCACCTTAACAGGTTAATTTCTTGGGAGGAAAATGCTAGGAAAATTCAATCTAGGAAAGTATCACCAGTACAGCCTTTACCTGAACCCAGAGAAACAGTGAAGCAGCTCTCACAGAGCCCCTGTGCTCGCCTGCCAGAAGGAGAAGGTGCTGAGCGTGAGGTGGAAGAGGAAGCAGATGTGGGAGAGGAGACCAAGCGTGTGAGTTAGCTGAACCACAGCCAGACAAGTCCCCAGGCGCCCCACGGCAGGCAGCTTCCCTCAGAGAGCAAAGCTGGAGCATTCTGCTAGAAAATAAAGCCTGATAAAAAGGCTGTTTATTCTGGTTCACTTCCTATAACTGACTTGGTGACCTTTAGAGCTTGTCTGTTTGCAGTTTGAGTGGCAGGCTGTCGGCACAAGTGTTTGCCCTGCAGATACCTACAGAGCACACAGCCCTTAGAGAAGGGAAACCAGCCCGTGTGTTTATCTTACTACAAATGGTTGAGACAGGCTGCTCTGTTGGACTCTGCTTCTCAGAAGCTGCACAGAAAGGATATCCTTCAGCCTCTGTGGGCTGAGTCTGGAAGGAAGCAGGCCCTCAAGAGAACAGCTTTGCTTGCTCAACATTGCACTGCAGCTGGAAGGGAGACTGGAGCTCTAGGTCTCAAATAAGACTCGAACACAGCTGGTGAAGCCGGTCCGCAAACAACCCATGAGCTGGCATGGCTTTTTGGTGAAGGGAAGGTAATCAATAGGGTTTGCTTTTCTCCTGGAAAATCACTATTATCTTCAAGAAAACACTGGTAGCAAATAGAAGACCATCTTCTGCCTAGCATGTAATCTTCTCCAGAGCAAAATAACCCTTGGAGAACAGGACATCTTTCTCCAGGAACCTCTGCCTATTGGAAATGCCATAAGGCAAATCTGTTCTTGCTCGTGGCTAAAACATAACTGCAAATCCTTCTCTTGTAATCATGAATAATCAGGTTACTTGTTATCACAGGCTTTCTAATTTGTCAGTTAGTAGGGGAATGGGTCTAGGATCACATTTCAGCTGTCAGTAGCCCTAGCTATTACTCATCTAGTATCAGCCTGTGGTCTCAGGATTAAGAGCACCCCACTTGTATATTCATGCTTTGCAACAAATCACACATACCCATGTTCACCTTTTTATTTTTTAATTATTGTTTATCTGAAAACAGGCAACCTATTGTTAGCAAGCAGAAGTGGTAAAGAGAAGAAGAGCAATTCTTACAATCCAGCTGCATTCTGAATTCCTTTTCTTTAAAAGGTCAACATACCCTGACAATAAACAAACCCAGTCTGTATGATGTCCTGAAGTGCTCCTTGGAGAAAAGCGAGCAGTCCTTCCTGCTGGGTGTATAAGGAGGATCCACAAAGGAACGATCAAGCAGGCTGTTGTCCAAGATGCTCAGATCTCCTGCCCAGTAAAGGCACTACAGATGGGAAGGCTGAAAAGAAAGGTGCAGCAAAAATACTATTCTGCAGATGTGTCTGGTTTTGCACAGGCTGTGGAGGCTATATGAAACATCAGAAAAATGGTTTACTTCTCAGCTCTGAACCTCTCTGGTGCTGGACATCCACCCCACACAGTGAGAGATTTCAGAGACTCAAGGAGTTCATCAAGGCTGTGCTAGGGGATGTAGGAGCCTTAACAGGACACATTTCTCTTTGTGAGGGCAAGAGTCTTGATGCCTGAACTGCAAAGATGTAAAGGTGGTCTTTGAACTGCTCCTGACACAGAGGACCTAGTGGATGAAGCTAACCATGGGGGGACCATGCCAAAGGAGGAAGCTGGATAGAAAGAGATGTCTCAGAAGTTCCTGTGGCTGCTTTAGGTTTCCAGGGGTTGGGATACAGGCAGGTGACACAGTGCTTCAGCTCTTTCTCTGTAACGTGGGCAAGGTGTGAGTAAAGCTTGGCAAGTGTTCAGTGATGTGACCTGCGCTTTCCATGCTATAATGGGTCTCACATCTTATTTTACCTGGTGTATATAACCACTGCACAGGGCAAAGGAGATCATCCCCAAGTGATCCACTGTCTGATCCCAAGGGGTACCGGGAGTGGGTCAGCACTTCAGGTTAGGTCTTTCTCTCTGAATGATTTATTGATACCCACACAAGCTTCATTAGCAGTCTCAGGCTGGTTTTGTGGGTGCATTTCAGTGATTCCTAATGCAAATCTCTGAGCAGTGTTTTCAGAATTACTTCTCTCTCCTGACTTGCTCATTAAAAATCACTTCAGAAAAGTAATATCTTTCCCTTACAGCCATAATAATAAATTATCACCATTTCTCCTCTCGTTTAATACCCTGCCTGCTTTCCATTCTTTCCACAGCTTATCCTGAGCTGTCTGCCTCCTCTTTGCATTTGTGCAAGATTGCAATTTTTTTTGCAGTAAACCACACATTAATAAATTCCAGAGGCCTTTGCTGTCTGTCCCCACTACTCAGCTTCCTCTGGCTCTCAGTTACATTATTCTTTCTTGTAGGGACACAGGAACTGCCATCACTGGCTCAGACCCATTCATCCTTGTGCTAGCCTGTATCTTGCCTCCAACACTATATTATCTTGGATTTATAAAAAGCATTCCCAAAAGGAATATTTTTACTTATTTTGACGTTATTCTCATCAGAGACTTAGTCATTGCTTGAAATCTCAGTTCAAGGTACTGTTCACCTAAATATTCCCAAAAAACCATTGCAGCTCAAAAGTTCAAGTGATGGAGTTTCACCTTTGCTTTCAGTACCCTCTGTTTCTTGTTATCTGTCTTCTAGTTTAAATGAGCCCAGCTGCTCACAAGAACTGTGCCAACAGGCGAGCAACTCAACAGACACAGCCATGGCTTTTCCAAAGTCAGCGTGTCTCAATCAGCTGGACCCCACTACAAAGCACAAAATCACCCCATGCTGCAAGGGTATCTTAGATATTAATTTTGTGCCCTTTGCCTCTGTGCTACACACAGCCCTCTCCTGCTGTGGGACCAGGAAGGGCAGGAGCAGATCTTGAGGTATCGATGTGTGTGTGGGAAGAACATCAACTATTTCTGCCTATCACTAGTCCTTATATTGGTATATTCAAGCAAGAACAGTCTTATATGGTTGGGGGGGGGAGGGGGGCTGTCCTGTAACTTGACTCG
Source organism: Dendrocincla tyrannina (assembly GCA_035047865.1). Lineage (NCBI taxonomy): Eukaryota > Metazoa > Chordata > Aves > Passeriformes > Dendrocolaptidae > Dendrocincla > Dendrocincla tyrannina. Next base: position 46,745,089 of record JAWWMP010000081.1, read on the forward strand.
TCATGTCAGAAACTGTGACTGTAAAACTCCAGCATCAACACCTCATCTTCTGCTACTCTTTTCAAGTATTACTCTGTGCCACTGCAACTTTACTGAGCTAAGAGAGTTAAGGAAAGCATGAATACCAGGAGTCAAGCACAAAGTACGAAGCTGTAACCCTCCCAGGGCATCACAACCCTGGAACACTGTCAAGACATAGGCTCATGCCCAGCAAATCAGCCTGACATCCACATGATGACTGAACTGGGGCTGTGCCTCCCCTGTTTTGCTCCCCCTCAAAATTCTCTTCTCCTAATTCCCAAGCCATTGTTCCCATCTAAAGAGGCAGTACACAACCTAGACGTGTGATGCCTGTTTACTGCTGATAACATGCTCTCACAGGCTGATGGGATTTCAGATATTTGTTCCCTTATTCCCCTGTTCCCAAACAGAAACTGATCCTTTCACGTCCTGCAGCCCATTCATAAAGAAAAAAAAATTAGAAAAGCATCCCACATCCTTCAGAACCCTGAATATATTAGTGCAGAGGAAAGCACTGTTAGAGAGGATGCTGTTCAGAAACATGTCCTGTAATGGGCTAGTAATATTTCAAGGGAAGTGGCAACAGCTGCATCAGTGAAGTAATCCAGACCAAGGCTCACTGAAATCCCATTTCGGGATACCCTGTGACCAGCCCCACACTGATGCAGTGGGTTCAGTACCTCCCTCTACAAAAGGGAGCTTGGGCTATGCCTGCAAAGAGCAGGTGAGACATGGGCCCTTTGGGGCCAGCCAACTGAGCCCCACCTGTTAATAACATTCCCTCTGGCAGAAGTCCTCTGGCCACAGCCTGGCCAGGAGGGATCCACGCTTGCCACTGGCATTGAGCCCGCCCTGTGCTTAGCCAGGAACATGCTTCTCCTGCTGCTGCGCCTGTGGAGGAGCAAGGAGGAAAGAATGCCAAGTCATGACTCAGAGAAGAATAAAACTGAGTGAATATCAACATTAGGGAAGCCTCTGACACTGGAAAGGACTCCGTCATGGCAAAATTGATTTATCACACAATATGGTTGTTTTATAGCTGCTGTTTCAACCACACATTAGAACTTATGTGAACTGATGCTTCATGGTTAAAAGTGTATGGGTGTATTTTTTTTTTCCATCATCATCCAGCTTGTTTAAAGATCTTGTGATTTTGCAGGTTTTCCTTCCTGCTAAAAGTGTGTGTTTATTACATGGGCTATTCTATCCTTGAAGAAACTGTCATGACCTTGACTGCAGTCCCATCTACATTAAAAACCTTCAAAAAAACCCAGAAACCACTGCTTTTACTCGCCTAGTTTCTGTTTTCTGAAAAAGCATACTCATTTTTTTCTGTTGAAAATAAGGAACACAGTCTTTCTTTTTTTTCCAGCCTGAGCTGCCTTAGTCTATTTGCTAAAGTGCTTGGCAGCAACAGTTGCTTGAAAATTAGACAATTTGTAAAAGAAGAAATTACCTGTGCTGCTTTCTATCCCACCGGGGATTCAGAGCATTCCCTGCTCTTCAGTGGATTAAATCTTTTTTTGCATGAGATAAGAAAAAAAGAAAAAAAAAAAAACAAAGAGGAGAGAACTAAAGCGTTGCTTGCCAGGTGTTATTCAGCAGTGCTGGGCAATTGAATCAGCTGCCCTTGGAGCCAGAGAAGACCTTCAGGAATGACTGCTGTGGGAGAGCCCTGAGCATGCCAACCTGCTGCTGCCACGTGTGTGGAGGCAAATATTAAGATCTGACAAAAGCCACATAGGAGTGGTATTTTTATAGCAAACTAGCAGCAGTCCTCTGAGCATCTTACACTTTAAAAAATCAATTTGCTTTGCAAAGTGGTAGAAACCTGCCCTCCTCCTGAGTTTCTGTCCTCGGTGGATTTAGCTCTGCCTTTGTTCCTTGGATAGAAAACCTTGACTTCAAGCATACAGTGGTGAAAAGAGGACCTTTGAAATGCCAGCCCAGAGCTCCCTTGAACAGCACTGGGGGATCATAGCGAGCCTACAGCAGAACACTTTCTTTCACGTTCCTTGCCCTTCAGGAGCACCTCTCCTCAGCAAAGCTGGTTGCTTTTCAAGGGCTAATTAGGGCTGTGGTTCTGCAAAGCAGATGAAGGTCACTTGGCAAGAAGGGTAAGCTACTTGCTTACTTGTTGCAAATACCTTTCTGTACAAAATTCTTCTTTCATTTGTTACTGATTTGCAGAAGTATCTCAATTGCTTGTAGTTTAAAAAATTGTTGTATCACCCCCCCCCCCCTTTTTAAAATTTATTTCTCCTTTTTACTCACAAGCTATTTCTGATAAGTGCCATCCAGTGCCTGGCTTGTGCACATCTCCCTGCCACAGTTTCTGTCCCCCAGGGGAACCATATGGTGACACACAGCAAATAACACTGCTCTGCAGCCTGAACTTTGAGTGGAAACTCGGTTTAGAAGAAGAAAGGAAACAGCTAGACTTTAGGATCTTCACATATTCTGATTTTCAAAGGCAACTGTCTGGTTTTGACTATGGAGCATGCCATATCCTTTCTGACCCATCCCTTCAAAAAGCACAGAAAATTGCTAGAAATCATGCGCCTGCACAGCAGCCCTAGCTCTGTGCACAAACACTTTGACAGCCTCAACATCAGATGTTATTTAAAAAATATTTACCTTCATGTGGTCATGAACCACATACCAGGAAGGAGATTCATACATCCAGAACTGAGAAAGCTCCTCTAAAGCCCAGGGATAGATCTGAGGGGGGTTTTCATCTCACTTCTTTTCTCTGCCCTCACAGCAAACATGCCTCTGCCAGCAGCTGCTGTTTGAAAGCAGCATCCCAGACTTTCCCACCTGAGAGACACACAGGCCAGTTCAATTGTTTAATTAAAATGGCTTTAATGGCCAAATGGTCTATGATTTTTTTTTTTTATTTCTCCTTTGTTGTAAAGGGTCATTTTGCACACAAGGAAAATATTTTGAAAGGTTTCAAATCAAGTCTAGTGGAAGCCATATGGGAAATGTTAAATCGCATGTCAAAATATCACTCCTGTTCATTTAAGCAAAGCCAGTTTGTGCTTTAATTTCCTTTATGCCTTAAACCCCTTTCATGATCAGTTTTCCTCAGTGTCCAGGCCATTCTACATTTTGACTGCATTTCCTATTAACTGTGAAATACTACAACACGAGCTCATGGGTTGCTCTCTGCTCTGTTATATACTGTTTTGTCATTCAGCTCTCAGATAGCCAAACATCTATGAACTGCAAGCACTACATTTTAAAAACAGTTTGCAAAAAAATGTCAGTGACAGGACACAGCTGGATGTAATTTAATGACTTCAGAGTATTAAGAATAGAAACAATTTCAGAATGCACCAAAATAGCTAGAAATATAAGACCCTTGGCTGACTTAAAGCCTAGCAGTCTCTGTGTGAGGGGGATGAATAGAGCAGCTCTCTAAGATCCTTTAATTCCAACAAGCAATTGGCAACCACGTTTTAACCTGCTGATGCAAAGTCCTCTTGGCTTTGCCTTTTATCATGGCTTTTAAGATAGATCTAACCAAGACCTGGCTCACATATGCTCTACTCTGGGTTTATTTCCTGTAGGGTTTTATTACTGTCATTTGCTGTTGCTGCTGCTTCAGAGGCAAATTCAAATATTAAATGCAGTTGACTTAAGCTTTGAAGCTGAACAAAGCTCTATGCAGATGTTTGACAGGAAACGAGAGTCTTGGATTCCTAAAAATTTTCATTTCTGATAGCTGAGGAAGTTCATGAACAAATATGAATGGTGCAAATGGAGTACACAAGGGACAGAAAAGCACAGAACAATTTCTTTGGTACTCAAGACAGATACATTTACATCCTTTCTTTAGAATTAAGTCCTTTCACTAATAAATGCATTTAATATTTCAAATTCCATGTGAGAAAGGCTCACAAATGTAAGACTTTGAATACTGAATTTATCTCAGTACTTCCCTTATTGTTTGCAGACATTACTTTTTCCAAAAGAAAGAAGATGAGTTAGAAATATCAACAAGTCCCAATCCCTCAAATCCTTTCCTAAACGGTAATGAACTTTAACTTTTCTCGCCTTTAGCTAGGTATGATCTGAGTATCCACTGGGCTACATTTGCCCCAGGGGAGTACAAGTAGCCACATAATTTTCCAGACTGTGGGATCAAAATGGCACTCTGAGTGTGGCAAAGTTAGTTTGGTTTGTGTGAACAGGGCACAATCAGGATCCTAATCTGGTGGGCCTGGCTATGAATGTGCAAAGATACAGCCCAGGGAGAGCTGCAGTGTATGCAGACCACACAAGGCAAAGCATTTGGTGACCAGCCTTTTGTTTCTGATGACTTGAAAATAGGACTTATTTTCAAGCCATGTGACATTTTTGTTTTGTTGTCTTAGCTCTCAGGACCTCCTGTACATCTTCTCTCAGCTAACCAAACCAGGAGGAAATTAGGGGAAACCATGGTGCTGATTTCGTGTGCAATCATCCTGAGGAAGGAGTGAGACAGGTAAGAATTATGTCAGGCCTCCCTCATCTGTGTGGTCTGCTAGAACATTCTCTGGTCCTACCCATGGATTGAGGTGAGCAGCTCCAGGGCAATCCCCTATCACATAACTTGGCAAGAAGGAAAAGCTACTGGGGCTGGAGGTTGGGCCAGAGACACAAAAGCTTGTCATAGGTACCTTATGGGCCAGGAATCCAAGATGAAAAACACCAACTGAAATTAACAATAAAATGAAAAATACGTGCATTGCACAGCTGTGCAAAAAAATAGGAGATTTAAAAAATATATATAAGAAACTGATCTATGACCAGTTTTATGGCAGAATGAAATGCTCTAGGGCACTCGTTTCTCAGCGACTTGTCCTGGTGATGTCGGTGCCACCACAGTGCACAGTGAACTCTGCCATGTTAGAATCAAATTTGCTTTTTTCGGAAGAGTTGCTGGATAGGGTGAACAACTTGTTTTTTTCCTGTAAGACCATTTTGGAAGCCTGTTTGTACGTAGGTTATATTTGCCACCTCCCATAACCTGCAGCTTATGAATTAAAGTGACATTTTTGACTGCACATCATCTTGTGGTTCTCTGTGAAGCTCAGCAGCAAGACATGACTAGCAATGGCCAGTCAGAAAGGGAGATAGCCCAAGGGGACCCAAGAACAGGCCAGGTCATTCTGTTCATGAAATTAGGGTAGGGAGAGCAGGTGGAGATGGTTAATTACGAGGAGGACAGTGAAAGGGAAAGAAAAGGGGGTGAGGGAGGTAAGAAAGAGAGGTAGATTGAAATGGAGATCAAGTCATGCTGAGGAAGCAGATGGAGGTAAAAGCCAGCTGGGCTAGGTCTGAAAATACCAAGTGAAAAATGCAGAAATCCCTCTGAATACTTAGAAGGCTCATTATAATAAATGATCAATTAATGCACAGAAGTGAATGCTTATCTCCTGACCTCTGGTGCATGGCTAGACCATCAATAAATACAGTGGAATGTTTATTGGTTTCAGTGGTATTAAACTTTATAGTTCCAAAAAAGCATCCAACATTGTCTTTCACCTTTATACTTCGGAATTGTTGATTATTTGGGATTAATGGATAAACTTCTGGAAAGAAGAACTCCTAAGCTCCTGAAAAAGGACTTGTGGACTTAATTTGCTTATGGGCTTTTGGAAAAAGTTAACAGAAATAGCTAGGCATTTTTTTCAGAAGAGCAAGGCATGGCACAGCTCTGGAAGCACAGCTAGTGAATTACCACCAATGTAGTGGTTCAGTTGTGCAGTCTTTGACTTAGGACCAGAGTAGGAGCAAGAGTGTGAGAGCAGTGTGAACTTTGCAAGGGCAGACCCCCTATTCCAGAAAGCAATTGTCCTCTTCTCTGAGCTCCTGTTGTTCTCAGTGATGAACTATGAGGGTCTGAACTGAACTTTCAAAGCATGAGACTGGGCTAGTTATATATAAAACACATGTGATGTTTATATAATGCACTGTTGCCCCAAAAGAGGTGTCCTTAGTGAGCTAGGCAGTTTTCAGCTATATGATGTTGTTCATACTCTCAAGAACTTATGATCCCTATAAGGAAGAGAGGCAAACTAGGGGAGGCTCTTTTGGGTTTCAGATTTCTCCTCCTGAACAGACGACTAAGCTACAGTTCGGCACTGTGAGTTCTACAGGTAACAACAGCAGTGCCAGCTCTCCCAAATCCAGCTATCCTTACTCTCACATTTCTCCTGAGCACATTTCCAGTCCAAGCAAAGCCTCTCAAAATAAGACTACATTTTGCCCTGGGTGGGCAGGAGTGTAAATGTCCATGGGGGAGACAAAGACCTTGCAGAGGCCCCATCTTGGACAATGATGGTCTGTGGTCTCCTGATCCCTGGCAAGCAATGCTGAGACTAATGCACAGTGCTCTTGAGGCATATTGACCACCTGGTAGAAGACAGTGTTATGACAGGCTGCTTCTATAAGGAGCTGAGATAACAGGGTGGTAAAATAGTTCATAAAAAGACACATTGTGCTAAAGTTGATGGAGCAAAGTGCTGCAATGAGGCGATGGACCATAAAACTAATGTCATTTGCCAGTCCAGAGCCATTTCCAGGGCTGTAAAATTATTTGCTGGAAAGAGTCAGAGCAGGTTGCTGGCTCAGAGCAGTTTCTGCACTGGGCTGGCAATGCAGCCTCAGCTATGTCTGATGCAGCACAGGCAGTTGCTGTTGGCCCCTGCTTTGGCTGGGTGCTGTGGGCCTGGGAAGCAAGCCTGGCAAACAGAAAGAAAAGCAATAGGAAGCCTTAGGGTATTTGGCCTGGTCTTAATTTTTCAAGGTGAGATTTTTCTTTTCCTAGTAATTCCGTAAAATGCTGATTTCTCCTGGCATATATTACAGAAGTCTGGTCCTACTATTTTTCTCCTTTTTCAAGAGTGGAAAAGAAAATATTCTTTCTTGTTTTCCTCAATGAAACTGAAACAATACAGCCTTGTTTGCTTTTGTTTTGATAGCTCCCATGTTGATGCACCAGCATCTCTGCTTGTGCCAGCACAGCTGTGGGAATACACGTAATCCCTCTCTCTCCACTGATCAGTGTGTTCTTCGTTAGCAGAACTCTAAACAATGTAGGCCCTATATTAACAATGGGTTTTGTGTACAAACATAGGACAAGAGAAAGAAGAGGGGAGAGCAGAATGACAAAGTTGTTCTTGCACAGCAATGGCTACCTGCTAATTTAGGAACTCACCCCTCTTCCCCAAATAACACTGCATAAATTTAGACCATAAATTATTTGTGAATTTATTTTATTTTAAGTGTAAAAATCAAATACCCAAAGATGGATGGGGAGGAGAAAAAGAATCAGGATATGAATGCAATCATTCTTATTTATGTAGGAAAGTACAGCTTTGTGGATTTCCCCCATCTGTTCTGTTATATAGAACCAAAGTGGAGTTAAATGCACTTTTAGAATAAATTATTATGGCCTAAATTGAACATGATTTGCAGGGAAAATAAAGCCATATATGTTACATTAATTTCTCATTTTTGCTCCATCCCACTTCCACTTGGTCGGATGCATGTCATGCTCTGTTCCTAAATGGTGTCACTGATGCTGAAAGTAGGAGGTGACACTACATTTTCAAAAAGTGGGTTCAGTCTTTTAACTGTCTTTTTGAGATCAGTGGGAGTGTCCCTGGCTCTCAGTGTTTACAAGGGGCATTCTCATTTAAACTGCTGCAAATGGGAGGAGAATAAGATCAAGTTAGTCAAAGCATGGCAGTATAGCACCCAGAGCAGGGGGTGAGGAAAGGTGTAGGACTAAAGGAAATGAAGACCCTCTTGCCCCAGCATGTTGCATCCTTAGATAAGCAGAGCTAAAGGAGTGTTGCACCGAACCCTCAGTGACAGGGCTTTACATCACCCACTGCAACCTACAGGTTAAACTTGCTGATGGAAGAGTGGTAAGAGTGAGCAATGTACCTGGAGGAACGTTTTCTGCTGGAATATTTCTTAACAGAAGAACAACAAGCTTTTAAGGAAAGATTAAAAAAGGAAGAGTTGCTGCAGATTCTACATGTTTATTGTTGGTTGCAATGGTCAATAAATACTACAGGCAATGTTGTTAGGGCTCTCTTGAAGAGTACTCAGGCAATTTATAAGTCATTGTATTCTCCAAACTGGGCAGAATAAATGCTTGAGCTAAATTTCACCCCTTTTTGCATCCCAGCTACTACTATATATATATATGCATCATGAAAGACACGTACTGAAGATATATTTTTCGATGCTTCTTGGAAAAAAAATATTTGTACTGATTGTATTTCCTATGGAAGCTGATTTACCCAAGTTTTATATCTGTTTGAAGATCACGGGCAGAAAATAAAAAACAGTGATGTTTACAGCATGCACAAAGACATTGCTTTGCATTTTAATGAGGGATGACAGTAAACAACTCTCTCTGTTTTCTTCTAGCTGCAATGAGCTCTTGAATATTATGTTACTTTCAGTGATTTTGTCTCCTGCGTCCCTGAACCCCTTTCCTCTTATGTGTCGTAGAAAGGCTGACAGAAACAGTGTCTCTGGCTTCAAGGCTTATACCCACAGCTCTATCAGCCACACTGCAAGAGATCACTCAGCTGTCACTCACCTAACTCTCTTCAGGACTGCTGGCAGTCTGCCTGCAGCAGGCTCTGGAGAAATGACTGGCTACAGTATGAAGTTACTCAGTGTTTCCAGTTCCATTTCAACGTACCTTTCCAAAATGCTTCTGAATTCCAGGATGAATGGACAATGTTTGCTTTGGTCCTTCAAAATCAGCTGGTTCTGTGTTACACCTGACTGTCCCATTCAGGTCGCTGCCACTAGTGGTCGGCAGCTGAGGGTGAAGCTCTGAATTGCAAAGCAACAATTTTACATGGAAAGTGCCTGGAGAGAGAGTGTGGAATGTATAGGCAAGCGGGCAAAATAACACAGAGGGGAGAGCATTTGAGTATCTGAGCATCGTGCTAGGATTTTCTAGCAAACACCTTCCTGTTTTCTGTGGTTCCCTGAGAGCTGGGAAAAACTACCTGTAAATTGTCCTTTCGCTCTGGTCGTGGATTTCTCCTGTGGATCCCCATCCTTTGTTTGGCACAGCCTCCTGCTCATCCACTACTAGTTTAACAAGTCTCCAGGGACTCAGAGGGAACATTTCCCACCAAGTAACCTGCATGGGATAGGCAGTTTTACATGTTATAGTATTTTTTAACTTGTGTTGTTTGGTTACTTTTAGCTTTTGGCTGCATACTCAGTGATAAATGCACTTGGTCTTAAGCATATTTTTTCTTGGTTCAAATTTCACTGAGCAAAATGTAATTTACTATGGAAAAACACCACTGTATGAAATCCCACTGCGCATTGGATTTATTTGTTCCTAAACAATTTCTCAGCCCAAAACTGTGCAAATGCACAGAGTTCTACCACTCAGTGTAGCTACTACACGAGCTTAAGGCAAACACAAACAGACGATGCAGCATTAGACACAGACAGCAAAGGTGAACTGTTTGGTCAGCCAGCTTCCAGCCTTTCCTCCGTCACTGCTCATGAGCAAATGAGGTGCACAAACTCTCTGATTGGGTTCATGCACTTGGCATTTTGAGGCTGGCTTGCAGAGGTCATCTGTCTGGATGCAGATGATTCACAGCCTCTTAACCCCTTAGGCTGTTGAATTCCTCACCTGGGCTCCCACTGAGCACAGTGGGAAGGCGAGCAGCTTCCTCACACTGCTGAGTGTGCTCGCCCCATGACAGGGAAAGCATCTGTTATCTTGAGAAGTGCCCTTACTTCATTATAGCGTTCAGCGTACTCCTTCTATAACATGGGATGGAGCTGTTTGAAATGACCAGGCCAGCACGTTGCAGGTCTTTCTGCTGACCTGGGGTGGATGAAAGGCCATCAGAACTGCCAGGAGCCCACCTTGTCCTCTGACTCCAGCACAGACATTCAGCAAGTGAAGAGTTAAGGAAGGTGCAGCAGCATTTCTTCATCTCACACAGAGGTGGGAATGGCCCTATGGCTGAATACTCCCAATCTTCCTTGCCCTCATCCCCAGCTCATTTTGAGGCTCTGGTTCAGAGATCCTGTACCACCACACGGGTTGCTCTTTCTGGACTTCATGTGTTTCCCATAAATCTCTGCCTTGGGCCTGCTGTGGAATAGGAATCCCTGAAGCTGTGAGCATACTGGAGTTGGCAGAGGAGGGATGTGGCTGTAGAGAAATGGTGCTCCTGAGAAGGAAAGGTGAGAGTGAACCCATCAGGCAAGCACTACATCAGCTATGGCCTGACACCTCATATAACAAGGGTATGATTTGCTAGGACAGGCACAAAGGAGGACAAAAAAGCCATAAAATTCTCATTACAAAAACAAATGTTCCCCTTCTCTGTGGTTGTGATAGTGTCCAGAGCAGAAACACAATAAAGATTATCTCCTCAAATATGGATGCAGCAATGCTTAGGCACTTTTGTTACAAGAATGCATAAATACATTCACAGAAAAATAAAACACAGGCAGTTCAGGCTTTTTCTCCATCAGTATCCACTGGAAAGCACAATGTGATCAGGAATAGAACACTGGATACCCAGTCTGTACTCTCAAATATCTCACCAATTATTTTCTGTGGCAATCAGGGCAGTGCTGAAGCTTTGGCTACCTCAAATTAGGCACAAACATAGTAATGACCTACTTTCCAAAGGCATCAAGTGCTTGCAGTTCCCAATAGATCTGTGTGAACTTGCTCCTTTTTGGAAACAAACCCCTTCTTTACAATCACATGTGAAAATATAGTTGCAGCTGCTTAACTAGGCTGTGATGTTGTCTCCCCGGTGAAGCCCGCAAAACCAGGTCTCCATCAAACTCCCTGCTTTTGAGCATGCATAGAATTGGGTCTTCTGCATGTAACTCATACCCACTGCTGTTTGGCTCGGTGGATGAAATGCAATATGGAAAACACCATCCGTTACGGTCAGCGACAGATGAAGGATTGTACAGTAGTGATGGGAGGTTTGCTATCCCCTTCTATCAGTGGGAAACATGAGCTTTACCAGCAAATCCCAGTTGCTTTTCAACATCTAGATTTCACAGCACATCTGTTGTGTCTGTGCTAATGAAACCTGCTTTTTTGAGAAATGTGCTCATGTCTGGGTTACTAGTGCGGGTACATCTGTCATGCATAAAATAACTAATCGGAAGGGCTTAATTAAGAAAGATTTCTCAGGCTATTGCTACACATTCTCACAAACAACACTTGATTTTCCTGATTCTACTTACTATTGGAGTAACAGTCAAGAGGGAAGGAGGGAGGGAATAAGAAAAAGAGTTCTGTCACTTGGTGAGAAACCAGTCTGTGGCATTTCAAACATGACACTATCATGCTTGCTATATTGCTTCCCTCTGGCTTTATTGTTACTTATTTTTTTCCAAGAGAAACCCCTAGAGGGAACACTTTGTCAAGCCATATTGTGAATAACTACCTGAAGAGTATTTCTGTATTAGTGTAAGGACACTGTTTTGCTGGGGAGTGTAGAGTTCCAAAGGAAAACTGTTTGAAGGTAAACCAGTAATATGGTCAAAAAATAACAGAAAAAGACAATTATTAGATTTGGCAAATACGTATCTAGCCTCTATTTTGAATCATGATTTTCTATTGGTTTCTTTCCACTGACTGAGGTTATGCATCTGGAAAAGAAACAGGAATCCTTAAGACAGCACATTGTCAAGCTCCAAGAAGTTTGAAGTAGATACAGTCATGTCTGTGCCCTTCCTACTGTACATCTTCCACTGTTACTACCCAGCTACATGAGCAGAGATTTATGCACCATTGATTCTTTCTTACAGCTGACAAGGCCGAAGAAAATGGCAATGGGGAAATTAAATGTAAAATGTTACCTTGACTGCATCTTTAAAAGAATCACTGCACTAACAACACCAAATTAACTCCTGCAAAAATCATAACTCAAAGCCCCTTGGGCATGCATAACATTTCGTATCACAGTATGCAATGCTAACCTTTATGTCTTATTGTATACATGCACTGTGACTGAAATATAGCTGCTGAGGGAACCATAACCTTGAATTATCCTGACTTATTTCAGCATGCCAAGGCTCAGTCACAGGATTGCTAGGGCATGGACTCCTATATTTACTGACAAGGAATATGCCCTGCTGCCTTTCATTGGCCAATCCTTATTCTTCTAGTAGAGTCATCTTGTGGGGCAGCAATAGAAGACAGCAGATTCAGTTCAAGAATTTAGATCTATTGATTGCATATGCTTGCTACATTAAATACTTAAACTTTAGATTTGGACATATCATGGTTGTTTTACAAGATTGGTTTTAAATATCAACATTCTGTATATCTTTTGTCTGGTAAATACAGCAAAAGAATAGATCCTTGTTGTCAAATGCACCAAACATCTCATAATAGATGCTGAAGGACATAAATAAGTTGAATTCTCTTTGCTTGGTTGGAGAACAACTAATAATAATCACAGTAATAACTGTTATTATAACAAGACTATGTGGTCTCCTACTGTTTAAACTACTTTGCTAACTGCAATTGCTTCAGGGAATAGGTTGTGGAGTTCAGGCTGGGGGGAGCAGGTGGATCCTTCAGAACAGGCACCACTGTCCACATGGGTGCCATTTATCACTTGACCATTCAGATTCTCTGGGCCCCATATGATACCCCTATAGCTCTGAGGCACAATTATAATTTTGGTTCTAGAGTTCTCTTCCAACTGAAGTGTCTGTAAGAATATGAGGACTGCACTATTACTTACCAAAGGGGAAGACTGTTATAGTATAAAAATCAGGTTAGCTACTGCTTATCGGTGAGAATTTTGCTGGGCTAGCCTTGGGGCATTGTAAAATGCAGGGAGCCAATTGCAGCACAAATTCCTCCATGCTGCCTTGGCAGGAGATGTTCCCAGGGAGATGTATCCCCAGCAGAGCTCATTCAGTTCTGAATGGAACTAGTCAAAGGGAAACATTGGCAAGTAAGCAGTTGGACAGCTTGGCAGATCAAGGAGTGAGGTCCTAGAGGTGGATGGAGGTGTTACTGGTGACTGTAGCCTGGGGTAAAAGAGGGCCTGTGCTTGGAAACAGCTCCTTCTGCTTATGGCTTCTTCTCATGAATCCCAGGGGCCACCCAGCTGGAAAGCAGCTTGTGAGAAAAGCTTGTGAGAGTCCCGGTGTACTGCTGAACAACAGCCCTGGAAGCAGCTTATTATAAATAAATAAATAAATAAATAAATAAACAAACAAACAAACAAATAAATATTTTTCCAACATTTGCATTTTTTGCATACTGTACAGCACCCAGTGTGAATACAGTGCTGCCTATTTACTGGGAAACTCAATCAACTGTCTAACAGTGAATAAATAATGCACTGAAGAAGATGTTTTTTTACATCTACCTCTGTGTACTAGAAAGACATTTATGTCTGTTGATTCTTAACTGACAAATTCTCCAGCTAAAATCTCCTGTGCCTCACATATGCCAAAAAATAGATTCCTTCCCTATAAACAAAACAATTCTCCCTCTCCCCTGTATTAACCACAAACAAAAGCCAAACTACTATGGAAACTAAGTGTCTGCTATTTAAGACACATGAATGTACAAGATCCTGCAACTCCCAGATAAAACCAGAAACTGGAATTCCAAGTAGCTCCCCCCTGCTTTTAGTTTCCTCTGTTATTTCACCCCATTTGTTTAACTTGCAATTCATTGACTTCCATAAATTTGAACTTATTCTTCACTGTGGACATGAACATAAGCAGCTCTGACACATGTGCTTGTTAAGGGTATAGTGTCATGGAAGTGAAACTATCTAATCAAGTCACAGTTAGAGCAGCTTTGGTTTTACTTGAAATGGCTTTAAAATTATTTGAAAGCCTTACAGAAAACAATCACTTTTTTTGACTGTTTGCTCAAGAAATACCACAAGATAATCTTGCCCCATAATATCATCTTTTCTAGTGTAACATGTGGAGGAAAGCCAGTCATTTGGGTTCATGGACTCCAGAAGCAGCTGCTGCCCTACACTTGTACTGTTCCCTGCAGTGGCTGCAAGAACAGCTTGGCTTTCCTTAGCTAACATAAATCTGGCTGCTTGGGAACAGCTTGAAAGGGTGACCGTCTTGATGGGAACGGTGTTTATGCTGTTCCACCTTGGCCCAGAGAGCGGAACAGAAAATGCCACTAAGCAAAATCTTGGATGACATGAATTGCCTTAGCATCAGGAACACCAGCCTTTATTTTCTGCTGTCAAAAAACATCAATCAGAGCAATACAAAACCCCAACCAAAACACAGGAAAACACACATATAGTCTATGGGAAGGAAGCAAAACATGTTTCTCCCGGGACCAGTCTTTGCATATGGATTTCTCATTTATACAGGTAGGATATTTTCACTTCATGGGCATAACAGTCATAGCTATCAGCCATGATATCTGCTTACTGACAGAAGAATCAGTATTGCTTGAGATACTTGAAACCTCCCTCCAAATACAAGAAAAGGTAATGAGGATTTGAGCAACTGAACCTTTACAGAAATAAAATCATGTTTCAACAAACTGACATCACTTATTAAAATCCTTCTCTTCTTCCAAATTCAGTGTAAAAAAGTGTAGCCTAATTATGGAGTAAGAATAACAGTCTACTGCTAATAGCTTCTTTACCCTGGCCTTCATATGGTAGCTCCCATCATGATGATACATTTTACTGAATAACAGGAAACCTATCATCGTGTTGAAATCTTCATTTTCTTCGTTGTTCTCACAATTCAGATACTTCTGGTTTTGATTTTTCAAAACGTTCCTGGGCCAAAGCCTTGAAACACAATGCAACCTTGGAAAAAAAATTTGCTTCCAATCTCTACAAATCTTTGCTGACAGTTGAACCAAAAATCTCCATCCAAAGATCTGCAAGTGCTGGGAAGTATTACCTCTAATCCTCACATTCCAGACCCATCTCTAGTTGTACTAAAAATAGAAGAGCTGGGTGGCTTGTCATAAAGTGTCAGACTATGTAAACTACCTTGAAATTGCTTGGAATGATTCATTCTACTCCTCTCTCACTTCTCAAAGCCTGGCTTTATGAAATCTTATTTAAAGTCAAACCCATACCATTTTTCATCAAGTGTCACTTGCCCTACGTTGTTTCCAATCACCTTGAGTCCAGTGCAGTCCACTAATCCTCAGAATGTCCTTTGTGTGTGTTGTTGCTATTCTCTTTCAGAATTTGCTTCTCCTCATCTGGATTTTCTACAGCTATTAAAAAACTTTAGTCAGTACAGACGAAAAGCTCTCAGTTTGCAAGATGATTTATTTTTGCCTGAGCAGGCCAAGAAGCAAGGAGCAGCCCTGAGTGCTCATCTCTCTGTCTCCTTCCCTCTGTCCCAGAGAACTGGCTTCCAGTAGGAAACATGCCTTAGCAAGGACATCATGTCTGGGGAAAAAAAATTGAGAAGCATTAAGGTGAAAGCTCTAATTAAGGGTAAAGCTCTAATTAAGGTTAAAGCTCTAATTTGAGCTGTGAGTGCAGTCCTCCCATCCTGACTCCTGTGAAGGTCATTCTGCTGTAGGGCATAGGATGGGACAGGGCATAGGTAGTTCTTGGCACTTACACGTAGATGAAACATAGATATCCCAGTGAAAGGACAGAGATGATTTTAATGGAGCAAGGATAAGAAGCAAGGCCACAACCCGGGTGACTGCAGAAGAATACAAACCTACATTTCATCCTCTGTAGTCCTCATGTGAATCCTGTGCTGGCCCAGCACACAGTGGATCCCTGCAGTGGTTATCAAGCTGGTATCCTTTGTAGATAAACCAGGGAAAAATGCCTGAGGCTCTCTCAGTCCATCCCAGTGCTGTAGTCTCAAATCCACTCAGACTGCACAGGAGTGCTCCAGCTTTTGTCCTATCCCTGGCTATCTCTTTGTGCCAGCTGAACAAACAGACTTTGTGCCTTGGGAACACACAGGAACCGTCTGTGCTGAGGGTGTAAAATGGGTGCAGGGAGCAGGGAGGAAGGGGAAACCAGATTAATCAATCTGGCAAACCAAAAAGTATCTCCTTCTGACCAGCCCAGTTATTAACTGGGTTGTTTGTCCATGCGGGAAAGATGACTGTGGATCTCATTCTCCCTTTACTTGTGCTGCCCTCAATCAAAACATGGGGGTGAGTGAGGTGGCTGTAACAAATCCTAAGGGAGAAGTTTTCCTCAATGTTTTCTTCTCTTTGTTTAAAACAAGTGAAGTAAGCTGTCAGCATCAAATAACTAATAATAATGATGGATTGCACTACTTAAAGCAGCTTTGGCCAAATCATTACATTAGCCTTGTTCTCTAGACATCTTATTTTGCATGCAAAATTCGCTTGAGCAGAACGGGGGTCACTGACTGTAGACAGTTTCAAAGTTTTTGAGAAAACGAGGCGCTTGGGAGGTTTTTCCCACCTCAAGTATCACAAAACACCTCATTGAATGCATATGAACAAGCCTTCATGAAAACTAGAGCATCTCACAGAGTAGGTCCTGCTCTGGTGAGACCCCACGCTCCATGGCAATCCAAGATGTCCTTGCAAGGCTTGAATTGAACAGGTGGATAAAGAAGAAGATTAAAGTCTGACGGTTTGTGTCAGAGGCCAGGAAAATCAACTTCAAATTCAAGAGTGGCCCTAAAATGTTGAGGCTCTTCTTTCTTTCTTTCTTTCTTTTCTTTCTTTTTTCTTTCTTTCTTTTCTTTCTTTCTTTTCTTTTCTTTCTTTCTTTTCTTTCTTTTCTTTCTTTCTTTTCTTTTCTTTCTTTTCTTTCTTTTCTTTCTTTTCTTTCTTTCTTTCTTTCTTTCTTTCTTTTCTTTCTTTTCTTTCTTTTCT
>JAWWMP010000081.1:46762091-46824305 GCA_035047865.1 Dendrocincla tyrannina
CTTCCTTCCTTCCTTCCTTCCTTCCTTCCTTCCTTCCTTCCTTCCTTCCTTCCTTCCTTCCTTCCTTCCTTCCTCTCGTTCGTTCTCTCTCTCTCTCTCTTTCTTTCTCTCTTTCTCTCTTTCTTATATGATCACTGAAGAAATGCTCAAGATTTAACTGTAGTGAAAAAAATATTTATATTGACGTCTGTGCATCTGCAGGCTTCTTCCTCTGAAAAGAAAGATAATCATTTAGAGCAGAAGAAGAATGAACAACTGAGAATAAGGCAATTTCCATAATTTTATCTTTTTTTAGCAATATTGCCCACTGGCTTTGAGGATTTAGACCCTATCCCTATCCATTTCTTTGCAAATAACTTCTGAGAGGGCCAAAGACAAATTTCATCTCATTACAGTAATTGCAGCTATTGTCAGTCCAAGTAATTCTCGAATGTTTATCTGTCAGCACCATCCACTTAGTTCCTGACACTGTGGCCAGCTGGAAAACTACCGCAGATAAACAACATACTATATGCAGATCACTTTGTTTCTTCAAATACCTTGCTGCAATGCAGAGGCAGTTTCTCTACAGTTGTCTGTATACTCATGAGAACACTTGCCATGGAGTCCCAAGCAAAACCATTCCCAGGGACAAGGAGTCTCCCGTGTTGGCTTACAGAGGGAAAGGTTTGGTTTTTCTTCTTTTATCGTTTTTTAAATTTATTTGTACCTGAGTGGAAGCCTGACTTGCTAGTCACTCATAAAGCTACCAGAACAGAGGTGATCAATGCTATAAAAAAAGTAACCTAACATAATAGTCTTGAGCCCACACCTTTAAATTAGTGGCAATTTTGCCTCTGACTTCCTGGAAAAAAGTGGGCCAATTTACTCAATATTTATAAGCCCAGGAGAATGCTGAGAAAGAGGTCCTGCACAGTAAGAGGCGAAGTCTGCAATAAGCTGAATGCTGCATCCATGGCAACTCACAACTCAGTTAATAATTTTTCAACATAAAAAGGAAGATTTTTTTCAGGGCCACTGAAAGACAAGCAATTTACAAAATTGACTAAAGTGAAGGCATTTCACATCTGCTGTGTTTTTTGTGGCCTTGGGTCTTATGTTTGAACCTCAGATGCTGGGATGCTCAGGGAGTGAGGATAAACCCCAGCAAGCATTTTGTTGTCTCTGGGTGCCTGGTGGAGTGAAACGCCCTACAGAGGCCACTGCCCTTCTCTTCTGTAGGGACAGATATCCTGCTGCTGGGGTGCAGCTGCATTGGGCACTCCTGAAATACACACTGATTCATTTGCGGACCTGTGCATTTGGGCCTTTGAAAGTCCTGCCCTCTTCAAAACACAGAGCAGAACAAAGAATTAGGGTCTGAATTTTATAGATATGAAACTGAATCTGCCACATACTAACTGGTTTCCCCGTGGCACTGAGCAGAGCTAGGAAAATCATTCAATACACCCCAAGCATCATGCCCGAGCCCAGACCTAAACACCCCCTTTTCTTCAAATAACCATTTGCAATATTATGTTTAACACAGCATTTCCCATGCCAGGGAGATAAAACATTCCTGGCTGTTACGTTGGACTTAGCTTTGGTCATGTTGCTCCATGCTATGTGCAAAATGCCCCCCACATATTAGGCAGTGGTATCCACAGTTTCCCAGTGAAAGGTAGCAAAATTCTTCTCATCCCTGAAAGCAGTAGGCTTTTTCCATAGTTTTCCTACTGAGCAGTTGTATTGTAGTTTCCTTCCAAGATTATTTTCCTTCCAAATCTCAACTGTAGGATTGTGTCACCAGTGAAACTCAAATGAAAACATCATCTCTACCATGTGTTGCTGCATTTGTTATTTTATGAAACCTTGCTGCATCTGGATAAGTCAATCAAGGTTAAACATCCTTCTATCAAGAAAGCTCTGCTAAGGACATTGGCACATCTGTTTCTCCCCACACTTGATTTTTTCAGGACTGTGTTGGTTAGCAGGAAAACAGAGATACCATCACAGCAACTCTCTTGAAGCAAAAACAATTATCTTGATTTCATCCTGTATTTTGGACAAATCACTGTAATAAACGCTACAATGAGCTATGGAAAGACCTTTCTATTTCCCTCACACAGGGATTATATATGGAAAGAGAACTGAGAATCCTCAGTTTCTGCTGGAGAGATGGTTGTGTAGGATCTGGCTGTCTCCTTGCAGATGAACTTCTCTGCACAGAACCATAGTAACCTGCGAGTAGCCCTGCTCTGATATGACTCTGTGGACATTAATTCTGCAGTTTCTGTACAAATAGCCATGAGCAGTGCCCAGCAGACCTGCATTGGAAACACACCTTGTGGCTGTGGCACCTCAGGATTTGGACACAGATGAAATGGCTCAAGGGAGGTGGAAGTATAAAACAAGCCTGCTGCCAGGTGAGGTCTTCGCAGAAAATAACAAGTTCAGGGAAGAGGTTTAAAGGAAGTACATGCTGCACAATGCTGGCAATATTTTCTTTGCTATAATCATCACAAAAAAAGACAGCTGGACCTTCACTAAGTGTTATTTCTTTATAGCCTGAGAAGTTTTCCAGAAAAACTTCCACTGCAGAAAAACACCACTGCAGTTAGACTGCCTAAAGGCAAGGATAGGTGAAGCAATACCTTCTTTTCACTAGAGTTGACATATATATATATATATAATAAGACAGAGAGATATGCCCACTAGGGATCCACATCTGGAGACCAACATATCTAATGGTGTCTTAGCAAAAAAAAAAAAAAAAACAAAACAGCTCTTCAGGGTGCTTTTGAAGTTATTTAGTATGAAAATGGTCTTATTCAAGGCGTTTCACTCAAGTGAAGAGCCATCCAGTTAAAAAATTCCTTAAAACATACAAGGGCTGCTCAAAGCCATTTCTATCAGCAGATAACAGCTTTACCTTATCACCACAATTTCTCTGTACATGGGAATTTGAAAACAGAAGAGTGAATTGACAGGAAAATAGTCTGCTGACAGCAAAGAGGTAGTAAAGTGACACGAAGAACATCCATAGGACCAATTTACTTTCCTATGTATCATGATTTAGGAGAATGAATATGCATTAAGGGACATAATTTTTCTGACAAAGTGAAATGGAGAGTTGCCAGTCCAGACTAAAAGATGTTCAGGATCACGCAGTTATATTAAGAGAGAAGGCAAATGAATAGTGTGTACATATAAATTCAGTGTAAGGAAATCTAAGGTAATGAGGCTAGGCAGAATAAAAAAGGAGAAAGGAGAAAAGGGAAAAAGAAATATGCTCCCTCTGGCCATATGCTTAGGGCACTGAGCAAAGAGAGAACCAGATGGTGTGGCTCAGACTTTAAAGTATATTTTTTTGAGTTTTAACTAATACATTAATGCACACTGGATATATAAGATATTTTAGAAGACATTAGGCATTTTTTTCCATGAAAATGACAGAAATTACTTAATATTCTTTCTCTGAACCTAGGTGTTTCTTACTTGCTTGGGGTTGCCCATCTATCGATATGTTATGAACCTCATCCCAGAGCCAGATTTTTGCTTTATCAAGATTTCTTTAAAAAGATTAAGCTGTAACTCTTTCTGATCTCTGGAAGAAAAAAAAATAATAAAGGCAACCAAAAATATTCAGGAGGGAAATATCTTTTCTGGTACTTATTCAGAAAGCCCTTTGATATGGAAATCAGTGGCATTAACTCCTGTAGGGTCTAGCCTCTCCCCAATAACTCAGATAATGCATGCAAATGGCTAGACCAGTGGCCCACTGAAATCAAGGAATAACATGTTGCCTGGTTCCTCTTTGGACTCTCCTTTCCCTCTTCTCTCTGGCGGTAGCTGAGTATCTGTGCCTGCCAGTGCAAAGCCTGCATTTGTACAAGACCTGATACTCACTGTTGCCCATCCTCCCGGGAAGGACTGGTGTGCAGGTACCACTGTGAACAACTGGAGGCTGTCAGCACCTCTGCTTAGACACACCATAACAAATGAAAATGCTGCATTACCACCAGATGACCTGCCAGCAGGCTCATTTGCTGACTAACCTGCTGTCTAGAGGGCCACCTTGACTCGTTTGTAGTCACTAGTGCTCCAAGATCTAGCAAAAGGAGCTGTGGCAAGGCTGCCACTGCTTTCACAGGTAGCCCTGGCAGCACTGTGAGCCACCCCTAAAGGTGAGCAAAGGGCTTCCCAAGGCACCCATGGGGCTCACATGCAGTGCTGCCTCTGCAGCACCTCCCAGTAGGCAAGCACCTCAAGGCAAGGGGTCCTACTCCTTCATCATCACAACTGCTGCAGGCCCTGCTCTGGCCTCTTTCTCCCTTTTTGCTGGCTCTGAGGATTTATTTTCTCTTCCAGGGGGTGGCTTGTACACTCCTGTTGGACACTCCATCCCCTTGTGGCTGTTCTTATTACATAAAGTCAGAACCTATTCTTCCCTTTCAGGCCAGTAGGGCTAGGCAGACCCAAACCACTTTGGTTTTGACTACTAGGCTTTCACTTTTCTTGATTTATCCTATTGTCTCTCCACCCCACACCTACACTACCATTTATTTTTCTCTGGGACCTGAATACTTTGGAGTGTGGGGAAAATGTATTTAGTTTTGTTAGGACAAATCAATAAATATGTGTAATATGCAGAATGTATAAGAATAGTGTCCATAAGTAGACATCAGGGGAAAATTAAGAATAGGACAAAGATATATATGGCACTTCCCCTGAGTACTGTCCCCACCTTCACCTATTTTCTGCTCAGAGGATTTCCTGAGACTAATGCAGTTTGCCTGTTTAGTCACCTTCAAGAGATTTCTCTTCCAGCTTCTTGTTCAGGCTTTCAGGTGTAACCCCACCTAAACCTTGTACATCCACATCATTCTGCCCTTTGTAGGATGCAGAATAGGAAGGCTATTATTCGGTGAGGCAGTGTTGTGCTGGGGAACACGTTATGCAAGCACAAGAGCTATGCATTTACTTGCCTAAGGTGATGAATTTCAACACACTCGAATTTTTTAAACTAGTCTAGGGCAACATCAATCTACCCTAGAGTCAGAGTCTGCAACAGTGAAGAAGAGGTCGCCCAGAGCGTGTTAATGGTCAGAGGTATTTCTGCATGCAGGAAAGGTGCCCTGCTTTGCAGTGTGCCCATATTTGTATCTGTGCCTTCCTTCACCTCTTCCAGACCCTGGCAGGAGGGACTGAGTATTCAACACCATTGCATTTCTAAGCTCTAAACCACCACACCCCTTAAATGCAATTTTCTGGTTCAGAGAGAAAGAGCTACATAAATTTGAAGGACTTGTCAAGCAATTCAATCTGAACTGAAATGATCACATAGTCTCTCAGGATACTGCGATCTGACATCAGCAACCATCTTTTCTCCACCTTAGAGAGGAAGAAGTGGAGAGAGGTCAAAACCTTAGAAAGGGCATATCAAACATCAGAGACACCAACCACCCAGAGCTTGCTGGATATCTGGATGCTGCAGAGCCCTGGAAGCAGAGCTGCTCCTGATGCCAATGGAAGCAGGCTTACACTAGGAAGGAGCTCACCTGAAAATCCCATCCAGCATACAAGGGATAATATATAAAATGACAATTCTCTGTGTTGTAGTTAACTAAGCATTACTAGCAGATCCAGTAAATCAAGAAAGACCACTCTAAGTCATTGACCTGATGGGCCTGATGGGGGGAGCTACTGTCCTGTCCTGAGGCTACCCGCCACTCTGTGGAGGATGAGGAGGGACATGTGGCTCATCTGCATCCAAAATAGTACCTTTCATCAGCTCAAAGCATGAAAAGCGACAAGAGAAAGCTATTATATATAATCAAAACTGGAACTTCCTTCCCCAAAAATTGGGTGCTCCTGTGGGATGGAGAGGAGTGAAGAGATGACATGGAAGTTAATTAACATCCTTTACAAAACACAATGGTTTCATCCAGTCACATCAGAGGAGAGGGTACTGGTGAGATAAATTTGACTAGGGAGAACCAGAGACACAAAACTGTAGCAAACCAAACATCACAATTCTACAGTCTGACTTCACTAAACACTGTATGCCTGGGGCATATAAACTGAGTAGGAACTAAAAAGGCCAAATTTAGGATGGGCAAAGGAAGAAAACAGATAAGCAATTGTATTGTCTCCCTTTTTAAGTCTTGCACAGTATGTCTTTGATGATGCATCCATGGCTGAATACTGGGGTTTGAAAGGCTGCTCCCAGCAGCACCTTTACCATCACCTCCACTGCAGCTCCCTGCAAGACTCTCTCTGTATCCCCCCAGCACAGCACCATGGGGCTGAAACAAAGTGCCCTTCATTCTGCCTAGGGGCGGAGATGCTGTCAGCTGACAAGACAGGGAAATTGCCTCGGCTTTTAGCAGCCAGCAGGGGCTGGTCTTTCCGTAACACCTACCGCTGTCCTCACATGCCCTCCCTACAGCAACTACCACCCACTCCACCAGGCACGGCTGCAAACTGGGCTGTTCAATCAGTTTTCTTCTTTTGTGGTGCCACCATCAAGTGGCACACTGCTTTATCTTGTTTTTTAAACTCTGTGGTCAAGTTGCTCACAAAGGTTTGTACTCACAGAGCTGGACTACAGTACTAAAATCATTGCCCACCACACTTTCTTCTGCTAAAAGGGCTCCTGTCACAAGGATCACAACCTGTGGTTATGGCAATTACAGGGAAAAATGGATATGGCTTAGGAATTTATCGAGACAAAGTAATAAGCACAGGTGTTTAACTGAGGGCACACTTCCAAATTTTCCCCCAGGCTACACAAACGCAGCCTCATGTGGAGCGTGGGGACTCAGACATGGAGTGCCCGTGTTAGAAGCATTGCCTGAGCTGGATGCAGGAAAGCAGGAAGCAGCTGGATCTGAACCATTCAATGTCTAATATCAGTTAGATGATACTTTTGCAAGTTCTCACAGTTGTTTCTGTTGTGCTGAGGTGTTTTATGAGTACCTGCAAATGATCTGCCTCATAAGATGGGCTTCCTACAACTGTATATCCTCTTCATAAATTTAGTGAATTTTCTTTTTCAGATTTGAAAACTTCATTCTCTACATATAGACAGTACATTTTGCTACTGTGCTTTGCTCTCAGAACACTTTTGCTCCATCATAACCTTTTCATGTGTGTTTACTTTCCCAAGTTTTGTAGTTTAAGCTCCTTTCTCCTATCAGGTGCTTACCATGAAAAGCAATTTGGCATATGAGAAGACAGCCTTGCAAGATACTGTCTCATTAGAGAGCGGGTTTTGTGCTCTTCCTGGTCGATGAAAAAAAGCAAAAATATCTGGAGCAGAAGATAACATGAGAAGGAAGTTAAAACCATTTTCTTGGTTATTTTGTTCTTCAACAGCTCTAATTCATTGCTGCATGACCTACTTGGCAACCATAACCAGGCAGGACTCTTTCCCACTACTCTCATGCAGCTGATGGGTGGTGATTTTGGAAGATGAAGGGAAAAAACGTTGCCAGCAAGCCTTGGAAACACAGATACCAAATGATAGTTGATGAAGCACTGAGATACCTTTTCAAGCTCAGAATCACAGAAGTATACATAGACTGTATGGAGACCATGCTGGCTGCCTTTCAGAGATGAGGCACAGGAATTTGCAAGTAGGAGAAGCAATCTCTTAACACTTGGGTAAGACACTATTAGGTAGCGTGTTTTCCACTCTGATCAAAGTCTGCTTCTAAAAATTGTTCAAGGATGGAGGGAGCACAATGCTCTTCTGGAGGGTAGAAAATCAGGACACGGAGGGCTCTCAGGACAACCAAGCCCAGAAGGCAGGTTGCACTGAAGCCTCCTTAAGCATCCACAAAGAGCTGTTTTGTGGGACCAGTGAGAGGTCAGTCAAGGTCTCCTGTATGCTGCAATGGATGAAGGAGACTTGACTGCTCACTGAAGCACACAGAAGGCATATTGATGACCTCTGCCTATGCAGGACATTTGAAATCTACAACCTGTGGGACACGTGGTCTGTGCACAACAGGTTGCTCCAAGGTACACCAGGGCTGGACACAGCCTGCAGGTAGTTCCTATGCTGTGAGCAAAAGGGGAAACCCCATATTCCTCATGAGGGACTTGTTGTGGATGTGCAATACCATTGCTGCTGTGTGTGGGTGAGAAAGGCCATTTGCAGGACTCCTGTCATTAGGAAGCAAGTTGGACGACTGGCTTGCTAATCCAGAGAGCTGGCTGGTCCTGAATCTGCCAGGAGACATTCTTTAAAAGAGAGATTCAGCTCCTATCAGTTATCATTGCCCTGCTGATAATGGGGTCATTTCAATTTGCATTAACAGAAGATCCTATTTAAGATGTAATTACAGATTTCCAGCACTCATGCCTGTGGTGATGGGGGCAGGACATTCAGGGATTTGGGAAATAGATCAGAATGTGGACATTGAAGCAATTTTTGCATCTCAGACCCACCTCTGACAGCAAACAGCTGAATGCATTGAGCATACTCCCTCTTGCTGAGATACATGGGCTTTAGTTTTTTCCTCTGAGGAGTTAATGAAGTTCTCACAGGAAAGACAGAAATTATCATGTGCTTTTAGCATTTATGAATGCTTTATTCTAAAGTGTGGGTCTTCCCAGAAGAAATACAGTAACGCTACAGAAATCCAGTCTGGAATCTTCAAAATCTTCTAGGGCTAGTGTGGCCATGGCTGATGGCAGATACTGTCCAGTAGCTGATATGTCCAGATAGCATCAGGCAGGTGTTTATAAGCCAATAGAAGTGTTAAGCATGTGCAGCCACAGTGCAGAAAGTGTTTGACAAGCAGCCACACACAGTTCCTGCAGCAAGAGAGACAAATGCACCAAAAAGAAATTGAACACACCATGAAAAAAGCTCTATTATTTAAAACTATTGGAGCTTTTAATCTTGTATTTCATTGCCCTGGTCAATACAGAATCCTTCCTTTCCGTTGCTGGCAATATTACCATGGAGTCCATCCCTGGCAAGTGTTTAACACTTTGCAATGGCTCTTGCCATCAAAGGTTTTGTGCTGTAAACACATACAGAGAACACAAAGCAGAGAAAATGAATACTATCATTTTACAGCTGGGCAACTGAAGCCTGGAGGGAAGAAATTTGTCTGAGGTGATGTAGGGAGTGTGTAGGGTTCACTGTGAGTCCTCCCATGCTCTTGGTCTATACCACTTCTCCATTGTTTTGTTCAGACAAACCCTGCAGTGCTTTTACCTGTTCCTTTTGGAAGGTTATTCCCACAGGTGAATGCTCTGTGTTAGCAGGAACAGCTTCCTGAGATGAAAATGTATGAATTTAAATGGAAATGAAGCTTCCCAAATTAAAAGAGCCATAAGCACTTGCTAATTGTGCATGGTTGTGCAATAGTAAAAAACGCTTCTTTCTCCTCAGGAGGGAAAAAAATAATTGATCCGTTTTCCGGACAACTGTCTGCAAGATCCATCTGGAAGATTCCTGCCACACAGAAGCAAATTCAAAGTTGCTTTCCTTTTACTAAGGCACTAGAAGACTGTTGCAGAAAGGCCAATGTTTCTTGGGAGACACTTCTGCTAGTGATCATGGAAAGGGACAAAGAAAATGAGCAATGATTGGTGACTTTCACACCAACAGCTTCACCAAATACTCTATAGATAGCTTCAAAAGCAGCTGCACGCTGACCATAAAGTGACTTAGTGAAGAATTCACTCATAAATATCTTCTTTACTCTGAACTACCTTCAGTCAACACTAAGAAAATAGAGAAGTGGCTTCACTTGCCCTGGCACTCATTGAGTCCCCATTACTCTGATGCAGGGGAAAGCCCAGCAGTAACCCCTCAGTATCCATCTGGTGATGGCACTATGGCAGACAAGTGGTTTGATGGAGGACTGGGCAGGAGAGA
The DNA here is from genome assembly GCA_035047865.1 of Dendrocincla tyrannina. Lineage (NCBI taxonomy): Eukaryota > Metazoa > Chordata > Aves > Passeriformes > Dendrocolaptidae > Dendrocincla > Dendrocincla tyrannina. The sequence continues at coordinate 46,771,972 of JAWWMP010000081.1, forward strand.
ACCAGGTGCTCAGACTGTAGGCCTTTCTCCCTTTCTTCCTCACGAGGAGGGAAGAAGGAAACATTTGCCAGCATGCACATAAATGGTGGTTTTTCAGAGGTGGCAGGTGAGTAGATTCCTAAGGAAACACACCCAAGGGCCAGAACAGAGTTTGCACTCAGACTATTTCAGCCTGCTGCTCCATTAAGTTTGCAGACACAGCTCTCTACACTTGCAGCACATTTCCCTTCCCTGCTTACTCTGCTTCTCCCACAGTGTTCCTGCACTAGTCAGAATAATCTAATCTCCAAGGTGTAACTAACCAAGTGTACACGTAACAAGAACATTTTACCTACCTAAGACAGAAAGGGAATTGTTTTACGTAGTCAGTCATTGATTTCTGGGTCTAGGAAGGGAAAAAAGGACATGGATCACTTTGAAACAAAGTTTTCTGACTCCTAGGACAATAAACATTGAGGATTTTAAAATGGCTTGCATATTAACAAGACTGAACAAGAAGAAGTGGTGAGCCTGAGACAGGAACTTAGTGATATAAGGAACCACTGTGCCTGAAATCTCAAAAATAAGTCACATCTGATGAAAAAGATTTCCAGCTTGAAACAAAGAGAGATGGAGGGGACCCTGCAGTGGAGGTGTAAGGGGACTAGTGCAGTTCTTTTTTACCATCATCATGGCTATCTTCTGAAAGGGAGAGCTTGTGCAGCCATCAGCCTTCTTTCTTTCTTGACTGTGAAGAAAAAGAAATACCAACAGAGATTGCAGCTAACTCAGCTCATTGCTCATTAATGAAGACAATAAAGCTACAGCATGAGGAGGAGCTGCAACCTAACAGGTGCCTTGGTTGTGGAGAGCTGTTTCTTACTGCTCCTCATTACAAAGGCAATTGCATTAAAAAAACTGCTCAGCAACAGTGTAAAGGGTAAAGAATAGACTGATGGCAAAGCCAAACAGTTCATTTGGGAAATTTGTAAAAAATACAACCCCATTTACCTGCATCTTAAATTTGACCTTTCTACATTGAACATGTTTTGGTTTCTTCTTTCTAAGAGTACACGTAGCTATGTTTTGGTTTGAACCTCTATTTACTTTGCTTTGATAAGGCAGCAGCAAGGACCTCAAGAGCATGATGTCTGGGGACAGTCAGGTTCCAAAAAATGTCTGTCTCCAGCAACCACTTAGGAATTGGAGAACCAACAAAGATTCCCAGGATGGGGTCACCCTTCAGGACCAACAGCAGGGGTAGGAAGAGGCACACACTGAATTTCTAGTCCAAGCACTGATATCACTTCACTGTCTCAACAGGCTGAAATCAGAATTTTGTTTCTTGCCGGCTTTTATTGCCAGGCTGCTCAAACTGCCTTCTCCACCAAAGCACATGCTTTCTATCTTGTGTATTCCTTTTAATCTTCCCCTCTCTTTACCTGCTTTCTGCTCCTGAGGCTTCTCTCTGAATCTGCAATTCCTTTGAGTTTCTTCTGTTAGCAGAAAGAAAAAGAATGATTTCCATCATGATCATTTCAGTGCTGCTATGCTATACATCCCCCTGCTGCATGTTATACAACCATCTAGAGAGAGCCTCAGACTTCTGGTAGGATATTGCACCTTCTCATGTGTTTGTAAGCACTGAGATTGGGAACCCCTTTTATTTGATGCATTTTCATAGGAATTACTGCATGGAACAACTGAATTCATGGGATCATTCAGTCTTGATAACAGACAAAACTAGGCAACCCTGAAGCAGCCACACAGTGGTAAGGAAGCATGCCAACAGCATAAAGCAAATGCTATATAGATTGTTTTCTTGAAGGAAAGCATGAGTATTATTGGGTTTCTCCCATCAAACAAGCTACCACAGGGGAAAGAAATGGTCTGGTACTGTCTTCTATGGTGACATTGCCTGATGGCACTACAGTAACTAAAACAGCTATGTAGTGCCCCTCAGGTGTGTGGATAGCTGTACTACTGCAAGCAGCAGATATCCTCCAAACTGCTTGCTGTTTCAAACTTCAGATTGTATTTCAGCCTCAGTTCTTACACTTTGTGCAGTGCATACATAATGCCATTGCACAGCGCTTCTCTGCAGAATGCAGAGCACAACACTGAATTTCAAACCACTTCAGTGAACTGAAAGAGGAGCTTTTAAACTGGACTTAATGCTGGCATACCATACTTGGTGCTTAATTTGGGAGTGACTGCTAGAAGGAATACTTAACCCCTTGTGTTTACTGAAGTTGGAGGATTTCTGCATTGCTATGCAGTTGAAAAACAGGAGAGTAAGAGTGAGAAGCCCAGTGCTGGACTCTGTTACTTAGATGTGGTGTTTTGCAACTCAGAGGCCTCGTTACTTAAAGGAAAGGACAGGTCAGTAGTGAGTTGAGGGGCGTAGCAGGTTTTAAGTGTCACTTGAACTCTGGCCATGAAAAGGGAGCACTTGCTTGAAAATAAGTGTGTAGCTGCAGGCTGTGCTGCTGCTGTTAAAGCTGCTGCTTTTTCTTGTTATTTTGCTAAATAATGCTACAAACCTGTTAAAGGTTATTAAGAAAGAGTATTGAAATTAATATCCATGATTTGCCCTACAACTTTGGTCTACTGAGTAAAAGATAAGCTACTCCTGGAATCTGCTAAGAATGAGATGAGATTTTCCAAATCTAAATTTCAGTTGAATGTCTGCGGTTGGGTGATCATATGACAGAAAAAGAAGCTGCTCTACATAAATATGAGGGGCTTGTTTGGTGCTGCATAAACGGTATTAATTTACAATCAATAGCATGTACTTCAAGTATGGCTGATGTGGAAACATTCTGGATAGTAGGGGAAAAAAGGAACCGGGCATAGAGGACATTGCTAATACTTACAAAGCAATTAGTTCAGGGTGATTGAGTTGCTTGTATAAGTGGTTTATTTTTATCTGCATGCCCTTAAAAGTTCAAAAGAAGAGCAAACAATCTTACTATTAGTCCATCAGTCTGATGTGCAATAAAAGTCAAGTCTGAGCTTATTAGCGTGAGATCAGTACCAGTGCTGCCCTTGCAGATATTATATTCTGCTCTCCCAAATTGGCTCTGATAGAAATCTACAGGAATCTGCCCTCCTGGTATTAGTTTTATATTGCAGTGACTTTCTAGATGACTTATGCTCCCAATAATGCGAGGTTACTTGTTTTAAAATCGTCTTGCTGGTTTGCAGACTATGGTCTGCAAAGCTTCTAACCCAAAACTTCTTAGTGTTGCATCATTTTTGTATTCCTGAGACTAATGGCAGACCTACTACCCACACTCTTCCCTGTATTGTATTTCACTCTACTGCTTCCCTGTTTGACACCTTTCTAAAGTTTATTCTAGAACAGTGATGTCGGAACAAAAAAAGAGCATGTACTGTGATATGCTATAGGATGTCGTACCTCTAAGACTTTGTCTTGTGACATGACTAATTCTTGTCTTTCCCATATTTTGCATTTTGCCTAAAAAAGAGTAAAATCAAATATAACTTGTCAAAGGGACAGTTTTTTATATTAAAACTGGCATTGGTTAAATTTTCAATGCAAAGAGACTACTTAAAACTACAAGCCAGCACCTGCTATCCATCAAACATTTATCAGAAGTGAGGATTATGTGATCACGCTGTGTATTTGACAGCCTTTCTCACCCCAGAAGTTGTGGCTGGTATCAGCAGTGGAGGAAAATCTTACAGAAATAAAATTTCTATCTGTTTCTATCTGGTAAGAATAGGCAGTGGGATAGAAGATAGAAGCTGAAGCTAGTGTCCACGCTGAGATAAATGCTTTGAGGATGGTTATAACTATTTTATCAGACCCAGAGGATCTACACAAGCAAGCTGCTTGTGACCACTGGGGAGGCAATTTTTTCAATCAGCAGGAACTAATGCTCTGCAGCACCTGCATTACTCGTCAGACTGCTGTGACACACAGCTCACTGGCGATCAGTGATAGAATAATACAGTGTTCTGAGTTGGAGGGGACCCACCAGGAGCATCGCGTTCAATTCCTGGTCCTGCAGAGGACAGCCCCAAGAATCACACCATGTGTCTGAGAGTGTTGTCCAAATGCTTCTTGAACTCTGTCAGGTTTGGTGCTGTGACCACTGCCCTGGGGAGCCTGTTCAGTGCCCAGCCACCTTCTGGGGGAAGAACCTTTTCCTTATATTCAGCCTAAACCTCTTCTGATGCAGCTTCATGCCATTCCCTTGAGTCCTGTCCCTGGTCACCAGAGAGAAATTGGTGCCTGCCCCTCTGCTTCCCCCATGAAGAACCTGCTGACTACCATGAGGTGGCCCCTCAGTCTCCTCTTTTCCAGGCTGAACAGATCAAGTGACCTCAACTGCTCCTTGTATGGCTTTCCCTGTAGACCCTTCCCTATCTTTGTATCCCTCCTTTGGAAACTCACTAATGGCTTTATATCTGTCTTATATTGTAGTCCCCAAAACTGCAAACTGTATTCAAGGTGAGGTCACACCAGCACAGACCCCCCTTGACCAGCTGGCGATGCTTTTCCTGATGCTCCAACAAGGTGGCAGATTACCCTGTTGACGTCAGCATCTAATAAGCGCATGTAAGGGTACAGTGAGTTGAAGTAAGGTAAGTGAAATGAAGAATCCATAACAATCATAGAATCAACTAGGCTGGAAAAGACCTCTGAGATAGTCGAGTCCAACCCATTACCCAACACCAGCTTGTCAACTAGACCATGGCACTAAATGCCACATCCAGTCTCTTCTTAAAAACCTCCAAGAATGGTGAATCCACCACATCCTTGGGCAGCCCATTCCAATGTTTGATCACTCTCTCTGTAAAGACTTTCTTCACAATGTCTAAACTAAACCTCCTCTGGCACAGCTTAAGACTGTGCCCTCTTATCCTACTGCTGGCTGACTGGGAGAAGAGACCAACCCCCACCTGGCTACAACCTCCTTTCAGGGAGTTGTGGAGAGTGATAAGGTCTCCCCTGAGCCTCCTCTTCTTCAGACTAAACAACCCCAGCTCCCTCAGCCACTCCTTACAGGGCTTGTGCTCCATCCTCCCTTAAGTTTGAGTACTGAAGTACAGTATGAAGCACAGTACAAAATACTGGGGGCAAAAAGCTAAAATGATTTTGGTTTTGCATTTAGGGTGATTCAGTAAATTTTAGTGAAGAAACAAATATATTTGAATTTTATTGGATTTTTTTTAAGTCATGTAATGCATGCTGCAGTCACCTGCAGCCATGCTTAGCTATGGTTGTGTGAGCTAATGCTGAGAGGATGATGGCAACATGTGCAGTCTTGGACTTGGACTAGATGTCCTACATCAGCCAAGCGTCCTGGCTCTTCTACCACCACAAACATAGGAATGGGGGACTCAGTAACTTGTGGGATGCAGAATGTCCTGAGCAGAAAAGCATCCCTGGGAGCAGGGGAGTGTGGGAAAGGCCTGGGGGTGGTGGAACAGAAGCTGAGTGTGAGCCCCCAGGGCGTTCTGGCAGTGATGGAGACCAGCAGCCCCCCAGCCCTACTGGCAGAAGCACGATCAGTAGGTTTTGGAAAGAGTTTTCTTGCTCTACTTGGCACTTGTAAGACCACATGTGGATACCACATTTCCCTTCGTGCCTGATGGGTATAAGTGAACTGTGGTAAGGCCACAGGATGGCTGTGCAGGTGTCTGGGAGGATGGAAAAGCTCCAGCCCTGGAGTTTTTACAGCTTGGCTGCATACAGCCCTGAGCACCCTGCTCTGAGCTCTGAGTGTGAGGTCAGACCAAAGACCCTCCCATGGTCCCTTCCCACCTGAACTGTTCTGTGATCCTATGACTCTGCTGACTCATATATCAAGATGGCTTGGTTTATGGAGGTCTCTCCTGTCTAAAAGTTTCGCTTTTCTATAGCTTTGCATGAAATTACAGACATATGCACAATTTAAAAACTGATGTAGAGTTTGTTATGACAAGTGCTTGCATTTAATTGTTTTATTGGAAAAAATCTCTCCTTTGTCCATACTGAATGAAAAGAAACTTTTAGACTTTCAAGTTAGGGGGGAAGGTAGGAAAATCAATTTGTAAGTCAAAACAGTCTATTTGGTTTAGCACTGCACTTTTTCAGAATCTTAGGATGGTTGATGGAATGTGGAAGATTTTAATTCTGGAAGGCTAATTTAAATTTCAGCCATGTGTTTAGAAACCCAAGGCACCTTTCACTGGAGGGACACACCAAGGTGCCAGCTACCCTCATGCTTGTATTTGTTCCTGTGGTAAAACATAAGGAATTCTGTTGGTATGAAGCCATTGTTATGTCCACAAAATGAGATTAGGAAAATGTACAGTTGAAAATTGGTCAGTCACCAGCTGATATTTGTGAAAGAAAGGTGTATCATGTACATTTCTTCATGGATAACTGCATGCCTTGACACCAAACAATTTGGGATCCACCTTGGGCAGCATTAGAAGAGACCTCAAGACTCAGTAAGCCACACACTTGAGGCTACTGTGACTCATCCAAAAGTGTACTCCCCAATAATCCGTGCAGTCAGAGACAGCAGTGAAAGGGGAGTTTTGTCATGCCAATGACAGGAAGCAAAATGTTTGCTGCACCCATGTCTGGACAGAGTTGCACATCACAGAGGTGCCCTGACATATATAAGTTCAAACTTATAATCTATTTTCTTCACATATCATGATTTCTTTCTTCGCGAGACTATGTTCATACCTTTATAGAGTCCTTTGTCTTTTCTTCCAACCTTCTCAATGACTCCTGCAAACATGCCTGTGACAGAAAAAGGGTTAGCAGTGGATGAGGGTGGACAGAGCAAGACACAAGGTGGTAAAAGGGTTAATGAGATGGGACAGCAAACACAAGTCTTGCTGTAAGTTTTGCATGTCTCTGTCTATAGACATTCTTAATGGTAATTATGCTATTTGGGTTTATTCCTTTCAGGAAAAAAACCAAATCAAATCCCCTTTCTATTCCAGTTATTTGGGATTGTTTTACAAACAAGATGGAGGAAGTGTGTGTGTGTGTGTGTGTGTGTGTGTGTGTGTGTTCATGAATTCAGCTTACAACCCATTCCTTACTGCAGTTATATGTAGAAATTGGTGGAAGAGCCAGCTGAACAGGAAAAATGTCCTCTTGCTTCTTTTTACCAGTGGCAGCAGCTCTGGTCTCAGGTTTTCTCATACTTGTGTCTAAACTGCAAAGCCTTTAAATGAGGAACTGGATTTCTCCTTGTGCTTTTAAAATTCCTGGTATACTAAATGCTATCCTTGGTTGGGGACCCTGTATACCACAGGTTATTTCTGACTTTATTATCAGCCAGTGTGTTGTCCAGCTGCATTCTTCCCCAGAAAAGATGCTCTTGCTCAAGCTAACCAACCCTTGACAAATGGGGGTATCTGGACATTTCTGGGCATCAAGTGAAAAAGAGTAAAGTACAGGTTTTATCAAGTCATGATAGAAGAATATGTTATTATTTGACCACTTGCCTTCAAATTATTTATGCCCTCTAGATACGGAGTCTGTTGATGCTTGAGAAGTTTATATTCAGCATTCTGAAAATTAAATATATGTCATGAAATATCAAAATAAAATATACATTATATACATTATTAAAAAGAAAAAATGCAGTGGAGAGTACAGTTTGTCTTCCATTCTTTTTATACAAGGGTTCTTGATTCTTCAGGGCTGTGTGTTTCTGTTCAAGATGACAGAAAGTTTTCCTGTGAGGCCTAGTTATGAAACTGACAGACACAAAAATGTAAAAATTTCTGAAGATGTCCTTACAGGAACATTTTAGTTCTGCTTCCCATCAAGGACATGATTTTCGAAACATGTCTGAAACATTGAAATAACAATAGATGTCACTTAAGAACACTGGGAAGATGAAAGCTGTTTTCAAGGTAAGTCCTTAAATACTTTAAAACATATTTGGTGTTATTTTCCAGTTGTCTTCAGTTGTCAGGAAATTCACAGTATTTGGAAAGGACATAATGTACATAAATTCCTTTTTTACAATTAACTAAAGTAGCAGATTGCCTGGCCTCACAAGCTTTTTTTTTTTTTGACATGATGCTCTTGGTAACTAGTTTTGTGTGTCCCCTTCTCTGCCCAAAAGCACATGAAACAGAGAATGAAATCCATTTGAATCACCTGGAAAAATTCTTCCAACTGCAGTGAGACCAAGGGAGTACAAGTTACTTGCCCACATTCTCACCATGAATCAGCTACAAGCAGTACAAGAAGGTTGGGAGGTCTTTGACCACAGACCCGTTAGAAGTGCCCATCCTACCTCCTCCGCCTGCGACCCCGGTTCTTTCTTGCCTGTTGCAGGATTGACGTCTGCAACATCTTTCTGTTCCGTCTGGGTCCCCGGGGCCACAGGGGCTGTCTGAGAACTACAGAGTTAGATTGTCAGCCACCATTCCGGTTATGTGAAAAGAGGCAAGGCAGAAGCAACAGTGTTAAAGGAGAAATTCAAATTTCCCCGTACCTTTTGCATTTCTTTCCACCCCCCATGTATATTTTCTCTTATTACATGAAATGATGATAAAATAACCAAATTGAGCTTTTTAATGTAGCACCAACTTAATCCCATTTTCAACCAAAGAATGGCTTTGATGAACTTTCCAAAACATTTTATTGCATTCACATTTTTCTGTACTTTTTCATTGCCTGACTTGGCCAAGAAGTAGGTGCACCAAGATATATAGGGAACAACCTTATCTCATGTTTATTTTAGCCTAACAAGAAAGAGGAAGTTCACAAAATCTCAGAAGAAAATTGTGTTTTCCTGGTGAGTTTTGAGTAGAAGTGCCTGTAACTTCTACCCAGACCTACTTGACACCAAAGGTGCACCTTACAACCTTATTATGCTAAATACTCTAGAAGTATTTTCATAGGATCATAGAATATGATGAGCTGGAAAGAACCCACCAGGATCATTGAATCCAGCTCCTGGCCCTGTGCAGGACACCCCAAAAATCCCACCTTCTGGCTGAAAACAGTGTCCAAACACTTCTTGAACTCTGACAGCCTTGGTGCTGTGACAACTTCCCTGCGGAGCCTGTTCCAGTGCCCAAGCACCCTCTGGGGAAAAAACCTTTTCCTGTTATCCAACCTAGACGTCCCCTGGCTCAGCTTCATGCCATTTCCTCTACTCCTGTCTCTGGTCACAACAGTGGAGAGATTGGTACTTACCCCTCTGCTTTCCCCTTGTGAGGATGTTGAAGATTGCAATGAGGTCTCCCCTCGAGTCTCCTCTTCTCCAGGCTGAACACACCAAGTGACCTCAGTCACTCCTCATAAGGTTTCTCCTCCAGACCCTTCACCACCCTCATGGCCCTCCTTTGAACACTCTCTAAGAGCTTAATATCTTTTTTTACATTGAGGCACCCCAAACAGCCCCCCAATATTGCAGGTGAGGCCGCCCCAGTGCAGAGCAGAGCGGGACAATCCCCTTCCCTGCCCAGCTGGCGATGTCCCCCAGGACAGGGTTGGCCCTCCTGGCTACCAGGGCACTGCTGACTCAGGTTCAACTTGCCATCCACCAGCACCCCCAGGTCCTTTCCCCCAGCACTCTTTCCAGCCTCTCATTCCCTAGTCTATACACACAACCCTGTCCCAGGTGCAGAATCCAGCACTTGCCCTGGTTAAACTTTATACAGTTGATGATTGGCCATCTCTCTAAATTGCTGAGGTCTCTCTGAAGGGCTTCTGTGCCCTCAGGGGAGTCGACAGCTCCTCATAATTCAGTGTAGTTTACTTTCTGCTTGTTCTAGAAGACACAATAAAGAGGGAAATTGCTCAAGCTATACTCACCTTTCAACATGCTGGTTTTCACTGAGGGGCTTATTGTTTTCATCAGGAAGTTGGGAACCCATCTTGCTGAGATCTGTCTTTGAACTCTGTAGATGAGGTCACATCTGCAAGCAGTATCTTCCTACAAAAATATTGCACAGAAAAATCTGTGGTTTCACACAAAACACTGTGTCATGTCCCATCTCCTGCAGAGCTGGAATGAGATGCTCAGGTGGACTATATAATTTGCTCTCCCAAATTCTTCATGTCTGACAGACCTCACAGTGGGTTGTCTCTTATATGTTTGTAATACCAGATTTTTTCAGATTTTGAGACAGGCTGGTAGAAAACCTGCCTCATAGCAAGCTCTAACAGAGCAATACAATTTATTTCATAGCAGCAACTGCCATAAAACTGCTAAATGTAAACACAAAAGCCTTTGGCTCTTTTTCTTGTTTTTAAGCCATGGTAAATCTAATTTTAATTTTTGTACTGTAACTGCTGAATTTATCTCTATTTCCATTTTTAGACAGGACTCTTGGGCATAAATAGGCTTGAGGCTGTCCTAATAGGATATAAGGGACTCATCCAGAAAGAGCAGTCCCCATCCAGGCTTTAGCTCGGAGATTGCCACAGGCACAGGACCACAAACCAGTGCCCCAAGGGATGTTGCAAGGGACGGGATGCAGCAGCTCACTCAGCCCCTGCTCAGCAGAAGGAAGTACTGGGTGAGGCTGTGACACAATTTTCTGTTTGGGTTTGTTTTTTCCCCCCTTGATCCCAAGCACAGAAAGCTCTACTGTAATTCTGCACAGGCTTTCAAGGACAAAACAGTCTGCAGGAAAGGAGCTATCAAAGGTATTTCCCATGGATAGCTCTGCTGCCCTATTTATACAGCAAAGGGATTGAAGTCCTCCTCTGGTGTTCACAGCAAGGATGACAAATATTAACTGAGGGACAGAGTTGAGGCAGCTGCCCTTCTGAGTGCTGTAACTCGGCTGCTGCTGTGGATGCAGCCTGTGGCCCTGTGAGGGTCCGTGGGCAGGACTGGTGGCTGTGCAGCTGGGCATAGAACCAAAATCCCTCAGCTCACTCCAAAAGAACAAATGTATTTACAGGGTGAGAGACAAGGGGGTGTAGGCAGGGTGTGGGGGAAATGTATGTGCCTCAGTCCAGCAGTGTGAAACCTCTGACATAAACCAAATTTTTAATGAACAAGATGAGAACAAAGGTGGAGGTTTCACACATAATCTCTAAAATGCAAGATAATCCAAATAATCCAGAGTAATCCAGGCATTCACATTTTGCTCCTTGGGAGGATGACATCCCACACCTTGCATTACTTACACTGCTTTATGCACCTTGAGTCTCCTCAATTTTGCCATCCAGGCAGAGAAACAACCTTGTATTTTTACAAAAGTTTGGTTTCTGTACCACCCTGTAAAATATTTGCACTGTAAAGGGGAGGGAGTGAAGGGGCAGAGGGCCTTGAGATATGCTTGATTGTCCCTGCATCATCTTTCACCAAAAGTCACCCCTGTGAGACAGGAAAGGAGGGGTACAAGCATGACAATAACTGTCAAAAAAAATCCCAGAGGTCTTGTCTGCATTTTCACACCATTCTGCCAGCCAGAATAACTTACACATCCCCCCAAAAGCTGAACCCTGCACCCAAACCAGAAAGAAAAAATACAGCAAAATAAGAAGGAAATAAAGAAAATCCTGGAGTTAAAAGGGACAGCTAGAATTAGAGGGCTACACTCCATGACTCACAAGGATTAAGAATTCTTTTCTAAACATGGTTACAAATTTATCTGTCATATCCAACCCCCTAAGATCCTCGGGTACAGTGAGGTGGTACAAAATAAGTTCCTCAATTAAGAGACACTACTCAGCATCTTGCCTTTGTATTTGTCCACGAAGGCTCAGTATTGCCCCCAAGGGTAAAAACCCTGCCACCATCCTTGCAAGGGCACTGTCCCAGGTGTGGATTTTGCAGTTGCAGGTTTGGTGCAGGTAGGTTTAATTTCCACACTGACCTCACTGAGGAGGTGTTTCTCCCTGTCAGTGTGGCAGAAGGGTCAGTGGTGTTCAGTGTGGGTTGAGTGGGGCAGGTAAGGTTGCTCCTCACACTGCCTTCTCGATCTCACTGTGGCTCATGGCCCCACTAACTCTACCTGCAGGTTTTGCTCTCAGGGGTGAGCAACTCATAGAACCCGAACAGACTGTGCACCCCAGCAAGGTGCAAGACTTGTTGATTTTGCCTTATTTTTCAGGTTAGCTTTGGAGTCTTTCTTCTGATGGCCATTCTCTCAGGTAGTAGTCACATCAGTGGCTCTATTAATTCTTATTGCAGGGGGTGTATATCATTTCCCTGTTTGGTTCTGTCAGCAAAGCAGCTAAGCTGCTGGGGCAGAGATGAGATTAATTTTGTAACACGGGGCTGCTTCATATTTAGGACCCAGTTCAACAAAGCACTTAGGCAAAGAAATAATGACCAGCTTGAATGAGAAAATTAGTGCCCAAAGTTAATTGTGTGCTTTTAAAATTGGGCCTTGTATCACACCAATCAAATTATCTACTCCATTACAAGCTCCTGCTAACAAATACGTGCCCTGGACTTTCTTCCCTCAAAAGGAGAAACAGATGCTGATGGGGCCTTGAAAAAGCTATCAACATTCAGTAGTAACACAGCAGAGACTTAAAATATGTTGGCTTGCTCCTTGCTAGCTTTTACCAACCAGAAAATGCAGTGTGCCAGCACTTCAGTGACAATCAGTCAAGTGCTTTAACAAGCAAATGCACTATATATTAAAAGTCAAACAGGGCATTTTTCTTTTCCCTTGAGACAGTCTCAATGGAATCCAACAACTAAGTATTTTTTGACATCACGAGTCCTGAGATTTCTAGTATGCATCACACAAAACATTAACCTGAGTGACAGGAGGATTAACTGTGCAGGGAACAGCAGGAAAGGTAGAATGCCATCTGCAACGTGATGCACATAAAGCTGAAGGTAGTGATTAGAAGTGATGCATTCTTGTGAAGCCAGATATATTCTCACATGGGCATAGGGTACAAACAGGCTTATGAAACAAACCACCTCAGAGCTCTTGCTGACAAGCAAATAATGTCTTATGCTGTACAACTCTATTAGATTAAGCACAGAGACATCCTAACCTAAATAAATTGATGAAGTTATCAATTACACTAAACCATATTTCTATAGGAGATGACTACAATGTCAAAACTTTCAACTTTTTCAACAAAACCCATGTGATGGACAAAACCTGTGATGCAGCTGTGGTTGAAATGGTTCATACAATAAGCTGCCAACTCACATCTTCATTTTCCATGCTGTTACTGAGGTCTGTGGTGAGCAGCCCAGCTAGGCTGTCACTTTTCAGAGACAGTCTCTGAGGAACTACAGATGCTAAACTTAGATACGGTGCTGCATGCTAATGTACGAGATTCAATAACCTAGACCAAATTATTGCTGCAGTCCATGTCTGACCAGCTGGAGCTGGTGTTACTTCCACTAGTCCCCAAATTAATTTCTCAGTTTAATTTTAAATGGAAGAATGATTTTGCTGCTGCTGATTTAGATTCATTGTGTGACTTGTTTTGGTGCCTCTGTGTTTTAGATATATTCTGAATCTCCACATCAGCCTCTAGGGATGGGTTAGTGTAGTGCACTGAAGTCTTCTTTGGAAGTCCAGGGCCATGACTGCAAAAGGAGAACTAGAAAGCTGGCTGTTATGGTAATCAGCATGCAGTCTTGGTTGTGGAGGTGTGTGATGTGTTGGCAGGGAGTGTTTATTTTTAGTTCAGATATCTAAAACTTGTATTCAACTATGGGCTATGAAACAAGTCTGTCTAAAGCAAGACATTGTTGGGTTTGTATGTACATTAATAGATGCACCTAAAAGAATAGGGAGAAAAGACCCAATAGCTACCTAAGATGAGACACTTTTGCCTTTGCATCCACTTCGGAGAAGCCCTAGAGATAAGAATGGAATCCAGCCTTCCAGGAAGAAGCCATGTTTTGACCACAGAAGGAGTGGGAGTGAAGCCTTAAGACTCTCTTCCCCTAGGCAGGGAAGCACAGAGGGTCACTGACTGAAGCAGTATTGGTGTAGGGAGGTGAGACAAGGCCTAGGTAATTAGGAGGATGTTGGCTTGGCTCAGTTTAAAACATCAAGAGATATTTCCTTGAAGAAGCATTACCATAACTTCCACTTCAGACTGTCAGCTGCATCAGACAGTGATCAGCTCTCAGCAGTGTAGGAAATGCTTCCAGCTCTATGGACCTCTCATGCTGAATGCCAGTCCTCAAGCACATCCATAACAACTTACATTTTAGCAGCTATAGCTCAGGTGAAATTATGTTTAGGTTTAGTACTTTGCTGAGTCAATGAAAGCTATCAGCCTGGTCATCCCATTCATTCGATCTCCTAAAAAGATCACCAAAACAGCATGACTGAAGTAAATAAAGGGAGGCAGAGTCTTCAGGCTGAGCAACTCAGGCAGATCTGGTTAACCCTAACAACTTGTTGACAGCTCTTGTGCCAACACTCTCCATCCATCTATCCTGCCAGCATTTAGAAAATTAGAAATGCTATCTCCCAAATTGAGGAACTTGGCTGTAAGAAAAAAATAGACCAGTTTCCTTGCTTTGTTCAAATTTCCCCATTTCCTGACTTTTGTGTGCCTGATTTTGCAGTCTCAGTGGTGGCATATCCCCAACTTCATGCCTTAACTTCTAACTCCTTTTTCCTGCTTGTGCTCCTTTACACATTTTGGCTGTCTTCTTTCTTCGAGACACCTCTGGCTCTTTGCAGACCATGCACTTCACTGTGTGGAAGTGCTGAGCTTCCGCTCACAATCCCTCACTGAACTGCTCTCCTGTCCTCCAGAGGAAGATAAAATCTTGTGGTCACCAGATGCAGAGGGCCTCACTTGAAAAAGGCAGGGGTTTCAACTGTTCTGTGGTACAGATGTCTGTCCCATTTGAGCATTAATATTTCATTATACAGAGGTTTTTTGCTTGTGTATGGGTAAAAAACCTAAACATCTGAGTTCATCACCGCTCTGCATCCATCATGAGTTTTCAAAGTTCAATTTCATGATATTTAAAAAAAAAAAAATTCTGCTGTTTCCAAACCTGCTTGCTCAGAGAAGGATGTCCGCCATGAATGCTCAGATGATGGATGCCTGCAGCTTGCTTTCAGTAGACACAGTGCTTAAAGGACTTCGGCTTCTCTTTCAATTGATGGGAAAGGCTTGATTTTCCTGTTTTTCCTTTTTGTTTTTTGGGTTTTTTTTTTAGGCTAGATCTGGCAACCATGAAAACCACATACCAGCATCTGAACTGGAATAAAAATAGGGATGGTTTTATGCCTTGCTTGGATTATCTTTTCAACTCAGATAGTTCCCAGGGCCATGTCCCAGTGCTCAAGACTGCGAACCCTCCCAGCAGACCAAGATTTCTGGTGTTCCAGAGGAGGAAACTGACAAAAGGTAACTCCAACAGAAAACTGTGGAGTTCCTTGCATTTCCAGTTTGATTTGCCAAAGTAAGTCACACACTTCCACAGGAAAGGAGTTGACATGCTGTAAAATTTCAGGATATAACTCTTGCTTTGAGTGATTTCTCTGCTCACTGTATCTAATCTACCTTGCCTATGTCTAAGCTGCTTCCTTCCTTCTTCTCACTGACCAAAGACATTGACCACATTTCACTGATTAACTGCACTGGAAAACCCAAGGCAGGATACAGATTGTTGTTGGCTCAAAACCGGTTCTCTCTGCCCATGGACAATCTTCTACCCAAACTTGGCCACCACAATAGCAGAAGCAAAACTGGTTTCTATTTCATTGTCTGCACAGCAATACATATCACAAGCAACCAACTTTGTCCTTAAGACATTGCAGCAAAAAGCGTGTTATCCTGCGCTAGGGGAAAGGTCCCTTCCTAGTCTTTAAGCCAAGCCAAGCCAAGTCTTTCTATGATTTCTATTATGACATTCAAAAGTTGCTGCTGTTGAGCTGAAAAAGTCAAATATTTCTCTCTTGAAAGAGTAAGATTGGGAGGGAGAAGGAAAGAAAATAAAAGGCAGACAGATAGCCAGGAGATGCAGGTCTGTTCTTCTGGTGACAGCTACCTTGTCTTCACACTTGATCCCATACCCTTTCTCTGTCTCATTTTGCTCCATTGCTATCTTTTATCCTTAATCCCCACCTTGCTATGTTGTAAGACTCTATTTGCACACAAGAGAAAATAACTGGACCCCAAATAAAAATGCCATAAAAGTTAAATGCTGTAGTGGCTACATATTTGCTAAACCTTTTTTTCCTCTCTCTTCCTGGATCCGTAGCTAGTAGGAAAGTTCAGTTGCTTTCCTCTAGAAATGATAGTATGAATTAGGCAGTTTTCCTTGTAGAGATTAAGGAGGCAGCTGAAGGCTGGTTTCTGGTGTGCTTTATTGGCACGTGATCATGCCATGGTAAAAAAATTACTCCCAAAATCAAACAGCTGTTGGCTTAACTGCTATATATTTTACTGCCTACCTGAGGGAATGTTTTACTCTGGAAGAAGCAGAGGCACGGCTGTGCCTCTAGGGATGTAGCCTTGGGAGATGCTGCAGCAGTGCTGCCAGTCTTTATGATGCAAACAGTGGACATGGTGGTGAGGTTCCATGCCTGAGGACAGCATTCTCTACACATTCACCATTGCTCACCAACACCATCTACTGCTTGCAGCCCATGGCCCAAAGGGCCCAGTCCACGGGTCATAAGAGATGAGGGGATTTGAAACAGTCGTGGAGGACTATTGTATAGTCCATACTGTTTCTGTGGTACTTTTATAGCCAAATTGGCGAGATATGGCTTAGATGGATGACAGTACGTAGGGTGGAAAACTGGCAGGCTAACTAGATTCAAGAGGTTGGGATATGGGATATGAAGTTCAAATGGCAGCCAGTTGCTAGCAGTGTTTCCCATCTGATATTGAGTTCAAAAATATTTAATGTATTAACAACCTGGCTGATGGGACGGAGTGCACTCTCAGCTGGAGGATGATGTCAGATTAGGGCAGGTGGCTGGTGCACTCAAGGCCGGGAATCCAAGGCACCTGGACAGTCTAGAAAAATAGCTCACAGGAACCTCATGAGAGTCAGCAAAGGCAAATGCAAAGCCCTTCAGCTGGGGGAGAATAAGCCCATGGAACAGTATGGTCTGGACACTGCTTGTATAGAAAACAGGTTTGCAGAAAAAAAACAGTGAGCACCTGGTAGAGAAGGTGAACATGAGGTCTGGCAGCCAAGAATCATAGAACCATAGAGTCATAGCATCACACAATGGCCTGGAATGGAAGGAACCTCAAGGATCATCTGTTCCCAACCCTCCTGTTGTGGACAGGGACACCTTTTGCTAGACCACGTTGCTCAGAGCTCCATCCAACCTGGCCTTAAACACATCTAGGAATGAGGCATCCACAATTTCCTTGGGAAACCTCCTCTGCCTTCTCAGTAACCAATTTCTTCATAATATCTGATCTAACCTGCCCTCTTTCAGTTTAAAGCCATTGCCCCTTGCCCTGCCACTGCATGCTCTTGTAAAAATGTCTCTCTCCATCTTTCTTGTAGGCTCCCTTCAGGTACTGAAGGGCTGCATTTAGGTCACCCCAATGCCTTCTCTTTTCCAGGCTGAACAATCCCAATTCTCTTAGCCTGTCCTCGCAGGAGAGGTGCTAGATCCATTAGGACTCACTCCAACACATCCATATCTGTCCTGTGATGGGGACCCCAGAGCTGGACACTGCACTCCAGGTGGAGTCTCACCAGAACAGAGGGGCAGAATCCCCTGCCTTGCCCTGCTGGCCACGCTGCTGTGGATGCAGCCCAGGACATAACTGGCTTTCTGGGCTGCGAGTGCACATTGCTGGGTCATGTCCAGCCTCTCACCCACCACCAACCCCCAAGTCCTTCCTGACAGGGCTGCTCTGAACCCATTCACCCCTGAGCCTGCATTGATACCGGGGGTTGCCCTGATCCAGGTGCAGCACCTTGCACTTGGTCTCAGTAAATCTCATGAGATTCTCATGTCCCCACTTCCCAAGCTTATACAGGTCCTTCTGGATGGCATCCCATCTTTCAGGAGTGTCAACTGCAACACTCAGTTTGGTGTCATCTGAAAATTTGCTGAGGGTTCCTTTGTCTATGTCATTAATGAAGATTAAAAAAAACTAAAAAAAACCAAAAAATAAAAAATTAAGGCCAACCACATCCTGGGCTGCATTACCAAATTCACAGGCAGATCTTATCACTCTTGTGAGAGGTAGTAGAAAAATATGGACATGCACACTCCTTGGAGGTCAATAGCTATGGAATAAGATGAAATGGATTTAAGTTTGCAGCATGGGACATTCCAGTCAAGTGTTATGACAAGAACATTTAGAATATGAGAGTGGTCAAACATTGGAACTAAGGCCTGTAGACAATGTGACCTCTGTTTTTTTAGATAGTCAAACACCACTGGACCATGCACTGACCAACCTGACATAAGCTGGCCCTGCTTTGAGTGATGGGTTAAAACAGATCATGTCCAGAAGTCTATATCCTGTATCCGAGGACTCTGCACATAGATCAGTCTTCAAAAAAAAAAGGATTGAGCTACATTCCCAAGAAAACACAACTTTATTTCTCTCAGAATCAAAGCCTTAGGAATATTTAATGCTCCAAGTACTGAGGATGAGCAGCTTCTTAAAAACTCATAGCCACTTTTGGCTTGAGGCAACAGTGAGGTTACTGGATTTCACAGGGTAATGTGAGAAATTTTGTTCTGGAAGCCTTCCTTACTATTACTGAAAGGCAAAATACAGGCTATATATTAAAGCATTAGGTGAAAAGTAGTCTAATTCTGATTCAATAGCAGACTTGCTAAGTAACTTTGAAGAAACTGTCTAAAGTCTTTTATGCCTTACCTTCACAGCATGTAATATAGGACTAGTAGGCTATTACACAGTTGAGTCAAATTCAACACTGTTTTTAATTTTTGCATTTGGGTGTAGTGGAAAATATTGCTGTACTATTTATTTGATGAAAGGTATTACTATTTCTACTGCAGCTCACTAACATTTTACAAGAATATTTTCTAAGCTCAAGCAGTTATTGCAGCAACAGTTTCCTTATTAAACCCTGAAAAGAGCAATTAGATATTGCTAGGGAAAGTACTATATTTTCTACAACTACTGCTTTTTATCTTGTAGAATCTTAACACAGTGATAAGACAGAACATTTAATGAGCTTTTGGATTTAGAAGTCCCCAAGCCTATGCCCTTAATTTAAAAGAAAGAGAACATCCTTATTCTGAGCACTTTTATTATTCATACTGCATCTCCTGGGAATGTAACTTCACGACTTTGAAATCAAATATGAGTTTGTCCTATTCTGCTACTTGTTACATGCCCAGGTTTAGCAGATGTACTGTTTTTCCACTGTTAGAGAATGACATTTGAAATTAAATGGGGTGAAGGAATAGCAGCACCTTTGCATGTCCCTGTATTGTTCTGACAGATTTAACTTATAAAAAGTTTGAGGCCATACTTTTCATTTATAAAAGGACTGCAGTACACAAAAAGCACAAGCAGAGTGGATAATCGCATCTCTCTGCAAGACTACTGTTTGATAATGAGGCAGAAGCATTTCAGGAGGACCAGAAAGCTCTCAGCTTTACAGGCTGCCCAGTTTCAGGGTTGCTACCACTATACATTTTAGCACTGTATCATGACGAAATGTCCTGAGAGGGCTCTCAGATCAATACATTCACCTCTCAGGTGTCATCTCAGCAACTAAGTAAATGCTGCTGAGAGGCTGAGTGGCTTTCATACCACAGCAGAGAAACACCTCTATGACTACAAACTACGTGACTACATGACTATATATACATGACTGCATGTACATGACTACAAACACTCCCACAGGTGATACTCACTTCCAGTACTATTAGCCCTCTTTTTTGCACATGTAACCACTTGTAAGCAGACACAGTTTGCAATAACTGGAAATATTTAACACGTATTGAACAGAACAAGAACAGATAAAGCCCCCAAACACATCCACATCAAAAACCACGAAAACAATTGGTCCAATCGCATTTGTCAGCTGCTTGTGGTTTACAAACCATGGGTGACACTTCAGGAAGAAGAAGAAGAGCTGTATTGCAGTGGCAGTTCCTCAGCAGCACTTCCCTGCAAAGTCCAGGAGTTTTACAGAGCAAGGCAGGTCTCCTGCTGTGCTGCTGGAGAGTGCTTAGGTAAGTGCTGCACAGGTACTCAGCAGAGCTACTGGAGACAGACATGCAGAAAGGAATATTTTACCTCTCAGCTTGGGGAGGAAGAGGGAAATATTGCTAAACTCAAGAGAGAAGCCTGCAGATCTGAATGAAGCTCAACAGTTACTGGTGAGAGGTAAGCTTAAAACAAAGCTGGGAGGAAACGCGACAGGATGAAAATTAAAAGTGCTATGGGTTTTTAGTCCACTGCAGCAGTTGAAAATGTCAGATTTTGTGAGGATTTTGTATTTTGGTAGTCAGTGTTGCAGAAAGGGCCCCTGTGCTCTTTTTACAATAGCATCCACACTTCCATAATCTTTTCTGAAATTTAATTTGTTAAAAGAAAATGTAAGCCAGAAAGACAAGTGTTATTGGTTTTGACAATCAATCTTTCAACAAAGAGTAAGAAGGAAATTTCCATAGTGCTTCTATTGGCTTTGTCATAGGCTTTGATACTCCTTCATGATGAGTAAATTTTTCAGAATCAGCTTAGATGCTGAGCATTACAAATCCCCCTCACAGTGTGTTGCCAGGTCTGCCTTCACTTTGGTGACACCAAGTGAAGCTTTCAGACACCATCCCTGATGCTCTCAGACACTTACACAGCTCAACAATGAAATGAAACCTTGTCATAGGCTGCATCAGCAAGAGCCCAGTGAGTAGGTCAAGGACTACAGCCAGCAGGTCAAAGGTGTGATTGCTCCACTCCACTTACCACCTCTTTGGCCACACTTGGGTTGTTGTGTCCAAATTCTGTCTTCCTTGTCCAAAACAGACACTGAAAAATGGAGAGTGGCAGAATCTCCGCTGTTGGAAATATTCAAGGCTCAGTTTGACGTGAGCCTGGATAACTCAGTTTATAGTCCTCCTTTCAACAGGATGTTTGACTGTAAAATCTTTAGAGGTTCCTGATGACCTGGATGTTTGTAAGATTCAACACTCACAAGACACAGACCGGGTTGTGCACATGACTTTCTGCAGTATCCTGCAGAGGTAGAAAAACTAGCTCTGGAGGAGCTAATTGAAGTGCTGAAACCTCTAAGCCTGGAAAAGTGAAATAAATTTGACTAGAGGGAGTGTCACACCAACACAGATTTATCACCAGCTACCTATTTAAAGCTAGCTTAGATATTTCTACAGAGCATTGTGTTCTGAATGGCATGCATACCTCAGGCTCACAATGCCAACGTCATACAGAAAGACTGCATGAATTCTACCCTTTTACCCCTAAAAAAGTATGTGCAGGCTGCTTCTGAATTTTAAATAAAGAATCCAGGGAAAAAAATATTTCAGAAAAAAGACTAACAGATGCAGTGCCAGAACCTCTCACCAATCTAATGAACTTCTTCCTACCTTAGAAGAGATCTCTGTTAGACAGCTGAAGTTCATGTGAGGATAATCTTAGGTGTGGGAATGGAATGAGCTCAGATGCCCTAACTTGTATAGAGGAAACTGAATCTGAAAATTAAGTGGAGATGTCTTTTGATACAGAATTCATTATTTTATTGTCAGCTCACTGAACAGAGTGAAAACTTTGTTATTAAGTGAAATTAAGGGGAAAAGAGTTTTAGCCAAAGTAAGAGAAATAAGGAAAATCTGGACTGGATACAAAATAGGCATTGCTTTATCTGCACTTTAGATTGTGCTAAAGATACTTAGCAGTAAATGGTGACATCTATCACCATGAGGGCTGTAGAAATGTTGAATCACTTTCAGTGATGATCCTGTTTTGATGGTGCAGAGAGAAAAGAAAGGTAGCAATGGAAATATCTTCTCAGTGAGTTGATCCTTCTCATTTCCATTTCAGTAGTACAATTAAACACATTAACCACATTCTCACAAAGTTCTTAGCATCACTGGTATCAAGAGGAAAGCTGTTTTGGGGTTATCTCTTCTGTGAAGATGTATTCAAATTAGTGCTTAATGTGCTAACTTGAGAACCAGAAGCAATGAGGCTAAAGAGGCATGTTACTACAACCAATCTAACAAATCTTGTTAAGAAGCTAAAGTCACATCACTATTTTGCTTTGGGACCAGAGCTCATGTCTGCACAGGGTATCTCCTACACCATTTACTGTTGTACCAACTTAATTTTTTTTTTGGGGTCTTCCCTCCACCATGCTTCACTGACTCCCTGTGCATTTTACTAATTTTTTTTAACCTGTGCATCTGTCATGCAGGGCTCATAATATCATGTCCAGACAGTTTGTCTTCAGCTAGAAGAGCTCATAAGAGCTACAGTGAGTAACAGTATAAAATATTGTGCATTTATGCTTTCCAGTGATAAGGAAGAGGTACAGAACATCAATGATTTATTGTTTGCAGTTCTACTTCTTATAGAGAGGTCTACAAAAAGATCAACCAAGAATAGGGACCCAGTAAACATGATAGCACAAGGCACTCCAAAACCAAATAAGCATATTTGAACTGGCAAATCAACCTTATGTCCACAAGCAGCATGTCTCAAGGTTTCCTGTGGTCTTCTGTGTCAACAAAATGGGGAGAGAAGCTAAGGGAAAGCACACTGGGAGAATGGTGGAACAAAAGGCAGGTGTGGGTATTCTTCCCACAGCCCAGAAGAGCAGTGCTTACCATAGGTCTTTCTACAGCTGCTCCTGGCTGCAGTGTTTAGCTGCATCCTTAGGCATTTCAGCTGAACTTCAAACAGGCAAAAGTCTTAAAAAATGCATCAGTAATGAGCTTATTGCTAACACAATTGGCTTCACACTTCAGCAAATGCACTGAAGATCTTACCTAACATAAATGCCTATCTTTTGCTCAGAATGGAACCCTCCAGATTTAACAGAAAATGAGGCATTTCAGCCCAAACAATGTGATGTAACAGAGCACTTGTGTGCATACAGCACCTCACTCCATTATGCAGTCTTTATCTGTGCTGATCAGGAAAGGCTCTCGCAAACCTGCATACTTTACAAATGCAGTGTGGAACAATTGCCTTACAGTAAATTCCTCATTTCTAAGAGGGAGAGGAGGAACTCTGAAATCCCCTCTAACCCACCTGTAGTAGCAAAGCCAGCAAGCCATGTGCTTTTTATTGTGCTTATGCTAAGGTAGGAAAGCATCTTCATTATCAGTTGATCTGGCACCAAGCTTTGATTTTTGTACTCCTTCTAGGCAGACACTCTGACATTAATGCAGGGAGATTTTTCGCTCTGGTGACACAGACAACACGTTTTAGCATACTAAATTGCATAAATATCTGAGTATATTCAGCATGAAGGTGATCATTAGTAAAGTTTCCTTTTCCATGCATCTGCTGATAGTGTTTGTATTACCTCTGCAATAAGAAATCAAATGAAATAATCAAAAAAAAAATATTATTAGGAGTTGCAGTAAACATTTTCAGAGTGAGTAGCAATAGACTTGTGCTGTCGTCTTTTTTAAAAATATATTCCTCCTTACAACACACTGCCTACCTCAGCAGGCAATTAGTGAGAGGCTAGTAAGGAGTTCAAACAAATTTTAGGATGAGCGCTGTTTTTCCAAGGTGAAGGGAAGGACTTTTTCTTTTAGGAAAGTCATATATGCATATAGAATCAGCATGGTGCCGCAGATATAATTTCATTCTCTGCAGTCTCATGTCATCCTTATAGCAGGAGTAATGCATCTCCTTGTCAATCAGCTCCCCCTCCATTTTTTTTCACCCTGATGAGAAAAACCTCCCATAATTGGTGGATTGCTGTGCTGGATCCTGATGAAAGGCATATCCCCTAAAAAACCTACTAGTTTGTGACATATATAGAATAGTAAGATCCTGCAGAACAAGGTAATACTAAATTTGGTGATAGACTGCAACGTGCAGTTGTTAAGCATAAGTAAAACAGCTTCTCAAAAAGTCCCACTTAGTCTGAACAGATACATTTTTGTATTGAGTTCTGATTCTTCCTCCTGTCCACAGTGACAAACACTGAAGCCAAAGAAGAGTCCAGTAGAAAAGAGAAGGAGATATGGGGGAAATTGGGCAGATTACTAGTGCTATTAGTGTTAGAACTGTTGCTTTCTAGATCCGGGATCCCTCCAACACACATTACCAAAGAACTACAGCAGATTTTGAAGTGGACTTAGGTTTTAGTTTGTTTTCAGTACTTTTCTGTTAAAAGAGATGGATTCTGGTAGGACTTGAATAGAAATTTGAGGTGGTTTTATTGATATGCTATACTTCAACATGGAATGAGGTGCAATTTTGACATTTCCATAGGAGGAAAAGCTAGTGAAATAGACTGAAGGGGAAATAGATTTTCTCAAAATCATTTTGCCTCAGGTACTTTTAAGAAAAAATTATTTTGAGTAACAATGCCTAGGGTCATAACTTACAAAGGGAGTATTTTTTTCCCCTAAATTAGAAAAAGAAGCTAGAAGGAAGACAGCAGATGTATCTTCACTTTTCAGAGGAGCTTGACTTTATATCTCTGCTGTGCAAAGGTCTGTGAAACAAGGAATTGCAAGTCACATTTTCCACCCTATACTTTTTCAAAATGTTCTTTCAGATGTGTCACAGGCAGTATTTTTCACTCTTAGAACACCTTGCACTGCCTGGGTGACAGCCACAAATCTCAACTGCTTCAGAGCCCGGATAGAGACATTTTAAGAAACCAATGATCTACAAAATGTTTTTGGCTGATATTGGTACTGAATGATTTTCCTTTTGTACATAATTAATATATTTCTATTCAGCTGCTTGAAATAGTAAGGCATGTTAGAAATATGAGGAAAAAATATGATTTTGTTGATAACAGCTAAAAGTTACCCACTCTAATTACATACTGCCTTTCATTTCTATATATTAGCAGCTGATCTATTACTTAATAATAAATTGCAAATAGCCTGTCACAATTACAAGTTAATAACTAATTAGCCAGTCTTACATATTAGGACCAGGTCCCTAGCTGGCACTAGGAGGGACTCTGAGCAGACCTGAGCTTTTTAAGGAGCACAAAATACAGTGAATGATGCTCTCCCTCATTCTCCATTATCCTCAGCAGTTCAATGTTTTCAGGACTGCCACTAAAACTTTACCCACAGCTAAGAGTCAGATTGCCCACAGTGAATTTAAGGTGTTCAGGTGAATGTTATTTTTTGCTGTCCGTAAGTGAAGGAGAGAAGTGGTTTTCCAGAAGACCCAACCACCACACCTGCACACCTCCTACCACCCTGTATAGTCCAGTTCTGAATTAGCACTCAAAATCCTTGAGTCCTGGCACAATAAATGTAGAAAAGCAAAACACCTGTGTTGCCATGGTTATTCTGCGTATAACTCTAAGTTCGGAATAGCTGAAAAGTCACAAACAGCATGTTTTATGCCTGAGCATAAAGGAGATGGCTCTATTTTCTCAAGGACCTTTCACACAATTCAGAGTAAAGGTACTTTGATCTCAGGGCAAGTAGTCCTTGAAACCTGGCTAGACTCATCTATTAGTAAACAACCCTGGCCCACGAATCTGTTGTTATAACACAAACTCAAACTACGTGCTGGTCGAATCCAGGTGATGCAATGGTGCTGTGCAAACCCACTATGACACTTCTAGATTTTTAGGGTATTGCTAAAACCATCCGCAATAACTCAAAACTTACAAAATACATGCATTTCTAGCATCTGTGTTTATATTCAACTGGTGATGCTCTAAAATGATCACATTCTGCCACCAGCTCCGTATGTTGCTGTCGAAAATCTGAAGGTACCAGTCTGGAATCCGTTGCACATTCTGTTGCTAAACCTTGGGCAAAATTCCATCAATTTAGCAGGGAAAATGAATAACAATCATGTATATTAAGCATTCTACAGCTATCTAGACCTTGACACCAATTACAAATTAAAGACCAACAAAGATAATGAAGGTGTCTGCCCCAGAGCATACTCTGGTTTAATCCTGGATTAAAGGATTGAAGATTTGCCAACGGCAACACAGAGAAAGAAGTGAATCTGGAAAACTCCATTTGTGACTTCTTGGGAAAAAAACCATTGCTATTTACCAACAAAATTATATAACTTGTATGTTATGTAATTATTTTCTTATAGCAACAATGTATATCAATATTAGACATATTAGCTTATGTTTTAATTTATGTTTAACTGTGTATTAACTTATTATATATATATATCAAAAATATTATATAACTTAAAAACCCCACACACAGATACTACCCGAATGTCTTTAAGATACCTTAGCT
Source organism: Dendrocincla tyrannina (assembly GCA_035047865.1). Taxonomy (NCBI): domain Eukaryota; kingdom Metazoa; phylum Chordata; class Aves; order Passeriformes; family Dendrocolaptidae; genus Dendrocincla; species Dendrocincla tyrannina. The sequence goes on from JAWWMP010000081.1 coordinate 46,798,267, forward strand.
TGCTTTCCGCTAATGGTTAGGATGTATTCTTTCTAGAACAAGACCTGAAAGAAGCCAAGACAGCATGACTGACTTGAGAAGGCACAGGTCTCTATTTGAAGATATGTCAGCTTTAGATCTGGCTTTGCCACAGAGTTTTCAGCTTTTCAGCTGCAACACTGGGAGAGCAGTATGTAATGCCTTTTAGCAGAATTTTGACATGAGCTGCAGAAAGGTACTAGGTAAGAGCTAAGTGCTGTTATGATCACTTTTTAATGTTATCTGAACAGTTCTTTAGCTGTCAGCCACCATTAAAATTGCAAAATGGAAAAAAACAATCTCCATCACACACCAGTCTGTTGTGAAGTACCACAGAACGTCACTTCCCTTGTGTTTTTTTAACCGAATGTGAAGCAACAGGGTGTAGTCACTTAAAATGTCCTTACGTAAGAGTATAAGTAAAGGTTGTATGTCAACACCATTGCTTTCAAAATACTTACACTCAAATACAGTGGTTTGTTCGGACAGAAATGCATTAAGCCTGAAGGTGGGCAAAACTGACCTTGCACAGACTCCTCACAGAGACTCAGCCCTGCAATAAGACATCTTTTACTGCACACACCATGCAGCCACTGATGAGCCTTTGATATCACCACTGATGAGCCTTTGATACTGGCATGGCTAATCTTTTTTTAATAAAATATCCTAGTTTCCTTTGATTAGCACTGTACAGGTGTAGCAATGGCACCACGTACCAGGATCCAGATAATGAGCTAAAATCTTGGCAGAAAGCAGGGCTGAGACACTGTGGTTGGCTGTAGGGTGAGCTTTATTTTATCCCTTATACTTTGATGTCTCTAGCCACATACAAACCCACATTTAGTCAGTTACAATCCAGATCGTATTTTGCACTGTTTTCTCAAAACTCTCTTTCAAATCATCTCCTCCACTCTGGGGAATAACATTTCCCAACAAGCATCTTTTTGACCTGTGGGACTAACATCCCTGTGTATGCTCTATCATTTTAGGCAGTAGTAGAATGTGACTGTTCAGAAATGGGAGGCTTTGAAGACGTCTTATGGCTAAGAAGTAGCTGCAAGTTAAGGCATTCTGTGATGCAACTAAAAATCTTCCCAAGGTTTTTGCTCGTGGGAAGCTCTGCATTCATTTTGCTGAGCCTCAAGGTTATTGTCTTGCCATAGGCTCAAAGAAGGAAGTAAGGCAATGATTCTTTAAAATATCAGGTCTTTTGCTTTTTGTTCTTAGAGTTTATATAAAATGAAGATCCAAACGAAAAACACTTGAAGAGTGAAGAGAAACTCTTGTTTGTAAGTATACACAGAATGAACAAAAGCCTTGGTTTGCAAAGCTTTTAAAAGAATGTTTGCAACCTCAGGAAAAAAAGTATTCAGTTGTCTATTTGCTTTATTTTGAGAACATTTTTAAGCTTTTCTGCACAACTGCTTTCTCTTTGTGTTTTATAATTTCCTAGTAGAGGAAAACATTGCTTCTTTCTTTTTTCATATTGCTACCCTGTAGTTGTGCACTGCCTTCTAAAATTGGGAGGCAATGCATTGTGTTTTCATCCATCTTTGTGTGTGTGTTCGACATGATCCAGTCTCTGCAAAGACCAAAGACCAGTCCTCTCTGTTAAGATACAGCTAGGGAGGTAAATGATGATTTTTAAGAAGACTTTGTGGTTTCCATTTATTTTGGTGCAAAAATAGTGTAAATCTCCAGTGAGAGATGACTAACTCAACATGTTTTTCCATCCAATTTGTTCTTCAATAGACTGAATTTAAACTACAAAGCATCAGTATAATGTTGACACAGCCTGTTAGTCATCAGTCAAAGAGGTGGAGAATCACTTAGAGGAATCACTAAAAGTTGTTTGCAAAAAAAAAAATCAATATCTAAATGCAAACATGCACTTGATATTTCATATTTTTTTTGTAATTTTTGTGTTTTCCACTAAGCAGGTTCTAATACTTCAATCTTCAGGAGTGTGCAGTTATTTTGAAATGAAAAGAATTCTGTAATTATTCTTGTGGCATAGCCTGCATTACCATAATACAACATGGAATTAGAGGAAATTAAAATGCAATTATAATGCTCAGAAAGCATTGCTGAGGCTAAATGAGGATGTCTGTGAAACAAATGCAAATTTTAAACAGACTTTTGTTAAAAAAAAATATTTGTATTTTGCACTTTAGCCTCGTCTAGTCTAGTCTAGTTCAGTGTAGAAATGTCAGTTCTGACAAACACTCATTTTTCAATTTTATTAAGCTTGTCAAAAGTAGAAATCTTTCCTTTGAATTGAACTTTTTTCCCCTCCAAATTCAAATGAAACTTCTCAGCTGGGTGCATGCAGGCTTCAAATGCTTCTTCTGCAGAACCCAACTGTCAGAACACATGAAAATCTGTGTGAAGCCTGCCAGTCTCTCAGCAGACGTGTACGGGGGGATAAATTTTGCAAACACTTGTTATACAGAGTAGAGCTCAGTGTTTGGCAGAGATTGTAAGAGTGTCATCATTTCTGACAAATGAGGGGGGTTTTTTAGTAAGTTGATATAATGTTGATGTAACATAATGGTGACTCATGGACCAGGTTGGGAAAATGGCATTCAATGAAGGGAGCAAGCCAGTGACAGGCTGATCTGGATTGCTAAGTCAGGTACAAACTAGCAACATGCATTTTGCCATTGCAAATTTGTTCATCTAAAAACCAAATCGGAGCTTAATGGCAGCTCACTGAGGAGCCACAGGTATGACTGGAATGAAGAGAGAATAAATATCTTCTGTCTCTTATCTCTACTTATCTCCAGGTATCTATAGGGGAATTCAAAATTTCACAAAGGGTTTTTAAATCTGAAGAGAGAACCAGAAGCACATAAAATGCCTGAAAGCTGAAGTTGTACAAATTCTGTCCAGAATTGTGGCTTGGGGGTTTTTTAATAGGAGGATGAGATAGAAGAGAAACAAGTTCCTGAAGGTTGGAATGAATATTTTTCACTTGAAAAATTTTCAGAGACCAAATTGTTTTCATAAATCATAAAATCACAATGTTTTGGGATGAGAGACCTTAAAGATCATTTGGTTCCAAATGCCCTGCTATGGGAAGGGACACCTTCTACTAGACCAGGTTGTCAAAGTCCCATCCAACCTGGCCTTGAACACTGCCAGGGATGGAGCATAATGACTTGTTCTGGCCTGAAGGAAGCAGTCCAGGGAAGTGTCATTGACTGTGCTGCACAGTCACAAGAAATGAGTGTGATGGCCTTATCCACACTGACAACTGATGAATCTTGAATGCACAAGAATCTTTATTCTGATCATATTTCTGAAAGAACCCAGTCTCTGGCCCCTTGGCAATCTACCTCCTTTGTCAGCCTAAAACAGAGCTATTTTTGCAATTGTCCCTAAGCCCTTGGCACCAGCACCCAAATGAAATGGTGCCTGCATTGCCTCATGGCTGTTCAAGGCACACGTCCAGCAGAAGTTTAGCCAAGACTTAACACAGAGAAGACCAAACCTTGCTCCAAGACTTGAGCAACATCACTGAACTGGCAGTTGCCAGAGTGGGTAGGAAGGCACAAAAACAAGAACAGCTCCTTGAGGAGAAACTCTCTGCCTTTAGATGTGCAAGGAAATAAACCCTTTCTGTGCTCCTTCTGTTCTTACAGATGTCAAGAGCTAAAATTAATGTGTGTGAGGGGAATCTGCCTGGCTGAGGCAGATCTGCAAAGCACCCTCCTGACAGCTCCTTGGTGCTTCAGACGTTGTTTGGGGCAGTGGTGTGTGGGGACAAGGCAAGAAGGGATGAGACTGAACTGTAACTCTTTGACCAGGGTACAACCCCTCTATAAAATGTAAAATAACTATCATCTTACTTCAAAACCCCTAGTTTTAAGCAAGCTGGATTCAGTGCTGAAGCAGGTACTGAAGAACTGTTAGAGCTAGCAAGAACTTACACCAGTTGACAATGGTAAGGGGCTAAGCAGCATAGGGGAAGACCAGTTCTCAGGCAGCTTGATACCTCTCCCAGTGGTCTCTTCTGGAGTTCCTCTTCTGCTGTGAGATATTCTCCAGCACTTGGAAACTTCTATAGCTCGTGTTTCTAGTGAGGTTCAGTATATAGCCTTATGTCATATAATGAATCAGTCTTGTAAGACCAGCATTAATTCTCATTTCATGTGCCTGCTGCTAAATCCTGGCAAAATGACTTGTTATTTGTATTTCAGGTCAGTAGGTTATAGCTCTGTGAATGTCATTACAACAGGAAACCTAATTTCACCAGCAAGCAGTGTTTCCTCTGTGAAACATACCCTGTGTCATGCTATACTCTGTATTCATCACACAATGATGCCTGCAGTCTTGGGGAGCTGATAATCTCCTATCATAGCTGCCAGTAGCTTTTTTCTTTTTTTTTTTTTTGAAGATTAATGAAAATTATATTTCCTGCAGAATCTTACAATGTAGGGATTTAACAATGACCACAAAATTCTGCAGAAACCTGCGTTTCAGTGTCTCAGTTGCTTATTTGCAGAGAGGAATAGATCTCTTGCTGTCTCCTTAATTGGAATGTCTGTGGAAAATATAAGTTTTCTGACTTCTGCTTATTTGTTCTTACTTCAGTTCAAGCTTCACCGTTGGGCTCCAAAGGGTGACCATGAGGTTCTTCCTCTCCAAGTGCAGCCTTGCTGCTGGGGTTGCTCACACCAACCCACATTTCTAGCACATTGCCTTTAGGGCTCTGGCACTTTTAAACTTTAAATATGCATTTTAAATCAAAAGAGTGTGATAATGTCACTTTCTAGAGACATCTTTTCAAATTCAAGCTTAGCAACTTGGAGAAATGGATGAAGAGCTACTGCTAATCCCTTCTGACTTGCATGACTGTGAGGCTGAAACACAACACCTCAGAAATGAGAACAGAACTGGTAGGAACTTGCACAGTTTCTGATGCAAGAGCTGCAGTGTGCCAATCTGCCATGGCTTTGAGAAAAAGTTCTTTCCTTGCAACCCATTGTACTTCTTCTCATGCACTGGAAGGAGTTGTCCACATATCTCTGAAATGTAGGATCAAACAGAGAAGGTCAGTAATGCCAGCAACCAGCATATCAACTTGAGATATGGCAATTGTAGTAATACCGATCATAATAAAGTATCTGGAGCCTCAGATGCATTGAGACAGCTATAGAATAACCAGCTTTTCAATGTGTGAGGAGATCTTGATTACTGTACAGTAAGTGCTTAGAAATATTGCTAAGAAACAACACAAAACACCTGAGGTGCATGACAGATCTTCCTTCCCCACTATGAGCAAAACCAACTTATAAAACTGTATAGGCATCTCCTCTTTTCCATAAAAGCAGAGGACTTTTTTCCCCTCTCAACTTTTGGCAGTATGTGCTTCTTAAAAAAAAAATTAAAATGAGCTGAAACACCACCAAAGAGACTGAGGAGCTACTTTCTGAACTTAAAAAGGTTGAAGTATTAAATGAAAAATCAAAAAAACTCAGCTGGGGGAAAATCCCCCCTTGTGTTGTGGGTTTCACTGGTGAAATGGATGACATACCAGAGTCAGTTTTAAATTATAGTTCCAGTGGCAATAGCAGTGTAATTGGGATAGTGCAGAACCCAGCCCTGTTTAGTTTCCCCTGCTTCTTTTCTGGGACTGTAATGTGAACATCCTTTGGACATTTACATAGATGTGAATATGCTTCAGGATAACACCCTACCTGAACTGTTCCCCTCCCATATAATCTTGTAGTAGTTAAAAATCCTATGGGAAGCTGCATTTAGAATTGTAAGAATTACATGTAATCTCTCTTTGAAACAGTAATATATAAAAAATGTGTGACACACTTATTAAATTTGTGCCTAACTTGCATCTAGCTTCTGCTTGGGCCAGGCAGGCTGATTTACACTTACACAGGATGTCTTTTCCCAATGTTTTCTAACAGCCCATTTTGTAGCACCCAGTGTCTACATGTAAGATGTGAAGTGGCCCTGAGCACCAGGACAGCACTGCCCATACTACTCAGTCTGGCAGGATCTGAGCAGGATCTCCATGGGATCTGGGTATCTATGGTGTTTAATCCCTTTCTCAGATAAACTGTTCACAGAGAAGAGAGAGTGTGTGCAAAACTGAGCTCTCAGTAACAAACAAAATTTGTAGCTTTGATAGAGCAACATATGGCTGTTATCTGGCTCTGGGAAGGACAGATTTGTGTTGCAAATAAACAAATTGATGAATAAGTAGCAGAATTCAAACCAGATCTTTGATCTTCACTGTAAAAGCATGCAGAGGCTCAGAAGAGAGGAGAACTAATAACACAGCACAAAACCACCACAATCGTGTAATTTCTCTGAGGATCTTTTCTTTCCACGTATTCTTAACTCATGTTTGGTTTTAAGTGTCTGGCTAGCAATGTCTTGAGAACTGAGCAGCTTCTCTGCCCAACCTTCTCTTCCATTTTTCTCTAGGCTGAAGGATGTTTGGATAAAACTACAGCTACTGTCCTGTTACAGTACAGGTGACATCTGTGAGATTTCAGGATTATCCTTTGCTCAAGAGCAAGGTGAAAAATGCTGGCTTTTTAGGTAGTCCCTCTCGTTCCTCCTTTATCTTAGTCTTTCTGTATTCTTTCATTTCTAGAACATGTACAGGGAAGATTTCAGGAACATGACTGAAGAGACTGGGAACAGCAGTGACTCCTCCTCAGCCTTCATTCACACCAGCACCATGAGTACCATCCTGATTACTGTCTACTCAGTTGCCTTTGCTGGAGGTGGAATCGGGTCCATCACAATGTCATTTGTGCTGGTCAAGATGAACACTCTGTCTGTGACCACGACTGCCATCATTAACCTGGTCGTGGTGCACAGCCTCCTGCTCTTCACGATGCCCTTCCGCATCCACTATTACATCCACAAGAGGTGGATATTCAAGATGCCACTTTGCAGAATGGTGAGTGCAATGGTGCACATCCACATGTACCTGACCTTCCTGTTCTACGTGATCACGCTGGTGATCCGGTGGCTCATCTTCTTTCAGTGGAAGGACAAAGTGGAGTTTTACAGGAAGCTGCACGCGATTGCAGCAAGCGCTGCCGTGTGGGTCTTTGTTGTGGTCTTTGTGGTGCCGGTCTTTTCCCTCCAGTACGGACGCTCAGGCTCATACAATGATACAACATGCTTCAAGTTCCACAGAGAACTACAACACAACAGTGTGAAAGCCCTGAACTACGTCGTAATTGTAGCTGTCGCCTGCATTTCTTGTGTCCTCTTGGGCCTGCAGATTTTCATCCTGGTAAAAGTGAGGAAAAAACTTTCCACCTCCCTCTGGTCACACCAAGAGTTTTGGGCCCAGGTGAAAAACATGATTTTCATCTGGGTCATCATAATGTGCTTCCTTCCCTATCACCTCTTTAGGGTCTACTACATAGAGTACTTGAGCGATGCTGTCCAGTTAGAAAGCTACAATGAGGTTTTTTTGAGCCTGACTGCTCTGAGCTGTCTGGACCTGCTGTCGTTCGTGCTCAGTGGAAGCCGCTTCTTCAAGCAGAAGGTGGAGATGCTCCGCCGCTGGTTGCCCTGCTGCTAGTGCCAGCCTCCTGCAGAACTGGCACTGGGGGAGGATGGTGATGGGCAGGCACGACAAACCCTCTGCTCAGCAAGTCCTGGAGGCCCTGGAAACACTCTGACAGGGCTCCTCACACCAGCTCCCTGAACTGCCTCCAGTGCCTCAGCTGGTACTGGAGGGTGACCTCAGGGATCTCCTCACGGCACTGCACAATGTGTTGCGGAGGGACCTGGAGAAGAAGGAAGAAAGATCATGGGCTTTTCTGTCTTTTTTTTTTAATATATTTTTACATTAAGGTTTGTGAAGTCAAAGGCACCTAGGAAGAGACTTGAGAATTTTCAGTGTAGAAACACAAATAGAAAAGCAGTTTTTTATGGGCTAAGGTACAGATTTTTGAGACTTAAAGAGCTATGCTATATAATTTCCTCATGCATTTCTTATTTAATCTCCACAAGTTCTCGTAAAATATCAGGGAAATTATAGTTCCTCCTGAGTAGGTCTATTCCTTCACTGTAAAGAAAAATGTAACTTTCTAAGTGAACTTAACAAGTAAACAAACTATTTAAAACTAAATTGGCAATAAATAGTTATTTCTTAAAATATTTTTTCAAAGTCACCTTTTGAAGATGGTATCACTAGCAGAAAACCTCACATTATGAAAATGTGTCTAGCAAAAATTACACATTGCTACTGAAATGAACATTGCACGTTCAAACAAAAGCCTGTATTATTATTTACAGAAATGTTCAATTTTAAAAAAAATATTTTACAGTGAGGATCATTTTATTTAGATCATTCAAACAGCAGTTGTCTTCTCCTAAAAAGTCAAATATTTTAGGTATCCAAGGTAAAAATGCTTTTTTTTTAAATCTTATGTTGATTTTGTGCAATTCTAGAGTTTATAACTAGTTACTCACAGCTTGAGTATCAAGTCTATATTTAGCTTGAATTCAATTCTATAAATTTTGTGCTCTGTACTGGTAGAAGGAATGAAAATGCTATTGCTTAAATTGAAGGGATGGAAAAAGCTAACAGACCTAGTGTAGCTAAAAAGCTTATTATATCTCAGCAAGACATTGTCAGTCGCTGTCTCTGAAGACAGAATTGAATCCCACTAGAAAAATTCAGCAAAATAATTCTGTGAAAGATATTCAGGTTTTCATAGTTCAGCCGCTTTCCACCCAAAAAAAAAAAAAAGATTGTAAATATATGACTTATATAATCCAAGGCATCAGTGGCTAATATATCTTTCTTTTTCTGCCATCTGCATAAGGTCACATTCTTTCATCTAAAGCCAGTGGGATAATAACTTAATCATTTGTCAAATTAGAAGTTGCCAGCTGATTAGTTTCCAGTGAGAGTCCCTCTTCACGATGCTGTTGAAGTCCACCTTTTCATACTCGTGACTCTTTCCATTCCTTTCTGCTTCACCTTCAACATGTCTTGCACATAAGACAGCAATCAAGCAATTGGTTGATCTTGCTGTAGCTGCACAATCTCACTGCCATGCTCACTGCTTTTGGTCCCACCAGTATGGCTACTTTATAGGAACCCATCTCTTCTATAGTCTTTCTTCTTGCTTCAAACTGCTTTATATCTCTGAGGATGCTTGATCATAAAAAGGTGTTTTCAGGTCAGAGTATGAGTCACGCTATGCAACACCAGAAGCTGGAAACCACTGAAGTTCATAACACAAGTGAGATGTGGGGCTCCTCTCGTGGCTCACCCTTGGCAAACAGCCTGGATCCCGACATCTGTTAAGAAAGGAACGTGAGAGCTTGCAGTATGTGGATCTGAGAAAAATCAGTCTGAGAAGGCCTTTGCTCCCAAAGGATGATGATTAAGAGGAAGACAACTATCAGCCAGATCCAAAAGTACTCAGGGAACTACAGAGACTTTCGTAACACGGAAGGAGTCAACTTCAATGTGTAGTTCACTGCTGGTTAACTGTGTGCCATTAAGAAAGCAATGAACTGCTGAGATCAGGATTTATTTTAAAGCTACACAAGCACATCATTTTCTCCTTGTGGCTGGAGAAGATGGAAAATGGCATAACATTTTTGTTTCTTCCCATAGTGACTTGGTTGGTTAAAGAAAATGCCTTATGTGTTCTGTAGGCACTGCATAGCTTTATAACACTATATTATAACCCTTCTATCATAATAAAGTTGCTAATGAACCAAATGACTATGTGCTGAAAAAGTAAAGTAAGTCCCTCCTGCAAAAATACATGTAAATTGAAAGTATTTTGTATCTGAATTTGGAAAGACTTTCAAAAAATGAATCATATGTTTCCAAGCAGTACCTCCTGATGGTACAGTCCAAGTAATCTTGTCTATTTATGTGCTAAAATCAAAAATTGTTTAATACTTGTAAAAATGCACACATTGGCAATAATCTGCACCAAAGCATCACAAAAAATACTAGTGATTTTTTTTCCCCAAATAAAAATTTATGCTAATGAGGTTAATACTAACTCAGCATGATAATGAGCAGATTAGTGAGTCATAATTTAACAATTGAAGTTGGTGATATCATCCAGCACCAAGCTTTTATGGAACTGTCTCTGCTAACTTGAATTTGCCACTTACCTTGCTTTGTGAGAGTTGGTCTCTGGCAGCCTCCCACCCTGAGAGAGGGAAATCCCTGTTAACTCTGGCAGCAATTGACCTGCCACGTGGTGACAAAGGTGATGCTTCCAGCAAGACTGCGGACAGGACTTGCAAGGAGGACAGGTTGCTGCACTCTCCAGCTTCCCCCTGCTTTGCCTTTCACCAGCTTATTGATCTCTCCCACCCTCCCAGACACCTTCCCTGCTCATTTCCCCTTTCCCTGAAGAGAGGCGGGGGTAGCACCAAGCAATGCCACAGAGGAGAAGAGTCTGAATAACTCCTGAAAATAAAAGTGTACACAAAGCCAGAGCAGCATCCAAAACATAGCCAAATGTCTCTTGTGACCAGAGATGGCAGAAGCAGTGATGGAAAACTATGGAGATGTGGAACACAATCTATAGAGGAAGGGGAATTTCCATTCAATTTCACCTGCTTGATCAGAGGCACCTCAGTCCTGAAGGAGACCCTGATTTTTCTGACTGGGTCATGGAGAATAGTTCTGGACTAGAAAATAACCACATGAGAACACAAAAACGATATTACAGAAGAACATAGAGATTATAGGACCTGGGGAATGTGACAGGGGATGAGGATAGGAGAGCATGTTTATGCCACACAGCAGCAAGGTAATATGGACTGAACCTCCCGCCTTCATCTGATGCTGCTTATTGAATCCTTAGAGTTGCCAAAAAGTGGCCCTCTCACTGATGGGAGCAAACTTACCCTCAGCCACTCCTTGTTCCCACTCTTGCATCACTGTTTCCATAGGGTTGGTATTCATCTGATAATATCTTTCAGCTCCATCAGTTTCCTCTCTAGCTCACCAGGGAGTCATGGAAAATCAAGTCAAGGCAAGGTTAAATACAGCAAGAACCCTTTCTGCAGCAGTGCTGATTTGAGGCATTTATCAGTCTGTAATCTGACTTGTCTAATTCCCCTTAGGATCCAGATCCTTTCTTTCCAGGCAGTTTTGCACAGGTCTGTGACACCTGACATTTCCATTTCCATTTGTTACCAAGAACCTGGGTGCCTTAGACTAAAGGCACTGGCTGGGGAAGAAGGGACATCCACAGCTGCAGGCTAAGAAAGGGGATTCTGGGGTTTCAGCCACTTCATGCTTTCTCCAGGGATAGAGTGAGATGGGCATGACAACCCCTGAAGGCAGCAGAGGCAGCAGTTCCGGAACAGAAACCTCAGCAGAGTTGTGGGTTTGGACATTTCTGACCCATAAAGTCACTCATTTCTGCTGTTCTCAGAGAAATGGGACTTTGTGAACATTTTCCCTCTAAGTAAACCCTATGGCTAGGACTTCATTGGAAGCAAGGGCTGCTTTCAAAAGTCAAGGGGTCATTAGTAAAACACCAGCCTGACTTCCCAGACAGAAATTTCAGAAAATCAATCTAAACTTTCTGATACTCAGCGAGGTAATTTTCCCCACTTGCAAACAGCTACTTAATAAACCAGATTTTTGCTGAATAGAGAAAAAACAATAAAGATAATATACAGTGTTCATTCCCTGGAGGCTAACTTTAAGTAATGTATAGTCCTCCTTTTTTCCGGTGAAGCAGCAGACAGGCTGACTTGCTGCTTTCACCTTCAACCAGTAACTTCTCCCTCTCCCAGTAATGGCTCCAGTTTGGGAGTGTCTGGCTGGTTTTGCTCATCAGCCTTCGATGAATTGTGTGCCACCCATGTGCAACTGGGACTCAGAATCACAAAATCACAGAACGGGTAAGTTTGAAAGGGACCACGGTGAGTCATCTGGTCCAACCTCCCTGCTCAAGCAGGGCCATCTTAGAGCACATGGCACGGGATTGCATCCAAGCCATTCTTGAAGATCTCCAGTGACGGAGACTCCACAGCTTCTCTGGCCAGTCTGTTCCAGTGCTCAGTCACGCACACAGTAAAGAAATTCTTGTTCATATTCATGTGGAACTTCATATGCATCAGTTTCTGCCTGTTGCCTTTTGTCCTATTGCTTGGCACCACCAAGAAGAGCCTAGATTCATCCTCTTGGCAACCTCCCTTCAGGTATTTATAGGCATTGATGAGGGCCCCTTTCAGTCGTCTCTTCTCAGGGCTCAACAGGCACAAGTCTCTCAGCCTTCCTCATAGGAGAGATGCAGAGATGCTCCAGTAGAGCAGTAGAAATTATCATCATCATAGCCCTCTGCTGGACCCGCTCCAGGAGCTCTGTCTGTCTTGTACTGGGGATCCCAGAACTGGACACAGCACTCCAGATGTGCCTCACCAGGGCTGAGCAGAGGTGCAGGATCAGCTCCCTTTACCTGCTGGCAATGCTTTTCCTAATGCATCCCAGGACACTATTGACCTTCTTGGCCACAAGGTCACACTGCTGGCTCATGGACAGCTTGTTGTCCACCAGGACTTCCAGGTCCTTCTCAGCAGAGCTGCTTTCCAGCAGGTCAGCCCCCAGCCTGTCCTGATGCATGGGGTTATTATTCCCTAGGTACAGGAGCCTGCATTTGCCTTTGTTGAACTTCAGACAAGTAGGCCCTCTGGACTCAGGAGCTGGTAATGGAAATGGTGCCAGAACCATTGCTGGGGAGGGTAACACACAACCAGCTGGGGATTTAGTTATCAAATCTACGTCCTTGAATCATCTCCCTGGACAGGAAAGTCTCACTAGCCCTGAGACTGCATGCAGAGAAAAACAAATGGGTGTGAATTCCACATACATGGAGACAAACTGCAGGGCCTGTCCTCTGCTACAGAAAGAGCACCTGAATGAGAATCTGTTCAAGACACAAAAGGTGTTCATATGCTAGGAATAGCATCACAAGGTTTCACATTGTGGAGGGCAGTTCATAAGTTAAATTCAGCTTGCAAGAATAAAACTATCTTTGCAGTAAATTTGCCTTAAGTTTAAATCCAAACAGCAGAAAATAGGTATATATTATGATGAATCTGTTAAAGTGCCTAATAAAAAGAAAAAAAGATTGGCAATTTGCAGTCCTTTTGTGAAATGACAGCTTCAGCTACATGAAATGACAGGGTTTAGGTATTTCAGAAAAAAATGACCATTTTATTACACCACTGGCCTGCATTCTTTACTTGGATTTCAAAAAATATCACCTATTGTCACTATTGTTCTAGTGAGAAAGGTCAGGTGTTTCAAATGTTAATGCAATGAAACCAAAAATGAGAAACAGCTGCAAATTTTACACAGTAAACTTCACATCACAAAAGTCTTTATTTTAGCAAATATTATATATATTATGCTCTGTAACATGCAGTTTGGAAAATACAAATAAAAAAACTCAAGTGCTTTCTGCTATCTTTGAAACCAACAAGTTCAAAAAGCTAGAGAATTGATATTTTTCATAATACCTGCCTACTATTTTCTGTCATTTTGCAAAATAACAGGAAGTAATTTTGAGAAATAGTTGAGGATTTCAGTAATTTTACAAAATGACAGATTTCACAACATGAAATTGGTGCAAGAGCAGTTGTACATGAAGAGGGGCAGTTGAATCAGATTTCTCTGCTTGCTAAGTAATCATTCCTGAAAATGCACCAGGACTTTCAACCTAAATTTAGAGAAGAACTGCACAAAAAGAGAGTATTGTGCAACTATTGCTGGAATAAAGAAGACAAAACAGAATCGCAACTCTGAATATTGACTGCTCAGAAAATATGGAGAACCTGTTCTTTCTGGTTTTTTAAGCCTAAGCGTATATATCACTGCTTTCCCCATTTAGATACACAGATTTTTTTCTAATAAACTGTTTTCTATTTCACTCATTTCAGATATGAAATTCTACATATGGAGACTGATTAAGAGGAGGCAAATGTAAGAGGAATAGTTCTTATGTGTGCATCAAGGTTTTATATGATATAATCATAAAAGTACATATGACTGCTGGCCATGGTGGCCACCGTGCCATGAAACACTTGTCATCTAAGTATGCAAACATCACCAGAGATGCTGTTGAGCACTTCAAATCCTTCTGTGTAGTGTGCCAAGAAAAGAGAAGTCTTGGAATGGTTTGCTGACTGGTCTGCTCTGAGCAAGGATCACTTAGCACAAGGGCAAATTGACTTTATCAATATATAGTCTGTGTGTCTAGGCAGCTTGAAGTGGATAATGATGTACCAGGACTGCATCACCAGCCTTTGTGTTCTCCATCCTTCCGTGTCAAAGAAAAAGCACCTTATGTGGCTCTACAGCTTCTTGACACCTTTCACACTTTTGAAGACCCTGTTGTGCTGTGGGGTCACTAAGGAAGATAATTCATTCTCAAGTCATGCAAGAACTAAAGTATTTGTGGTCTCAGCTCATCCTGGAACAGGGAAAACCAGGACGCTTTCAAAGGAAAGAACTAGCAGAGCATCCAAACAGCATATTATGGAGATGCTCATGGAGTGGATGGCAGACAATAATTTGTGGGATCAGTCTATGGGAACATGCTCTGGGAAGTCTGTTAAGAATTCAGCTCACCGCTTGGGAATGAAATGTGCACTGTACTCAGCTCTGCTTGGAACCCATCCCAGGTGCAGGCTCACCTCAGTATCTTCCACTTAAGCTCACAATTTGAGCTTATGGTGTTTTTAATGAATTTACATATGCAAATTTATGTATCAAGTTTTTTTTCAAATTTTGACTCAAAAAATGAGAAATAATGGTTCACTGATTTACCAGGCTGCATGTGTGAAGGAAAGGAAAGGATGAGGGAAGGAAGCTGTTGGCGTTTTTGTGGAAACTGGAACAACCTCAGCTTACCAACACTGTCTCCCTTCCTCCCTGTCAATGTTTACTCTTCCATGATACTATAGAATCGTGATATTGTTTATGTCACCCTGCCATAATGGAGCTAGAAACTTACATACTTTGTGTTTGTATTGACTTTATTATAGATGTCTTTTACTGCATGAATTTAATCTCATTAGGGAGCAGAGTTAATTAGTCGAGCAGTTTCTCATTACAAATGTAACTCATACATATGCAGAGACTCATTAGCTCTAGTGTTATCTTCTCTGTGTGCACTATTGTAATAAATAAAGAGGCAATTTACTGTAGAACTGCTCTGATGTTCAACAATATGCTTCTTTCAGGGCTGCTGAATGGTTATGTCACACTTTTCATGCACTTTGCTTTGTCTCAACAATAATCAACCTGGAAACTCAGTCAGAAATAAAATAATGAAAAATAATCACACATGAAAGTGGCTTTCTCATTCCATCTGCCACTGACTGGAGGCTGCAAATCTGAACTGATACTTCTTTCACTGAGCAGTATTAATGATCAATCGACTAAGAAGTTTGAAAAGCTGAGCCTTCTCTGGTGCTTCTGAAGAGTTAGACCTCTTTGTAATGCAGCAGTAGGATGTGGACAACAAACAAGGATGGTATACACCACCAGCAAAATTAATACCCTAATGGAAGTTAAGTACAGAAAGCTAAAAATTACAAGAACAAGTGAAAAACATGGCAAGTGAAATTAGACAGCATGCAGTCAGATAAAAAACTGTGAGGCGAAAAAGCCAAGCTGTGAAACAAAAACGAATCTATAATCAACCATTCCTTGGTTAAATACCCCAAGCTGGTCATTCATGAGCATGTTTAGCTACACAAGGGACACAAAAGAGTGCTAGTAGAGACATCTGAAGAAATACAGCATGTGAAATGCGTCACCATAACAACACCTTTCACAAAAATGTGTAGGAGTGTGAAACCACTGCAGTTACTGGTGAAGAGAAAATGACAAAAGTAATAATTATGTTGGACCAAGGTGGTTTCATGTAATTTAATGTCAAGGGGTATTTTTGCTGTAACAGAAAAATCCTGAGCTGATAAAATAATAGCAAGGACAAAATCTTGTTCTGGAGGTCAGGATGTGTGTAGGAGCAAATGACGACTTAAATTTGTGTTACTAAATGTTCCACATTGGTAATTGCCTTACTATATTTAGTAACCAAATTTAGTAATTTGAACCTTCACAAAGGTAGGAACATGAAATAAAGATGTGGAGGAAAGGTTCACCTCTGTGGTATTGAGTTAAAATCACAGCCAAAAATACATAGTAAGGTATCTCTTGAGATCATCTTGTCCTATCCCCTGCTCGAAGCATGGCTGAACTCAAAGTTAGATGAGGCTGTCCAGGGCTGCATCTGGTTGTGTTTTGGAAATTTTCAAGGACAGAGAATCAAAGCACCTTCTCTGGGCCTCCTCACTCGCAACAACACAACTCTTAAGTTGTTACGAATATCACAGAACCCCAGAATATCCTGAGCTGGAAAGGAACCAAGGGAATGATTGAGCTCCAACTGCTGGCCCTGCACAGGACAACACAAGGCTCACACCATGTGCCTGAGAGTGTTGTCCAAATGCTTCCTGAGCTCTGGCAGGCTTGGGGCCGTGACCACTGCCCTGGGGACCCTGTTCAGTGCCTGACCACCCTTGAGGTGAGGAAATTTGTCCTAATATCCAGCCTTAACCTCCCCTGACACAGCTTCATGCCTTTACCTCACGTCCTATTGCTGGTCACCAGAGAGGAGAGATCAGCCTGTCCCTCTGCTCCTTCTGAGCGTTTGTAACCCAAACTTTATTGGTTGTACCCAAAGCCCTTATCCCTTATAAAGTGATCTGACAAACAACACACATGGGGTTCCATAATCTTATCTGCCAGCTCATTTACAAAGCATATTTTACCAAGAGCCACACAGCTTGCTGCCCCAAAGCTCAATTAACTAAATTACAGGAGGGGAGTGACTGACCACCGTTCCCCCAGCCTGCTGAGGTCCCTCTGGGCAGCAGCCCTGGCCTCCAGCACCTTACTGCTCCCTCCCACTTGGTGACATCCGCAAACCTCTGTCCAGTTACACAGCTCTTAGTGAAGATGTTGAAGGTTACCAGATCAGCACAGCGGACTTTTGCTTTTAACAGGCTGCCAGTTACTTTTGGCAGCTCCTCTTCAATACTCCTTGCACCTGAATCCCTCACTCCCCTGATACACCCCATCTTCCAGTGACCAAACCCTTTATAACCTATCCCACACTGTTCCTGCCTTCCTCCACAAACCAGAAGTGATATTTTCCCTACTAGAAACAGACATTTTTAAAAAAATATTAATACGGTCCTCATTACTTGTTCATTCAGATGAAAATTGCACCCCAGAAAGACTTTTTCCTGTATGAATGCATATTCCAGAAAAACTGTGAATGTTTCTTTTTTAATTTTGCCAAACAAAAGCTTTCATTTTGAAATTAATAACATTTTATTAAATTTTCAGAATATTTCAAACATTTTCTTCATGATTGCACTTCTTTTTTTCTGTGCTGGCTCTGACTGGAATGGAGTAATTTTTTTCCATGTCTGCCCATATGGTGCTGTGTTTTAGATTAGTGGCAAAACAGTAGTGATAACACACCAGTGGTTTAGCTCTTGCTGAGCCACACTTGTGGAGCACCAACACCTTTCCCGTTGTACCAGTCTGACCCTCTAGTCAGTGAGCTGGGGAGGAGATGTAGCTGGGACAGAATGACCAAAATTGAAATGACCGAAAGGATATTCCATCCTGTATAACACCATGCTCAGCAGTAAAACTGGGAAAGGAGAGCTTTTCCAAAATAATTGTTGAGCATCAGTTTCTAGTGGTGAGGGATGATCACTTTTACATGGCTTAATTTATGTTTCCCTTTGTTCCCCCTCCCTCCCTGCCCCCAACACTTATTACTTTTAACTTTTTAAACTCTTTACTTTGACCCACAAGTCTTCTTCTCTCTTTTGCCCTTCCAATTCTCTCCCCCATCCCTCTGGGGGAAATGAGTGAGGGCTTACCTTAGCTGCCAGAAAGAATTTAAGCCGCATTTTTAAAGGAGTTAAAGGTCTGTGAAATGCCTTAAATGAGTGGTTCAGGTTGCACCAAGAGCTTCAGTTTAGAAAAGAAAATTGGATTTTGATACAATCTTATTTTTATTCAAATTGTTCAATTTGAACACGCAAATCAAAAAAGTCCCTAAGACTCAAACAGAAAAAGCCTGTTAGTTATTCATTTTTTAATCAGGAGGATTTTGAAATATCAGGAGTATCTAAGAAGCAACTTCTAAATCAATTAATTTTTAGCTTCTCATAGGTAGCAACTAATTGATGGTGGCTTACAATGTTTTGACAATCTTGCCTAAACCCATGCTTAGTGAAAAAGAAAATGAAGTAACAAGTAAGGGAGTTAATTGGCCCTTTCACTGTCCTCCTTTGAACTGAGACCACAATCCCTGGATTTATTTTTGAGAGTTTGCATCTTCTGATGCCAAGAAACAAAATTTTGAATTTTTAGATTAATTAGGCCTTCAGGTTTACAGCTAGATATAATGTGTTTAGAGCTGCTGATTTCTTCTACACCTATTTGTGCTTTTTCTTACATTGAAAACATACAATTGAAACACCTAAGTCTATGTACCTTTGAGATGTGCAGGTAAACTTCCTCCCTGATTTTCACCTACACTTTATATCAAATTATTGATCATATTTAAGCCAACCTTTTCTCTCTCTCAGTTTTAAGTAAACTAAATCTCCAAGGAGATCAGAGTTTCCTCAGAGAAAAGGTATGACCTCTTGAAAAGAAAATCTTCCCCCTGAATTTATTTATTGTAGTAAGTAAATAGCTGCTGAAGGGATGTTACATGTGGGAAGAGTAGGTAATGCAGTGTGATACTCGGAGCATGGAAAGCCTCCTCATGGAAGTGTGTGCTGCATGAGGTGAAACACTTTGCACAGCAAATCTGTAGCACAGTAATAACCCTGGGGAAACAGTCACCTGCCTGCTTATCCTTGGCCAGAAGACTTTCATATGAACATAGAAGAGAAAGAAACGGTAGATAAGGCAGAGAACTGCCTGTGCTGATTTTTTTGGCTTCTATTTGTCTCAAAGCTGTACAGGAAACATACCTAAAAGCATTGTAATGTATGAAACCCGAGCTGGCTTCAGCTAGTCCTGTGATACTCTGTGAAGTGCAGTCACTTTCTTCCTCGCAGGTATTTGAAATGAGAGCTGAGCAAAGACTTCAGGACTTTTTGATTATTTCACGGTCTGGATGACTGCATTTCCCTACAGAGAGGTTTGCACTCCCTGAGGCTCTGGACAGACATCTGACTGTCACTGCCCAATGAGATTAGTCACGCAGGTTAGCAAGGATGTTAGTGGCCTACCAGCTACGATTAAAGAAATATCAGTTTCTCCTTGTATTTGTATCCAGGATGTACACTTACCCTGTGGATGAACATCTCTATATGAGAAGTACCACAGATGCCTTTTCAGACATGCAGCAACCTGACATGGACTCTTATCTGCTCCTGCTGCACCTGGGTATGAAAAAGGCAAAGTTCTCTTTCACTTGCTTCAAGTCAAGAGCAACCCTACTGTTTCTAGCCCTGCTATTTGACTCCACTTTTATTTACCTTTTCCTTTTTAAAATTGTGTGTTTCTCAGCTGCTTCATCTAATTCAAAGCCCCTTTCTATCCCCTTTTCTAGGTTTTGCCACTAGGGCTGAGCGTTTCCCTTAGTTTCTAAATGTCTTGGGTGTTTGATTCCTCCTGTTGGACTCCAGAGCTACAGTGCTTCCATCAGCCTCTCCTCTTCATGCCCAGACCTCATTCTTTCCCTCTACTCTTTGGAAAAGTCATACATCACTAGCAGGTGATTTATTTGTGCTAGAGTGCATGGACTTAATGTTCTTTCAGGATCTGGGGATGTTCCTTTACCTAATTTTTGGATGAAGAGTAGTAGGTTCCTAAGCCCTCCTTCGCCACACTTTCTCAGAGGCTTTCAGCCAGCAGCAGACAGGAGAGGCTTGTTGGAACTCAAATACCTGCTCCCATGGAAAGTGAAGAGAAAGCACCCAAAAAAGGACTGCCTCTACCCTCACAGGAAGGTAACTGTTGAATTCTAAAAATCCCCTTATGCTTTTAAAGGTAGTCCTATCCTGTATCTTGGAAGCCAAGACAGATTGCCTACAGGGGGACAATATTAGGAATGGAGGCATTTGGTCATTGTTCTTGTCTCCCTCTCTGCATGTGTCCCTTCACTTTGCAACTCATGCATGAAAATAATCAAGTTTCAAGCTTGTGTTCATTTGAGTTTCAGTCACTCAAAAACTACTGTAGTTGAGTAAAAGATTTTCTAAACTAACCTCATGTTTCTCATACAGATAATTTCCTCTGTGCCTTCTGCATTAACAAAGGCTTTCCCTATCCTTCATTTCTAAGAACTGCTGGTGGTTGAATAAAATCAATTGAATTAATCACTCCATTTTAAATATATCTCTCCATCCTATTCTTTTGTTCTGCAATCTATTTTTGTTGCAGCAGAAAGATAAGTCCAACAGGACTCTGATAAACAGATTGTTTGGAACCTCTCACATATTTCATTTTCATAGAGTTAGCTCAAAGTATGTTAATTAGCTGCATGACCCATCTATGCTTCAGGGTAGAAATGTTCTTACAATTGCAGTAATTGCTCAAGTCCTTCAACTGAGAAAACAAAGAAACAGTGAAAGCTACTGAGTGAATCTATGAAGACATTTCGATGGTACTTAGAATCATGATCATCTTAGTATGTGAGCATTTTGACTGGTTGTGCATATTCTCTTTGCCATGTGTGGAGAGTATGGGGTATAGACAGACACAGAGCATGGCATTCATTTCACTTCATTCCTGTAAACAGTGTGTATAATGGAAGCACAGAGATTTCTCAATTAGCAAGAAAGACAGCAGAAATTGCATTGTTATTTCATTTTCCAAATGCTGAATGTGGTGGGATTATTTAATAATAGGTACAATATATACAGACTTATAGATATTATCCAATATAATGAGCAAAAAGCCTTTATGAGTTGCTTGGGAGAGGTTGGATTGGGCCCTGAATGAGTGGCATCCCTGTGCATGTGTGGGGAATTTGGAACTAGATGATCTTCAAATCCAAACCTTCTGTGATTCTATGATTCTCACAAGTAATGGTTCCTCACATTTCAAAAAACAGCAAACCTGGGTAAGATCTAAATAAGCAGTTTGCTTTAATATTTTAAATGCCTTTTTTCTTTAAGACCTTTCTGTAAGGAAACCTGTGGTTGCTACTTCTCAATATCATAAAGCTAGAAGGAGCAGAGGTTCTAGACTGGTTGTAAGTCAGAGAAGCCAATCTTGTCATTTAAGAGGTCTGCAATCTACTCCTGAAAACAGGAGGGACTGGGTTCTTTGGTCCCAAAAGAAAACCAAAGTCTAGAGAGAGACCCCACCAGAGGTGCTATTTTTCCAGTAACTTTGTCAGTCTTTTATTAAATCATTGACTTTACGGATCTGATTGCACCAGTGATATTTGTGATTAGAATATAAAATGACAACTCTGCTCTGAGAAGTGTGTGGGTCTGCTGGAAGCCCTTGTCTTCCCATGGGTGGTGGACTTACCAGCACTTAGATTCGTTCCTGGCTGCTACTGGCACCATTGAAGGAGTTAACAGAAGCTTTCCCAAGGCAGGGCAGGGAGAAGCTGTACTTTAAATATATGATGAGCCTCTCTTTAAATCCCTTCAGATTATTTTTGTCTGCACAATGCTTTGAGGCACTTCTATTGTTGAGTGTTGCAGAACCACTTTTTTCTCTCTCTTATTTTCTTCTGCAGTGGTGGCCATTCTATGGACAAAGCACTCTGAAGGTGAGAGGGTCAGTTTTTGTGAATACAGGACTCAGTCCACTGCACAAATTGCCTCAGATTTGGAATTTGCTCTGCTTGGGATTGCTGCACTGGAGGTTTTCCAAATCTTGACCCTGCCTGTTCTTCCAGGGGCTTGAAGGAAGCAGTTTCTGGGGTGGCATTCACTAACCAGAATTAGTTCAAATTTCAAACTCACTTTTGCTTCTCTAGGCATCTTTGGATACCTCATAGGAAATTAAATCAGAAAAGTCTGGTAGCCTGCAGTATGGATTTTGCATTCAGTTCTCTATTTAGTGATAAGAGCTAAAAAATCTGCTTCACAACCAGTCTATTTTCCACCACTGAGAACAGAATGGAATATTACCACTATTTAATGCAGGTGCCCTAGGTCTTCTTTTTCATACTGATATTTAATTTCTTTTGTATCTCAGAATTCATACTATTGATATTGACTCCCACTCCCTACCCCCCAACACCCATAACGATAAATGCTAATCCATTTTTCTGATTCACTCATGGGTTTTGATCCTACAGGGCTGATACAGGATGCTTAAAGTTCTCGCTAGTTCGAAATCCTCTTTTCTTTTTCTAGCAATTGTACTTTTTGGGATGTGTGTTTTGATGAAACTGGGGTGACAGTCCTCTAGAAACCAGAATCATTAAATTATAAACTAATTTACTGACAAATGCAAACATTTTTTTATATATATATTCAGACTCCTTGTCCCTCTTTCTATTTCTCTCTTTGCAACTCCATCCAGAACATGAACACTTGCTTTTCTTCCAGAAAATTGAGAAACTTGCCTCAGTAAAGATAAGGCTCATTTTTGTGAGACATTGTCAGAAACATGCAGTTGTAAGGTCTGAGAGAGTTTAAGATCAATGAGAACTTGAAAAACAACCCAAACACAAAATCCAGTCACAGATAGAATCATAGATTGGTTTAAGTTGGAAGAAGCCTCAAATATCATCTATGGGCAGGGACTCATTCTACTGGACCAGGTTACTCGAAGACCCATTCAGCCTGGCCTTGAACACTACCAGATGTGGCTGGGGCACCCACAACTTCTCTGGGCAACCTGTTCCAGTCCCTCACCACCCTCACAATAAAGAATCTCTTCCCCATATCTAGTCTAAAACTCTCCTCTTTCACTTTAAAGCCATAACCTCTTATCCTATCACTTCATGCCCGTTTTAAAAATCCCTCTCCACCTTTTCTTTAGGCCTCCTTTAGGCACTGAAAGGTGTTCTAAGGTCTCCCCTGAACCTTCTCTTCTCCGGGATGAACAATCCCAGCTCTCTCAGCCTGTTTTCATAGAAGAGATGCTTCAGACCTCTGATCAATTTGTGGCTTACTCTGGATTTGCTCCAGCATGTTCACATCCTTCTTATATTGGGGTCCCCAGAATGGGATACAGTATTCTAAGTGGGTTCTCAACATAGTGGAGCAGAGGGGGAGAACAATCCCAAATCCAACCTCTCCATCCCACTTTGAAAGCACCATGTCTGTTTTGGGCACCCTCCATGCTTCCTGTATCTCACTGAAAACTGCTATCATGCTTTCCTGCATAAGGTAAATGGTTTGTGTGCTTTCTTTCTAATTGCTTTTTAATTTAATAAAGATTAAATCTTGCCCAACTCTGTGACAAGCAAAAATTGGTTTCAGGGATCTAATTAGTGAAGACGCTTGTTGATTATTAGTATCAGGAAAAAGGAATTCAGACTCTGTGGCTCTGACCTTATTTACCAAACAGAATATGTGAAATGAGGTAAAGTAGCATTGTGTGGGGCTATCCCTTGAAATTCAGACTTCCAAGAAAGGCTGTGAGGCTGAAAACAAAGGGAAGTAAGTTTGACAAGGACAATGAGTGACAGCACGGTCAAGCAGAAAGGAAAGCATTTGAGACCAGGAAAAGTTTATGCTGCCAATGCCAGATCCTTGACTTACATGCAGTTCTCTGCAGCTGTTCCTGAGTACAACTGTACTTTATAGCCAGGATTCTCAATTTTCTGGAATAAACTAAAGCAGCAGCAATTTCAATTGCCTCTACAGGTGTTGGAGGGCAACTCGACCAAATAGGGGGACAAAAGTCATAAATCTTCTAACTTACTACTAAACTTGTATGTTCCAGCACAGGAAAATAATGACAAGTTCCTGAATTTATGATAATAAATCTCTTTTCCTTGCACCAAACCAAAAAAATAACAGTGTTGTTTCAAAAGGTAAATCATAGTCTGTCTGTGATATACTCTGCCAAATTTTTCCACGGAAGTCCTTGATATATTACTTCTATTTATATAAAGCATAATGTCTACTTTTGAGGCATATTAAATAGGTATGACTAAGGCAACAATATATTATTATTTCTATTACACAGAGGAGTCAGATAGCCTCTTCCATCCTGACAAAGCCTGAGAAACTTCTCAGTAAATCTGCAACGAACTAATTAGAAGATTAGCCCAAGAACCTCAAATCTTCTGGTATTGTTGTTGAGCATTTGATGCCTGAAGTTAGTAAATTCTTCATGATGCGTGGGTGGATGGGATTGGCAAATTAAAGGGATTATCCTGTAGGTTTCCTAACCTTAAAGTATGATTTTCTACTGTCCAGTACCTGTGATTCCTATCCAACAGGGTGGAGCGAGAGAGTAAGTACTGTGTTTGCATCTGCAATCACAGAAAAAGCAGTATGTTAAAGCATGACACAGGTATTCTCTGTCTTACTGTTGTTTATGAGGCACTTGTAGCTCAGTTCTCGTAAGTAGGTGACATTAGAAGGTTCATATTAATCAATAATTCAAATTATCAGCAGTTATGACTAGGTTGGAAGTGGCTAAAACTGCAAATCTATCCAGTAGTACAAGGCAGCACAGCTTTATGGTTATCCCTAGGCAGAAGGGAGCTCTTGAGCTCGTGTGTGAAACCTTGAGTGCTATTGCACTGACCAGAAAATGTAACATTTTTGTAAACTGACACAGAAAGCACAGGAAATCGTGTAGAAATGAAACGAAGAAGTTAGCATTCTACTGTGGATCTAGCCCCTGCTTAAAGGAGCTCTGCCACACCCACGGGCACCAACAGTCACACTTCCACAGAGACTCATCCCATATCTGAACATCCCACAGTCCTTGTTCCTCTTCTCTCAATGACTATTTCCGTTTCATTTTCCCCCTCAACAACTGAAACCTTCACTCTTCTTCTTTGTCTCCTGTTTTCCCCAATGCTTAATCAGACATGCCCAGTTCTTTCCTTCCTTAGAATCTCTTCGTGATCCTAGTGTTGACCAGGATCTCTGCTATGTATAGATGCATTTCTCTTTCAGTCTTTGTTCTCACCATTAGTCCAGGCAAGATATGTGCTGCCTAGGTAAGAAGCCAATGCAAGAGCTGAATGCTCATTTGAACAGGCTAATGTGACTCAATTTTCTTTTGTACTCAAATAAGAAACTAACCTAAAATCTAGATTACAGGGCTGAGTTTAGTGTTGAGTGATTTTTTTTTAATTATTATTCTTTATTTATTTAACAGAAGAGCCTGAAGATAAAAGGTTAGCACACTGAGCAGGTTCAAGAAATGCTTTGAGGAAGAAGTAACTCCGAGGTATGTAAACATCTATAGAGGAGTTCAGTTTCTGACCTCCAACAGTTTTTATGCCAGCCAACAGCACTGTCCCCAAGGTGACAAGAGAATTATCTATGCAACACCTTTGCTGGGGTTTTGCCTCACTTTACATCCCAGCAGCTCAGACTGGACTCAACAAGGTAACAGAGTACTCAAAACTTTTTTGATCTCAGAGTCTGATTTGGCTCTATCTGGACTACCAGCACTTGAGACTATTTAAGGAACACAATTTCTCTAAGTCTCTTCTGGATTATTACTTGGTGTTTCAAGTTTTGTGGATAACTTCAAGTCCTGTGGACGGAATACAAAGCATCAGAGATTTTCCTGCTTCACCCAGAGGCTGTGGATTTAATTTCATGATCATTCTAACCGAGGCAAACCATCAGTGTCTGACACCCATGCTGTTCACTACCTTCCTGTGCATTGCTGCAGAACCAGCCACCAGCACTACGATGTCAGGCAGCAGCCTGTCCTTATGTGGGATTAAGTGATGCTGGAACCACACCTGGTTAGTACCATTATTCATGCAGCTGTTTTCCTTTAGTGCTCTGATGGAACAATTGCACATTTG
>JAWWMP010000081.1:46824405-46859200 GCA_035047865.1 Dendrocincla tyrannina
TGGAACCACACCTGGTTAGTACCATTATTCATGCAGCTGTTTTCCTTTAGTGCTCTGATGGAACAATTGCACATTTGGGCATCCCTCTTGTTCTGAATCCTGGTCTGGATAAAATAGTAGCTGCTCTCTCAAAGCTCTTAGCTTTTCCTGAGGCTATCTCAAAGACCACGGATTGCTATTTCTACAGTCTTGCTCACCCTTACAGTCCTTCCTGTTTCTCTTTCTGACTTTTTTTTTGTCTTCCTATCTCTTTTCTTCTAATAGTCCTCTTTCACATCTTGTTCTTCCTAGCACTGTACTTAATAAGAGAGAAACCTCTCGGAGAGAACAATCCTCTCATCCACAGCAGTGGATGACTGAATGACGGCAGGAGCAATATTAATTCAACCCTGCTGGAATATTCACTTTATGTTATTGCTCACAAAGCCTTATGTGTTGCCTATCATGTTTGAATAATGATGACTCTGATTGAAGTCTACCTTCTTTCCCAACTGTAGTTGGAAAGTAAGCTGGACTAACATTTTCCTGTTAAATTTCTGGTAAAGAACCTGCTTTTTAATGTCTCTAGAAGAGACCCGACTCAAAGCTTTCCCTTTTGGTGAGCTACTTTATACTAATGATATTTGGGGTCAGCATTCATGCCTGTGGTCCAGGCAGAATTTTCAGGGCCCACTGGCCTTTTTATAACAGCAGGAACTGTTAAGATGCTTTTCATATATGTCTGCCACTTATTTTACTTATAATATTTTAACAGTGAGTAATCTCCTCTGAAGTCCTGAAGATCTAATAACATGTTAGAATTAAATCTTCTGTTAACTCTGCTAAACATTTGTTTTTCTGGCACATTTAGCTTAACTATTAAATGTAAAACAAGCTCAGAGGGAAAGTGCATGCTTAAGGAAAAAATCCTTTGCTCAGCTGCATATTTCTTCTCTTGATCAGTGGCACATCTTACTTGTTTAGTAGCAAAAACCTGTGCTAGTCGAATGGCTCAGGGAATCACTGCCCATCTGAGCATTGAGACTGACAAAACTGTGGGCAGAAGTGGCCCTGACTACATCTGTAGGTCTGTATGAGTCCAAGCACAATAATGGTCTCTGACAGCTTATCAGCTTTTCAGTGTTCTCTTTTCATGATCAAAAGAACATTGGATGCTGAACGTACGAGATTGCTATCACAGTGAAGTAAGAAAAAAGTCCTGTTCCTTCCTGTATGTGGGCTGAGAAAACCCTCAACTGTTCTTGGTCAAATAGTAGCACCAAAGGCTCTCCTTTTCACACTGGTTAGGACATGTGCTACGGCTGCATGAAATGGCAAAGGGTGAAGTCACAAAAATAGGAGATTGTAAGGTAAAATTGAGATATTTTATTTCTATAAATAATGAAAAAATAATCTATTTCTGAGTGATATAAAATGTTATCATTAAGCCATAATTATGCTGTTTGGAACAACAAAAAGATTGTACCTTCTCAAAGCCACTTTGAAATAATGACAATATACATTACAAAATTAATTTGTTTGTAAAACTTTTGTTGTAGTAAAGTTTCTGGGAAAGCAAATTTATCATGTTTGTCCCTGAAATATTAGGTGGATGTACAATTTTAAACATTTAACTAGTTCTAAGATCATGCATTTTAAAGGAAAATTAACAGAGAGGTTTATATCTATCTTGGCCTTCTAAAGATGATTTGCCTCATGTTTCATAATTGAGAAGTTTCTCTGAAAATGTTTTGCAGTTGCAGACTATGACTTTACAGATTAGTGCAACAGAATTAAGATTTGCCAATCAAAACAATTTCACTGATTTGAAACATCAAAGGAATCAGAGAGAGAAGGCACTGCTTTTTTAAGAGATGATTTTTCAGCTCGTACTTTGTTCTTTCAAAACTCTTTTTAGGGTAAAGACAGATTTCACTGACAAAGTATGCGGGTATCCTTCATGCTATCCCCCATATACTTGTACAGAAATCTGTATGCAAGCCAGAACAACTGAGCAGTCCACATTTTGCCTTAAGTCTAAATAAGAATGTAACTTTATGTGGTTACGTTCAACAAGTGCAAAAAGTATTATACTTTTCAGAAGACCACTCTTAAATTAACTTTTAGCTTTTCTTCACTTTTCATAGTAGAGTAGCTCAGAGGAAATTCTGTAGCAAAAGTACTCGGAGCTGAAGCAAGAACAAACTAAATTTTCATCTGCAGATCTTTATTTTCAATTTGCTCTATGTATCTGGAAACAAACTGTTGCTACTTTATGGGTGATCTGCACCCACCCAGCAAGATGTTAAAAAGATGGCTCAGGTCTTGTCATAGAGTATCCACAAATGATAGGTACAACTTCTTCACATTTCAATGAAATGGAGAAACTCATGACACCCACCTTCGATTTTAGATTTATAAAATGAGTGCAGATTAAACCTGCACATTTTGCATGCAGACAGTGTCTTGGCTAGTTCAAATGGCTGTCTAGAGGCAAATAATTGAAAAAAAGATCTAGAATGCAGTTTAGTGATTGAAAATCTCATTCATAATTGCATGTGTTTTTAACACTGAGAGGCATGGGTTATTGCTGTCATGCAGTATGACAACAGCTACAAGGTTGTGTATTGCATAGGATAACAATTTCAAATACAATTCAGTACAGCGTCTCTTCATGAAACTGTGACATTCCATGGTTAATGATAAAGGAAGGAATGAAAAAAATGTGTCACTTCTATTTTTCATTTTCAGTAACCTTCAAAAGAAGAGTTTAGGAGGATGCCTAACAACTCCATAACCCAGCAGAACCATTCCTCCAACAACACACTGCTGGACACGTCAGAGAAGCTCCACACTGCTCTCATAGTCATGTACATCATCAACTTGGTTGGTGGCACCCTCGGGGTCATTCTGATGTCCCACCAGCTGTTCCAAAGGAGAACACAGTCTGTGATGACCATCATCATCATCAACCTTCTGGTGCTGCACACCTTTTTGCTGCTCAGCATCCCCTTTCGCCTCAGCTATTATATTTTGCGTGAGTGGAAATTCGGGAGGTTTGCCTGCAGGCTGGCGAGTGCCATCATCTACCTCCACATGTACACCACCTTTGTGTTTTACGTGGCCATCATCACAGTCCGCCTCTTCCACCTCGAGTTCAGGAAGTGCTACACCACAACCTGGGTGGGTGCTGTCTGGCTGGTGGGAGCACTGGTCATCACACCTCTTCTTCTCTCATACTACGGCACCACTAAGACATACAGCTCCTCCAAATGCTTTCAGTTCCACAGGGAGATACAAGAGCCTCACATAGTGATCGCAAACTACTGCTTGATCGGGATTTTGGTGGCAGTTTTTGCTGTGCTCACCATAATCCAGGTGGCTGTGATCTGTAGACTGGCTGTGAAATACTGGCCTGACATTAACTCTCATGTGGAATTCAGGGCTCAGGCAAAGAGTTTGTTCTTCATCTTGGTAACATTAGTCTGCTTTATGCCTCATAATGTATTCAGAGTATATTATATCCAAAACTACCACCTTGATAGAGACCATAAACTTCTCTCATATAATGAAATTTTTCTAGCTTTAACATCAATGTGCTGCTTGGATATGTTGTGCTTCTTAGCAGGATTAGCCCACTGAACTGTGAAGTACCAGGAAATGCAGTGTGTCAATACTGGCTTTTGGCAGAAACAAAACCTTGTAGCTTTCACGAGCTACTGTTTTTTATCTTCTCTCTTGAAGGCAAACACGAGTCGTACACGAGACTTTGATCTAAAAGTCATGCCCTGAAGCTTCATTAAGATCTTCCTCAGCTGTCCTTCTCTAACAATTACTGCAAAAACATCCATTCCTTTGTATTTTTTCCTCAAAATGTCTCAGTAACAACAACCCCCTGTGGACAATAAGTTGTCTACTCTGAAAGTTTAACAATTTCTCCTGGCGACTGTGATACTGAAGGGAAGACATGGAAGAAATAAATACCTTTACAGGATATTTATATTAGTGACTTTTAGATAGCAAGAGCATAAGCTCTATTCAAATGAGACGATTTCACAGAATGGGTCAGGTTGGAAAGGACCACAGAGCTGCTTTCCATCAGGTCAGCCCTCAGCCTGTACTGGTGCATGGGGTTATTCTTCCCCAGATTCAGGAGCCTAAATTTGCTTTAGTTGAACTTCAGGAAGTTCCTCTCTGCCCATCTCTCCAACCTGCCAAGATCCCCTGAAGGGCTGCACAGCACTCTGGGGTATTGGCCGCTCTTCCCAGCACTGTGTCATCAGCAAACTTGCTGAGGAAGCATCTGCCCCTTCATCCAAGTAATTGATGAACAAAGTAAAGAATACTGGGCCCAGTACTGAACCTTGGGGACACCAGTAGTGAGAGGCCTCCAACTAGTGGCCCTGTGCCACTGATTATGACCCTCTGGGATCTGCCATTCAGTCAGTTCTCAATCCACCTCACCTAACCTTAGTTCCCTATTGGGCCATTTAACCCACACTTTAAGCAGAGTAGTAGCATATCTCAGTATAATCCTTCTTTTGTTAAATTACATAAAGTGTATATTATATTAAATTACATTAAAACTTGTCATTATCACAATTTCATCTTTACTTGTTTCACTCAAAAACCACAAGCAGCTCATTGAATTATGATAATTATATTTTTAGGGTGAATGAAAGCAAAACAGGCCACAGGATTCAAAACTTCAGCCTTATGTCACTCTGCCATCATGACTGGATCTGCGGTTTTTATCCCTTAGGTTCATTGTAACCTAAGAGATACGAGTTGCTGTAGTTTCCTAAGTGGATCTGGAATTTAAATTGAGGGGTCTGGTCCTTTACTGCAGGATCAGATGCTGTCTAGGAAAGGGAAGTATTTTATCAGCCTTAAAAAACCTTTGATGTCTGATCACTTTCAGTTGCCTGTTGATTTATCATCATATGCCATATTTTTTCCATTTACACATGTGAAAAAACCAGAACTAGAATAAACTTAATAAACAGTGTTCACTAAGTGTTCAGTGTTCAGTTCAACATATATATATATGTATACAAACTTGGGCTGGAGTATACATTTTCTCCATTAGACAGATTACATTCTTTGGGAATTACATCCGTTCTTGGAATCTCTGTTTTATCTTCATGATTTAAAAAGTTTTTTTCATGATTCATTCTTCCTGCTCTGAGCAGTGTAGAAGGTCTCTAACCCTTCTGCCAAAGCCCCCACTGTTGTTTGTTGCATCCCAGCAGCTTGAGGACAGATTTCTCCCACTCAAGACTCCTAGGAGTTACACAAGGGTAGGCTTCCTCCTTCACAGCCCCATAAATTGCCATCATTTTTAGTCTGGCAATCCTTGATACAGAAAGTGCTATGATCCCTGGACTCAAACAGGATAAATCTTGATCTGGGAGGTTTATAAAGTACACTTATAAAGTAATGCTACTGATATCTCAGATCGACGACATTTCTTTGAATGAAAGAGCTTATACTTCTTCTAAATCACTCAATCCTAAATAATTGGGTTTGCTTTGACATTTCCATAAAAATCTTTGTTGAAAACTCCCAATGGTTTCAGGATCCTTTCTGCCTCTTTTAAGAGGTGTGGGGTGTCGTGTCCAGCAGCAAGTCCTGAAGTTTTCAGAAAATCTTGCTATTATGTCTTTCTCTAGTGTTTCCAGGCCCACTCCTGTTCATAAACTAGTTTGATCACCCCTTGGTTTTCAAAGGTAGCAGCTAGATGTACAATACAGTACAACAGAGATGAAGTGCAAAGAGATAGGTTTTAAAGCTGAATCTACCAAAGTCTTTAGAAAAAGCAACAAAGCTGCAGGTGATACAACATGTTGCTTTTCCCTTACTGTACTCCTGTGGCTAAATAAAAAATCTGTTACTTTGAAGAAGTGTCCTGTGTCACTGCCTGTTCTCACTAACCAGTGTTTCCAAGGTGGTTTACCTGGTAAAGACGAGAGTCATATGTCACTGCTTGTCAGTCTGCTGGTAATCTATCAGTCTACTGTAATGGTGTGCAAGTTTGGGAGAGAAATTACATGCACGTCCTCAGCCATGGTATCAAATCACGCCTTGATGGCCTTACCCTTGGCCATTGCCTGATGTTTTTTACTTGTGCCTGGCTGTGCATCTTGCTAAAATAACCCTGACCCGCTGACTAGACTTCCTGGCATGATGCTGAAGCTGTTGCCCATCACGGCTCTCTGGTAGCCACTGGTTGCTGGCTGACACTGGATGTGCTCTGCTTGCCCTGCTTGGAACTGCAGAAGTGCACGTGGCACTGGGTCTGGCTGGGATGGAGTGAATTGGCACAGCATCAAGTCTTTCTCTGTTTCCCACTCTGCCCCACAATGAAGGGGCTGGGTCTAGACGAGACAATGGGAGAGGACACAGGTGGGGCAACTCACTCCAAGAAGACATAGAGATATTCTATATCATATGATGTTGTGCTTGGCAGTGCAAAGTGACATAGCAGGTGAAGAGGGGAGGGAATTGACTTCTTTGTGACTGTTGCTCAGAGACTGGTTGGACATCCATCTACTCATGGGACATAATCAGAGATTTCCGGCTTATTTGTTTTAGTTTGTTGGGGTTTTTTCTCCTCTTTCCTTCATCTATTAAAGTGTCTGCAGCTCCACTCCTGAATCTTGCTTTTGTTCTTCATATTCTCTCCCTCATCCTGCTGGGGGTGGAGAGGCGGGGAGAGCAGTTGTGTGGGTGCTCAGCTGCTGGCCAGGCCCAGCCCACCACCCACCACCTTCCTTTGCCAGAAAATAGGGTGTAGCTGAAATTTGTATCTGTGGTACTTCTGTCTTGCACCCACAGCCAACCAACCTTTATTGTTAACCATTACAATGAATTGTACGGAAAGTGAAGTGCAGCTTCAACTTCATCTTACAGTTAACAAAAATTGCAATACATTTTGTACATTTTGCACCAGAGCTTCAGGTAGAACTCCATCCTAGTGCTTTCTGTACCATCCAGATCATCCCCATTCCTTCTTCCACCCAGTGGTCACTTTCTTTAACCCTACTCTTGAACCACACTCCTTTCTGCCTCTTTGCCTTCACAACTGATTTCTTTTTCCTGCATTTCCATCTAATGTCCTTTTTTATTTTTTTTTTTTTAATGCTTGACCATTTTCTACCTTCTTTTACTGACTAGGGCTCAGCTATGTGAGGTCAAACCACTCTCTGGTCTCACTATGGTCCTCTTAATTCAGAGGATAATGGATTGAGCATTGATCTCAGCATTGTTACATCTAAGACTCACATTAAGGTGATAGAGATAAGCTCTACTCAATACCCGGTCCCCTGCTGAGATCTGGAAGCACTCTAAAAACTTGTTAAAATAGAAAATTATCACTCATCAAAATGATGGTCTGAGAAATAAATTCTGAAAGGGCAATAGTATTAAGCTGAGATTGTAGGGTACTATTCTTACTATGAATTATGTAATGACACATCCCCTGGAAAATAGTTAAAAACTGCTAGTTTGAATGCCATTTGCATGATCCAAGTAATTCTGGTAATAATTATATACATTAATACTTGCTTTCACGTTA
This sequence comes from Dendrocincla tyrannina, assembly GCA_035047865.1. Classification (NCBI taxonomy): domain Eukaryota; kingdom Metazoa; phylum Chordata; class Aves; order Passeriformes; family Dendrocolaptidae; genus Dendrocincla; species Dendrocincla tyrannina. The sequence continues at coordinate 46,831,961 of JAWWMP010000081.1, forward strand.
AATGAATATGTAAAATTATGAGCCATTTAGTCATCCCATTCATTTTTAATGTTATCAAACGAACACTGGGCCAATCCCCAGACTTCCTGGAGCAAAGAATATCAAACTGCTAAATGTATCTTCTGTTGTTGTTCTCTGCATGACATTCTGCATAAACAGAGAAGGGAAGCAAACCAAAACCAAAATCCCGTTGGTATCCCTGGCTTCCTAAGTTAGTTTGGTAACAGAAAGCTTTAGGTGGAGCAAGAGGATTCTTGCCATCTAAAATGAGTGTGCTCACTGCTGTCACAGCTCCAGTGCTAGTGTTGGTGGCTTCTTTCTACCTAACACGGGTGTATCCTTTTCAACAGTGCTGAGGATGATGCACAAGAGGCGTATCTTTTTTAATTCATACCTGCTAGTACCCACAAAATCAATGCTTAAATGGGGGGGGGGGGGAAATCTCAGTTTGCTTCTGATGAATCTGTTCCTTGTGCCTGCTTTTAGGGAAAGGTCATATTGATATTGCTGTCAGATGAACATGCCCCTCACTGCAAGCAAGCAGAAGGAACAGATGCATTTGGAGGAAACACAAGCACACTGCTATTCCCTTTTTTTAACCCTTCTCCCCTCAAGTAATGACATTTTGTACACTAACAGATATAGGTGGGGCAAAGGAAAGGATGATCAAATAATGCTGGTTTTTTCAGATGGCTCAGGCTGCCCAACCCATACATAGGAGGAAGCTCATTACAATTTACAAACCCCATTCTCCTGTCTGCAATATCTGAAGTTCATTGCCTTTGCAGTTGAGAAGTGTGAACTAAAGAAAGTGGTGATAAAGAGGTCACCAGGAGAAGGGTGTGGGGATGACATACTTGTGGAGTGTGTGTGGGATACAGGCCAACTTTGCCCCATGAATAATGAAATTGTTCACTCCATGTACTCTGCCCAGAATTCAGACTTAAAAGTGTCATCTGTCTTGTATGCCCACTGTTTGAGCCTGAACCTCCTGTATTGACTATCCAGATACCCTGAGTTTCAGAGTGGCTCTTTGCCATGAAAATGTCAGTACCCAAGCCTACGATTTCTGTGCATCAAGCTTTCCCTGTTCTGAACAGCAATTGTCATAACTATGACTTTATTTTTTTTCTGTTTCCGTGGCAATCCTAAGCATAAAAACACACTAAAATCCCTGTCTTTTCTTATATAGACTCCTGTTTGGGCTTTTGAGCGCCACCATGAGCCACAGAGCAACTATCTGGCATACAGAGCAGAAACACGTGTGGCTAAACTTATGAAAGAAATTGAAAATTTCTTTATCCATAAACACATGGATGAAAACATTGCAGAAAAGCTACAGGAGGGCAGCCTTTGTAGCAATGAATACACAAAGAATAAATACCAGACAAAACTAAACCCAGAGAAATCTTGAAAAAATAATTAAAAAAAATCAAAGGTACAAATGACCAGCAAAAAAAACCCCTACACTTTCTTCATGTTTTCTTTACTACATTGTTTTAAGCTGTCAGTGAGGAGCCACGTGTGAAATTCAAGGTAAGTCAAGACCAGGCATTGTCACGCAAAGGGTGACATAAATTGTACAGAGACATCTTGTTCATCCACTGACAATTTCATAACCAAGCTGACAACCAAAGGGCAAAAGAGAGGAAAATGCTGATGTTGTACATAATGAAAGAGCTGCATCACTGGAACCATGCAGTGTAAGGGCAAGTTAATAGCAAAAGATGTAATTTTTGAATGCAGTCATGGTGGGTGTTATCACTCAGGATCATCTACTCCCTGTCATAATCTCAACAGAACAACAGGCAAGGCAAGGAGCTGCAGTGAGCTGCTTCAGCTCTTCCTCAGTTGTAATGAGATTTCTTGTGTTGAACATTAGACAATGCAGTCTTTGGAGTTCTAGGAAAGAAAAAGTGTGGCACACAAAATCCAGTGCATTGAGGAACCCCATTTCTGAGTCTTCAGACTCCACAGCTTCTACCTGAACTCGTGAGAGGATTCATATTTTGACTCACCTAATATGCTCCCAACCAATCTCAAGAACTCTCCAAAAGTGTGAAGTCCTCATCAAATGCACTCTCTGTGTACTCAGTGAAATCAGCTCCTTGGCATCCTTGTCTTTCTTCCCTTTTGCTTCTTAGCTGTCTCTCCCTGCTTCAGACCCTCAAGCACATCCCTCATGTCCCAGTTCCTGACCCACTTGGGACTGAGATGTCATCTCTGCCTGGAGGGGCTCTCCCACTACAAGTAGATGTGTATGATCATTTATGGACAACAACACAAGAGCAACAAAGTACATACAGAAACACACAAGCCAGTGAATGTCACTTGTAAAGTATCGGACTTGCACACAGCAGAAGGGGAGAAAGCAATTTTCTCTCTTCCAAGGAAAGATGTGATGGGGATTCTCAGTGCCTTAGTGCTAACAAGAAAGTAGCTTCCTGCTTTTAGATGCTGGCAAGCAAGGAGAGAGATGAAGAATGCTCCAAAGGAAAGAAGGCTGCAGGAGTCAGACTAGAAGATATTTGACTTGCAGGACAATTCTTTCATTCATGATTTCTCTTGAATGCTTGGAAAGGATGTTTTGTACTATCCAAAACATAGTACCATTGCATAAAACAGAGTGTAAGTCTATGAAAAGGTAGAGCCTTTATATGATATTAAGCAACCACATAAATGTGATATTAAACAATCACATGCTGCTTTCATTTCATACTCTGCTTGGCAGAAATATCAAACCCAGTGACAGCTCACATTACCATCTACTACAGTTTGTTCAAAGATGTCATAAACAATTCCTCAACCATATTTTTGACTAAACCTGCTTCCTGTAGTGGATTCTTCCTCTTTCATTTTCATATTCTTTATCTGTGGAAACCCCTTCTAAAATGTTGCAATATGAAAACCAGCACATGAAAAGGGTTCTCACTGTGGGGAAAAAAAAAAAAAAGCAAAGCTGTAAATAAAGGGGAATTTTCACAAGCTCCACATTTTCTTTTCTTGCTGGCATTATCATACTGGCCTTCTTTCCCAAAGCTTAACCCAACCAGGGGACTGTGTGTGTATCCTGGAGCAAATGAAGAAGCAAAGTTCAGAAAGATGCTTTTCCACAATGAGGAGCACCAAGATGACTCATCTGCTGCTCCTGCTGTCTCTCTCACTGTCCTCTGGCTCTGCTATGAAATGCCAGGGCAGAGGCTGGTGGCTCCTGTCCCATAAGCAAGACCGTGTAAGTCACTAGACACTCTCCTGCTTTAGCTCTACTCTACCCTCTACAGTTACCCCAAAAACATTTCTATCTGTAAAAAGGCACTTTCCCTAACCACTAATAATCTTTGCCTCTAACCCATAGAACTCCACAAAGAAGAAATATATTTTCAGACAAACAGCACTTGAAAACAGCCAGTCTTTTTCATCTCAAACTTCCCCCTTACCTTGAAATTTTACACTCTAACCTCCTGAGAAGAGTAACATCAATAGAAGTTTACTACTGGATAAGTTAAAACTTTCTAAAATTTCAGGCTGATGAACAAAATATCTCTGTACAACTTATGTCCCATCTTTCGTGCTAGAACAGATGGTCACAACTTATATGACTTCCCATGTGTGTGGTTTAGCCCCAGCTGGCAAATAAGTACCACAGAGTTCACTCACCCCACTCTCCTCCCCAGTGGCTTGGAAAGCAGAATTAGAAAAGAGGTTAAATTAGTGGGTTGGGATAAGAGCAGTTTAATAACTGAATTCCAGCAAAATATAATAATAGCACTAATAATACTAATGATGATAATAAAATAATAATTATAAGGAAAAGGAGAGAGAAAGAGTAATAACACCCAAGGAAAACAAGGAATACACAAATGCCCAGCCTGTTCCCCAGCAGCAATCAGAGGGCTTCTGGCCAACTTCCCACAGTTTATGTACATACTGAATAAGATAGTCTATGGTAGGGAATATCCCTTTGGCCATTTCAGGTCAGCTGTTTGGTGAAATCCTGGTTTCATGTTTGTGGGTGGGAAAACTAACTTACCAAGTGCAAAAAAGTCCAGTGTAATTTTACAGGTTTCTAGACTGGAGCTAGTCTGTTACTGATGACCTTAATGCTTGACTTATTCGACAAGTTCTGTCATGCGGAGGCTAGAGAGTATAAGGTTTGACAACCACTGCCTTAAACCAAAGTTATAGTGTGACTGCAATCACTTTCCAGAAGATTCAAACAGCTTTAAAACTTATTTGGGTCACAAAAACTCTTACACAAGCTGGTGTCTGACTACAGATATGTCATCTGCAGTGTAAGAAGGTTCCCGCCATGCAACCACCTCAACTCAGAACCTCTATACTGAGACCCATATCCTATACATGGAATGGACATGGCCCTCAGAGTCACAAGACAATCTTTATGGCAAAGCAGGAACTTTGTGTTGAAATATCTGAACAGTCCTGATGGCCGCTTCCTCTGACAGCACACTCTGTATAAATACAAGAACAACTTGGGAAATAATCTCACAACAACAGTATCTGCATGTGAAGCACTAGACCATGATTAGAACCACATGGAGGAAGGAACTCTCAGAGGTCTGCAAAACTGAGACTACAAGAACAATAAAATCTTGGCTCATTTGCAAAACTCAGGCCATTATAAGTCAAAATAAAACAATGCAAGGAAGAATGGGAAAAGATGGAAAAGGTGTAGCTCATAACCATTTGCTTATTTATTATGTAAAATGACAAGGTAGTTTAGAGGGAACAAGAGGGAAATAGATAAAAAGACAAAGAAACAAAAGACACCACTCAAAATGGTGTCTCTGGAGTAAGGTAACAAAAAATAACAAAATGTGATGGGTGAAAGATAAACAACCATGGCTGTCTGGCAAAGAGAGGTGGCTGAAAGATGAAATGTTAGGGAGATATTGAAGACATTCTTTAGGAAAGTCTTAGTAGACCCAAACTATGGATTGCACTTGTAGAGGTTGAATATCTCTAATATTATGCATAATGATATCAAATTCTATTAATTTTGTTCTAGACTTTTTCTCTAACTAGTGCTCACAGAGCTTGACAAGGAATTTAATTAAAAAGAAATGCTTTTCTCTCTTTATCAGACAGAATAAAATCTGTTTAATCAGATCTTGCCTGATCAGAAAGAATAATAATCTAATATGAAAGCAATACATCCTTTACACCTACATCTGCAGTGGCAAGCTCCTCATGAAATAGCTCCTGGGGAGAAACTCTCAGCTCATCTCTATTCCTGCTCCCTCACTGCATGGGCTGACAGGATTCTGACCAAAGCATCCCAGTTTTTCTGCCAGCTGTCAGCCATCGACCAGTTTCCTTGTGCTGACGTCTCCCTGAGCACCTGCCATCAGAGAAGGCTTCACCTGAAGGGCATGGAGGCTCTTCCACCCCAGCAATGTCACTTTGTAATCCAGACACGGAGTGCAGGGATGTACCTGGGATAGATCTGCCTGGCGGAATGTGGTACAGGAACAAGGTGAGGAGCCAGGGAGCAGTAAGGGCCTTGTTGTCTGACCTAAACACCAATAGGTGCAGTTCTGCCAGTCATCACGCTGTAAATCCGTGATCCTTGGACTTGGAAAACACTCTTCTAGCACACAGCTAGCTAAACTAGAGCTTGGTGTCTTTTGCTGAGTCTTTAAGCTGGAAGAGAGTCCACAGGGCTTCCCACCTATATAATCTACACAAAACTGCAATCCAGCAAGTTTTGAATTATCAACTCTTCCTGCAAACCCAGAAGAGAATGTCCACCCTTCCTTACTGCTAAGAGTAAACCTCAGCTTTTGTTTTCTGGTGAGTAATGTCCTTGCAGTAAGAGCATTTCATGAAGTGCTGCCAGCTGGCCAGTGGAACACGGCTGGGCACTTGTTCCTGTACAGGAGGGCAGTGGGAATATGAATGTACAAGCAGCTAGCAGAACCAATAAAACACACTTTCAGAGAGTTAAATGAGATGGACACTAGCCAGTCAGAAAAAAAAATTATGTGAAAGCATATAAAAAAATATGATAAGACTTCAAACAGTTGAGATATACCATTCATCCATCTGGTAACCTGAAAAACTCTTTCTACAGAGAGTTAGAAGAGGCACTGGTAGAATATCGCAAATAGACCTGACGATGACTCAAGCACCCAGTTTGGCAATCCCTAAATATCCTTATTAGCTGCTCTGGGGCATGCCTCTTGAAGCCTGTGCAAGCTTTCAGAGGAAAAAAACTCATTAACCTCCAAACCAAGATGTAGTTGTGTTGTTCCACAACACAAAACTATAAGTATGCCCTGTCACCCTGTGAGTCATCGTGCTTAAAGGGACTGTGCTACTACATGTCCTCTGATAAACCAGTGGGCATCATGGAAATGCACACAAAAAAGAATTTTCAGGACACTCAATGGAATTAACAGTGCAGACTTCTTTACTGGATTAACATCGTTTATCCCTGTCCATCAGAGTTGGAGAGAGCTCTCCCTATTCTCTTGCAAAACTCTTGTTTTGTGTAACAACGTTACAGGAGTAGTTTGCCTCTAAATGATATTAAGGAAAACTAATGTTACTAGGTATGGATATGTGCAGCACCAGTACCACACTGTTCTGCCTTGCTCTGGACTGGCTCAGTATGAACGAAAGTATGATTGTTCTGTTCAGCAATAGGAAGAAAGAACCAGTAAAGACCCATGACCTATTTTGATGCACTTAATTTTCCCTGTCCAATGGTTATTGCTCCTCTTCTTGTCCACCAAAATACCAGGAACCAGTAGAGATCCTCTACATATGAAGTTGGCATGTCTCAGAAATGAGACATATATCTGGAAAGAAGTAAGGCAGGATACGTCAGCAAATTACTTTGCCAGTGCCCCTACTGAGGTGAAGTTTTACCAATGGTGTTCCAATGCACATACCTCTGCCCACTGAATGCTCAAGGAAAACAGACACTTTGCAAGGCTGTTTCACTATGTCTAAAACACAGGTGCAGACTGGAGCTCACATCTCTGCATCAGGAAGGGAGTGATCAGCAGGTCTGCATGGTAAGCATGCTGGTGTCAGCAAAGACAAAATGGCACAAAGGATTAACAGAGTATATCTCACTGACTCTCAAGACACTGATGCAGTTTACTGGCAAGAACAAAATACCAATTTTCATAGTGGAGAAGGAACGATTCCAGAACTTTCTGAGAGCTACACAGAAATGCTGACCAGCAAATTCTCACTGGGAACAGAAATCCCAGAGTTGCACACAGCAGCCCTGTCAGTCTCTGACTTTGGCTTCTTTTAATGCTTTCACATATAGTAGCCAGCAGCTGTGGGCCTGCCCTTGGCAATGATGGTTGAGTGCTTTCTTGTTACAGGAAGTAAATTATGCTGGTCAGGATGTGTGGAACCCAGGCAGCATTCTTAAACATCCTAAACTGCTGTAGATTATATGAGCAGACTGCACCAACAATCACCTCCAAAAGCGCATACATAGTGGGTTTTTTCAGAAGACTTTTGGGGCCATCCACAGATGAACCTCTTGCTTTGGACTGATAGTGTTTCATATTATAATCTCCAAGTGCCAAGCAAAACAGGACTGGCCTCAGGTGACTGTGACTGAAACTACAGGCAGTGGTGACTGCAAAGTATGTCCAGACAATCAAGGCCAGCCATCAAGGATTGAACCACTGAGACTGGAAGAAGCAAGATTTCCTCACAGTTCTGTCAGATATAGCTTGTGACAGCAGCAGAGAGAGCTATGGGCTCTGTGCTGTGGAACATGCTGACTGTACTACAACCTTTGCAAGCTCTCACTTTGCACAGTAACTGAAACATGCTGTTTTATGGGTGAAAACTGACCAAAAGTAGCAAGGCTGCAGCAGGTCTCTAAGAGGAGCATAGCTTGTCTCTGACTTGAATCTGCTATCATGCTGGTGTGTCAGAAGCTGGCTTTGCATATCCTTTGAAGCAGCTTCTGACAACTAAAGAAAAAAATCCACCCAACCAACTTTCAGTTGAAGGTTGGCTGAATCAACCAGATGCTGAAACAAAGTTTGTCTGTGGCAAGTATGGACAGTTTGGTAATGGTGGAAATTAGAAGCCCCATCTATGTTTTAAAACATTTAATTTCTGTCAATATAAACTCAGCTGGAAGTAATGCAGAAGTGGAAGAAGCACAATTTGATTCACTGATGAGGAGGAAAGCTAGCAATGAACTTTCCCCTACCACAGTAATTTCATAGGTGAAGAAATAAGTGCTGCCCTGCAGCAAATCTGCAGCAGGTTGTGTGTAACATTTCTGGGTTCATCTGTAGCCCAACATGCAGCTGCCTTTCTTTTAAGTACCTGATGGCACCTGCTCTTCCATTAAAAAGGTAACTAGGTTGAGAATAAGCACTGTAGCAACTGGAAACCCAGCCACATAAATCTTTCTTTCTTTTGACTTGCCTTCTGTTTTACCAAGTAGCTTTTCCTGTAATGTCACAAAGAAAAAAAAAATCTTCAGCTTTGTCATACTAACTGGCTCACTAGTTTTATAGTGCAGAATGTTGTACATGCATAGGCAATAGCTGTGACAGCCTGAAGAGCATTACATGATGAAACTTTCATAACAATGCAATTATTAACTCAAGTCAGACACATTTTCCAGTAACTGTTTTGTATGTTTGATACCATAATCATTTATGTTAGATGACTCAAAATGCACCACCATAAGAAGCCCTTCTGATGTAATTCTTTTCAAACTTGTTTAACAGACCTGTGGTACTTGGTGATATCGTGATGTTTTTTGTTGGTTTTGGTGCCACGAGACTCAAGTGGGATTACTCATCAGCTCTGTCTTCCCTTTCTTCTTCACTGTGCTCAGTGCATCTGCCCACTTGTCATCTTCTTAGAAAGCCTGTTACATGCTTTCATATGTGTTTCTTCCTCAGCAGTAGCCTAACCACCAAGTGGCATTCTCAAACTTGGCTGGATAGTTGCGAGGCTTCCAAAATTTTGGTCCCTCTGAAAGAGGGTCTGCCAGAATTTTCACCATCAGCTGAGAGGGCCTCTGAACAGACTGCCTCTTGCTACCCTGCACAGACAGCTGTGTGCTTCCTCACACAAACACAACACAACAAACCACCCACAATTGAGAATACTCCTCATACTAGTGGAGCTACTGTAAACCAATTATGTCAAGTAATCTACTGTTTGAAAATCACACTCTGAAAAAGAGTATCAGTGCATAACATTTAACAGCGTGTTTTTAAAAAAGATTAGAGAAGGTTAGGAAATCTTTTTTCTGTTTGGCTGTACTGAATCACTCTGTGGTTGGTGTTATCTCTCCCTGTTTTTCCACTGTTTAAACTTCCCGTTCGTCACAAAATCACTCCCTGCTGCTGTGGCCACCCAAAAGATGTCTGTATAGTTTAAGCCAGCTCTCTTGCAGAAATGGGCACCTTCAGCAGGCAGCCGAACCCTTTCAAAAATAGGTGTTTAAAATAAACAGGACAACTAATATTCAAACTTGCCAATCTTTCATCATCATCACTACTCAGGAAGTGCAGATGTTTGCCTTAGTCTCTCCTTACTACTGGAACCCAGTATGAAAAGAATACATACATGTACCTCTGGAAATACAAGGGAAGTATTTTGTCCACCTGATCTCCAGCCATACTTGGCTTTAACAACCAAACTGAGGGGTCTGACACTTCCAGATGAAACACTCAAGCTTTCTGCCCTTCATATTACACAAACTATTGTTAACTCTCCTAACTGATCTGATTTCCAGAGCTTTACACTTTAGTATTCATGGTCTCATTATACATTTTTATATTCTTTTGAAAATGTTTGCAGTAAGTGATCCACACTGGGCAGTGCAATCATGATACATTTGTGGGGAATGATCCAGATTACCTGAGCTTTTTGAAGGGAGCTGTGAAGGGTTCATAACTCATATTATTCACATAACAGTGAAGCTGGTGGAGAGATGCAATTTAATCTCAGGTTCCTCAATATTAATCATTAATCACAACACACATCCAGTTACATAGCAGGTAGAGGCAGGGTATGCTTGAAATGGATCTGCTACCAACACCACTATGTTTAAAAATGAAAGCAAACAGCACAACCAAGGAGGTGAGAATCTGAGGTGAGTTGTAATTGACATGCTTCATTGAAATGCTTCAAGAATTTATTTTCTTTCCCTGCCCCATTTCCCCTTTGAAATGATAAGTTAACCAGGAGAAAAGTACACAGTGAATTCTCATGTCTGTGTCAGCCTTTCTTTCCTTTCTCACAGAAAGGTAGTCCTCCATTCATAATTTTACATTAATAAGTGGTGTGTTTAGAGTAGTAACCTTCACTTTACATAATCTTCTCCTTTATATACATTTGCTTTCAATTGGGATCAAATGCTAAGTTGATCATGCATAAGATATATACATAAATGTCAGCTAACTAGGCTGTCTTCTCAGTAGTGCTGCAATAGATAAAGTGCATCAGTGCTGACACTTATCCCATTAAAGCTCTGAAAATGCACATCAGTGCAACTGTAATATTATCATTCTTTACATTTTCCCCTCTGGCTGAACAGATAATATGATTGATTGCAGAAAGCCTGTTTAAGCAGAAAGTAGTTACTAGTAAAAGAAGCATTTCAATGAGTCATGAATAAAGATTTAAAGGCAAACCAGAACCTGCAGTTAAACATAGGCTATAGAGCAACTTTCTATAAAAGGCAAACCTTCCTTTTTTTTATAACTTACTCTTTGACTTAAAAGAAAACTTCAGAAGACAAAAGTATGCGTACATGAATCAAAACTATCCAGTTTGAAATCCGTGAGACAGCTTCGTTTCTAGAAACTGAAAGATATGAAAGGAAGATAAAAATACAATCCAAACTCAAAAGAGAAAGAGCATCAAGAAGTGAGAAAAGCAAAATTTAACATACATACGGACTGGGGGGAGAAAAAAGGCAGAAAGGAAGAAGTTGTTTCCATTTCCTCCACAAAAACAGAGACTGCCACTCTGTGGCATCTTTTTAAACATTTGAAAAGAGGTGTCTTGTGTGACAGAAAAAGGAAGGATGAGAAACATATGGGCTTACATGGTAGCTAAGCTTTGTTATTTTATTTTGTTTATTCTTGAAATCACTGTATGTGAAAGATAAATACAGAGATTTCCTTAGCATACAGGAAAAAAGTATTAATTTCATCAAGTCTTACCATTAAAGGTAATTTCAATCCTGCTACAGAAGGGAGTTGTTTTCACAAGTGTGTATCAAACCGCTGTTGCATCACCACACACGACTTGTGCAATTTTGAGGATGCTCTTTGCCAGTTGTTGGAGCTGCTACCTGTAAGCTCACCCTTTCCAAGTCTCTCCCAATGCAGTGAATGCCACTTGCTGGTTTTCTGCTGCCATTACAGGTTTCCATGCTGCACTCAGCTCTGGGGAACAAGCTCAGGGCATCTCGTTCAGTTCAGTAAATTTGGAAGTTAAGATTATGGTAAAACTGAAACTCCCAACCCCCCCCCCCCATTAATTCAATATAAAATAAAATCTACCAATTTGTTGATAGACAGCCAGGCAGTAAATATCAACACCACAGTCCAGGGGCAGCTTGCAGTCTGTCTAGTTTTACATTAAACAACTCTAACCCATTGTACAAGTGTTGTGTTAATTGTGCTGGTACAAAATTTCTACTCTTGTTTGACAGAAGGAAGCATCATGGATCACAAAAATCCAAGAGAAAGTACCAATAAGGAGATTATTCCAAAGTGTATGTTAATTAAATACCAAGAAATAAGCGTTTTAAGAAAATGCCTGAGATGTATCTGGAGAATCCACCTAGATTCTCCAACTAAAAACTTCAATAGTCTATTCCCTTCTTTTTCCAGTTGGTTCTTGTTTTGAGGACAAAGCATCTCTAAAGAAAGAATCTGACTGCAGGAAGGGAGAAGCACTGATAAGTGCAGTGCTCCTTGGGTGTTTATGTGATATCACATGTCTGTCACTTCAGAGCAGTAGGAGAAAGAAAGTGTGAAGGTTTAGTACAAACCCACTGCCATTCTGAACTTCACCATTCCCTCCCTCCAGTCCTTCACCACTGGGGTTTCTCCTCAGGATCTGGTTCTGCTGAGGTACTAACACAATTTACAGGCATCTCAGGATACTTTATGTCAAACTTTTAGAACTTTCAAAATGATTCACAACCACAAGACTGATTAACCACATCACATAACTCCCTTGTCTTACTGTTTTGAACTCTTACAATTTTAAAAAGAAATAAAATTAAAAGAATACAAACACTGGGCAGGATGAACTGAGCCTGCAAGAGCCAAAATACTTCATTTCATGCTTTTAATTTTTAAAATGTTCCTATGTTTTTGTTTAGAAATTTTAGGCATTCTGGATGGTGTATGTAAAATAAATCTCCTTCCCTTTAACCTCATGGAAGAAAAACTCACAAAACCAGAGTTCCTGATGCTGGGGAAGGATTCACCAGACTGCAAGTCACCATTTTAGAGAGACAACAGTGCAAAGTTCAGGTACTGTTCCAGTCAGGGAATTGTGCAGAGATGTTTATATGAGCCCTGCATTAATTCATTCTCCCAAATCAAATTTTGTTCTAATGGATAAATCAAACCAGGAAAGCAGCTTCTTGCAATGCTCTTTGCCTTGTGTCTTTGTTTGTGTTTCGCTTGGGTCTATCATGTAATTTTGAGGTGCACCATCCACATTCCACCCATGAGTACTCAATTAAAAGACCAGGAACTGCCCCAAGACCACTGGGTTAGGACACAGAAGTAGTTCAGGATCTGACAAAGTGTGTCTGACTTCACCTCCCTGCATAGAAAAAAATCAGCATTTACTTCAATTTTGGCACAAGAAGAACTTTCATATAATACAGTGTTTAAAAACTCATCACGTTTTGTTTCATGGAACACCAGGTAAATTTTCCTGATTGTGGAAAGGGACCTTTTGGGTGCACAACTTTTTGTTAAATCTGAGAGCTTAATGCATGAGAACATATATACAGCAATAGGGTAAACAGGCAACGATGATCACATAGAACTAAGAGAAGCAATTAGTAGTTGAAAACAAAAAAATATTGAAATGCCTGAAATAGGCAAATATTGGTCCATGTTAAACAGACCTGGTAAAGCACTCTCATTCTTGCTATGCAGTAAGTGAAAGCAGCAGAACTGATAAAAGGATTTGTTAACTGGAAAATAAACAGAACTAAGATTGTGTCTCTGTCCTTCTATAATTTTCTGCTTTATTTTTTTATGAATAATATATTCTTGTTTTCCTATTTGTTACCCACAGTGGAATAGTCTTACCTCCCACACTAGTGCCTCAGGGAGGCCAACATTGGACACACATGAAGGGCATGGGAGCTGATCATCTTTGGCAGTGTCTTCAAGAGATCCTGAACTCAAAGGGAATCATCGTCCTACCCCAGGTAGTGGATGACTAATCAGTCTTACTACTTCTGAGCTGGTGCAGTGTCCTTACCAAAATCAGGGCAAGAAACACATTGTGACAGAGCAAAGGAGTTTGATTCTGCGCTGTATTCCATTATAGGTGGGAACTCATTCCCAGAGTTGTAGCAGTTATTTTAAAGTGTTATACATTCGACCTCTCTACCCATTCCAAAGATCACACTTGTAAAACCTGCAGGATACATGATTTCACTGAAGCAATAATTGGTATTTCAATTCCAGTAAAGGGAAAGGTGGAGGGAATGAAAGCCAGAAATCAGCCACAAGAAGGAAGAACCTGACATAACTGAAAAAGGTAGAAAATTTGGGGCTGATTTTTTGAACTAAGTTCAAACATTGAAAAATAATATGGCTGCCTTCCTGTAGGTTTGCATTCTGACTGTGTACACATTTCTGTGTGCAAATTTCATATACAACCTTCCCCTGTAGTACTATTTGGAACACTCCATCTATATTATGCTACAGATTTCACAATGTATCTTCACTGAGTTTTAACGAAGGGTGTGCTGCTTGCCAGTAAAATAAATTAATCTGCCTTTTTAAAATGTGTGATACAGGGTTTACATCATTACTACATCATATGAAACTCCAGTGCTGGATGTTTCCAGGTCCTCTTAAATTAAACTGCAGTAAAACCTGTTGGCAAATTTCGTCAAAAGTAGGTCAAAGATGCTGCTGATACAGCTGTCTATGCCACAAAAGTTTGCATTTACTATGTATGCCGAGTCAGGTTAAAAAGAAGAGACACGAGAAAATGGTGACTAACCACTGCAATTCATGGGAGTAGCAGGTCACTCCTTTGGCTGCACAACCATGAAATGATACTCTCTGAGGCACAGTTTGGGCAACAGTGTAGAGAACACTTCATGGACCGCTGCCACCCTTCTAGCAAAATGACAATAGAGAATCTGGAACCTCCAACAAGTGGATAGATGTTGCAGCCCCACAGGCCTCACAAGTCTTAAGGAGAGAAAAGTCAATGAGGCCGTTTGGTGCACTTGGTACAGGGCTAGGGCTAGTTCACCATAGCACTCAAATAAATCACTGCAACAAACCATCAAAGCCTTGCAACCATCTTGCTTGCATTTTTTTGAAAATTATTAGGTTTGCTTCTCCCCCTTAGCAGACCTTGTACACACAGACCTTCTTAAAGATCTGTATCTGCACCTCCTCCACCAGTGAACTGTTCTTCAGTGCTGCACGTGACAGACGGGCATTCCCTAAGCAACCAGACTGTTCTCTACAAATGAAGCCAGGCTGTATTCCTTACTTTGTTAATGTTTTGGTCTGTTCGTGCCTTTTATGACCAGGGATGTGGTCTGTGGCGGGTGCCAGAGTGTGGCAGAGCCTTGGAAGGGACAGGCTATGAGAGCCTCAGGGATAGAATTCTATGTGCCTGCCAAAAGTCAACCTCAGCTGGCATCTGCAACCACTTTACAGTGCTTCCCATCCTGGAGCCAAAGCAGGGGTTCCAGTGGGGACCACAGCTGGTTGCCAGCAGGCAAGCTCTGGCTGAGGCTATTTGAGCTGCTGCTGTTGCCACAGGACTGTCTATTGAGGAGGAGCTCCTGAATTCCCCTCCCTTCCACCCTCCTGCCTGCTACAGCATATTCCCTGCTTCTGCATAGGTCGCCTCTCAGATAAAGGCACCTGCCTTTAAACCTCCTCAGTATTTTCTCTCATGAGAAAAATTAAGGGTTAAACCTCAATTTTCCTATATCAGAGGACGACTCTATTGCTTAGCAGGATGTCAACACAAGAGAAAGGCCCCTCACCTGAGTTGTTCTTGGGGGATGAGATGATGCTACATTGTCAAAAGATAAGCTGGAGGTTGTGTACCTGGGACCTCTTGCTCCTGACCCAGGCCTCAGATTTGAAGACCTGCTGCAGAGCAACACAATGATTTTACACAGGCCAAGCTGCAGCTGATTGAGGTTTCAGCCCTGAGCATTCCTGAATGTCACTATTGTCATCTTCAGTGTCTTGAGAAAGCAGGACATGGTATCCAAACCTCCACTCCCAAGAGGTCTCAGATGGAGATGAACTCCTCTGATTCTTTTTTCAGACCCTCTTTGGCTAGGAGAAAGGCATTCATCCTCCTGTACCGTGCCATTCTTCAACTCAAGGCCCAAACCAGAAAGATCTGGGTCTTCCATAGCATGACATTAGTATGTCCAGCAGTACCTAGGGCATAGACTGAGACATTGCCTGAGTACCATGTCAAAGCAAGCATGGCCATGTCCATAGTAATAAACAGGAGGGATCCCTGCAACCCCAAACTTTCACATCACGGGCAGGAGATGCTCACGAAAAGTGCTGGCTGTCAGCGATAATTACTTTCCTGAGACCTTTCACCAAATTTACAGATGATTCTAAGAGCTTACGGGTTTACTAAGCAAGCCCAATGCCAGGGAATATTCTTGCATATGGTTCAATTCAGTAGTATAAATGCAATGAGCATGTGATGATACAGAATGGTTGGTAAACAGACATCACAAGGCAAACAAGAAAATCTGAGAGCTTTCACTTGGCTTGAGCAGATGTCTCTGTGTCTATGACTGTAACTTGCTGCTATGGCTGTATTTATTGTTTTTATTTTAAAGTGGAAATTATAAGTGAGTTTGAGACACAGAAGGACGAATTTTCTGGCTCCAGAAAATGTTTTGCTTAAAACTCTAGGTATCTTGCTGACTACATTGTGCTATATACACCACCTGACTGCATTAAAACAAACAGCTATGATAAATTTTGTACAAGAGACAAATGTACTTCTGCCATTTGCAAACTGAAGTACCTCACTGCTTCTCTGTGTGTTACTGATGCTGAAAACTTTAGGTAAAATGTTGAAAGTAGAATTAGCAGGAGACTCATCTGCAAAAGTATTGAAGTTCTGAGCTTGAGTTAATGAAAACTTATAAAGTAGTGGTGAGATACATTAACTGGACATAATTGAGAACACTGAGCATATTTGGGTGAAAAATGGGTGCAATTAGATTTTTAAAACTATTTTTACCTTTGTATGTGCTCAAAGTTGAAAGTAAAGGAAGATTGATAGCTAATTGTATAAAACAAATAAATCTGTTGTGTTTAATTTGTAGATATAAAATATTGAATTTAGATATATGTGTACCATATAATGTGATTGTACTGTTTTACAGAGGAAAGCACTGAAGCTAATATGTCATCTTGGAAATATCTGAAAGATCATTCACTTACTCTTAACAAGATTACCATTTTTATAGCCTGTTCCATAATTTAAATAAAAATAGAACCTCTCTCATTTGAGGATCAAATCAGCTTCCAGCAACATGACAGAGATTTGGTACATACAGAAGAGGGAATAGTTTAAAAGAAATGATCAGCGAAACTCTCCCAAGATGGCCTTATAATTGCATTTATGTATTTTCATACTGTGTTATCAGTAACACAAGGAGCTCTAGAATTAAAACATGCATTGAAAGAGAAAAGGTTATAAACTTTTAGTTGGGCTCCAGAGTGAAATTAATTAGATTTGGTCTTGAAGTCTATTGAGTCCAGTGAGGATAATTCACTGGAATATATATAAATTTCATATTGGTCTTTGTGTTCAAGACCAGCACAGATGAAACAAGTTTGTTACCCCTCCAACCTCTGTGGTGAGCCTGTAGGACTGGCAGGGTGTTTGGCACATGGTTGTATGCAGCAGCAATCCTTGTGACCATGACATGAATGATGCACATGCATTGTGTGCAGCAGGGACACAGGAAGGAAACCACGACAGCAGAGGCAAATCTGTGTTTGGGATGACTCAGAGGTGATTTCTGATCTTCTAGCATACATTATACTGGAAACCCCAGGAGAAACCCAAGCGGCAGCTCACAAATAAATGAGTCATACAGCCACAGGCTCGCTCTGTATCATCCTCTTCCAGAAGGACCCTTCATCTTTAGACAAAAATACATCTCCAGCCACATAAAAACTTCCTGTTCCTGCTCACAAGTGACTATTACTCTCTGTCCCAGTGACCGCCCTGGTTGACGTATGAACACTCATTACATGACCAACCCACTGATTTCCTTTCCCCATCCACAGGGGTATAGGAGAGAAATGACCACTTGTGGTTTGTCTCATGCTTCTGTCACACACAGGAGAGGCACATGACATTTATCCCTCAAAATCCTTAGCAAATAAAGGTGGGCTATGCCAGGTGAAAGCTTGGCTACTGTTGGCCTGTGCATATAAATCCTGTGTACAAGCCAGGACTTGGCATCCACTAAACAAGTTGAACGAGCGTAAATCCTTGGATGTTAAACTTACATTTGAAATGGGATCCAGCAATTAAAATGTTTCTGAATGTCACAACAGTATTCACGATTTCTAACCAGCAGTCTTCTAAGGACTGGGGCATGTTTTTGAAATCTACAGTTGGCTAAATATTGTGATTATCAAAGACATTTTATCAAGACTCGTTTTCTGTCCCTAATAATTTTATTAACTTAGAACAGATATATAACAAATATTTTAGAAATATGCAGTCTTTTTTGCTTGTATAAATTGGATTGGAATCTGAAAGAATCAATAAAGAGAAAAACTCTGCAATTTTTTTCCTACAGAAGCTTGAATGAGTACATCTTGAAAACATTCCAACTCCTTTGGCACGTTCTTTAGACTCGGAAGAAGTCAACAAAAATTCTGTTTAGATTTAGCCTTCTCAATGTCATCTCTTCCACTGCCTCTGCCTTGTGTGCTCTTTCTGTTTATAAACTACCCATTATCCTATTTTTCCTTTTAAATGACCACAGAGTGCCAATTAGTAGGGAATATAAATACAAAAGCAAAACAAGCTTACAGCATCCAAATTGTGCTGCCACTGCTTGATTATTTTATGCATTATGTCCACAAAAACATACCTCAATTACTCTCTGGCAAAGTTTTTAGTGGCTCTTTAACTGTGCTAATTTTCTCTCCTACCTTAGCAAGGAAAAGTACTTCATATGCTACAAAGTTTTCTGCTCACTCAGCTGTACAGTCCACGACTGGAATGTAACAGCCTATTCTGCTTGGACTACATCACTATTCAAATAGTCATGTAATTTTTCATCATATTTTCAGATCTGATGTTCTCTAAAAGCCTAAAACTTACCCCAAGCATGTTTTGGCACTCACTGTATCAGGACGATGAAATTGTTCGATGCTCTGTTTTTTCTGTCCTGCTGGGATTTACTACCAAGAATGTGCTAAAGCTTTTCACATATACCTGTTCAGATTATCTTTGAGATGAAGTTTTCCCAGTCAAAACTGGAATAAGCAACTGAGTTTTACTAATTGAAGATCCTAATTGAAATTTGGTAAAATAAAAACCACCACTGTATCTGTGCCAGTCGATTTCAATTAAGATTACTTCTGTGAACCTCAGTCCATCTTTGTTACCTTATATCATGGGTTTTGCTCTTCAATATATAGGAATGTGTTTCAAGCCAGTTTTTCTTCGCTTTCCAGATTCCATTGCAAAGACCAGTCTTCTCTGTCTGTCTTTAGGTAGAGGACCAATCAGTACATACTACTAATAGAGAACTATACATGAATCTGGTTAATCAACGTGTTTGATACTGTCAGAGAATGACCAAACTCTGTCAGTGGCAGGGACATTCCTCTAATTTGTCCTGAACACAAACAGGAATGGTAACCCAAAAGGAAGTTACTAACACAGAAACTTTCACACAATTTGTACCACAAGAGTTTCATGAATGTTAGCATGGAATATACAGAAAATGTACAGATGCAAAAGAACTGAGATTAATTAATGTCCGTATTTATAAAGACTTTTAATCATCAAATTGTCTCAGTTCTTAGCCTTAGTTTATGCACCACTGACAGAGTTAGGCCATTCTCCTAAAGCAAGCTTTCAATTCCATTGAGTTAATCACCATTTATGAGCAAAGCTCAAACCCCCACAGCTGTAACCTTGGACTTGGACTGCCACCCAGAAGCTAACTCTCTGGGTTTGGTGTCATCTGCTGACTCACCTTGAGAGCACACAAGATGGTGTGTCACAATAAGTCCTCACAGAAAATTGTTTGTTTATATTGCGCTGTTCCTTTGTTTATCAAAGCAGTTCTGCTGCACAGAATTATCTCTCATGGTGAGCAGTCCTAGAGTGAATCCAGACAGAGAAGCAGGAGGAATACCAGGACTCACCCAGGAAATCTAGCAAGCAAATGGCACAGATTGAATAAACTGCAGCACTCGCACTTATGTAGACTATACAGTTAGAAAAGACATCACGAAAGGTTACAAATTGAGGTGATCAAGGTCTCCAGTGTGTTCACAAGCACGCAACTACATAGGCACTGGCTTCTGATCATGTACTAGGGCACATAAAAAGAGAGATTTGCAGGGAGAACCCATCCCTAGTTCTGTCTCAAGGGTTGCAGGTCTCAGCAATGTGTACAACTGTTTTCCATTACTTTGTAAAAGAATGTTAGTCATTTGGAACTAAGTCACTCTGGGCATTAAGAGCTCATGACAAAGAGCAGACCTGAAATCAAGTGGTATGCACAAAATGGAGAGAAATAGTTTCAAATTCACTCAGAAAAATTGCTCAGTCATTCATCATGAATCGATTTTGGTTTATCCATTGCATATTTTCATTATATTTTTCATATACATCATATAAATCTTGAATAGTTTTGCTTCAGGAAAAAAAACCAATAAACTTCTAACCCCTTCTCTCTGGATGCCTTTTACAATGAGCACCAAAAATTCTGGTCTGCATAAGCTAAGTATGTCATCATTAAATTCATTAAAAATTTTATAGAACTATATGCTCTAACCTAGAGGAGCATATTCTTTTTTTTTTTTTTCAAAGACCAAATTCCTTTACATTAACCCTTTACATTAATTTTGTGATATCCAAAGCTTACATTTAACTAGTTATAGCAGAGCAGTTAAAGAACAGGCTGTGTCAGCCTTTTAACATTTGGTACATGAGCATTACTTCATTCTAGTGTTTTTCTTCAAGATTTTTTTTTCCTAATATGTGAAAATGTGGCTGCTCATAAAGAAAGTGATTTGGATAGAGAATTTAACAGTTTATGAAGGAAACTCCCAAAAGACACCCTCTGCTTTGGGGCTTTTATATTTCCACATGGCAGTTGGGTGGAATCTCATCTTTTGTAGTTCTTTCTAATTTTGTATGTCTTTGGAGGTTTCAAAAGTTGTTTTCCTATCTCATGTAGGAAAATAAAGATTATTCAAGGGCACTCCTCCTCTTCCAAGCAGGTCAATACAAAGTTTGTACTAGGTCCAAAGCTAAGGTTTTCCAGTAAAAAATGTAGGAAGTAATTTAGCCTTTTTTGCAATCTGAATGCAAAGCCTGTCTTGCCACCTCATCAGTTTAATCCAAGCTGTTAGGGCATAGCACAATCTGGGCACTGAAAACTGCTGCCACGCTGTGGAAACGCTGCCTCATTCCCACTGCTGCAGAATGAACATCCTTCAGCTTGGGAAGATTTAACTGTGAGGAAGAGCATCTATTCTGGTACCTCTGGAAGCTTTCACCCTACATTTTTCTTTGTGTTAGTTTCAGGAAATAAAAGTAACTTTGGTGAGCAATACCAGAAAGCTTAAGAAAAGTAACAAGAAAGTCACTGAAACTAGATTTTCTTAAGATGTGGCAGGTACACGTAGCAGCATGTGGTATGCCTGGGCAGGAATTCAAAGTAAATTGAAATCACAGTTGATTTATCACTAAGGAACAGGACACATATGTGAAATGTGTGCAGTTTAGAGACACCTACCTGTGACTTGTTAACATTCTCAAACCGACACCTCCACAAAAAAATTCTCACCAGCTGTGATGCCTTTAAGGGTTTATAGATAAAAACAGCCTCTGGACCAATTGTGCTTTCTATATCTATAAATGAACTTCACCTTTATCTTCTGTTAAGTTTTGGGTCTGCTGAGATGCAAGTGTGCATCTGAAAAAGCATAACTCTTTTCTGAACCGGTGGGGTCACAGACCTGCACGATAGTGTGTGAGCATGAGCAGTCACTGCTATCTGGCTTCCAAAACCATCCTTTGGTCACCATGGCATCTACTGAAATTTCCCCTTTTAGTCCTCGTTGTCTCATAATTTGCAAGTAACTCAGAGTGAAGGCGGATTGCTAATTAGGTGCCAAGACTAATTTTCTCATGTTAAAGGGTAAGTAAGGTTGGACTCTGCCTAGGGTAAAAGGAACAGAGGAGAAACAGTGCAGGAAATAGTGACACTTCCTACAACCCCTGTACTCCCCAGCTCTCTCCCCGTTTCCCTCTCTGCACACCCACAGCTCAGCTCCCTGTGCCATGTCAACCCCAGACTGACAAAGTGTGATGGGGGGCAAAAATGACCCTTGAAGACTGAGCAGAGAGTGGGGCTGGGGCAGGCAAGGACGGGGGATGCTGTTAGGGCCGTTGAGGGGTGGCAGTTGGGTGGCCCTGGAGTGTCCCCAGGTTTGGTGTCCCCAGGTGAGTGGCAGCTCCAGCACAGGGACAAGGTGTGCAGGTGGGCAGGGGGCTGGGGGTGCCTGTCTGCTCCCAGGTGGGCCCCCACTTCAGGGCACCCAAACCATTATGCAATGGTGTGCTTGTCGTGGAGGAGGGTGTGTGTCAAACCACTGGGTGCACGGGCTCCTGGGTGCTCTTCCTGGTTGCAGCACCCTGCGTGAAGCACTGTCACCCCTGAACTGGTGTGTGTCTGTGCCTTTTCTCACTTATATATGTTCTTCTGTGTGTGTGTGTGTGCAGAGAGGGGTCTTACCCACATGCACGTGGGCTCAGCCAGGCATGCTCATGGATAGGGCTCGCACAGATGAGTGCATGCCTGTGCAGTGCAGGTGCTGCTGGCACATTTGGGTGCCTGCAGCAGGCTGTGTCTCTGCATACACTTGTGAAAGCATGCAAGTGTGCATGTGTGTGAAAGCTGAAGTGTACCTCAGTGAGTATTTTCCACCCATGGTTTTTTGTATTTAACCCAGTTTCATAGAATTCAAGGGTAGGGAACGGATGGTCCATCAGACTTGTTGTCTAGGAACACACAAGGATCCACTGTCATACACAAGAACTGTTGAACAAGGAACTCTATGTCTGCATGCATGTAACTACACACATATGTATGTCAAAATCTCACAAGCTCTTGGGTATATTCTTGTATAGATGTGAATGAGGGCTTGTGCTAAGATATTGAATGTCTATCTGCAAAGACTGTCCATATTTGCATGTCAGTTTGACGCTGTAACTGAGTGTGCATCCAGGTTATTTTTATATCTGACTAGTTCAAGGAACAGTTTTGGTTGTAAAGTGTGTAGTAAGAGGTGTGGCGTTTGCACATCCATGATGAAGTATGGATAGCAAAATGCCTTGTATTAAGGCTAGAGAAGCATCTTGCCCATATCATAGATAATGGAGCAAACATGTTTGTCCAGGTTTTATCAGTATAATACTGACTGTGTTGCTGAGAGAATGCTATGTGAAAATTATATTTAAAAGTATAGATGACACATGTAGCCTCACATGTGTGTCTCATACAGCTACTCTTCCAGATGCATGTGTATATCCATATATTTGCATATCTCAGTATGTGTCTGTTCTGCAGTGCTTTTTTTGCCACCTGAGCATGTATGACTGCTTATTTTTAGCTGGGGAGTGGGTATGGGGCCATTGGGATGTGTAGCCCACTATCATATATGTTGTTTATGTTTTGCAGATCTAGCTTTGCAATACATTGATTTCATTGCTCAGGGACAGAAGGTAACAATGAAAGATATGCTCTTTTGCTGAAGATTTCCTACTAATATGGCATATTTTTATCTGTCAGTTTCCTCTACTTTCAATCTCCTCAGAGTCTTTAAAGGACAGAAATTAATACCATGCTCTGTCCCACTACCTAGTTCAAAGGATTTGAAGAAAGCCTGCATTTAAAATTTTATTCCTTAACAATATTTTTAGATGAAATGTGAAACTATCATGAGGGCAAGAGCTCTCACATTGACCACTATGCCTCAATCTGTGATCTGAAGGGAGCAGTTTCGGTGGGAATATCAGGGTAGTTCAAACTCTGGACATATTTGCTGATTGACTTGTCAGATAATGACGGTGCAAGTCACACTCATGGTGGCACTTTCATTTTCCCCAAGACAAAGACCACCATCTTAACCAAGAACTTTAGAAACTCAAGCTCCTGCTGCAGTGATAACATTTATTGTTCAGTCAAGATTCATTTGGAAACTGAAGTCAAACTTAATCCACATATGTATCTTAACTGCGATTGCTGTCCTGCCCAGTTCACAGTTAATTATCTATTAAAACAAAACAAAACTAAACCAAACACAAACATTATTTATTAGTGACAGAATAATGAGTGTATCAGGATTTAGTTTGGGACGTTAGCCATGGGGCACAAGTATGACATTGCTTTTCATGTATAGCAGCAGACAGGAAGGCTGATTTGACATTATTACAGTGGAAGCTCTTAAGTCAATATTTTTCTGAAATGGTCCAGTGTGACAGCAGCTGCCATCCCATCAGGGTCACTGTGGCTTTACAGAACAGAGCAATTATAAGCTTGAAAAATTCTTGAGTCCAAAAGGTTAGAAGACCCTAACAGATTAGGAAACTAAATCTTGTTCTGTTTCCCGTGCTTTGTGGGCTTTGCAAACATGTTGTATTTTGCTCCACAGAATTCCCATGTGGGGTATTAACTGCATTGCCGTTGTTGTAGGTGCTTCAGCTGTGCCAATTTTAAGGGAATCAGAATGCAGTGATGTTCTGAAAACTATATAAATCTGTTCTGCATGTCACATGGTCTTTTAAAAAGCTTTTACATGTGCTTCATATTTTAATATATTTCCTATAATTACAGGGAAATGGGAACAAAGAGGAAAGAAATCGCACTCCAGGTATAAATCTTAATTACTTGAGCAATTCAAGTGAGGAAGAGATGTTTTTTCTGCATTTTTAAGTTGTTAAAATGTCAATTAATTTTATTTCAGATAGTAATAAGCAATCAAAACCAGTGGGATGACATGATGCAGATGAATGGCATAGCAGGTACTAACAGTTGTTATTTTCTGTTTAATCTCTCATGGAAATATGTACAGTTTTTCATACTTATATATAATCTTTATTAGATAGTCATCATGAACTTAGAAGTCTAATGCCATATTACCTTTTAAAGAAAGGCTATATGAATATATTTTTAAAATAGAATCATTGAATCAGAATTTTTTAGGTTGGAAAACACCTTTAAGATAATATATTGTGTTTATGAATATACAGTCTCTTCTATAATAAATACTTGTCACAAATCATACTATCCAATATTTTATTATGATATATAAAATATATACATTATTACCCACTGTTATACACCAATATTTGGAAAATACCTTTCCAACATGGTATTCTCTATGGTAGGGTGTTGAACATTTCTGTGGAAGTTTTTCCCTAAAATCTTGCACAGTCTAAATTAATACTGCAGCATTCTTAAGAATGCATGTTCTAGAATGTATATTATTACCAGTTTTCAGTTCACTTAATGCAAAAACAATGTCTCCTAGGTCTCCTAAGAATTGTATTTGGGTAGAAGGAAC
This sequence comes from Dendrocincla tyrannina, assembly GCA_035047865.1. Lineage (NCBI taxonomy): Eukaryota > Metazoa > Chordata > Aves > Passeriformes > Dendrocolaptidae > Dendrocincla > Dendrocincla tyrannina. Next base: position 46,857,049 of record JAWWMP010000081.1, read on the forward strand.
AAATCTGTGATGAGATCATACCTATAGAGGGGTAGTAATGGGAAAGAAATTATCTGCATAGGCTCAGGGAGGTAAGAATCTTGCAGAACAAAGATCTAGGTAAGAATGAAAGACAGTGAGAAAATAAAAACAGAAACTAGAAGGAAAAGGCATATGAGAGAAAAGATGTTGTTCAGATTAACCATCTCAAACAGCATCCTGAAGTAGGTGTTCAATGTCAAAAGTAATTGAAATAAAAGAGCAAACTCTAATGTATCCACTGAATTGGTGTATTCATGATGCATTCATTGACTAGAAGAGGACTGAAAGATATATGTGGATGTTTTCCCAATGCTGTTCCAACCCAAACATACATATGCCTCATTTTATAAGTTCCACAAGTCAGCTGTTTGTAATTCCAAACTATTACGTTTTAGTAATAGATGTGCATCAGGCTTGGTGTGGCCCTTGCAAAGCTATGATGAATATATTCAGAAAACTGAAGAACGATTTTAGTGAGGAGGCTGTGTTACACTTTGCCGTGGTAAGGACATAAATTCTGTGTGGGACTTTATTTACATTTTAATTGAACTATATCTTCTTATCTGCATATACAGACCTTTCATTTTACTGTCCTTATGCTGAGTTGTCACAATTTTGGCCTGTTCGCCTTTCTTCTACATATCTCCTTACATGACTTTGTTTATAAGTAGAGTAAAGCTTGTAAGAAATATGCAAGAAACTATAATAAAAATGGAGCTGATATCCCCAAGCTTTTGTTTTCCTTGATGCGATGGCAGAAATATTCAAAAGCCAGACTATAGGATTTTTAGTTCTCGGTCTCTCCATTATGGACTATCACATTTAAAAGTCTTGTGTTCTTGAGAAATCATTGCATATTTTTTGCAAATATTCACTTGTATTGCATTTTCAAGAGGACAAAAATGGGGGAAATTAAAAGTAAATTATAACAAAACTGTAGTAGCAAAAATACTTGTTTACTATATATATATATTATATATATATTATATATATGCTCTTCCTTTATGGATGTTATTATAATGTACATGAGAAAATAGTATCAAGAGAAGATATTTTTCCGTGATTAATTGCTGTAATACATTGAAGGGACAATCTCATGCTACCAAAACAGCTCTTTCATCACCACAAGGACTGTTACTTGCATTTAGCACTGCAGTTTGGGTTTGTAACACCAAAGCATATAAGAGTAGAGTTTTCTTGTGGGCAAAAAGATTCAAATGTATCTATCTGTTTATATCTACAGCTATCTATATATAGATATATGTTTATACATACACTTTTTTTTTGTTTTGGTCTGACTCCAGGCAGAAGCTGATAGTATAGAAACTCTGAAACCCTTTAGGAACAATTGTGAACCTGTGTTTCTTTTTTCTGTTGTAAGTACATCACATCAGTTTCTTTTAACGTGCTGCCTACTTTTGCCTTAACTTCTCAAGATTTTAAAACAGACGTAAAGCTCTGTAAATCCTATCCTTATATTTAACAGTGTGTAGGATGGTTTCATCACATGTTGTTTACTTGAGTTGTCTCCCATTCCTAAATGTGGTGGTTTTCGAGCACATTTTTGTTGTGGCTGTTGCCACTGTTTTGGTAGTTACTTAGTGAGAAAGTCATGTAAGTTTTTTGCAGGTTTGACTCACATAAAGTGCCTATATGTGGTTACACTGAAACGGTTATTTTATTCCATCATTTTCCATCAGGGGCAGAGAGTTTGCATTTCCTGACACTGTAAGTTTTTTAAGAAAACAAATAAAATTGAGTTTTTCACACTTGAAAAACTGTAGCAATTAATCATATAATTATTATCTCTCACTGATGGACACAGAGAGACTGCTCTCCTAGGACACCCCCATGGAATACTGCTCACTTAGGAAGCAGTGGGGGTTTTTTCACTTGAGGATGACAGGATTTGAATTCCCACAATTAGAAACCCCAAACAATGATACTTTCAGGACAGTTTCAGCTTTGAATCTGAATGCTCCCTAGAAAAGTTAGTATCTTTGGTCGCCATTAGCTACCTTAGCTATGGTGCACCTTGTCGTGGTTTGGCCCTAGATAAATGCCTGATGTCCAGCAAACCCCCTTCAAGGCTTTTCCTCCCCCCTCGCCTTCCAGAGGGAAGGGAAAAAAA
>JAWWMP010000081.1:46862940-46936649 GCA_035047865.1 Dendrocincla tyrannina
TCCAGAGGCTTCCAACAGAAGCCAATTTTCCTCTTATATATAAAAAAAAACCTATCCAGATAAACCCACGACACACCTGAATGTGGTAGAGCATTCATTGAAAGGTAACACAAAAGAAAGAAAAAAAACCCAAATACCCCAAAACAAAACATAAAAAACCCTCACAAAACAAAATGAACAAAAAAGCCAAAGAAACACAACAAAAGACCCCTCTGTGTAAGAGGAGTGGAGCTAGTAGAATCCATATTTGCATTTGTTTCCAATTGTACTGTTAATGGTGAGCCTTGTCAAAAACACGGAAAATTAGGTAGAGAAGGAAGTAAGGCATTAAAAGCATGAAAGGTTCATTATGAGCTAATAGAGGAAAATAGTAGTTTTGGTATTTCTTCACTGGGCATAGGAAGTGGTCCTGTAGCTTGAAAAAGAAACAAGATATAGCATGTTTCAAAAGCTCAAGTAAATGTGTAAACTAAGTGAAGAAAACTTATTTTCTCTTTTACAGAATGGTAAAGTTATTGACATAGTGAGAGGTGCAAATGCTCCTCTTGTAATTAAGAAAGTAACAGAGCTGGTGGAAGAAGAGAAGCAAATTGCAGCTGGAGAGAAAGAACGCACTGAGGTACTCACGTGTGTATTTTTATTACACTGACACTGTTTTTCTCAATGTCTGTGGTAGTGTTCTAGGTAATGTTTAATTTTTTGTATTTTTTTCTTAACAGTAGAGTGATATATGTGACAGGGGGTTTTTGCAGAAATTTCATAAAATTATCTGAGTTCAAAGAGACTTAAAGATCACCTCGTCCAACCCCTCCTGCCACAGGCAGTGAGTGACATCTTTCACAAGGTCAGGTTGATCAGATCCATGGGGATTGCTCTGACCTTAATGACCCCAGTTTGCTACAAAAGCCAAAGGACATTCAGCAACTTTATTCCATCATCTTTCGGTCCTGACTTCCAGATAACACGAGGACACAAGGACAGCTTAGTCCGACCTCAACAGCCTACACTGCAAACGATCCTACAGCTGGAATTCAAAGCAGTAGCAGAATTAATCCTCCCTTGCTGGATGTTCTCTCCAGGAAAACCAAATTTCCTTTATGGTACTTTGTAAAAACTTAAGAAATTTACAGATTGGCCCATTAATGCAAGAAATGGAGAGATGTACAAAACGTCACTAGCCCATAAAGGTTTTAGTAATCTTTTTTCTTTCAGGGCTGAGTATTTTTAATATATAACTAGTAACTGCATCATATGAAATGAAGACATGAGAAATAGTCATGTCTCATTGCTTGTTTTGAATGAAAAAGGAGATCAAAGGACTCTGCTTACAGTAAAACAAGACTTTTAACAAACTGCAGCTCAGTTAGGCCAAATCAGACTGACACAAAGTGTTTTGTAGAACTTCTTGTTTTTCAGGGTAGCAAATCCATTCTTAAATGAATACAAAAGTGTTGTAAAGACCTGACAGCTGTGTTTGGTGACTTTACTTTGTACTGATGGTGCATTTTTACTCTATTTGCAATTACCTTAGGTAGAAGAACTTGTTTTTATAGAAGAGAGTTCATCAGAAGAGACTATTGAGGAGACTGAAGCTGAGGGTAAATATATTTGATTTATATTAGAAATGTTAACAGGAAGAAAGAGATCAAATTTTTTTTTGATTGAGGATTGTCTATGTCAAGCACTAATAGACCTTCCTTTGGTTGACTTAATAATAAGAGATGCTATGATTAAGCTTTCTTCTGTCAGGAATTAATATATTGGGCTGCCTTTTTTCACCCCCACCCTGGGAGCCTTCAGACTTTAGACAGAAGTCATCCATGCCAGGGAACCTTCCTGTGTAAAATTAGGGCCTGAAAGTCACTTCTACACAGCCCCTGTGTTAGCTGTGCACTTCTGCTGAGGTGGAATACAAAGATAGAGGCAACCTGAGAGGACTGGGAGAGTTAATCTGTGAAGCAATGGCATGCCTTTTATCTCAGATTATTTTAATTATTTTAAGCACCATCCTATTTGAGAGTCCCCTGTCTGTGATTTATCTCGGGCTTGTCATGAGCTGAGACCTACATCTTTTCTATTCTTGTTGTTATCTGTGGCTACTGAATGTTCCTGCCCCTTCACATATGTACAGAATGCCATTCTGCAACATTGAGATGGAACCAACTCCTCAATCTTCTCCTTCTGGATGTTGTTTTTGTTTGGTTTATTTCTTGCGAGAAGGCATTAGATCACAGACATGGATTAAGATGCGTCCCTTTTCCTTCCTCTTCATGCCTTCTTTATTGCATGGTGCAAGAGACATTCCTGACCTCACCTTTATCCAGTATTTTCCCCCAGAAACTCTGTGAGACCTGGTAGCACAGTATTCTCATTTAACAAGTCTGTACAAACTTCAAATTAACCCACACAACCTAAATGTGACACAAAATCAGGGAACAGAACCTTCAGCTCAGGTTCAGCTTCAGGTTCGGGGATGTCTCAGAAACTGCAATACACTAACCTTTTGTGGTAATATTTTCCTTAACACATGCCTGTGTTTTCCAGTACTGGAAACAAGGAGCAGCCTGTTGTTTCCATTAGCACTACCATTAAGTTCTTCTTCAGCGTTTGGAATGGGATTGAATTACATCCTAATGGTTAAGGTTCTGCAAAGATGGTGCAGTGTGTATTCCCTTCTGACAGTTTTTGGGGATCTGTGTGCTATGGATGTTGTTACAGCAAGGAACACCTTGTTTGAAACATTATATAGTGCTAGCAAGCATGTGTGACCAACACTTATGAATTGCAAATGACTTCAGCACTCAAAATGCTAAAGAATCAAAGATCTTCTATGAAAAGAACTGTATATTTTATGGGAAATCTCCAATATTCATACAGATTTTCACTTAGTGAATTTTCCTCAGTAATAGTTATTCCTTTCACATTTCTAGTCTTGTATGTACAGAGCTCCCCAGACAAAGCCTCCACCTTAAGCTGAAATTTTTTCACCTAGCTGCATGTGAACCATCTCTCCACAGTATTAATCCCAAAAAACGTGGTTCATCAGGAATGTGGATTCCTGGAATAGCCAAGGGCAGTCTTGCACTCCAAGACATGCTTTAAGTGCTGGAATCAATTTTTGGAACCACTGTTTGGCCATCTCAATATTGAAACGGAGAGTAGAGAAACCCATTTGCAAGTAATGCCACATTTAGTTGTGTATATATTTTGATGAATGTATTTATTAACACATGACTTTTTTTCCTTTTCCAGACGAAGTACTCAGATATTCTATTGGAATTATAAAACCTAATGATGTCTCAGCAGGACGTGTAGAAGTAATTAAAAGAAAGGTAGACAGAATTTTAAAATATTCATTCATCCTATTTATTTAAGAGACATAGTAGCAAGATATAAGATTAAGTAGATCCTAATTTATGCCCAGGCTTTAGAACAAGATCTGTTAATGCTTCTCTGGTAAGGATGATAAAAGCACAATAGTTTTGACCTGAAATAGTATGATAGATTTATACTATTGCTTTAATATTCTATGCCAGTAGATGATGTTAGACACTGATTCATGCTGTTTCTGTTACAAAAATACGCCTCATAACACTATATATCAAGATAAAATTATACAAATTTTAAAAAATGTTATGACAGGGCCAGCGACCTTTGCAGGAAAAGAAATCAGAGTGTTATATGGGTTTTTTCTGCAATTAGTCTGCCACGGTCAGAAAGAAAGGAAGCTCAGTAAAGACACAACTCCCCCCCCGCCAAAACAGGCAGTGCTTGAAAATAACATAGCTGGAGCTGAGCAGCTGCTGCTTGGCTTATGAGGTGTGTACCTATACTGTTTCCATAGCCAGCCTTGTTGAGGCAGACTGGAATCACTGCAGCATCACAGGGGCTTTTAAAGAGCAGAGTGCTGGTAAGCAGATTAATATTAGCATATGATCAGTATCAGGGTTGGATAATACCTTTGTTGTTAAAATATCAGTATATGGTATAAACCTCATTCCAGGGGACTATGAATTTTGATGCACATCGTATAAGTATGTATCACTTACATATACATGACTTTAGTGTAGTAATGTAGCTTAAAAGAGAAAATTATAAAATAGATTTCATGTTTCTTTATTTGCTGCTTCTAAAAGCCAAAATACAACAATTGCTGGCAGGTGCACATTTATATGACTACCACCATTATAATATAGTTTATAATTACATTTTTAGAAGTGGTTGCATATTAACCACTCACAGTGGTCAAAAGGAGTTTATTCAATGAAAAATAAAAGGGATTATTATCTACTGAATGAATGTACCCCATATATTGAACTGCACTATATTTTTCACAAAAATTAATTTAGCGGTATTGTAAAATTGAATTCAGTGAAGTGCTTTGAAAGGCTGGAAGTTCAGTTTAGGCAAAGATAGTTATTATATTTTGAATACTTCAGGGAATTTAAAACTTAAGATATGTTTCAAAATCAATCTTTAGATCCACACTAGCATATGATTTTGTATATATCCATTTTCAAACGTCACTGAGTAATAACTGAATAATTGCAGATTAGACGTGCAGGATTTGACATTAAAGCAGATGAAGAGAAAATTCTAACTGAAGAGCAAATCAGAGTGTTCTATGCCCGGAATAAAGAACAGGTAAAAACAAACTAGAAATCTAAATGAAAGGAGTGGGTAAAACATACCACTGTAACTAGATGTGGTTGCAAATCCCTGTAACGCTTTAGTTGAAGAACTGAATTAATGTAGATTGAGTTCACAAAAAAGGGATATTCTCACTCTGTTTTTCTTACTGACTCATAGAAATATCACTAGGTAGAACTCTTAATATTCCAACTAAGTTAAACTGAACTCTGATTAAACCCTAAAAAGATTTTATACTTCTTTCTGTTATCTGAATGTGTATGACCACTAGCCATGGTGCTAAAGTCATAACACTATTTATCAAGATAAAATGATACTAAAATTAAAACCTGTTATGACAGGTTCCTTTGCAGGAAAGAACATCAGAGTGCCATATAGGATGTTTTTGCAATTGGCTGTTAGGTGCTGAAATGTGGCACAAACCCAAAATCTACTGTTATCTATATAACAGTATGTATCTATCAGACCTAGAAAATCAGTCATATTATATCTTATGTTTTTTTAGTTCTTTGCACTTTTTATTTATAGGGTAATACTGGGAATAAGCATGTGCATAGGCAGAAAGGGAAAGCATCTAAGTTGAAGTTGGTTCTTCTGTCCCTATCCTAAGGGATTACAATAGCTAAGGACAGACATGAAGTTCAAGAAGAGAGGGAAATTAGGCTGGCCACATTAAATGGCAGTGATCTAGCACACAAACATCTGGATATTGTCATATTCTTTGGCAGTATGAGAGCTAAGATTAGCTCTACAGAAGGATTGGAATCACAAAAATGAAGTTGTTTAGCAAATATTTATAACTTCTATTTAAGATATGTGTAAGACAGACAGAGGTTGGAATTATATGTAGACAAATTTTTTGTTTGATATTATTAGAAAGACCAGTGGAAAGGATCAATGAAAAAATTGGCAAATTCAAAAGAAGAAACTGGGAAAGTGTTTCTGTGCAGTTCAAAATTAATTGAGAGCAAGATAAGATGGCTCCTACTGAAGTCAGAGAGAAAAAAGAAAACTGATTGCAATCATCAGATAACTGCACTATGGTTTAGAAATGAAGTAACAGGGAGACCTTGTAAGAATCATGAAAAGCTTGGTTTTGGCAAAGCTGGGATTCTAGTTTAGATGGAGATAGTTTTGAAATAGAGGTAAAAGAAAGTCATCTTCATGGGAACAGCAGCCAGGTTTCAGACTAGTTAGGCATGAAAGTAGACATAGGAAGAAAAAAGACAGACAAAGCATGCAATGTTTGATATATCATAGAATCACAGAATGGCTTGGATTGGAAGGGACCTTAAAGACCATCTAGTTCTAAGTGCAGGGACATCGTCCACTAGACCAGGTTGCCCAGAGCCCCATCCAGCCTGGCCTGGAACACTTCCAAGGATGTGGCAGTCACAGCTTCCCTGGGCAACCTGTTCCAGTGCCTCACCACACTCACAGTAAACAATTTCTGCGGCATACGTAATCTAATCTTACTATCTTTCGGTTTAAAGAAAGCTGTAAAAAGTCTCTTCCCATCTTTCTTGTAGGCCCCCTTTATGCACTGAAAGGCTGCAGTTAGGTCACCCCAGAGCCTTCTCTTCTCCAGGCTGAACAATACCAATTCTTTCAGCCTTTCCTCATAGGAGAGGTGCTCCATCTCCCCAGCCATCTTGTGATCCTTCTCTGGAATCGCTCCACAAAGCTGATGTCTTTTCTGTGCTGGAGACCCCAGAGCTGGATGCAGCACTCCAGGTGGGGTCTCACCAGAGCAGAGTAGAGGGGCAGAATCACCTCACTTGACCTGCCGGCCACGCTGCTGTGGATGCAGCCCAAGATAAAATTGGCTTTCTGGCTGTGAGCACACATTGGTGGCTCATGTCCAGCCACCAGCACCCCCAAGTCCTTCCTGGCAGGGCTGCTCTTGTTCTGTTCATCCTCCAGCCTGGATTGATAGCAAGGGTTGCCCTGACCCAGGTGCAGCATCTTGCATTTGGTCTTCTTAAACCTCCTGAGATTTCCACGGGCCCAACTCTCAGGCCTGTCCATGCCTCTCTGGATGGCATCCCATCCTTCAGGGGTAACAGCTTGGTTGCCAGCTGCAAATTTGCTGAGGGTGCACTCAAGCCATTCATCTATGTAATTAATGAAGATATTAAACAACACTGGTCTCAGTACAGACCCCTGAGGGACACCACTTTTCACTGACGTCCATTGGGACTCTGAGCCATTGACCACTACTCTCTGACCATCCAATTACTTTCTAATCCATCTAACAGTCCATCCATTGAATCCATCTTTCTCCAATTTAGAGAGAAGGATGTTGTGGGGGACTGTGTCAAAGGCTTTACAGAAGTCCAGATAAATGACATCTGTAATCCTTCCCTTGCCCACCGATGCAGTCACTCCATCATAGAAGGCCACTGGGCTGGTCAGATGGGACTTGCCCTTGGTGAAGCCATGCTGGTTGTCTCAAATACCTCCCTGTTCATCATGTACCTTAGCACAGCTTCTAGGAGGGTCTGTTCCATGATCTTCCCAGACACAGAGGTGAGGCTGACAGGTCAGCAGTTTCCAGGGTCCTCCTTTCTACCTTTTTTTAAAGATGAGTACAGTGTTTCCCTTTTTCCAGGCACCTGGTGCCATGAGTTTTCAAATTTCATGGAGAGTGGAAAACAGAAGATCCTAGACAACATTAGGACAGGGAGAATAATAAAACTGCTATAAATTATTAGAGGTTCAAGAGAGGCCTATGAATCTGAGAGGCCAATTATTTGGCATTCTTTAATTTTAAGATGAAAAATAAGTATGTTAAAGTGACAATATAGGATATAGATTCCTTTGTGCTCAATGGACAAAATTATTTCTTATTTAATACTCTGAAAGCTTGCTGAAGTTCCAGAGTCTGGCTATTATAACAGAAAGAAGACTCAAGGCAATAGACCTTCAGATAAAACTGGAAGGTGATGATGAAGATGATGAAGATAATGAGGCTGGGTGACCCAGGACAGCCAAATCTAAGAGCTGTGTCTAGTTCTTCTACATGACTGAGTGTACTTGAGAAGCTACAAAAATATAAATACTGCCTTTATGCATCATATTAGACATGTTACTTGCATTCATTGTGTTTCTTCTGAGTTTGAGGCACACAGTGTGACTTGGGGATGGTCCTGTGCAGGGCCAGGAGATGGACTCGGTGATCCTTGTGGGTCTCTTCCAACTCAGCATGTTCTGTGATTCTGTGACCTTGAGAAATGGGTTAAATACATGTATAGATATGAAGATAACTGAAGGAGAAAGGTAATGAATTGAAAGCATACACGTGAATATTTCATCCTTGTATTATTTAAGGAAAAATCTATCATACACAATCACAGGAGGGTGACTGGCAAAGACAAGATTTAGTAAAATATTTAAAAAAAGAATAGATATCCATAATGTTGAAGAAAAAGATGGCATACAAGAAAAGAAACTCAAAACCTCACAAAATCTTCAAAAGTTATTTTTCTGATGAAAGTGTACATTCACAGGATTGAAGGCTGAAACTGAAGGTGTGAAAAGGACATAGCAAAGCGAATGAAGGGAAAGTGTACAAATGTCTTGCAAATACCTCAGTGTTCTGTATTTGTAGCCAGCTACATGATTTTTAGCTTCAAAAGTTATTCATGGAACTGTATTGCAGTTTGCTGTGTCACACTACTTGTGGTACTGAAAGCGTAGCATGTGATCACATCAGGTTTGTAGATAATTTTCCTCACTCTTGCCATTTACAGTTTAACCTGTAAAAACATAGTACTTGCTTCAAGTAGTTCCATGACTTCCTTGTCTTAATTTATTTTGGTTTAGGCGTTTGATGATGTCTCAAATGATTGATCAAAAAACTTCCCAAACAATCTAACAGGCTTCTGAGTAATGTATGTGAATACCAGTTTTAAACAGTAATTTATGAGTTACTTTGAAAGGATGACTGTCTCATTTCTGATGATAAACTCAGAGTTCCTGCAATTCATGAGGCAAAATTATGTTTTTTAGCCTGACTTTGAAGAATTTGTTCAATTCATGATGAGTGGACCATGCCATGTTTTGGTAATCTCTAAAAAAGCAGAAACTGATGCTATTCCTCACTGGAAAGAGCTACAAGAAACGCAAAATGTGTCTGATGAGGATGAGTCTGAGAAGGAAGAGAGGTAATTAGCAGTGAAAATGTGTTTATGTGATTCAGTTACAATGTTCAGAGCACTCCATAAACCAAGGCATGTTCTTACAGATGCAGATGTGCCCATGTGCACAGGGTCAGGGGAACAGGCAGAATTCTTCACCTGGTCCTTCACAGGACCACACTGGAGAGGAAATTGCAGTTCTTGTGGGAACTCAGAAACTCCATGGTTTCTAGAGATGACAAGCCAAAGTCATTGATCATTTTGAACTAGCCTTGAATGGGTCCTCAGACCAGTGGGAATAATGCTACACTTCAAAGATGATGTAGCCCATGCAATTCTACTTCACACCCAGACGAAGTGACTGCCAGCACTGCTGACTGAAGGTTGCACTTGCCCATGGTCACTCCTTTGTGTCCTGGGAAGCTGTAGATGTGACCCAGAGGGGACCAGGGGACGCCTGAGGCATGTTGTTCTCCCTGGGAGCACTGTAAAAGCCAGCAGAGAGGGGGTAGGATATTGGGGGTTGTGTTGCCACCCTGCTCCAAGACACATAAAACATCGGAAGGATTAGGTGTTCACAACCTGAAATGTCTGTTTTTCTCCTATACCAAGGGTTTATAGAGCATTTTAAAGAGGAGGACAGTTGTACACACAGCTTCAGATAATAGAGTGTTCACAAAAATTCAAATATTGAATCAAGCTTTATATTTAGACATGAAATTTACTTAAAGCAACATGACCGCAAATACTTTGTCCGAAAAATGATTTGTTGATAATTTTGTTGATGCCTTCTGTATCCCTTTCTGCTTTAATTAGTACAACTAAATCCATTAGTACAACATACTGTATTTTGTGTAAGTGGCCAAGAGGAACTGTATTTACACAGCTGAATAGGCCTTAGAAATACAGACAAGTAACAATGAAAAGTATCTCTGTCAAAGACAATTCTGTAGTGCCATAATTTTCATGATCATGCTGTACATGAATTAAGCACAAGACTGTTATTGGTCATTCATTATACACTGTACAGTTGTCAATAATGATTCTCATGAAACAGAGAGACTGTCTTGAATAAGCTACAGGGGAATTACTAAAGCTTGTGTGACTAAGACCTCTCTTTCAGAGCACAGGATAAGGCACTTTTTGAGAACATTAATAATCCTCTTCTCAGAAACATTATTTTACTCATGAATCTGAATTTAATAAAAGCTTCATTTTGCATTCTAGTCTTATGTTTCACTAAATTTTAACATAAAAGCACATCTTCAAGAAGCCATCTTATTAACACTATGCATGCAGTGACTTAAATATTGTATTACTTCACATTTCATTAGTGTGGAAGGACTCGTGGCAGCTGAGAGTCTAGTAAATATATGTGATGTGCAAGACAGTGTCGAAGATGCCAGCAGACAACTCGGCTTCTTTTTCCCAAATTTTGATATCAGTAACGCAGAACAAAAGGTTGAAAAGACTTTGGCCATAATTAGACCTACTCTCCTGAAGGAAAGACGAAGTAAGTATTGATAACTTTTTTCCTAGGGTTGTTTCTTTCAAGAAAGTCTGTAGATTGTATATTTGGATGGAATATTTCTAGAAGACATCTCAGAGAAGCTAGTATTTTCAAATATACTGTAGGGGACCATATTTCCCACCATAATAAAGTAGTTCATACTTTTGAATGGCAGGTCCAAGGCAAATCAATGGCAAGGTGAAAAAGATCTACTCTAAGGTGTTCTATGCTGCATAAGGTGGTGCTGCTCAAGGGCAGGTCTAAATAGAAAACATTTTTACAGATAACATAAAAAAAACCTACCTTCTTAACATGAATTTTCATCCAAAGAAATTTACTTTTCATCTCAATCATATATTTGCATTTCCTCCTAGATTTCAGATAGCATTTTTATTTCTAACTTGAGGATCTCTGTCCTTTAAATAACCTATACACAGAAATCTGAAAGACTACAATTTTGATCTTTCCTTGTGTATTTATTTTCATGGTGGTTGTCTAGCACGTTGCTTAGAGCAGCAGTTCATGTGTAGGTAATTACAGAGTTATTTTGATTTGTGCTAAATACTGCTTACTTACCCATGGGGTCTTGTAAGACTTAGTTAAATAAACATTCATCTATTCAAATTCCTTAGACCTTCTTTCGGTGATAGGAATGTAGATCATATTTCTCAGTCAGTTATTCCTAATTAGGTTTCTGAAGTACGAGAAGGCCTTAAGAAGATCAGGATCAGCTTTCTGAGTGTTCAGGCAACTACTGAAGCCCTGTAGCAATTGCTTTAAATTGGTTTTCTGTTCTTTAGTTAGGAAATTAATTCCCCTATAAAAATTTAACATTATACTTGAAAAGTCCATGTAATTTCTCTACAAGTGTGCCAAGTAATGCATGCATAGCAACTTAACACTGTTTCGATGTATTTAACAGATTCTATCATGCAAAGAATACATGACGATGGCTTCAAAATAGCAATGCAGAAAGAAATAATCCTATCTGAAGAGCAAGTACGTACATTTTACAAAGAGCATGTAGATGAAGACTACTTCCCAGTCCTTCTGGAGCAAATGACCAGGTACATTGAATGAAAAACGAGAATGTGGATGTACAGATAACATGGAATTGTCACAGTTAATAGTTATAGAATCACAGAGTCATAGAATGTCTTGAGCTGGAAGGGACTTTATGATCATCTAGTTCCAACCACCTGCCCTGGGCAGGGACATCTTCCACTAGACCAGGTTGCTCAGAGTCCCACCCAAACTGGCCTTGAACACTTACTGGATAATACATGGCTACAGGATACACAAGTATCTAAAAGTTTAATAAAAGTCAAAACAGAATCAGGTAACTGCAGATAATGAGATAATTCCCACATATAACAAATAAATAAACAAATGAGGCTTTCAAAAATTACTAGCTACTCCATATCTCTGTATGTATGATGTTAAAGTCAGAGGCCAAGTCCATTGATTTGGGTGAAACCAGTTTAGCTCTGCTCTGAAAGGCGGCATTTAGGTTGTCTGTAGGAGAGCTCTGAAACCTTCAATCAGGCTGTGTGCTGGATACCTTGGGGAAGAGAAAAAAATCATGTTTGGATATTCCCTTCCTATGAAGTTGGGATATGGCTGGGGCACAATCAGTGTTTCTACACTTTCCTATTGTGATAAAGCTCAGTAATTATGAAATTTAAATTCATGTTTAAGTCTCATAAGGTTTTATCAGCCTGTAGCTATTTAAACAGAGATCAGTTTTAAAGTTCTCTAATGCTAGGGCTCATTTTCCCAGTCTGGACTATATCCCATCAAATTACTGTAATAAAGTACTAAGAGTTTATTTATTTATTTTTTTTTAATGCTGGTTTTCCTATTTCACAGTGGTCCAACGCTTGTATTGGCTCTAACACGAGAGAATGCTGTAGCACACTGGAGAAGCTTACTGGGCCCAAAGACTCTTGAAGAGGCTTGCAAAGAAAATCCAGAGAGGTAATTGTCACAATAGTAAACTGACCTTCACAGGTTTCCAATTTATTTTCATATTCCTCACCTCAGTGAATCCCACATTTCAAGTGGTGTAACTATAGTGCCATCATCTGGAAACTGATATGCATTTCTGCAAGTTCTTAAGCTTTTTTTGGAAGTAGTGGTTACACATAGAAACTGTAGCATTTTTTGAAAAATAATGACTGCTAATCATAGTGAAAAGCTGAGTTTAAAAAGGGGTATTGAAGTGAAAGGGGATCTTTTGAGTCAGAGAAATATGCATTTTTAATAGTGTTTTTTTTCTTGGAATACCACCATTATTTTTTAAAACAGATGATTTTTCTTTTGGCGTGATGAAAGCTTTCATCAGTAGAATATTTTATTTCTGGCTGAGTTTCTCCTACACATTTTATAAAGGGACATCTACCTGTTTATCATATTGTTCTAAGAAACTGCTGTGCTGTTATCTTACCTGTTGCTGACAGAAATGCCTTTTCATTAAGAAAGAAGTGGTATTTCTTGGAAATATAGCAAGATGAGAGGTGGGAGGGAAGGTGCTCATATTTCATATTGCCAGACCAACAGCAATTTATATTCATTAGCTTAAGGCTAATTAAAATTCATAGCTCAAAATGGCTGTTCCTTTAAGTAACTTCACTCTTTCAATGGCTCTTAGTTTGCGTGCAAAGTATGCAGTCGAGAGTGTACCTATTAATCAGCTGCATGGCAGTTCTACACTCGATGATGCTCAGAAGGAACTAGAGTTCTTCTTCCCTCAGGAACAAACTTTTGCATTAATCAAACCTGATGCTGCTAAGAATTATAAAGGTAAGTCATTTAGAAAGTATGGGCAATGTCTACTGATACAGACTTTTCTACAAAATATTAGCATTGTACACCACGTAAATCACATCAAATGCATTCTTTTTGACTCTCTGAAATATTATTTTCTGTGCAGAGAAATAATTTTGCAAGGCTTGCATAATTCAGATTGAGATCTCAAATGTGACGTTTTCTTTGCTTAAGCTGCCTATAGGTCTTTCTTCACCAGAATAGTGGTGAACTGAAGAAAGAGAGTTCTTAGCAGGCTGCCTAACATCCTTCTAAATCAAAGGAGAGACTTTCCAAAGTTATGTTACTTTCTGCAGGCAGGTACTTTTACTGACTCAAAAGGGGTCACTGCTCAATTAGATCCATTCCCACCCTTGGTTTAACTTGCCATTAGGCTAAGTGAATAAGGAGGAAACATCAAAGACCACCATGTACAATTTGGAATCTTGCTTTAAATATTTTTACAGCCACTTTTTTAAAAAAATCTTATATCCAGACTCTCTTCTTAGTATTATTTTATTCTGTCCTAACAAATTTCTAATGCTAATTCATCATTGGCTTTTGTGAGTCTTTCTTCCCCTCTTGTAACAATCCAGGCTGACTTTGGCAGGCCAGCTGGTGTCTGATACAGCTTTACCACTGCACTCCACATTCTATCCAATGTGAGAATCACCAGTCAGTGCTGTGGCTATAGTTTATAACAATCTGGTTTTGGCACCTGCATCAAGATGGACAATGCATTTGCAATGGTTTCTGTATATTTTAGTGGACTGTTGAAGTGTTTGCTATGTTATCCATGGGTGTTTGATACTGTAAGAAGAATTTTAATAGATGTCAGTGATGGTTTTTCTTAAAAGGCATCTGGTATCTTCTGAAACTTTTAAAGCTGGGGTGGTTTTTTGTTTGTTTTGTTTGTTTTTTTTTTTAATCTAAACCATTTAAATCAAAAATTAACTTGTTTGTTCTCCTCCTAGATGACATTATGCAAAAAGTTAAAGATGCTGGATTTAGCATCTCAAAGATAAAAGAAGAATCTTTAACTCGTGAAATGGCTGCACAGTTTTACAAGGACCATGAAGGCAAACCCTTTTTTGAAGACTTAGTGTCTTGTATGACTGAGTAAGTGTCTTGTTTTACAGTATTGAGGTATGTAAGCAGATATCACACTTTGAATTTACAGTGTCAACAAAATATGATGCACCATAAGTGGGATGAGGATTTTATATCCTGTCACTCTTTCTGGGAAGTTTAGTGGCTTCTAGCACAGAGTGCTTTTCCTTTAAAGGGAAAATTTAAAATTCTTTCCAGACTATGGATAGTGACTATTATTTTGGATTTTTTTTTCTCAGAAAAGGAACTGCTTTCCAATGCAATCCTTGTTCTTCTCATGAAGGACAAAGCACAAAGCTTATCTTTCTCATAACATTGTTA
Organism: Dendrocincla tyrannina; assembly: GCA_035047865.1. NCBI lineage: Eukaryota > Metazoa > Chordata > Aves > Passeriformes > Dendrocolaptidae > Dendrocincla > Dendrocincla tyrannina. The sequence goes on from JAWWMP010000081.1 coordinate 46,877,476, forward strand.
GTATAGCAGTTGATAAAACAGTATGTATTGTGTTGCTTCAGAAATTATTGGGTGAGAATATTTTTTGGATAAAAAGTCCAAATCCAAACACCTGGCCATCATAATCTTTTTGGCTTTCAAATATGGGATATGGTCTTAAACAAAACACTCAGAAACAAATTTTAATACTTAAATGGTTTAGGGGAATTCAGGTAGTGCAATGCTTATCATAACCCTTCATGGTACCTCTGAAGTCAAAGCTAAATCTGTGTCTCAGAATAAAAGAGTTTCCTTATATTGATTTTCCAGGGGTCCATCAGTGATAATGGTCTTATCCAAGGAAAATGCTGTGGAAGAGTGGAGGAAACTAATGGGTCCAACTGATCCAGAAGAGGCAAAGAAAGTCTCACCTCAATCAATTCGAGCTCAGTTTGCACACGATATTTTGTCTAATGCTGTTCATGGATCATCTAATATAGAACATGCAATGAAGAGTATTGAGTTCGCTTTTGGAGAGATTAATTAATACAAATTAAGATGTAATCCCTGAAAATTGATGTCCACATCATTAGATGCATTTGTCTACCCAACCACTTACATTTAAGACTATATAAACACATGCATTTTCCTTCATACTCCATCCAATTTTAATCAGGCAGCTTTCTGTTATCAGCTTTCCCATATTGCTAAGCATATTGATGTAACAAGTAGTGCCTGCTAGAAGTGTGACATTAACAATGATTTCTTTATGTATGCTTAGTAGATAGTTTGGTTCTTTTATCACTTTAACACATTTATGCTTTTCCATTAGCTCCAGGATTCTAAGCTGCTTTGTATGTAGCTACTTTAAAAAGAACAGGGTCAAGGAAGGTGATTAAAACACTGTTAATGATGTTAATGATGTTAATGGATGTTAATGATCCACTGTGATGTGGATCAAGTCCTGAAGTTCCTGTTGTGAGCCAAATGGGTCTCCTGGACTCATTGGCCAGCTGTATGTGTGTGCATGCCTGGTGAGACTGCTCTGGGCTATTATTGGTTCCCACAGGGTCCCGAGAAACATCTGCACTGTTTATTTATCCTTTCCCTAAATATCTTCTAAGGATTACTGCCACAGGTAGGATAATAAACCAGAAGGTCCTTTCCAGTCCATTTCCTTAATTCAAATATATCAAAGGAACTAAAATATAAAGCCAGCCCTTACATAACAGCTATTCTTGACATGCACCTTCTTGCCAAACTAGCAAATTCATATCCTGTCCAGTCCAACTTGGCTGGCCTTCACAAAGAACACCAATTCTGTACCTGATATATTCTCACTTTTGCTGTCTCAGACAGCAAAGGGAGAGATACTAAAGAAAGGCATTCAATTAAAGCATTTTACTTATGGCGTTGATTATAAGTGCAAAGTTCAGAGAGAATGAAGTCTTTCTCACACTTTATTGTTCCTATTGTATTTAACACAACTGGCTGTTTTAAAGAGCTTCCTGACAAATATTTCTGTTGTGATGGGGCATTTGTTATTATAGACATTCCTCCAGCAGAAGTTGGACTGAGCATTCTCCTGGTGACCCATTTTCACCTACAGCTGCTTTACTGCCACAAACTTGGCTTGAGGCTAGCTAGCCTCTAGGAAGTTGTGATTAGTGCAGAATTTATATGTTGCCTCAGTGAGGTGAGTTCTGAGAAGCATATTTCAGGACTCTGAAGTATGTTCTTTGGCTTCTTTTTTACCTCAAAAACCCATTAAAACTTCTTGGCACTATTGCAGCACTCTGGGTGTTTTGGGTGTTGGTATGTTGTACTTTAAACCAAGAAGCAGCCTCAGAAAAGGCCTGAGTAGGGCAATTTCAAATTCATCAATGCAGCTCATTTCCTGAGATCTTTGCTGGAGTCACTGGCTTCTCAATCAATGGGGCAAATATAATGTTGAAAGTTTAGATGGGTTTATTTTTTCACAGGAGCAGAAATGCCGAAAACATCAAAATGCGTTTATGTCTAATTAAGAGTTCAGGATGCATCTGGTGGAAGTTCATAGTCAAATAGCTTGATAGGTGTCATACACATTATGAGTACTGTGAATCATTTATTGCACTGGCCTGAGAAATTTCAGTTGGCTGAGGGGGTTCTGTAGCTCCACCTCTGCCTATTTAAATGTAATAAAATTCTGTATACTGAGTTATTGCTTGTTTGACCATTACCCTTTGTCCTTGGTTACATAATTCTTAATCAATATAGCATTTTTTGTCAGTTTGGTTTACCTATTGGATGTTAAAGGATTTAGTTTGTATGGGTTTTATGGTTATGTGTGCCAGTTATGAGCCCTGATTTGTGCTTGGTTAAAGCAATCCAGTAGATTACATTGAAATATTATGTTATTATGTAATATTATATTATCTATGGCAGTCCTTTGTTCATGTTGCCTAAGTATCCAAACCCAAACTGATATGTGGGAGCATTTGATGCATTAATACTCACTTTTTTCTCCTAAATATGCCCTTGATCTTAGTGTCTTTTAACAGTTTTGGAAGTGAGGAATTTGAAGATACATCTCAAAACATCAAAAACAACTGTTTCAGTCAGACGATGAGATTCAGATTTGTGAAGCTTTTATATCTTTGAGAAGCAGACTTTTGTAGAGTTATCAAAACATGCACTCAAAAGTATGGTAATCAAAATGCTGTCAATATTTTAAGAGATTACTTGGTCTCTTTAGAAGTTTTACTCATCACTTAAGTGTTGCACACATGATTTATACCACTATCCACTCTTCTGCAAAAATTATATTTCCATGACACAGATTTGGATGTAATTTTTAAGAATTTGAACATTTGTGAGGGGATTGGCAAGCATTTGATTTACAGAGTTAGGAGGAGCACGTCCCAACATAAATTCCATTGAACATCAAAGATTAAAATCTTGAAATCAAATTTACACAACTCCACTGCCTACAAATCTTACAGAAAGTCTGACTCTGTCCATTTATCTCATATCTAAATGTCAGATCAGAAGAGAATGTGGCCTTTATGACTGTTTATTTAGAAAATATCTTGTGGCTCATCATAGAAATAGGTGGTGCAAAAATATGATTAAAATTCTTCCAACACTAACAAAAGATAACATAATTATTCTTCTGATTTTTGTCCCAGCAGGAGAGAAATGGAACCACAGGGCATGTTTATTTGTACCTCAGACCACATATTTCCTTGTTTGGGAACTGAAATGAAATCGTAATCTGATACTAAAGACTACATTAAAGATCCATTTCAGTTTAGAATGATAAACAGGAGGGTTATAAATCTCAAAATACTGTTTAAGAAGAAGTACGTCTGATTGCAGTGAGTTTTTGTACTGAATGACTGCATAAAAAAATAAGATAATTGGGGGAAAAGGGTTTTTTCCCTGCCAAGAAGGTGGAGTCAATCAGCCTGTGGTTGTGCACTGCTGCACTATCTTCCCTTTGTCCTGACTGCTGAGTGAGCTACGCTGGCAAGTCAAACCTTGCAAGGACCTGTTCACTTTGCACACAGTTCTTTGTGAGCAAATGATCAGCTTTCTCATTATATTGCTAAGAGGCTACAAACTGATGTGGTCTGAGTATCTACAAATTAAAGGTTTCATGCACTGTAACCACAAGGAATCAAAAATATTCAGGGTGTTGGTCTGTTTGGGGCATCTCTTAGTCAGTTTAACTCACCCATTAACCTTCTATCTGGAATATAGACCCCTGATACATTTAAGGTACTTTGGGGTTTAAGGAGTGTGCCCTCCCTTCCATACCTTTTCCTCTATGCTCATTGCCATACTGGTTTATCCACAAGCCTTTTGGCAGCAACAGGAGTCAGTCTGACATTAATAGAATAATTTACTATTTACTACACATCTGTCAAGCCCCTGAATTTGTTGCAAATCTGACAGGCAAGTTTGAAACCCTGTTTGACATTCCAATAAGGCTGTTGCTTAATTTCAGAGATGTTACAGGAAATACAGTGTCAGCACTTGCAACTGAGTGTCATTTTCCCAGAGAGTCTTGACTAGATCTAATTAGAAGTAATGTACCTCTACAGAAATTAATGACTTGTAAGTTAACGGGGGCTTTTTTATTATAAAAGGAAACATAATTTTGAATGTTTGTTGACCCATACTGACTTATTATATTTATTTATGAAATTAATTGGAGCTGATGTGGTTTACCAGAAAAATCTGGTTGAGGAAACGTTTTCAGATGTGCATTGACATTCAACTACTGAGTGCAATCAAAAAGTGTGTGTCGGTTGTGCATAATTGGAGTAAATATTTTTTCAGGTTTCATTCATTTGGAATCTAGGTTACAATTCTGGATAAAATAATTTAAGAGCTGTTTGAGTATTTTGGACTGGAAATCTTCTTTTTATTTGCTTAGGAAGTATTTCTGTTATATGCACTGAATGGACGAAAGTTGCAACACTGAATTGAATTAAAGTGACCGGGTCATTCAGGTCTTGTTGGAGGGGAGTTTGTTGGAGGGGGGTTTTAAAAATGTGTTTCATAAAAGGGTTCTGATTTGCAGTTACAACATGCTTCTAAAATGGTGCCAATCATTCACAATTAAAGTAAATATTTTTTCAGGTTTCATTCTTTTGAAACCCAGTTTAGAACATTCAGTGAAAATACTGAATGGCACTTCTTACTGAACCAGGCACATGTGTGTGGGAGGTAGTAAGAAATGCACTAGAAGTGTATGTATGCTGTTCCAGGCAATTTTTGGTTTATACAAAAAAATTGCCAAGCCCCTCACTAAGAAGGCAGCTGTAACACTGCGAAAAAGACATTTCAAACTTCAAGAATTTGGCCCAGTAATTTACCATCTTTAAGCAGGTACAGTAATTACCTTCACCCATCAGCAAACTGTATGCCCACTAAATTGAGGTTTCACGACTCCAGTGCTGGGGTGCACTAACAAGCAATGGCTACACCTGGCCATGGATGTGCTTAAGGAGTCTGACCTTCTGCCACATGCTGGAGGGTGGAATTGGTGAGTGGACCCTGTGGGGATCCATTTGCCTGTTCTAACAGCCCTCACTGCTCCAACATCTATTTCACACCTTTGCAAGGGAAGGAAGGATGGCTGGAGGGTGTGGAACTTGTGGGTCTGTATTCATCTGGCATTTGTTGTCAGAGGAACTTAATAACTCCAAGGGATTTTCAGAATGCAATAACTTCCATTAATGCTGCATTGGGTTGACCCATCATACTTAAAAGACAAAAAAAGTGGATTTGGAAAAGAACACTACCCTACTAATTCATCCCTTGCACATCTTTTGATTATGATATCCCGTTTTTTGTTGTGTTACCTTTTCTTCTTGCATATTTTTACCATATCAGAAAGAAAATTAGTCAGCATAAATTACACATAAAAATGTCAAGAATTTAGAAACACCTGGCTAAGTGCATCAAAGTTTATTCCAGCATACTGGAACAGTCAATGTAATGACAGCAACTTGCAGCAGGAGTAGTGACAATTCTCTGGAGAAAATATTTTGTACATTTTCTCCTCTGACAAAACAAAACAAAACAATTAGTTCGAGTTTAACTGTAGTAAAATAGTATGTAATGTTGCTATGAAGTCTAGGTAGCTGTTCCAAAAGTTTCATCCGACAAACACATTTGACAAGCTTACAATAAAACTTGTTAAAGTGAAATATGACTTCAGTATTTGTTATTTCAACATCACATTGATAGGACTGTCATTTATTCTGTAATAACTAACCATATATGTATTTATCTGGGTACTTTAAATTGGGATGAATAGGTAATCAAAGCTTAAGAACTCCTGCTACACAGCACATAGATCTATTTTAGAAACTTTCCAATCATACCAATCTTTTAGATCATGCTTACTTAAGACAAAATTTTCAAACTCACCTAATTTAGTCACCTGCGGTGGAATTCTGTCTCCTTTGATTTCCATTTCAGGTTTTCCATTTCATTGTACAGGATTAAGATTTCTCCTATAGGCTGTATTTAAGCACCTGAGTTTGTGGTTTGTTTTTTTAGACATGTCAAACACACATAATTCCCTCTAAAGTCAATAGATGCTTTATATGCTCAGCATTCCTGCACCTGGAATGAATTTTGGATCTAATTCTGCAGGTGTTCCATGGAGATAAATTTCTGCACCTGACCAGAATTAGCAGTAAGGCTAAATTCAAAAGCTGACCTTTGCATTTTTTAACCAGCTGCTCAAAGCTCTAAAACAATGAGCATGCAAGTTGTTTTTTCACCCCCTGAACTATCCTACATGCTACTATTCCATTTTTATGTAACGCCTTTATCTCTTTGTTTTAAGCATTCTAGCTCGGCATCTATGCCTTCAGCTTGTGTTAGCATATGACCATTAGCACATACCCACTGCTACCAAAATCACTCCAGCATATTCTGCCTTCAATTTCATGCATGCAAATTTTATTGCAATTCTTTGTAATAACAAAGATCAACATACTGACATGACAAATTGTATCTCCTTGTGTTAATCTACACAGAACTCTTTTTTTTTTCTTTTTCTGACTTAGACCCTATTTTATAGATGCTCGTTTTGTTTTATAAACACCAGAACTGACCAATCTGGTCCTTCGTTTTCCTGAAGGAACTCTTGGAGGTCTTTTAGATTTCCATTGTGAGCTCTTCAGACCTTAATGTAGGTGATCCTATGTGTTAAGTGAAATTGAAATCAGAATGTGTTCTCTGTGCTGCCTCATCCAAGTACACCTTGGAAGAATAGCATAAATGCCATCTTGGAGTTATGTCAATCAGATTTATATCACCTTTGCTATTCTAATACCTCACAGCGCAAATGTTAAGTCAGTAAACTTACCGCATAAATAAAAGCATCTGCTTTTCCTGTCAACCTTGTCAGGTTAAATGGTACTTTCTGGTCAGCAAAACTGCAGATAGTCAGTTGCCTGGAGAAGTTTATTAGTAGGAACAAGGGACATTTATTTATTTATTTATTTATTTATTTATTTATTTGGTATCAGAGAAAGATTAGAAATATGGTGTCAAATGATAAAAAATTATCCAAATGATTACTGAGCCACATGAAGTCTTATCTTCTCCTTAGTACTGTACAGTAGCTGTCAGTTATGTTTAGGATAAAGCTTCTATTCTAGTTTCCATAGCAAAGCTATATTACAGCAAACCCACGTTTTACTTTTAACAATTCTACAGATCTGTTTCACTTTAATTTGTCCTTTCAAAAAAATACTGATTTTTCAATTAGATGCTTAAATATATTTGAAATTAGAACAACAGAAGCCAGCCTGAAGTGCAACAAAAAATTAAATGTCTGCTTTCAATGCATTTTTGATACACAAACCCACAAGATCAAATACTGACACTGTAAGCATATTTTAGGCACACACTGAAAAATAATCACATAATGCATACCCAGATGCTTAATGGCAAACTATGCCTTTGAACACTCTGAACCAGGGCAGTGATTCCAAATAGTGGATAGATTCAGCTCCAGTAGCTGCAGTTGTTGCTGCCTGAGCTGTCTGCTAGAGGTTACCATCCCCCTGCTGGTCCTCAGCTGCTGTGTCTGGTGACCTCTCAGATAATTCAGACTAACTCAACAACTACTACACCACCTGAGGAGAGAAGAGATACTCCATGCAGATCTCCAACCTCTGGCAGGGAAGCAGAGCAGGCAAAAAACCGCTGGCAGCCAAGGCTAGTTCTATCTAGAATTACAAATCAGAGCCCAAAGATAAAGCTCAGTCAGCTGAAATATGCCTACCTCATATAGTGCAAACCTATGCTCTATGGCTTACAGTGACTTGAAAGGAGAAGCAAACCTCTTAACAATAAAGTGCAGCAAAAAGGTCTATGTAGAAAGTGACATGATTTTTTAAGTCAATGAGTTCCAGAATAATAAAACATGCCAATCAAGCCAGATCGTGACCCTCGTTGTGCAGGGAAAGTCTTTCCTTTTGGAATTTTCACTCTCATACTTTTTTAGGGTTGATTTCTTTCTGGCCATTTCTTGATTTAGTGGCCTTTTTGGGGCCAGTGATCAGTGGGCTGGTATTCTTGGCTGATGGTTTCAGGGCTCCGCTCTGACCACTGCGTCCTGGATTCTGGTTCTTGCTGCGTGCCGTTCGCCGCTTTTGTTCTTGTAGTCTCTGCTCCCACCTCTGCAGAAATGCAGAAGACAAAGAGAGTGAGGGAGGGCAGGACATAATCATAAATAATGGTGGCTTAATCGATACTATCCTGGACCACTGATACTAGTGCTGCTTTTAACAGTTTTGTGCTCTATACTGCAAGGCCATTGATGTCAACATGTTGTGGCTGTTTGCAGGGGGAACCTCACACATGTTCTTGGTTGGAGGGAATTTCCACACCACCAGTGGCTGAGAATGACAACTGCCCATTTTGTGTGCACGCTGCATGTGAGTGCCTTCACAGAAATCCAGGGGAGCTGGCACCATGCCATCGAAAACCAGGATCAGCACACTGGAACTCCTTTGCAAGCCCCTTCTTTGCTGTCTTACTGAACCTGCTGCTTGACTTTTCCTCAGAGAAGTCTGCAGAAGTCAAACTGTCCTTTCACAATATGTATCTAAGCACACAGCTATAAGGAAAGGTATTTACTTTCTAGTTCTGCTTTTCCCTGGGGTAGAGAAGACATGGCACAAGTGAGCTTATGTTACAGAGAGATAACAGAGATAACCACAGAAATCAGAGTGTTCAGAGCTGTAACGATGTGGTTGAGAATAATGCACCTGCAGCTTTATTCAGCAGCATCTCTGAGGAATTTTGAAAAGCAATTAGGTCAATGAGCCCATCAACAAGAAGAGCTGTCAGATTTTCAAATCAAATAGTGCAGTGGTAAGAAAATAGGTTTTTACAGTAACTTTAAGTGCTTAGGTCTCCAAAATGCAGAGGGATCCACAACACTGCAGCAAATACTGCAGTGTTCCACCTTTTTGAACAGAAATACTTATTTTAAGGAAAACAAGGGAGACAGTAAAACCTGAAAAGGGTCTCTCCTCTTCCTTCTATTAATGATCTTTCTCTTCTGCAACTCCTAAAGGCAGGGGATTTATCCAGTGATCAGAGCAAGAGAATTGCTCTCCAGCTTCCCTATTTAGTATCTCACTAAATATCACTGATTCTGTTGCTACTCAGACTCTTGTCCTCGCTAGAGAAGAGATCAGCCATGCTGTGGTTATGTTAACAGCTGTATTCTGTGATTCACAGACTGCTCAAAACATTCATTTTAAGTGGTAACTCCAGACGGAAGTTGGATGAAAGTCTTGGTAGATGAATGATGGGCATTAAAATGAAGCCACTGTGATACCCAGCTCCATACTCTTTTTGTGTAGTCAAAAGTCATTTAATGCATCTTTATAAAACAAAAACCATCAGCAGACATTTAGTTGTGCCCCACTCAAATATGTTTAAATGAGGATTTAGTTTATGAAACTATTAGTATCAGAGGAAATGACACATGCTTTGAGAGGCAATTTGTTTGGCAGTCATGCAGCTATTTATCAGTCTGGAAATGAATGCCCAAACACATCTCAAGACACAAACAGAAATGACAAAACAGTGTGAGGAGGCAGCTAAAACACACTATGCACCAGTAACAGGCCATTAAGTTGACAGCTAAAGGATGTCAAGAGTCCGAGTCATATGTCAATATTCTCCTAAATCCCACATGGTATCCCGTGCAATTGTCATGTATTTATTTTTTAAACATTTAAGACATATTTTCTTTTCCACACATGGGTGTCATATGAGTAAGTGAAAAGGAAATGATAAAAACATCAAACACAATTTCCTGCAAGAAGTTGGTCTGTAATCTAAGCTACCTATGGATTCCTACATCTCTTTTTCTCCTCTCTATCGATTGCCAATCATCTCATAATTAAATTAAACATACATGCATGTCCTTAATGTTCTGAAACCTTTTCTGAATTCTAGAAATAACTTCCATCTCTAAAAGTGGGAAGAAGAGTCAGTCATTCTCTTAATCACCCTTTGTTTCCATTATAAAGAGGAAGTTAGAAGTAGGGAGTGATATCAAGTGGATTTTAACTTCCTTTCTTACCTAATATGGACCATACACTCATCTGCATATCACCAATCTGACAGCTACTTGCCTTAGCAATGACATGAAAGAAATTCCTAGAGACATTATTGTAATAAACCAGAGCTCACACAAAGATCATCCAATGAGATAAAAATAAAACAGAAGTAAAATTTTAGAGACCTTAAAAGGCAAGACTAACATTTTCAAATTTTCACTTGTGTAATTATGAGGTCTGAAAATGTTCAAGTGAAAATAACAATACCCAGATGTGTTATGGATATCTGAAAGTCATAAAAGTTAATCAGTGCTGAAGTAAAACAAAGGTGCTTAACTTTTTATCAAGAACATCCACATTGTTTTCTTTGGTTGTATTTACCTTAAATCTTTTGTTTAGTTGATCCTTCCATTTTTCAACTAGACAACCATCAAGAAGCATCAACCTGAAAATTAAGAAACAAACACAAGTTACAGATATTTCTGATTTTGATTCCTGAGATATTATTCTGGATGATTTAACACAGACTGGGTTGAAATGCACCCACAGATATTGGTACTGACAATTTCTGTGTACGGGATCCTAGGTAGAAAAAAAAGTTTTCTCCATCCCTACATGCTTTCTAATGGATTTCTACATGCTTATACTGATACTTCCAAAATTCTGTTCTAAACTCTGTTAAACCAGAAAATAGTTTTCAAAAGAAATTAGATCTTACAGCCAAAACTGCAGTGCAAAGCCAGTATTGAGAACACATTTAGGGCCCTTTGTGCTCACCTGCAGCTATTCTGCATGGGGAAATTGTCCTGTCTTGATCACTGATAACAAAATGATGGGCTGGGTAACATCCCATGATACTGTTGAAATACATGTGGACATATACTTTCATTCATGCCCACAATATGGCATAAATGAAGAGCAGATTAAACTAATGTATTTTATTTCTGAATTAGAAAAAAAAGAAGAATGAATTAACAGAACTCAGTTGAAAAATGGTCACATTCACAATCATATCTACTTCTACCTATAAATGTATGAGGATGGCATTATGTGTTTAATATATGTAACTGCTTAATGAGTGCTTTAAAGTGAATTTGGAACAGGTCTGGGTAGTGATACTTGCCTACCAATGAAATCTGGCTAGCTCCCATATGAAAACATTGAGTCTAGGTTTTGTGAAATGAGCAAAACAAAAATGTGACTATTAAATAAATATGCCTTTAACAGCTCCTAAAACAGCTTTTTCTAAAGCAGTCTGATGTCACACCTTCTAGATCCCAATGCAGAAACAACTTTTGGTTTGGTTTCATTGTTTGTTTGTTTTAGATGCCAAGGCTTAATATGCAGTAATATAAATTTTGTTAAAATTTTGGAAGTCAGTGTTGACTGGAGACATCAAACTATCATTGCAAATGCACTCAGTTCCACACAGCACTTTGCTGGCTGGAGAAGTTTGCACAGGGTAGCAGTGCCTGCCCTGTGGTTTCCATGAATAGTGCTGCTTCTCCTAGCAGTTCAAACACAGTACAGAATGCTGCCTCTCAGAGTTATTAGCTCCTGTGCATCCACTTTGGCCAAACATAAAAGGCCTAATGTCAGTGCAAGCCCTGGAGAATCAGGACCAGCATGATACACATTTCCTTTTCTTTCTGAGGAGAGATTAGAGAACTAACATTAAGGATTGAAACTAAGGCCACATCATAATAAATGAAACAACATGGTGTGCATTTGTTGCAGCTTCTGTTCAGGCCAGATTATTGAGTAAGACCTTAGCACTATTGATAGACAATGTGTGCTTTGCCATTGCTTTCAGTGGAGATACAGCTCCCACCCACTTTGCTTCTGTCATTTTAAAAAGCTGGTGTAACTCAAAACCTTCTGTTTGCATGCCACCAAGTTCAACAGGAAGCACATATAATAGTTTATGTTTCTTTTTCAAATCCATTTGAGTACACTATATGAAATTAAAAACCTCAGTGACCTTTATAAACCATCACAAGACATTTAGTGAATCGTGTGTTTTTCCACAGTAATGGAGATGCAGATTGTGATCTTTGACTTATGAAATCTTTCCTGACAGCCTCCAGAGGATCCTCTCCAACAAACCTCTGCAGCCCAGAGCTTCTCCAGCACAATTCTGGTCATGGTACTTCTATGTGACTCAGAGTTTGTAACCCTAAAATGGCTAGCACAAGTAGATGGCTCTAGATTAATCTTTGTTAAATACTTCCAGTCCTGGAAGGGCAAAGTGCTGTGCAATAATAAAATGCTGTGCTTGTCAGCTCACCAAAAAAAAAAAAAAAAAAAAAAGTTAAAGTAATAAGGTATCAGATGGCAACTTTTAGAAACACCTAGAAAATAATTTTAAAATATCAGCATAAGACTCATTAAAAATATGGATATGGCACATGATGTCCTGTGTGTGAATGTTCTGTGGTCCTTACAATTGTGTGTGGTCAATCGACAGGAACATCACTGTATGCACAACCAGCTCACACATTTTACAGCCAGCCTTGCCTTTGACCCACAGCACACAGTACCTACCACACCACAACCTGTCCTGCTGGCATCTGCTCTACTGGGGCACTTAGGGAGCTAATGGGTTTGGGATGTCCCCTTCCGCCTCAAGGAACCAGAGAGAAAAGAGAACTGAGAATCATCACTCCTTTCCCTCCAGACCAGCATGCTGGATTTCCTTCCATGCCTGGGGCTAGGCTGACTGCCAGATGGAAGGTCTAGTAACGTTAGCTGTGTTTTGTTTTTTCTTTTAATCATACAGCAGGACTGGCAGGCCACTCTAAGAGTATTTACTTTTCATCTGCCATCTGGGAGCTGGAGCTCCAATGGCTGCAGCTTTGGCTGGTCCCAGTACAGCTGTGGGATCAAAGGATATGCCCAGTTGGAAGGGACCCACAAGGATCATCATGTCCAGCTGCTGGCCCTGACCCCAAGAGTCACACCACGTGCCCGAGAGTACCATCCAAACGCTTCTTGAATTCTGTCAGGCTTGGTGCTGTGACCACTTCCCTGGGGAGCCTGTTCCAGCACCCAGCCACCCTCTGGGTGGTTTCTGGGATCAGAAACATCTCACTGGTGGCACTGCGCCGAAGTATGGATAGGCCAGGGGAGAAGGCCTGGCTCTGACTCTCACAGACAGGAGATGTACATCACCTCCTGCCCACTTCCTTGGTGAGGCAGAACTATGTCCCCCACGTGGTCCTGCCAACACAGACCATCATCTACAGCCACCACTGGGCTTGTAGCACATGAAACAGCTCATACCTATGGAAAGAGGTCCCGGAAAAACACTCTCAAACAGCTGGAGATGCCTGAATTGCTGCATGATGCATTAAACAATATGCTGTCAGTACCTAATGCCAGCAGATTTTACGTTCCATGTGTGAGCCAACTTTTGTAAACACCACATTGTGGCACAGAGCTGAAGCTGATGAAGTGGAAAAAGTCAATTGCAAAGGTAACCGAAACATGTACATAAGAAAAACTACCAGCAAAACATGCTTATGATAAGAAAGGGAGCTTTGCTGGTCCTCCTTCCCCTTCATCACAGCCAGCTACAACACTTCCCTGCACCGCTTCGCCAGGGCTCACCTGGAGCGCCACTCATAGCACATGATGAGAACATCCTGCTTTGGTTGAAGAGGAGGACACTGGCAGGAGGAATTTGTAAGAAGAGGCACTTGGGACAGAGGAATTGGTGTTGTAGACTTAAGTATGTCTCTGACTTCAACCACAGTCGTTATCTCGTTGCAGTTTCCTCTTTCTACACTTTTTACTTTAGCGTGAATGACTGCAAATAGAAAATAGAGGCATGAGAATAATAAACAGTCTTAGACATTTAAACATACCTCAAAATAAAATAAAACATATTAAACTGAAAGCTATTGTTTCTGTTGTGAAACTACCACTACTTCTTCGTGTGTGGGCATGAACAGCGGCTTAGAATAACAGAGGCCTGATTCTGATTTGGTTTTCAGTAGGACTGCTGACAACTGTGAAATTAAACATGTGCTTAAATCTTTGCCAGATCAGGCCAAGCAATCTCGCCTGGAATCACACACATGAACAGCTCCTTCAACTCAGACTTGAACAACAGTTCTGAATAAATCAGACCCATTCTATAGCCATATCTGGCTATTTCAAATTAATAATGAATCTCACCTTCTGTTCACCTCACAGAAGGTTATCATGAGTTCAGTCTTTTCAATAATAAAATCATTTCCCTGTAGATTGCAACCAGGAGCAGGCCTTTTGTTAAATATAAGAAAGAAGGGAAGGTTTGAAATAAGTCAAAAAACTAAGAGGCTTGAGATAGTTGCGCTTTACTTAATCTATACTTTTTTTCATCTTTTGCCTTTAGATTATTGATCAGTAGTGAGATCCTCATGCAAACCAGATGCTGAAACAGGTTCTTCTGACTCTGAATACACAATCATTAATATTTTTACCTTTCATTGAGAAAAACTGCCTGGCTGCATTGGATGCAAGAAGGTGAAACTGTGCAGATTGCTCTGAGATAATCACTGGCAGTACCTACCACTGCAGTATTTCATGCCTTCTCTCTTGTGAGAAATACCAGATCAGAGAAATGAAGTGCAAGTTTTACATAAAGGACATCGTCTGTAGGAAATGTCAGAACAGAAAGGGTCATAATACCAAAAAACTCTTTAGTGAAAGAAGCATGAGAATTGTATGGACCACTGGAGCACTGGGTGCTCAGCCTGCATCAGTGTTACCCCTGCCAGCCACCAGGTCAAAAGCCTTCAAACAGACTTCATTACATTTGTAATAAACTCCACATGTAGAAAACAGAAGACCAGCATTTTTATTGTGGTCTGGGGTTTGTGTGCTACTTTTATCGGGGCATGTATAAAAGACACAAAACACATGAGAAATTTCACTTCTGGAGATTCACAACCCCTTTTTAAGGCTGATTTGGAACCAAGTTCCAACCAGCTAGAAATACAATTTGCCTGTATGTATTATTTTAAAGGATTCCAGAAAAATAAACTGATTTTCAGTTTGTTTGATGTTGTCTTGTCTCCCTATTCATTTTCCATATAAACAGCTCTATTTATTTCAGAGGAGGCTGAATAAAAAATCACCTCTCAAAAACAAAATCTCAATTTCACAGATTCCATGTAATTAAATTTTGGGCCCCAACCTACAGGCTCACTCAAGGAACACTCCCACTAAAGTCACTGGAATCAGAATTTATATGACTAACACTTGTATTTAATTTTGGAACAGTCATTTTACATCACTGCTTTTCATGTATCAGACAACTGTGCAAGTTCATTGTCCCATCTAAACATACCACTATGTACTGAGACAGATCAAGGGATAATATAAAAAGTATGCCATATAAATGCACCAAAATGATATAACAAAACAAAAAAAATGTACAATTACCTAAGTTAGATATTCAGCTTGATTATTCTCACTAAACTGGGTTTGGATTCTTTTTTTACATGCTAACAAAGAAGCAAATAACTACAAACTTATTTTCATTTGATATCAAACAAATAAGGATTGAATGGCTATAATAACCCTACTGCAGAAGAACTGAATAAATGCCTTGAAGAAAAAAGGCCTCCTGAGAAGAAAGCCATAAAATGCAAAATATGACAATACTGCATATTAAATTCATAGTTAATAGGGGTTTCCTGTTGGCATAACACGCGTTTAATCTGGCATTTATCTAATCTTAATTGGAGTTCTGAGTGACACCATCAGAAAATCAAGGTTGGGGGGAGTCAAGAGGAAAAAGGGGCAAATACTTATTTGTATTGCAAATATGTTATGCAGTGTATAATAAAACTATCAGCCAACTCCTTTGCTGGATGGTGCAAATTGTCACTGAATTCACTTACTCTCCAACAATTCTGGATCAGATGGAACTCTGGCTAGTAAGTAAAAGTGTATATGAATTTTTACAAACTTTTTACTTCACGGCTTTGTTCACATTTATAAGTTCTATTTAGGTGGTAAATCTCTGTTTATTCTTCCTGCTGGATGGAAACACAAGCTAGCCAAGCAGCAGGTGCTCACATTAGATGTAACTGTGCTTACTAGAGTGACCTTTGCAGCAGCAAGCATCCTTTCTTAGGAGCAACCTGTTGATGCCAGTGTACATTACCAGCACTTCACTGCTTTTATCGGAAACACACCATCATTTGCACAATTACTACTACTGCCTGCACATGGTGTGTGCTAGAGGTGCATTTTGGAAGCGGACAGCTAGGCATCCCCAGCCAAAATCCCACTTGGAAAGGCTGTGGTGGAGTGGTCTACTCATGTCACGCTTGCTGGGTGGGGTGCAGCACCCACACGGAGCCCCCGACTTGCAGGGGGCACAAAGAGGGTGTGAGACAGGCAAAGTGAAGCTTTTCCCCCCAGTCACTTACTGTAGCTGTAGTTCTTGGCCAAGTAGTTTGACAGCGTAGGCTTTGTCTTTTTGCACCTGCACCGCTCTTCAAAGGAAGAGAAGGGAAAATGGTTGAGGGGTGTCAAAGTGAGTCTGTCTCCAGGGAGGGGGAGGTGGGGGGGTCGCCCAAGGCTCACCCTGGCCGCGGCTCCTGCAGTCGGGCTCCAGGGCTCTGTCCGGCACCATCACGCCCTGTGTGAAGTCTGTCCACTTCACATCTGCAAACAGAGGCGCGCCAGGCAATGAAAACTGCCGGGAGAGGCTCCGGGACTGAGGCGTGGGGTCCCGCAGCCCCCCCACCCCGCGGCGCCCGGCGTGGGCAGAGGGGTCCGCCCTCCCGCTGCTCCCGAGGTGCTCACCCTCCGGCAGGTCGGTGACGATGGCCTCGGGGGAGATGCAGACGCCGCGGTCGTAGACGGGGAGGTCGTCGCAGGCGAGGCTCTCGGGCCAGCTGTGGTTGTAGCGGCGCATGATGGGCTCGCAGCCGTCGCGGGCGCGCTGGCAGACGGAGCGGCACGGCTTGATGGGGTCGTAGAGGAACTCCAGGGTGCAGATAGGGGCGTACATGGCGCAGAGGAAGAAGGGCAGGACGGGGCTGCAGCCTGTGGCCACCAGTTCCTCGTACTGTTCGATGGCGAGGACGGCGTTTTCCTGGGTGCTGTGGTGGAGGTGGTTGGGCATGCGGGTGATGTTCCAGGGCATGGAGCGGCACATGGGGATGCGCACCGCCTCGCACGGCGCTCCCTGCGCCCGCGGGCTCACCCGCAGCCACAGGGACACGGCAACCAAGGCGCGCAGCATCCTCCTCCTCCTCCTTGTCCCTCTCCGCCGCCGCCCGCCGCCGCCCCGCGGGTCCCGGCGGCCGAAGGGCGCGGAGCGGCGCTGCCTCCCGGTGCCCGGCTGCGCTCAAGTCGCGGGAGCCGCCGCGCCGACAGCCATGGACATCGCGGGACCGCATTTATACCGGTGGCACGAGTGACGTGGGGCCGATCGCGCTCCCTTGGCAGCCCCGCTCCTCCGGAGGGGGTGTGCGTGTGCGTGTGCGTTTTGCTGTGCAGGCACGGTGACATCACCTCCACCCCGTCTAATCCCCCGGCGACATCACTGCGTCTCCCGGCCGCGGCTCCAGCTCCGTTTCAGTTTTCATCTGTGTCATAAATTCCTTCAGGTGGAAGGGGGGCGGGGGGGAAGGAAACCCAAACCGCACGGTTGTGCCGCGGGGCACTGCGCTCCGGCGCGGGGAGTGGGAAGGCGACGGTCGGGACCGCAGCTCCTTCCCGCGGGGCTGAACTTTACACCGCGTTTTCTCAAGGGAGAAGAAACTTTTTGCGGGCTTCAGGAAGCTCCGGCGGCTGTTCCCGGCGCCTCCAGAGGAGTTGCAGAGTTCCCTTCGTGAACTCGGCAAGGACGGGGAAAAGCGTGAAGTGGAGGGGCGGACAGACGGGGTGGTGGCTCCTTGCCCGGTCCCTCGGGACAGGGGAAGAGGCGGCGGTCGAGCCGAGCCGGGAGCGGGCGGCGGAGCCGGGGCAGCGCCGGGCCGGTGTGGGATTGCTCTGCGGGCAGTGAGCTCCCCGCTCCGCTCCCCTCGGCTGTGTCCGCCAGCAATCGCATCTGCACTCGAGTGGAAGAAGGGGGTTCAGGCTTTTCCTGAGCTGTTTTTTATATTTTTCTTTGGTGCTCCACGGCCAAGCGACTCTGATGCAGCGGAGTGGCGTGCCCACGCGAGGGCGAGGGGTTCCCTCCCACCTCACCCCGGGCACGGAAAGACCTACGGGCCCTTTCTTCATTGCTGGTCCCCAGTCTTTGAGGGACGCGCTGAGAAAAAAAGATAAACTCAATGCCAGGTTATCGCAGTGGCCTGAGAGAGCCCTAGCATGGCTAAGAGGTAGCGGCTCCCGCTGCCCCGGCCAGGTACCGTGGTGCCACTGGTGTGCCCCCTTTGCAGACGCAACAGAGCTGCAGAGGTGAAGCATCTGTAGGGCACAGGGTTCCGCCTCCCTTGGCGGCTGAGAAAAGCACATCCAGGACGGGCAGGAAACTACAGGTGATAAACCTGGGGGAGATGAAGGAATGCATGTGCTTTGTGACACTGCCTGCCCGTGGGGAGCCAGTGAAATACCCCCCTTGAGGACAACATTAAAGCGGTTTGACCCCGCAGGTCCCTGCTGTTCGTGTATCCCCCTTTGCCTCTCCAAACACGCACAGAATACCCAGGGCTTGGGCTCGCAGCTGCCACTCTGGGAACCGCTCAAGGACCAGTGGGCAAAGCCAGAATGCGGGGATGGAGGTGCGGGGAGGAAGGTGCGGGGAGGGCGAGTGTCGGTCGCCCCTCCGCCTCCCTCCCCGCTCGCACAGGGCAGTCGGCGCAGCATCCGGCTGTCCCCGCCGAGGTGATGCGGGTTTGGAGGCGGGATGCGGGTTTGGAGGCGGGCTGTCCCGCCGCGGTGATGCGGGTTTGTAGGCGGGCTGTCCCCGCCGAGGTGGTGCGGGTTTGGAGGCGGGCTGTCCCGCGGGGGTGATGCGGGTTTGGAGGCGGGCTGTCCCGCGGGGGTGATGCGGGTTTGGAGGCGGGCTGTCTCGCCGGGGTGATGCGGGTTTGGAGGCGGGCTGTCCCGCTGGGGTGATGCGGGTTTGAAGGCGGGCTGTCCCGCCGAGGTGATGCGGGTTTGAAGGGGGCGGGTGATGCGGGTTAGGAGGCGGACCGCCCCCGCCCCCCGGCACAGCCTGCCCGCCCGCCTGCGCGCCGTGCGGGGCGGCGGGGAGCGCAAGGGAGCGGAGGGGAGCGGAGCGGGGCATGGCGCGGCCGGAGCCGGGATCGCCCCTGCTGCCGCTGCTGCTGGTGCTGGGCATCCTCCTGCTGCGCGGTGGAGCGGCGGCGGGGCCCGGGGCCGGGGCCGAGCCGTGCCAGGCGCCGCTGCAGTGGGAAGGGCGCACCGTGTTCTACGAGCACGGCTCGGGCCGCAACACGCGGGCCGCCGTCTCCTACGATGGCCCCAACCAGCGCCTCCGCATCCTGGAGGAGAGGAAGGCCCTCATCCCCTGCAAGAAGTAGGTGGTGGCGGCGGGGCCGGGCCGGGCGTGGCGGGGATGGTCGGCACAGAGCCCGGGATGCGGGGTCGGCAGGGAGGGAGGGAAGGAGGGAGGGAGGGAGTATCCCTCTGCCCCTTCTGCCCCCAGCTTTGCGGGCGGCACCTCCCCTGCGTGAGACGGGGAAGTGCGAGGGATGCCGCAGGGGAGGCACCAGCGTGCTGGGAACAGCTGGCGAAAACCTGTCACCAGCATTACATCTGTCCTCTATATATACCAAGAGATTTATGATCAACAGTGTCCGCTTTTCACCTTCAGAGATATTCGCCCCCTCACAGTTGTTTTGTCTTTTAAGTGGAATGGGAAGCAAATCCAAAAATACAGCCCAAAATGTGAAGTATACCAGGTATCATGAAGTATAGCAAGGAGATTATACTCAAACACGATAATAATGTCATGGAGGCTGGGGGGAGGCTCCAGCTCAGCAACTTGCTAACAAGTTTGAGTTACATTTTACAAGTTCTCTGGGCACTCCTGGTCCTTGTCATTGAAGAGGGTCGGGATGAATCAGTTACCTGTGGTACAGTGCACTCATTCACATTGCACAGCCCTGCAGGACCTCACTGTTCTTCATTTATACAGGATGTGTCTGTTAAGCCCGTAAATAACCCTCAAAAATCCCTGTGTCATTGTGCGTTTCTTGATTTGCCGAAAAACAAGCGTAGAAGAAAGCTGACTGAAGAAAAGCCTCTTTGTTTCTTCTCAACCTGCCAAGCTGAGGCTGGGTAGAAGAAATAATCAGCACAGAGAGGCCTTCCTGAGTGAGACATTTCTGGCTACCGAGTTTCAATCACTTTCAAACATGTCAAGACATACCTGTCAGTGTGAGAGTAGCCAGTCTGCCTGTACCTCTGCCTCTCCCACCTACAAATTGTTCAAATAATAGTGCACCAGTCCTGGGGATGTGTAAGGCAAGGCCTACAAATGCTGTATCATCCAAACTAAATGGTCTCTGCTGTTGAAAGATCAATATTCCTTTTTGCTGTTACTTTTTTTCCTGACAATCAATTTCTTACCAACATCACATTGTAATTGTTTTAGTCTCTCCAAAGCATGAGCTCATCTGTGATCCTTTCTCCACAAATCCCGACACTCTTAAAATTGTTCTATGTGTTTCACTTTCAAGCTTAGCTTTCTCTCATTGTAAGCTTTTTTCATCACTGTTTTCATATTAAGAGCCACATGAAAAATGTTAAAACCAACATACAGCTGTTTGCTGGTGTTCTGCTAAAATGCAGCATAGGATCCAACACTGGCCAAGAGGTGCTCATGCTCCCCTTCTTCTGCAAGTCCCAGGTTGACCTTCATGTTTGACAAGCATAGAACTGAACTACAAAGTCTGATGCAAGTCTTTTCTAGCTCCTAAACTGTACTGAATTAATTTCTTTAAGCTAATGTTTATTTTATTTGGAAAGTTTATTTTAAGATTGAATAATTATTCTACTACTGGACCAGATTTTGCCTTTTGCCAAGATTTTATCCTTTTACTTTTTTTTTTTTGTTGATAAATATTTCCTCTGGATACAGTTTTTTTCTGGACTGATAGGGCTAGAAGGAAGCAGAGTGCAAACAGGTGCCCTTGAAACATTTCTCTGTTGGTTTTTCCTGTATTAGTTTTTTGTTGCAGACAATTTCTGCCCTCAGGGATCCCCAGTGTTTCGATGCTGACCATGTTTCCTGCCACCCAAAACTGGAGAGAGGTTTTGTTACAGGCTCAGCTCGTGTCAGTTTCCATTGCAACCAACAGAAAGTCTCCCATTGATTTCAGTGCGTGTTGGATCGGGTCTGGAGTTGTGATCACGTTTTAATTTTCACTGAAGACACACTGTGGACACAGTGAGTCATAAACCAAAGCCTTCAGAAGTTAGAGGTATGGGGATGTATCCTGTCTTTTGAAAAATAACCTCTCCCCCACTCTGCTTTGACCTTGACAAGAAAGGGGTAATTATGCTGAGACTACAAAATCAACAAGAAAAGTAGTGCTGTCCTGATCTCTGAGGAAATCTCAGTCTAAATTCTCATATTTTGCTCCTACTAGATGTAACTTACATGCAGCAATCAAGGTTGGCCAACAACTACATTTTTCCACAAAGCGTTTTCTGAAGCTTGCAAATGTGGACCTTAATCAGACACAGCCCTGTTTGAGTTATTGACTGAGGTTAATCAGGGACACAAGGGTTTGCCTGTGTGGAATGGCTTGTAGGCTCATAACTGCAGGAATATATGAAACTTTCAGGTTTTATTGTAGACATATGTTTCAAATTCATGTCATTTGCTATGTGGCATTTTCACTTTTTCATACCTACATCAACCCCCCAAAAGGGTCCATAAGGTAAATAACTGATTGCTCCTACGTTGACATCACTTGTTTGCTCGTCAGTCATTGCAAGAGCACCCAAGATGCAGTGACCATGTTGGCCAAGACTGCCCGTTCCCCATCAGCCAGCTGCAGTGTGTCACCTGCCACCTGAACAGACACTTCACTTGCTGGACAACAAAGCAGAGCCAGTCCATTAGAGAAGTCTTTGATGGTTGTTTCAGCCAGCTTGTCGGGTGGGTGTTTCTCTAGGTCATACAGTTGGCTGCCCATACTCTGGCTTAGAGTGTAAAAACTACCAATAGTGATCCTAGGCTGAGCTTTTTAGAGGGGAACCTATTCCAGTTGGATTAGTTACTAAACTTTCCTTTTCACCACTTTTACAGACCCAGCCTTGGCCGCGCTCCGCTTCTTATGTTTTCTCCAGCGTGCCTTGCCCTGCTGCTTTTTTCCACTTCAAGACCAAATTTTTTGGGGATAGATAAGGAGGGCAGGAACAGTCTTATGATTTTGTGTAGTGCTCAGCTGATATCAGGAGAGGAGAAAAGAAAACAAACCAGTTTTCATTGAGTAGATTGTGCCATTTCCTGTTTGGAAGAAGTCATGCTAGTAGAGTTATTGTATGATATGAAAGGAGAGCACTTGAAACAGTTCCCTAGAGCTCTTGAGGCAAAGTTGCATTCATGTTATCTGTTAAACACAGGATGTGTTTTTTAATCCTTTATTGCCTATTACATGGGGTTATTTCCTTTTGTGCTTTCTGGATATTAAACTTTATTCACTCTTGTTCATCCCTCTGTTGGCCGCCATCTCAAGACACTTCACCAAATAGGTAACAGTCATCAGCCTCATTTGCTGTTGGGGCAAAAGTGTTTCTTTTTAAGGTAACTTCTAATGGTTTAGATTTAAATACGGCATCACTGAAAACTGGTAAGAAATCCTGGCACAAAAAGTCTAAACTAAAAATCCTACTGATTGCATTGTAGCAAGAACTTCTTGTCATCCATCACCTTTATTTTCTTGGAGAAACAGAGCAAGAGGTGTGCTCTGTTGTCTGGCACTGCTGAAGCCACTGAAACAGGCATTAGTGCTCAGTTATGAAGAAAAGAAAACATGAAGTGAGGAGCAGAGCTGAAATAATGCAGGTGGTGGTTGAGGGCTGGAGCATTACCACATGCTGTACTCACAGAGTTTCACACTTACCTTCCATAGAATGATTTTCAGGGGAGGCCCAGTAACAGACTGTGCTACAAGAAATGTGATAGTAGGAAGAAAAAAAATTCTGTGTGCTTAGAAAAGTCAGTAGGAGGAAGAAAATGAATTTTTTTCTTCTATGAGTGTATTTTAACAGGAATGTCCAAGGCCCATTGCACAGTACTAAGCACATTATGATGCCTGTATTTTTGAGACTGTTAGGGCTATTGTCTTAAAAAAATGTAACTGTTAATGTGATAGAAGAGTGCCAAAGCTATGTTTGGAGAAACACATCTCATTCTGGCAGACTGCTTGCATGTGTCAATCCCTGTCCTTGACTTGAAGAGAAGCAGCTTAAGGTCAGGTGCAAATAGAACAGCATTCATCTGGGGAAGAGGTGATGGCTTTTCAAAATAAACAGAGTGGGGGCACGTGTGTCTGACTTATCTCAACGACTTCTTAGTTGGTTTAGGTTGTGTGATTGTAAAGGAAAAAACAGTGGTGTCTGACCTATTAAAATCATATAATCCATCCGTTCTGTGGTCATTGTGGTGACTCAATAGGCTAAGTATTGAGCTACCCTGAACGACTGAAGATTTGTTTCCCAGACTTGGTTTTGGGAGTGGTTTCTGCAGCTTAATGTTTAGGGGAATGAACAACAGTCATGGGTAAAATTTTCAGAACTGGCCAAGTTGCTCAGGAACCCAAGCCCCATTTTTTAAGATTACATAGAGTGTGCAGAATTCTGAGGCCCTTAATTTGCAGTGAAACACAGAAATGAATTTTCAGCAGTTTCTTTAATGTGAATTCTTGGGATCTAAAATTCTTCATAAGCTTCTATGTATATAAGTCACTCTGAAAACAAGAACTAAGGAAGGGTCCTCATACCTCCTGCATTTACTTTCCTGGTATAGGTGTCAAGGTCTTTCATGTGCCTGCTGCTGGTAAAGGTTGTGAGTTTGGAAAGGTGGTATTGGAAGGCTGCTGTGGTGGCTGCAGGTTGGCAGTCAGATGCTAGGCAACAGCCTGAAGCAAGCAGCAGCAGTTCTAGGGAGAGCTGTGTGATGCTGGGGTGTGGAGGGCTGGCTGTACAAGCCTCAACTTCTGTATTTGCATCATAAGCCAATTTACAGGTCAGTTTACTGAGCCCCTCAGTGTTGCTGGTTCCTTGGAGAAGAGCAGTGTACAAGGAGGGAGCTGTGGTCTCTGAGGGCTTCATGGAGGAGCATTTTGTTCATTCTGTTTGTTTCTGCCTACAGGCAGCAATAATCATTTCCCTTTCCAAGTTCTTGATCCTCTTGGAAGTCGGACAGGCTATACAATTCAGGGACGTGCCGAAATTACTTGTTTTTGTTGTTACAGGTGGGCTGGTTGGGAAGAGATTAGAACTCTGCTCAGCAGAGGCAGTTGAAAGTCTTCCCATGTTGAACTGCAGCACTAATAAGCAAGTGGACTCTGTCCGAGGAAGTTGGCTTAGCAATACTTTGCTGTCTTGTGTCCTATGCTTCCTTGAACAGCAACATTTTTGTTAGCTGTGAAAAAAAAAAGGAAAAAGTCACTGAGTATGAATAAAGCAAATCCACTGCTTTAAGACGCCTCTTCTTTGTAGTGTAGTGTTCTTGAAACCCTTGTTTATGCTAAGTATTCTGGACCCATTTCATACACTACCAAAACGCAGCACACTTCCAAACTGAACAAAATAAACTGGATCTTAAATTTAAAATATCAAAATCCACAAAACCCTTTAAAGCTAGAGAGAAATGTAGATGAACAGAATCCAGTGACCTCAGATTGATAATTTGCAAGAGTGCTGGTTGCTGTGCTTAAAAACCACTGTCAGACACTCAATGGGGTCATTACTCCTAGATGAGTTACAGATATTGTTGACTGGATGTTCTTAAAATAGAGAGGTTCTCATCAAAATGTTTTGTTTTTCTGAAAAACATTGTTAAATGATAGTCATTGACACCATATTGTTGTTGATATTAGTGAATATTGGCTTTAGCCTTTTATCCCTCTGAACCCCTTAAATTTAAGGGAATACTTCTTTCTTCCCTCTTATCATCTCTTTCTTGTCTTTTTGGACTCTTTGGAATAATGTCTGTTTGCATTGAAACTTATGGCTCATTTTGTACTGTTGGACATTATAAAAGCTTAAAGCCAAACCAAGACTGCACTAAAAATATAATATGCCTGCATCTCTGTAATTTGGAGCAGAGGACCAGTGTTTTCACATGATAAATCACTCTAGTTTTTATTCAGTTTTTTTTTATTCTTTTTTTTCTTGGTAGAGACTTAGAGTGGAGATGAATAGAGAGAGATTCAATGTTCTGTGCTCACAGACAGCACACAGACAGTTGATGGTGATGTGACTGCACAGCTAAACAAACACAATGAAAGACATCTTTATATTCATGATCTTAATTTGGGCTCCATTCAGCTTGGGACCTGATGCAATTCAAATGTCACAACTGACAACATCACACCTATTCTCACAGGACCAAGGCTATTCATCTGAAAAAAGCATTTCCTCTGAAGGCTAAACCATGATCTTCTAACTTAGGGCTGTACTTGCACTTCTGTGAGGTAAAAAAGAAAAAAAGGTAAATCTGATTGTACATTACTTCAGAGAAATCTGAGGGATAAAAGGATCGAAAGAACACTTCACCAGTTGATACATTTGTCCTTCAATTTTAGTTAAGGATCCAGGTCTCCTCAATGTAAAACTACCAGTAATTTAAAACATTTTAGGTATTCAAGGCAACATGTACTGAAATGCCTCCAAAAATGTGTCTGTTCATGCAGTTTGTATAAGTACTGTCACTCTCCAGAATATTTCCTGTCTCTAGAATCTCTATCTCCCCATCCCAGTTTTGTTCACTACAATTACAGTGCTTGACACTATAGGGTGTTCTGGGCACATTCTCTTTCCAAGGATATGTTTTTCTCAGTTTCCTGTTGTGGCTGTAGCTGTCCCTGAGCTGAGTGGTGGTGTGTGCTGGAGCTCCCTTAGTTGCAGGCAGAATGAATATCCTCCAGGATTGTCCCTGCAGCTGAGCAGCTGTGACTTGTTCCCAGGTACTACTGCCTCCTGGAATTTGACCAGAGGGCCCACTGAATTGTTCAGGATATGGATTGTCCTCCATATGCAGTTGAACAGTATTTTGCTTGATATGCTACAAAGAGAAGTGTTTTGAATATGATGGTTGCATATTTTACAGCTGAAAACATACTGAAAAGCTGAAGGGTCTAGGTTAACAAGCAGAAGATTTTTTTTTCCTTGCTTTTGTAACTCAGGGCTGCAAACTTAGTCAATGAGAAGTCAATGAGAATTTTGCCTTTGGCACAAGGATCTCATCCTGGGACTTCATGTTGTGTGCACGTTCGTAACATACGTGGGAGGTACAAGAAATACATTTCTCTGCTTCCAAATTCAAACTCAGCCTCAATTCCTGAGGATTGGTTCATGCTGCTAGAACTGAAACCATTGTTCTGCCTCTACTCTTATTGATGACAACAGTGACATAACTGAGGTGGACAGATTGCACTGTTGTGTCTTTTGAGTGGAACTGGAAGATGGAATGGTAAAACCTGTGCCTCTGAATCCAGTCCACACACTACCTTTGCCAGCACTTCCAAGAATGAATTTTGGTAGGAGATTGTCAGTTAAAGTAGAAAAAGTGTTCAGGGAAAGAGGCAGGATGTTTAAATTGTAATAGAAGACTTCTTTTTTTAACCTTTGTTGCACTCGATTTTGTGACTCGATTGTCCATTTGTTCACTAATGTACTTAATGTTCATGCTACTGATGTTCATTGGTTAGTATTGCTGTGTTCATTCGTTAGTATTACTATTAAATTATGTGACAAGAGAATTTATGTGTAAGTTTATTATGTTGTAAGTTAGAGGATGATGCTCTTGTGTGTTTTCCTGTCAGAGTTCATTCTACTCTGAAAGTTTTGTTCTCCAGACAGAAACCTGATTTGTTTTGCATATCAACAGGCTTATGCATTTATGAACTCTCTAGGACAGCTTTTGAGCTGGATGACATTTTCCCAGAGAAGTGAAGTGAGTGAAATGGTACCAAGTTATGCCTTTGCTGGGTTAGGGATAGTACCCCTTCGGAAGAATTTGCAATGAGGAATTAGGACTTGTTTTCACTTGGGAAGCCTTTCCTGCCTAAGACTACTTTTCTCAAAAATCATTGGATGTTTTTCTTCCCCTTCTCCTTTTGCATTTCAGAGAGAGGCTGCTGTCTTTCTCTGGTCTGAGGAGAGATAAACCCTCACAGTGTCACAGCCTGGGGGGAGGGAGGCCAGAGAAGATAAGAAGCCTGGAAGAGATCAGGAGGTGTGACTTTCTCGTCCAGGAAAGGACAGTGACATAATAAATCATATTCAGCTATTCAGAAAAAGCATAAATACACTTCTCTGCCAGATAACATGGGTGAAGGTTAAATTTAAAGGAGCTTTGGGAAGGACGAATGCTTGCCACAGCAGCCAGGTGTTGAGAAGAGGTAAGAGTGGGAATAAGAGGCATGTAAATGTGTGAAGTTAGAAACTGATACAGTTGCAGAAATGGAATGTTGACAATTCAAGGGTGAACACAGTAGAAAATTGGACAGACTTTTCCTCTGAAGATAGGATTTAGGCATCAGATCTGTGCAAAGACTGGAGGGAGGGGTATTTTCCCATGCCTGTCATGCTGCTTTCTGAAGAAATGGACTTCAGGCCATCCACTTGTGCATCTGTAGCTGCAGCAGCAGCAATCCATCTCCTTAACCTCCTGTTGGTCAGCTTCATCCCTGTCTTCAGATGGCTGTCATATTGGCATTACCTGTAGATTTGCAAGGAATTGCGTGCTCAGCAACTTGCTAAGTTCTCTCTTCCAAAGTATTTTTACCTGTTGCTCTTCTTAACTCAAAGGATAAATTATTTTCTTCTCCAAAGTGTTTTCAAGGCATGGTATAGTGTGTGGTGTACTGGGGAGGGGATGATGTCTGGGTAAAACAGGGCTACTTTGTGCAGTATTTTGGCTCTTCTAGAATAAGGAGCATTATGCCCGGCATGGCATTGCATAACATGAGGGTACCACTGGCCAGTGAAACTTCTCCTCACCTCTGCCAAGCAGTCCTGTTCCTTTCAGATGTTTTTGTTTACTGCCTCACTTTTATGGCCCCGAGGGAGATGTATGTATGTTGACTAGAGATCTGAGATTCCACAGGGAAACTTTGTGTCCTCCCTAGGCTCCGGAGGATGCCTTTTTCCCTGTATCATGGTCACTCTCCCATGCCTGAGAGTCCTGGGTCAAGGACAGGATTTTCTGCCAAGAGTTTGTTCCCATGTGTGAAAGCATGGATGGCTCAGCATGTGAGACAGTCCTTGTTTTAAGTAGTGTGTTAATTTCTGAAGATGGTTCCTCTGATACTTTCATACCCAGGAGTAAATTAGGGGTTTCCAACACCAGCCTAAACATCCTTGTCCAAAACCTTATTTATTACAGGTGGTACTAAGAAAGAAGGAATCATCTGTTTCATCTGAACTCATGTTTTTTTTCTTTTCCTTTTTTTTCATCTTTTATAAATATAGGTCCTTGACAAACATTTGAGAATCAGTTTAATAATTCTTTTGAGCATTATGTGCACACATTTGGCTTTGTGTCCCACTTGATTATTAAAAGATGTTTCCCTTGCATCAGAAAAAGAGAGAAAAGGTACCTTTTGCAGTTCTGGGTTATACTCTGAGAAATTTATTAGCAACTTTCCTGCAGTCAGTAGAGCTGTTCCCATAACTTAGCAATGACCATATTTTTGCTTTTTCAGATTTTTGTTTTCATATTTCCATGATTTTAGAAATTTCTGGCATCAGAACATGAATTTGGCAGGCATTTTCTTCTTATACAGTGCTCACACTGTAGTTATTACAATTTTTCAGTCTTTGGCTACTAAGAGTTCGTATGTCTGGGGAGCTACTTAGCTATTCACTCCATGAAAGCCTATTTTATTCCTTTCATTCCTTATGAAATTTACCCTTCCATTCTGGCATCATCTAGACTATGCCTGGTGTGTTCAATCCAGCCCAGTGGGAACTTCCATCCAGCCTTCTGCCATTCCCCACTGAATAGTTCCTTGTTGGTTTAATAATGGTCTGAAACTTGGATCCCTCTGTGTTGCTGCCCCTGTGTCTGTGTTGGAGGAGCAGAAGGGACTGGATGCATAGGCTGGAAATTACCTCAGGTGCCACACTGCATCTGTACAGCTTATTCCCTTTCCATATAAAAGTGAGTGATCTCAGGAGATTATTCATTTATTGTCGGACAAAAAAACCCTGTAAGATTCTGGCAGTTAAGAAGACTTAGATTATCAGACATCATTGAGAGATACCAAATTATGCTAATTCTGGAGGTCTATCTGCATTTAATTTTTTTTTTTTGTAAATAAAAAAAGGACATGTTTCAAAACTTAATGGAAATACATGTAGAACTGCATAACTGTCTGATCCAACCCAATTGCTCTCAAAGAGCCATCTAAAAGCTACAAGAGCACATAAGGTTTATGAAGTTCTAGAAAAGTAGTAAGAATCTTGATTGCTGCTTTATTTTGGATCTTAGAAGGCTGAAACTTTCTCTAGCTCCTCACTAAATTATAAACAAAAGCAATCTTTTCATTGCAGTTCAAATTATTTTTTTAATATGAAACAAAACATCCAAAAAGTGGCTTATTTTTAAGTTCATTAACTCATTTGCCCTTCTCAAATGGAAAGGAATACTGCATACTTACTAGTTATCGTATTTTCTATATGTATTATTTTTACTGAGGACAGTTCATAATGGAATGTGGTATTGTAACTGATAGCAAACAATGCAGAAGACCAACATTACCACATGTATTGCAACATCTCTTATTAAAGTTGCTTATGATGAACCTTGTTTCTTTACTTAATTTTAAAAATAACATGGTAATAATACCCTGCATATTTACCTTTTGGTTAGTTGAATAGTTCACAAGTAAATCATTCCAAAACTGGCTTCACTGACCCTTAATACTTGACTTCTTGTGCAGTGATATGTTCTTCAGAATCTGCTCCTTTAGAGCTATTGCCAAATATTATTTCATATTTTAGAGTGTATGTTCAAAACATACTGTCAGCTGCTTTATCAGGAGAAGTTTTATGGTGTCTGTAACTAATATTCCAGGTTGTCTGTTTGGAACAAACTGTTTCCTAATGTACATTTTCTTCAGTCTTTAATGAAGTGAGAAAAAAAGGCCCCCAAAACACCTCCATATAATGTAGTCCTTCTTACCAGTAGGGTAAAGACCAAAACCCTCTGTCTTTGTTCTGCTCTGTTCTTATTCAGGGCTTGAGACTTGCTGGGAAAAGTTGGTGTAAGACAGCAATGAAGATAAATGACTTGTAGGACTTTCCACTGAGGTTTAGGTCTCTGATGTTGCCCATCAGTTGCTCTGTCAGGTCTGGTATTTTCACACTTAGGAAGTTTTATCTGGTCTCCTCCCATCAGTTCTTTGTGGAAATTAATGGTTTCTACTTCATCTGAAAATCAGATGGCTTGGTAGATAAGAGGGTTCCTAAAAATGTGATGTGCTTGGCATGTGCTGTTTATTTTGGTGGAACCCTTCACAGAAAAGTTGGTGTGGAATGTGTCTAGCTGCTGAACAGTTGGAAATTTCTCCTTAAGTAGTCTGTCTGTATGGAAACTTACTGTTTGTATGGATACTTGTTGTTCCAGAAATCAATATTTTTGAGTGGGAATGGCCAGATTTCCCCAGATTTTCCAAGGGCAGTTTTGTGCATGGCAGTGCTAAAGGCCTTTAAACACTCATATGGAGCACAGAGTCCACCCAGTGAACACAGTGAAGAAAGATTTACATTTTTCATTCTTTCAGTATCTCCTAGTATCATTTGCAACTGTGGTTTTATCATATTCAGATACTTTTCTTGCCAGGAAACTTGTGATTCTGCCATACTTTTAGGCAGCCAGCACTGGAAAGTTTACTCATGCTATGCAGTTATGGCAATTATCAGTGGATGTTTATTATTTGGACAGCAGAATTCTGTACAGAATGAGGAATTCTTACTACAATTACTTCCCAAATTAATATATCACTATTTAAATAGACCCAAGATTTGTTGGTTTACATCTTCTGTACAATAAATTAATTTCTTTTTCCCTTACTTGTGATGGTATCTGGAGACTTTCTCCCTGGTCTGGTGGAAGATAACCCTGTCCATGACAGAGGGGTGGCATTAGTTGATCTTTAAGGTCCCTTCCAACCCAAGCCACTCTATGATTCTGTGATGACTTGGACACCTCCTTGTATCACTTTAAATAGCTGTGCACAAAAACACACAGAACTTGCAAAGCCAGATGAGTTTGTTGCCCTGCCTGTCCAAGAAAAGAGTGGGAGGGACAAATTTGGATAGCGTGCTTGATAAAGTGTGAGGGTGAGGCATTTCCTATACCTTTTTTATAGACGGAAAAGAAGAATTAGGTAAAGATAAGGCTATGAAAGTGGAGACACCCTATTATGTTTTGTTTATCCCCTTGTTACTGGAGAGTGAAAATGTGAGAGACCACATAACTGCCTCAACATAGCAGAAGATAAAGAAATTTATATTGTTTTAATTTATCTTCTGTCTGTCTCTAAACCAAATGTAAGCACGTAGATATTGATTCTCAGTACATTTATGTGTATTCTTTGTTTGTTGACATATTTATATTAATTTTTGGTTAGTTACATTGACTGTAAGAGTAGGTGATTTCATGATGTATACCTCATAGCCAGGTTATTTTAAGTTCCTACATTCCTAAAGTAAGCAATTTAGTCTTCTGAAGCAGAAAACACTTGGCCACTGGAGATGAAGGCAAAACTACTTCTAATTTAGATATGTCCAGAGTACCCAGTCTGTCACATCCATTGTGCTTACATAGTTAAGCCAGGTGAAAGTGATGTACAGTCAGATGACGTTTGAGGTGCTACCTAATGTGCCACTGTTTAGGTGGAGCCCGGTAAAGGGATCCATGGTGGATCAAGTGGGACCTCCTGTTCTACTGTGTTTTTTAAGTCTAAGACACCTTGGAAACACAGTTTGGTTCTTTGGATTTCCTTCCTCTGAAAGAATAGGAAAATTCACTTACAAAGCCTGTGTTATGTCTCTGCAGAGCAAGTATTGTAACTGAGATGCTTATATAATGTAGCAATAGTAACTATAGACATTGTTTAGTGTGTTCAGTGGACTTTTTGTTATAGATTTTAACCGTGGAAGTATTCTTCAATTATTCAGTATTCTCCTTCACATTGCACTAAAGAATTACCTGCTGTGCTGCAAATGCTGCACCATTAATAATCAATCTGGTCTTCATAATTCATCCCCCCAAATATCTGAATGCTGTAAAAATTCATAGATTATTTTTGTAGATATTTTTTGTGTTTATTTTTAAACATCCCTTAAAATAATATGAAAAGTAGAAGATCATCTCATCATTATAGTATGTGTATGATGTTTGCCAGAACTTCATACAGGGTATCAACAAGCATCAAATATAAAGACAAAAGTGCTTAAATCATGAGCCCAAATTGTTTAAACTGAGGCACCATATGTAGAAATTAAGTTTTGTTAGACCTGATCGTAGCAGCCTCCAGCTAGAATGCCCATGAGATACGCCTGCAGCGTACAGCACTGGGGCAGCCAGTGACAACAAGGGGCTTGCTTGGTGCAAAAATCTTTTCCCATCCTCTGTTCCCCTGGTTGCTTCAGCAGCAAGCACACTGATCCTGCTGGTGGAGGGTGGCTGGCTCTGCTGGGCAGGGCAGATGTGCCACCAGGAACACCACCAGGAGAGGGACCTGTAGGGCATCTCTGGCCAGTGACCCCCCTCCCCAACGAGTGCTGATGCTGTTGGGAAGTTTGCTGGTGGAGGTGGATCGTGTTGTCACAATCAGCATGTTATATAATAGCTTTGGCTGTAAAGCTTTAAGCATAAGGAGGACCTTGAGGGTGAGAAAAGCGATGCATCACACAGGTCTGCTCTTAGGACCTGCTCAAGGCTTTGGGCGTACCTCCACCCGGACACTTTTTGTAAGAAGAGGTGAGCAGCAGCCGAATCACCATCTTGGCCAGAGGGAGTTTCCTCTACAATTTTTCCTCCTTACCAGCTCCCTCCCTCAGAAATCGCTTTCTTGTTCCCTGAATGAGTCCAAATACAGGGTGAATGTGATGCAGAGAGCATAAGAGATCAAGTACCCCCAGAGATACAGCAGACTGGAAAAGAAATGGATAAGTGAAAATTCTGCGAAGATTTTTCATAAACAAATTCATTTTTTCTGAGTTTCTGTACTCTCAGAGCTGTAGGATTTTTGTCAAGTTAGCTGTAGCAAATTTCTACATAAAAAAAGTCCAAAAGAGGAGTTTTTATGGCAAAAAGATGTGTCACATGGTTTAAGTGTTTTTAGTTAAGGATATAAGGAAATTAATTACTTTGCCTGAAAAGAAAGCCCAGAACACTGTGAAGGGAAGAACAAGAAATACCAGGGAACCCAGAATATGAAAAAGTTGGCTTAAACTTGTAGAAATAAATTTTGGGGAGTTGAGATTGCATAAAATGTTATGTTTGCTTCTTGGCATCTCCTCAGGTTGCCCATGTGAGATCAGTTGATAGCCATCTTAGCTTTTCAATATTGTCAGCTTGTTTTTTCTTTAAAATGGAACAGCCAATAAGCACCTGAGGTAGCATCTGTAAAAATCAGTGAAACTTTTCTGGCTGATTTTGCAAGACTTCAGGTCAGGTTAATGTTTAATTTTGGAGAAGGGTCTATAGAGCCAGATTTATCTCTAATTACATAGCTGGTAGATGGAAATTGTAAAAAGCAGCAGTTACATGAGGATCTGCTGTTACGATGTGGAAAGAAAATTGTCTCCTGACAATTGGCAACATGAGAGATGGGAGAGAATCTGATGGGCAGAACAGTGGCTTCTGCTCATGCACTTCTCTGGGGAGAGAATTCAGGAGTTTGTTATAAAGTCTTTGAATAGAAAGTGTGTAGTAATGTTGGGCACCTCAGTTTTGCAGTGATTATTGTGACGCTGAACTTTAGAAAATGTTGAACACTGTTTCTCTGAAAATTTGTCCTTTTCAAGTACCTTTCTGTTGAACATCCAAAATAGGAAACAGTCCAAAATCACTGGTCAGTTTTGAAAATCTTGTCCATTAAAGGTATAAAATAATGTAATTAGAAGCAGGAAAAAACCCTATAAAATGTGAATATAAGACTTGTGTTATTTTAATATAGTTATAAAGTAATTTTCACTTTAAAAGCAAGGGTTTTTTAATTTCTGTTGTGATTATAGGAATGGTAAAGGAAAAGCCTTTCAGCGTGTACAAAAGTTCTAAATTCATATAATTAAGCAAAGCTCAAAGAAAACTATGGCTCCCTGTCAGTGTATGTAGGAAACTGGGCTCTGTGTTGGGAAAACACCCCAAAATTAGGTAAGCATACCTGTTTGTGAAAACTTCAGTTTGTATTTGTGTCAGATGCTAAATGGTAAAGCTATTTTGGTCATGTTTTAAGCAGCAGGGGTAGTCTAAACATGTTCAATAGGTCTAGTGACCTTTTCCTGAGTAATGGAAAACTTTCAGCTGTGCCAATGTAGTATATTTATACCAATATTATTTACAGGTCTTGCCCTCTTTGCTACTGCTTCTTAGAACTGTCTTTGAAAAATAAACGTGTCAGGGTTTTAATACAATTAAAATGGTTATAAACATTCTTAAAAATAGAAATGTGTGCTTACCCATGCTTACTTTAGCTGATTGCAGTGTCTTCAGCAGCTGTTTCTGTGATGGACAAACAGATAACCTGTGAAATGGTTCTGCATCAAACACACTGATGTGTGCCCTAAAGCAAGGAGAAAAAACTTGAAAAGAAAGGTTTTGAAATTAATTTTCATCTATTAATTACTTATGTATTTTCAGTCCATCTGATTTTTAAGAACATACTGAGGCCTGCCAGTTTCTTGTGATGCATCATGGATATTGTTTATGGAGGATTCCTACCAGATGTATGCTGTGTGGTGACTGTAGAAAGCCACTCCCCACCTGAAAAAAGTTGCTGTAATAACAAAAAGTACAAAAACTCAACATATGACCAGAGAGAAACAGTTTTGTG
Source organism: Dendrocincla tyrannina (assembly GCA_035047865.1). NCBI lineage: Eukaryota > Metazoa > Chordata > Aves > Passeriformes > Dendrocolaptidae > Dendrocincla > Dendrocincla tyrannina. The sequence continues at coordinate 46,912,754 of JAWWMP010000081.1, forward strand.
AAGAGCGAATTTAGCAGATTGTTCAACCTTTTAATTATTCCCCTTGAATGCTGAGCATTTTTGGTTTAAATCCTATTTCTCCAGTCCTGATTTTAGACAGTATTTTTCCTTAATTCATTCAGGCACTGAAAACAATGTGGTGGTTTAATTAGGGTTAATTTTACAGGCGAACAGAGCTGAAGGTCACCTGTGTGTAGGAGATGGCACCATCCCTCAAATCCCCATGTGAAATCAGATGGAGGCTCAGTCCTCTGCTGAGACTCCTCGGACAGTGTCGCCATTGCTTTTGGGAGGTCTCGGGAAGTGATCCCCAAAGGTTGTTCAGCACTGTCAGGGAACCAAGTCATCAAACTGATAATATCAGGACTAATTGATTAAGCTAGTCTGTCACCAGAAGGGACGAGCAGGCATCGATACCCTCCAACCATTTATGTGCAAGGCTGAGAAGGTCTCCAAGTTGCCGTATAACCTGTTCCTCCATCCTGGAGAAGAAAAGCTTCATATGAGTTGTCCCTGATCCCTGATTTTCTTACCAGTGCTTCTAAAAGCTGGAATGTAAGAAGACATACATTTTTAGAGTATCTCCTAAGTAAGCCCTCCTTCCTTCAGGAGAGCAATTGGTATTAATTTTCAGCATTTTATATACTGGCCAGCTTATGATCCTACCTCGGTCCTGCTTTTGTGGACTAAACACACTCGGTTTCTTCATAGGTCCTATTTCTTAAACATCATACTGTTGTTGCTGTTCTTTGGATTATATCCCATCTGTTTAGCTGTTCCCTTATGTGAGGGATCCAAAAGCAGGAGCAACATCAGCACTGTGCCCTCAGCAGGGCTAATCTGAGCAGAACAAATGAGCTCCCTAATGACCCAGAACTGTAAACTTCCCTTTCCAAATCATTACTGTGTATTGTACCACATCTCAATGGATATGTGTTTAAAATGCCATTTCCTCTACCACCAGGGAGCAATTAACGTCTTCCCTAATTATATGTTTTCTTTCACACAGACATTCCCGTAATTCTTCTACTTTGCACACTTTTAGTCAGTTCCACCTGGAATTTTAACTAACTGACACATTGTATTTGAATCCAGTTACTAATTTATGCACTCAGCTAACAGTATTGCTTTTGACTGATAGCTGCTGAAGGAAGAAGAAAAAGACCTGCACAAAGACTTCTGGTTGAAATGAAGGAGTTATTTTTACATTGGAGGTGGGGAAGAAGAATGAAGTTCAGTGCCAGGATTTCAGGTTACATTTATTTCCAGTGAAGTGAATCTCCATTTTTCACAAAGTTTATTTAAAAATGAACTATACTCAGATCTTTGATTAGAGATATTAGAAAGTTGAAGTGTACTTAGCTTGCAAACTATGTTGTCCAATTCTCTGGCCTGACTTCCAAATTCCCTTGAAAATAGACATGGTACTTTTTATTTTTTAACATTGGACAGATATCTGAAAGACCTGAATCATCCCTCTTAAGGAAATCATAGCAGATGGGAGGTGGAGATCATTACATCTTGGGGTAGGAATCTGGTACAAGCGCATATCCTCACAAATTTTTCCGGGGATTAATCCACAGAGGAAGAAAATTTCGCTTTATCAGAATAGGGACCTTCTCCCCTTCTGTTCCAAAGGGCAGTCTGTTCCTCAGACTTCGTCATTATTACCTTTTATGTGGGAATGCATACTGAAAAGCAACTAACAGCTCAAGTATATGAATGACGGGATTTACAATCTCAGTGATCATTACAGGGCTCCTGAATTTCATGTAGTCCGTGCTCATGGTGTCTGAAGATCCTTCTCTGTTCAAACACCAAAGTTAAGGTGTGTAAGAAACTACAGTACTCAGTTCTAGCTAAAAGTAAAATGGGATTTTAATATTTTATTATTCTTTTATTCTAAAGTATGTGTCTGGAAAGGGAGAACATCTAAGTTCAGTTTTTTGTGATTAAGAGACCTCATTCTGCCATGCCTTTCTGATGTGTAAAATAGAGATTATCATATGTGGCAGAGCTGAGATCCAATTTAATATCCTGTCTCAGGCCACAATTAAGAGGAAGATGAGAAAACTCCAGATAAATCTGACAATTAGAATCATGGAATTGTTTAGTTTGCAAAAGACTTTAGGATCATTTTATCTAACAGTTACCCTAGCACTGCAAAGTCCACCACTAAATCATGTCCCTAAGAGCCACATGTTCAGGTCTTTGAAATACTTCCAGGAATGGTGACTCAACCGCTTTCCTGGGCAGCCTGTTCCAATGCTTGACAACCCTTCTGATGAAGAAATTTTTCCAAACATCCAATTGAAACCTCCCCTTGAGGCCATTTTCTCTTGTCTTATCACTTGTTCCCTGGGAGAATGTCGAAGGTTACGGGCTTTGGAAGCAAAGACAGACGATCCAATATGGATTACAGCAAAGCTCCGTTTATTGAAAGGTGTCTTCTACAGTTATAGTATTCTCTAAGTATAGGCTGAGACCTACCTGACTACAACCTGCTTTCAGGAAGTTGTAGAGAGCAATAAGGTCTCCCCTGAGCCTCTTTTTCTCTAAGCTAAACAGTCTCAGCTCTCTAAGCCACTCTTCACCACTTGTGCTCCAGAACCCTCACCAGCTTTTTTGCCTTTCTCTAGACATGTTCCAGCACCTCATTGTCTGAGGGGCCCAAAACTGAATGCAGTGTTTAAAGTGCAGTCTCACCAGTGCTGGATACAGGGGAACAATCCCTGCCGTGGTCCTGCTGGCCACACTATTTCTGATACAAACCAATGGCCTTCCTGGCCACCTGGCCATGCTGCGGGGTCATGTTCAGCTGGTTGTCGACCAGCAACCCCAGGTCCTTTTCCAGCAGGCAGCTTTCCAACCACTCTTCCCCAAGCCTGGAGCACTGCATGGAATTATTGTTACCCAAGTGCAGGACCCAGCACTTGCCCTTGTTGAAGCTCGTACCACTGGCCTCAGTCTATCTGTCCCTTTGTAGAGCCTTTGTACCCTCCAGCAGATCGACACTCCTGCCCAATTTGGTGTCCTTTGCAAACTTACTGAGGGTGCACTTGATCCCCCTGTCCAGATCATGGATAAAGATATTAAACAGGACTGGCTTCAGCACCCCTGCTGCACGCCCTTCCACATGATTTGCTGCCCCACACCTGCTTTGCCTGCCCTGCCCTCTAGTGCTCCCTAAGGGCTCCTTTTGTACGTGGTAGGGGAGCTTGGCCACCATTGCTTGTGGCCCTGCCCTGGTCCCACCAGCTGCTGTGGCATAAGCTGCAGGCTTCTGGCTGGCCTCTAGAAGTGCAATTAAAAACAGGAAGCCAGGAATGTCTTTTATGTTGGGATGTAGGTTTGGTTTTGTTTTATTTTTTTCTATTTGGTGATACTCTCAATCATTGTAACCATGTTTTTTCTGGCTCCCTCTACCTGTTAAAATTCTGTTTCCTCTTTCTTATGTCTTTACAAGCTGACAGAGTGCCTTAAAATAACCGAACTCTCAAAAGAGCGTTTCCATGTCTCAGTTTTGAGCACCAGCTCTTTCAATGGAATCATTTGCTGCCCTTCTGTATATAGCACAAAGAGGGTGAGAAATGTAGTACCTATGTCATTTCCCTCCCTATTATTCTGTCTTTCCTAAGGTCTCTAGTATGTATTGAGAGTTGAGCCTTCCTCACTCTTTTTGGTCTCCTCTGATCCCTGCTGTGATTTTCCAGTAACCTTTATTATTATTAACTTACTCATGGAAGCGTCACTGTACTAGACTTTTTTACAAACCAAAGAACAGGAAAATAATCTCTGACCTCAAGTATATTTTGATATCATGTGGTTCTGCTAGTATATACCATATTCCCTAGGAGGTGATTCCGTTGATTCACTGGAAAGCATTATGGTATGCTGGTCACATCTTCCATTCCTTTCCTTTTGAGTTATGTTGGTGTCTTCTGAGGGCTTCAATTCATAAATATACTATTACTTATGGAAACACATGCTCTTTATTAAGGACAGCGCATCTTTTAGCCCCTTGCAAAACGTAACTCCCTTAAAAACAATACTTTATTGTTTTCCTGAATTTCAACTTCAATTACAATACATTGTTCTCAGGGGTGCGACTTAGTGGATTATTGAGTGTCAAATGGCCAAAAAGGAACAGCAGGGGAAACAAGATTCTTGCCAAAGAACTTCATTTCCCCTAAGATTTGCCAAAGCAGCTGATCTAATTTATGGGAAAATAATCAAAATAATAAGAAATTGCATATTTTTTTAAAAGAGCTTCATACCTAAAGTCACAAAAATGTCATCCTTTAGCTGGTGTAGCTTTGACTTTGTAGTTTTTGATTGCTGTATTTGAGATTTTCTTTCTTCACAAACTTCTTAATTCATGGGACTTAAATTGCCTGATTCTCTCTGCTTCAGAAACTGGTAGTGCTGGCAAAGTTCCTCATATACATTTCTAATTAGATACCTGATACAGTGGGCTTGATTGCCCTGAAAAAATAATAAAAATGAATAAAACCGCCTTTACAATCTGTGAGTGATTTAAGTCAGATTAAAAAATATTGCTTTTACACCATATCAGGTTACATTTACTGTCACATGTATTTGCACAGTACTGTATTTGTACAATATACCATACTCCTGCACCGCTGCCAAACATGTGAGATCAAATATGGTAAATTACTGTTGTTGTTGAGGTCTGATACACCAGAAGAAAAACACAAGTCTGAAATTACCGAAAACTTCATGGGAAAGAGGAAAGGAGTTCCCAGAAATACACTGAAAAACGAATGCTTCTCTCCTTTGAAATGAGCTCGCCAGAGTCTTCCAAAAGCAGATGAATGTTCTTGACCTGATGAGTGTTTATCAACTGTCTGCATGTCTGCTTGGCAGCTTTGCTCCCTTGAAATATTCTTCATCTGAGACCTGAGAGGTTGAGGTTATGCAGTTACACTTCTAGTAAAGGTTCCAATTCTCCCTGTACATCTTCAGGAAGAAACACGTAAAAAAATTGTACTGGAGTATTTTATCAAGAGTATGCAAGATAACTTGAGAATTACTACCTGGATGTACCTGTCCATGCACTCTAGAACAGAGAACTTGTTTGGGATATTTTAGTGAAATTTCTTCTAGAGAGATGTATTTCCAGCTTCTTTCAAAACATTTAAAAATGCCTTTTTACAAACAGAACCATCAGAGAATTAAGTAGTACCCCAAAGGCAGACAGATGCTTCCAGCTTTCAGTTAATCTCAAAAGAGAAAGCAAAAAAGTTAGCTTGGAAATAACTGCAGTGACCTCAGTTTGAGATCTTAAATAGCAAACACTGTTTCCTGCTGAGTAATACAGTATCTCAGATAGAAATAACACATAAAATTTTGCTTTCATTTTTCAATTGCTTTATAATACTAGGTAATATAAGTCCTGGCTAACATGAGCGAGAGTTTTAAGGTTATAGGAGTTGCAGCTGGGAAAACTGAATTGACAGGTTCAAGCCCTAGATACATGAAACCCCACACATCTTTGCAGGGAAGGAAACTGTTTTTCAAGAACCATTGTTCCATTGTGTTTTGGGACAGGATTTGTGATTTTATTCTTTGTTAAAACAGTGCCTCAACACAGCTGGTTTGTGATCGATTCGTGTCTCTCCAGTACTACAGCACTCAAAAAAACGCCCCAAGAATAGCATTTTAAAGCTCCTGTACTGTAAGTTGCTTGTCCAAAGCCACAGAATAAAGTGATGCAAAGCCAGATGTAGCACAAAAGGAGTTTCTTTTACCCAATCTCAGTCTCAGACCATTATTTTCTTCTCTCTAGCAAGTGACCTTGTCAGATGTTCTTTAATACATCACATAGCTCTTGCCATGCCACTACCAGCACCTCTGCTCCTCTGAGTCACTGCAGTGGCAATGGCACAGCAGGCAGCTCCTTCTAGGTTTGATGCTCATGAGGAAACCTTTGGAAGTGCAGAAGTAAATTCTAGGAGGCACATGGATGTGTTAGGTGATGGGCAGGCTAGTGTGCTTCAGGACTGGGGAGGACCCAGAACAGGACAGAGAGCTCGTTGCAGACTGAGCACCTGAAAAGAAGCTGGTGGCATGATCTTGAAATTAATGACATTTTTTCTGACAAATTTTGAAAAATAATTCATTGTTTTGGATTGCATTGATAACATGCAGAACAGTAACCCACTCAGAAGACAAGTCAATAGTAATAAGTTTATTGGTTTCAGGCCTTTATTAGAGTCCAGGAACGTGTCTCTATGTTATCTGGGCTGTTTCCTGGGAGGTACCTCTAACTATCTCCTCAGATTTCAGAAGGAATCTCAGAGGTAGGACAGTATTTGAATACCCACTCTTCAATACAAGTGCTCCACTTCATGTGTGGGAATGGTGAATTCTGGCTTTGCATTGAACGCAGTTGGTCTCTTATTCAGACAAATACTTTCCTTAGCTCAGGAGAAGAAAGTACTGAGTGCAGCATGTATCCCACCTGTCTGATGAGATTACTTCCAGCAGTCAATGGAATTATTTGTGCAGGATATGGTCCAGTGTTAAGAAATTCCTTAAAGCACAGAAGCAAAAATGTGCGTATGTATTTAAATGCTGGAATTTATCCATTTTCAGGCAGAGAAAAAGGGAGCATTACAGATTATGAGACCTTTAAAAGCATAGCATAGAAGGGTGTGAGGCATAGGACAGGATAGGGTGGAATAGGATAGGAAAGGAAGAGAAATAATCTCAGCGAGGCAAATAGGATAATTTGTCCAAATAACTTCTTCAAATGTGCTTCAAGGTGCCTGGTTGGGGTGCCTAGTTTCAGGTTGGGACTGTCTCAATCTTGTAGTTTAAGCAATTAAATTATTTTAAAAATAATACTAGAGGTTGGCACAGCCTGTAAATATGTTAATTTTTTTCTGGAAAAAACCCAAACTAATTAAAAATAATTTCCTCTCCTGTTTCTTTGCCAAGATCTATTTTGAGGACTCTGTGTTTCCCCTCAAGGAGCCAATGAAATCTCAGACACCTAAAACAAATAGAGGCAGTATACTCAGGACTTGGCTGGTTAAAGAGAAAAAAAAGGAAATTATTTGTTATTTTAAAATATTTTGTTTTAAAATTGTAATTTTTATATTCGTGCACATTTTGTTATTCATTTTGGTTGGTTAATCTCTTTATAAAACAACAACTTGAACGTTCACCTTTCACATGCCATTAAATTAAGATCCTGTGTAATCTTAGGTTTCTGTGCTTGTTATTGCCAGGACATAGAGCAATTCTCTGTAGAACTGGGATGTGGGGTGCACCTGGGTTGAACAAGGGCAGTGTAAATCTTGATTCTGCTCATGCAGGGCTGCCATGCAGAAGAGCAGAGCCACACTCTCTGCAGTTCTCATCTTGTGTCCCTGCCACTGCAGAAGCTGAGCTCATCCCAGCACCACATCAAAGCCTATGACTGGTATCTATTCCACACACGTTCAGTCTACCTCTCCCAGAACCAAAAATGTAGGTGGTGGAGCCTCTTACTCTGTAGAAAGGGTGCTAGAGACATGGTTGGAGATGAGTTGGATTTGTTTGGATTTTTCTTATTCTTCTTTACTTTGTTGTTTCATAATGCCCATTTTGCTGTCCACATAAAAGATGGCAAAGTCAATAAAGTAGTGGTTTTGGGGGGTTTTGGCCCTCCTTCTAAAAGTGTACAGGGCATCTGTTGAAGTTACAGTGGTTATCACTGTGCTGGAAGTTAAATACAAGCATTTGTCAGATGAAAATTTGAACTACTGTTTCACTTGAGTAAAGGTCCGTCATGCAATTATATCAATTCACAGATTACAAAATTTAGGACAAAAGATATATACTCTATGAAGCAATTTATAAGGGAAAGGATAAGGAAAAAGAAAACATTAAAAAATTATTGTTAAAAATGCAAGTAAAAATTCTGTGTGAATTAAGTTTTAAGTAAGGATTTTAAATGAAAATTAATAGTTTAATTTTTTTTCCCAGTTGTCCTGGGATGATGGGTAAGGTTAAATCTAGAGGAGATTCAGAGTTCTAGAGTACAAAGCAGCTGCAACTCTCTGGACAGAGTGAGGTTAACATGCTCCCCAATACACTGATAAACATCTGCTCAGAGGAACAGAACAGAGTGTGGAACAATGTGGAGGCTGCGTGGCTCCCCTCCATTCAAATCCCAGCAGAATGAGGGCACACTGTGGTCCTGAGAGCACCTGTCTGACAAGGGAGAATCAAGATATTCTGCTGCTGAAGCCAACAACCATGCTGAACCCCCTCCTCAGTGCCAAGCCACAACCACAACCCCTTCCATTCAGAAATAAAAATTATTTGTGACTAGAGCCACTCAAACTCCACCCAAACATAAAGAAAATAGTATAAAAGTAAGTTGGGGATAGGGAGAAAGTGGAAAGTGGAGGAAGACCTCCACCAAAAGTGCTGGGATCAATGCTGAGTCCATCTTCTTTCCCCCCCAGGAGGGATGCTTTGGATTAGAAATATACTCTACATGCATTAAATGCTGATTATAGGACTAGAGCTTTTGTTTGTGCTTACCCTATAGCATATTAGTAGGTTGCTTCATATTAGAACTTGTGCTTCCTTAATATATGTATCAGGGGATTGCTTTAAAACATATTTTTGCACTAGACACTATCACCAACAACTTTTGAGCTTTATTAATCTGTCACAGTTTGTATTAATAGAGTGTTACTCCATGAACTGTTAAAGTGAGCCTTGCAGTTGTTGGCAGTGGAAAACACCTTGGCAGGACCTGCTGAGGGGGTCTTTGCTCTGTTGAGTCCCCCCTAACAAGGGTGGTCTAAGTACCCTCCGATCTTGTGAATCTGTTGGTGAAGGGTCTCATGATGAGACACCAGGATCTTGACTTTCTGGCGGTACCAACAGGCATAATCTAAACACCCACCTTTCAGTAGTTTGTAAGGCTTTTCTAATACATTGGGGTTTTTTGTTCCTTCACAAAATGACTGTATTATCACTGAGAGGTATCCCACATGTTGATAGATTCCTATAAAAGGCATTTCCCATCCCACTTTTAGAGGAGCTACTGAATAATAGTTGAGTCATTAGAGTCTGGTTGAAAACACATAAAGAGATGGTTTTTATTCTTCTTGTGGGTATGTTCTCTGGACTGAATGTGATACAAAAGTTACAGATGTCCTTATGTGATCACAGGCTTGGGTTTATGTAAGGAATCAGTTTACAAATACACTGAATCCTTCAGTAGCATATCACAACATGGAAACCTTGTCTTTGACTAAGAAGATGGCAGGAGAGTTTAGGTTGGTATGAGTCATGACAGGAGCAGGAATATTTTAAGATATGGGCAGGAGAATGATCTCCCATGAGGACGCCATTAGATGTCTTGCAGTTTGTGACCCTCTTTGTGTGAGTTTTGTTAGTGTGGGGGAAGTTCCCAGTGACTGACTCCCTACGGAAAGTGGGACAAGCTGCCTCACATCTTGTGCAAGGTCCTGTGTGAGAGATGGGCCCCAGCTTACCTCATGTCAACTTCCTTGTCCCCTTCTATTCTCCATCACTGTTCAATTTGGCTAATGCCATTTAGCCTGCCTGTGCTTCCACATGTGCTGGATAAATGACCCTTTCATGAAGTGATGGGCATGCTGATCAGATACTTCTAACCATGTTTAGACCCATCTCACAGTGCAACCTTTAAATGCCATGGTGTCAGTGGTGGGTGAAGTGATTCCTGTCTGATGCAATTGTGTAGTACAAAAAATTAAAACTGAAAACTGGTTTTTTTCATCTCTATTTTATGTAAACTTTGCAGCCTCCCTAAAAGAATGTGAGGACTGCAAATAGAAACATGCAGGAGTTGAAAAATAATATAGAGAAGGGTACCCTCTTGCTGTTGTGTGTCATCTCTTTAATTACATAGATTATGCAATGTTTTCCACCAGCTTCCCATCTTGCTGATGACACAGAGTGAATAGTGTTAGGGGCTAGCATCAGGCTTGGAATATAGAAGATGTCTGTGTTGAAAGATACCCGAGATATTTTTTTTGCAGGAAATGGAGTCAGCAGTCTGAACAAAGCAAGGAATTACAGATGGAAAGAGACACTATTACAGATGGCAAGATGAAGCAGTTCCCTTCCTTTTCTCTAGAGTCACTGTATAACAGTAGGCTGTAGCCAAATGCTTGAGCTGAGATATTCACAGGAAGGCTCCAATAATGAGTGCACAGTTTTGGGGGGTTTGGAGAGTGATCCCCATCAGTCCTTTGCAAAAGGTGCAGAGTGTGCATGAGGATGCTTTGAGATGTGCTTCAAATAGCTTCTGATTGGTAAAACAAAGTATCATGGAAAAGTTAGGCTTTCCGTGTTTCTAGTAGAGTATTCAAAATCAGGTGATACTTCTGATAATTTTGATTTCTTTTTTTCTCTGTTTCTGTCCCCAATTAGAAGGTAAGGATCATAACACCTCCTTTTCAAAGGTGTGGAGCAAAGCCACAGTGTTTGTGGTAGACCCGACTATTATAAAAAGTAACGAGGTGAAACTGTCCATGAAAATGTGTATCATCTCTCCTCAAAGCATGGCCTGGTCACTTCAGACTCAATAGAAGATTGTTTTTTAAATCCTTATTAACTCTTCATTTTGTTGACCTCTCCTTCTGCCCTCTCAAACTCATTGAGCTCTCCTTATCTCTGCCTTACTATTTTGCTCCTCTGCTTTCTCCTTTCACTTCTTGAGTGTGGTGGCTTCCAGAGAGAAACTGTGCCATTAGGAGGGGAAAGCCTCCTGATTCTGCACTTGGGAGCATGCATATTCCCCTTTCACCAGCACATCCCACTTAAGCTACATGGGTTGCCATGGAGGAGCATCTATGAGGATGGCAGATACCACATCTAACCAGCGCAGAGAAAGGCTCTGCCACATTCATGGACAAGTAGATCCATCCAGCCTATGCAAGCAGATTTTTTCAATGGCTTATAACTTAACCAAATCTGGGCAACTTTTAATAAAAACCTTTCCCCTGCCAAAATTTTAAGTCCTTTCTCTGAACCATGGAGGCACTAGAGCTTTTTAATGAAACAGTTATTAAAAAAAAAAAAAGCAAACCTAGGAATAATAACATGTTTTTTCTCTCAGTTGTTCTCAGAAAAGTTGTTCTGTTGTTCTCAGAAATGGCTGAACCAGTTCAGCCTGACGTATTTATTTTGGAAAGAATCAACTGAGACAAGCTTTCAGCATGGGAAATTTCAGCCCAACTGGTTAGCGTTTCTCAAAGTTTGGCAAAGTTTAATGCAAGTGAAAATGTTCTTACACTGAGAAGTCAAAGGCAAGCTTACATATCAGCAATGCTCCTTGCTTAGTGTAGGAAAAGGCTATATATAATAACTGCTTTTTCTTAATGTTTCAGATTCTTTGAGTATATATTGCTCTACAAAGACGCAGTGATGTTTCAGATTGAACAAGTTACAAAGCTTTGCTCGAAGATTGCTCTGACAGAGCCATGGGATCCATATGATATTCCTGCCAACTCAACTTATGAAGATCAGTACTACATTGGGGGACCTGGAGATAAAATTATGGTACAGGAATGGTCTGACAGAAAACCAGCCAGGAAACGTATGTGCCTGCTTTTGTTTCATGTTAATAATAATCAATATCTCTCCTGCCCAGAGAAAGATAAAATTATTTGTGTTTCATGCTAGCTTTCCGTATTTCTATAAAGCTTTCTGGCAGAAATAATAAAAATGCCCTGTGCACAGCATATCGTTTTATTAACATTGCATTTTATTAAGAAAATGTTCCATATCTGAGCAGGACTAAATATGTCCATTGATTGTTCATATCATACAGATTTTGACATGGAACAGCATAATTTTTTGTCTGAATCTGACAGTCTGTATCCGAAGTTTGCCTAGAGAACAATTGGTAGTATAATTAGGGACATGCACAATCAAAGGAGAGTCTGCCTAATAGAAACAAAGCAGGTGCCAGTGTTTGTCTACACATGATTCTGAGACCACTGATATCTTAATATGTGCCCAAATTTTCTTATTCACTATACTAGTAAGAAATATCTCCTAAGAAGGCCTTGTTCTGTGTTTGGCACCTGAACACCTGCATCATAAAAGAAATTCCAAGGCACAGTATGTTAGGTTTTGAATGCATAGCAATTTGTTAACACATTGATTTCAATTCATCTATAGTTTACTGATGACCCAGATGACTATAAAAACAATTTTATAACCCCCATGAAATTTATGGCATTGTTCAACTAATGCAATACTTATTGTTATAGACATCTAATATATAAGCTGGATATGAACTTAAGGACTTTAGCCAGAGGAAAATATTTCTGTCTTGAATAAAAGTAGAAAACATGAAGCAGAGAATGAAGGATAAGATCATTAGACTTCTGCAACTCAGTTGGTATATCCTCTGGTATTCTTCAAGAGGTAAATTATCATTTACTCCAGGAATTTTGTTTTTCAGATCTGATATATTTAGAACTTGCATAGAACTTAATATCCAGATACATTCAGTTAATGAAGTGGGATCTTTCCCCTGTATTATTTTGTATCTCCAGTGCTTTTCTGTGTGATAATTCATAAAAATAACATCTTAAAGTTGCCTATCCACCTTTCAGCTAGTATTGTCTTGGATTTCATATTTCTTTTAAAATTATGAAGGTTTCAGGAGAAATATAGCCTATATCTTGGTAGCATCACATTTTACCATGCTCTGTTACTTAAAATGCTGCTAGATGCTTGTTGAGTAAGAGATGAGTCCATTTCTGTATACTCAAACCCAGACTCATTGAGGTCAGAAAGTTTTTTGTATATTAGCATGCCCCAGAGAGGTAGATTCAAATATTGCTCAGCTTGCCACCCTTTCTTTAGGTACTGTATATGTGTTTCATGTCACAGCTTATCCATTTCTGGTAACATGATTGTGGTACAGCAGATGACACAATATTGGAAGGACAGAAAGTGTGTGTGATTACTGCTGAGTGAGAGAAAATAAGCTTCCTTGGGACTGGAAAAATTTGTTACAGGCATCCCTCAGAGAGACTGATTTATGGTCATATTAGGTAATTTTAACATCATCAATTTCTGGTCTCAAGGGATCTGAAACACGTAAAACAACAGGATGAAGTGAAGTGTGATGGAAGGGGTGAAGAGAGATCACAGGTGTGTGTGGGGTTAATAGAAGAGATATAAAAATGAAGGGTATTCAGAGGAAACCACCTCAGCAGTATTACTGCCACTACCAAAATGGCACAGTGGAGAAAGTAGAGGTGATGGCAGAGAACAAGGGGGAAAGATAGCAAGAGAGCACCTCTGAGATTAGAATATCATGCAATTAAACTGAAGTTGAAAAAGGGGCAGACTTGCTACATCACACACCTGGAGGAGATCAGCATTGAGTGTAGTCTTGAAATAACTATTGAACCACTAGAGTGTTGAAAGAGAATAGGAATTAAAAAAATTAAAATAAAATATCACAATAATGAGAATTTGAATAGATTATGTTAAACCAAAGGAACGAGTTAAAAGAAGAGATTGACTGATACAACTGGAGTTGTATTTGGGAATGTTCCTCTTCTAATAAGACAAACCCTCTGTGCTTGAGACAGATGGAAAAAGATGAAACAAAGTCATGTTTTTTTGGATTAAAGTTGTGCTGAGCATCATCAATGTGAGATTGTAGAGGACAAACACTATGGCTGTCAGTTCTGATGCAGAGGAGTCACCAGCACAGCACAGGACAAATTCTTCCTTAGGTAGGTGAGTGCAGAACTTCCTATGCATGGGAAGGAGTCACATGTCCTACACAGTTAGGGGAACTAAGTGTTTAGAGCATCAAAGGCTATGTTGATTGTGAGATGGACCACAGACTTTCAGTAATCACCCCTTTCAGCTTGTCAGGAACGGAGTGTGAAGTGTTGCAGTGCTACCCAAGCTGATGGCATTAAAATTTGCCTTCTGTGTAAAAAAAGCATTTCAGTGCTTTACTAAAGAAATTAGTAACTGCTGACATGGAAGTGGCATGACAGGTGAGAGAAATCAGACTGTCACAGAGCATACCTAAATTTGGGACTAAGCAGAAGGGTCCTTCCGTAGAGGTATACTTGAAAGGTGACATACCAATGCCATGATGTTATCTTGATTTGAAATATGCTTGACACCAATCTGTTCAGGTTTAAGATCACTGCGGTGTCCCAGTTACACCAGCTTTGTAGCCTTTCTTGGTGGTGTTGTGCATAGGGATGGAACCATGGGCAGTTCCAGCCTATTGGCTCTGCTTGAGGAGTGGTCCTTTTTTTTTGACTGACATGATCATGACACATGCACTCATTCTTGTCACCTAAAGCAGCCACATTTCTGTTTGATTACAGTGGAATCGTGGGTCGGTGTTTACACTGTCAAAGACTGTTACCCAGTACAGGAAACCTACACGAAGAACTACAGCGTGACGACCTCCACCCGCTTCTTTGACATACACCTGGGCATCACCGACCCCTCGGTGTTCACCCCTCCCAGCACCTGCCAGACAGCCCAGCTGACAAGGATGAGAGATGAATGCTGATTATGGACACTGGCTGACCTGGGCAAACACATATTAGCCAAGAGGATGGTTATTAATAGTCAGCTGCCGACATCTAAAATAATTTTTCAATTTTGGGAATTTGTAAGTTTTCATTGAAAGAGAACATAAACATATTACTGAGTGAAATATGTAACACAAGAGATCTGTTTCAATCACATTAATGTGTACAGTGATGCACTTGCAGCATTATATAGTTATCGCTAAGATAATATTTCTAGATGCTATTTATTTAAGCTGTAGTTGATTTTTCTTTTGCAAAGGTTTCATTATTTATTTTTTTTCAAGAGGACAAGGCATAAGCAGACCACAATAATAGTAATGTCTAGAAGGAAAAGCTAGATGTGGTTGTTACTTCTGAGTGCCTGAGGGGAAATATGACCTGGGCAAAACCTCATCCCTAAGTGAAAAGTACCATTTTAAACAATATACATCAAAGTTGTGGAAATTTATTCTTTTGGTTTTATTTTGCTTTGTGTTCTGCTTCGTTTTTGTTTTGGGGTTTTTGTGTGTTTTTTTTTTTTATTTATACTGTTCATGAAACTGGTAGTCTTAATTTTGAGCTATCTTTTTCTTTCTGAAAAGAAACTGGATTACCTTTATGTATGTAATTCTAGCTGACATGCAAAAGTGCTTTTCTGCTTCTTGGGGCAATAATGTGAAAGGAAGAGAAGGAGGGAGAGGTCCACCTCCAAAAACAGTAAGCCAAAGTCTTCATGCATTTACTATACTTTTGGGGAAGAGTTCCAGTAGGGTGCAATGAGCTATTTTTCAGTCATGTTTTGCTTTAGCACTCATTTTTCAGGGCAGTACTAGTTTTAACCTACACAAAGAGATTAAAAGGTACTGCACTCTAAATGGCTTTAATATTTTGTAGCTGTTTTCAAAAGTCTTTACTCAGTGTATGGAAACACCTTTATAATTACAGGTAGACATGAAAAAAAGCTGTTCTTAGTGTGTGGTTTGTAAAGGATAAATCATCCTTCACCTGGTGCCTGGTGACTCCGAATGGAGTGAGAGACAGAGCTGTGTGACCCGTGTGGGCAGGAGGGAGGGAGGAATGGGAGGGAGAGGTTTCAGATGACCCCTGTGCAGTGTGGCAGTGAGGCACTGCAATTTAAGCAGGCATGACAATCTTACTTTTGCCCTACTGCATTGATGCCAATGTATGTTTGCTGTTTCATCAGCATCTCAGATCTTGTTATCTCCACATCCTTTTCTGGTGGACAGACTGAAAGTTTCCTTAAGGGGAACTAACGAAAAGAGTGCAGGAAGCACAAATGTTTTGCGTTAGAAAATTCAAACCAAACCTTCATGCACCTTCAGGCTCTCTGAAGTGTAGAATAATGATGGGTTTTGTACTTTTACCAAATGAAATTAATTGGCTTATTCTGTATGCATTTTCTGTATGCATTTTCTGTATGCATTTTCTGTATGCATTTCTGTAATTCAGTCTGCATTTTGTTTGGTTGCAAATAAGTTTAAAGACAGATTCTTGCCCTCTTACACATGCTGGGAAGTTGTTTGCTCCAGAAGTTGTCTGGCTGTAAACAGTGCCACACTGGGAATTTTGGTGTTTCTGAAGGAGAGTTGCTGGGCTGGCTTTTAGTGCTTTATATGCTCATAGCTTTTTGTGCGTAAGCAAGTGGGACAGTGGTTATTTTGCTTTCACAGTTGTGGTCAGAATGGCATTTTACTTTGCCCTGTGCCTAATGAAAGCACATATACATACCACTTGAAATTTAGTTAGTTCATTAAAAAATTTCTCTCGGACATTTCACTGAAAACATTAGTGGAAAGAAAGATTGGTTTCCTTGAATTTAGAGTGCATTTATTCTGTACTCTCCTTCTGTATTTTTTTGTGTCAACCTGAATGCTAACAGCATATTGTTCTCATTAGGACAATAATCAACATGCATTTCTTAATATGTGTCTTGTTAGAATCTGGAAAATATAATAAATCTGGCTAGCAAACATGAAGCTGTGGTACCGTATCGTTGGGATGGTTTTGTTGTGGTCGAGCAGATAGCTGGGTAATCCGGGTGTTTGTATTATGTTTTGCTGACAGCGATATAATTTCTAGCAACAGCATTAAATGTTCCTTTAAAAATGAATTTGCAAAAGTCTGGTACTCAAAAGTGCTTTAAAAATTTTGCTATGGCATACGAGGCAACTTTATATGGCTAAATATGTACCTCTTAAGCAATGTTACTGTCTTCATATTTATGCTCTACAAATTCAATAAAAAGAATTGCCAAAGAGATGCCAAACAACAAAATTTAGGATTAAGTATTTTAAATTATCCACAAACCAAATATGAAGGACAACATGGATATGCCTGGTTTGTTATCTCCATTATGATTTGCTTTAGTTTATTGTCATGTTCCACAAGAGGCATTTTGTCTTTGTGTGACTGTGCCAATGACTCAATAAGAATGAGCATAAAAAGAATTCAAGGTACCTGTATAGGATGCTGCTACAATTGACTAAAAATGGGGGTTTCATATATCTGATAGTCTGGGAAATTTGTCATAGTTTTTTGGTGGAAAATTAATAATAAATTGGTATGTACATGAATTATGTTGTATTCTGTGGGATAAGAGTGACAGAAACTGGGAGCTGGATAGCCTGTGAGACAAAGCTGATTTTGTGAGATTTCCAGTGTTTCCTGGTTTCAGCTGGGCCAGAAACAGTGCAAACATAGATCTGCCTGCCGTATTTTTATGTTTCTGCTTGGAGGCTTTGCTGAAAGCAGGATGTGTAGAAGCACAACATTGTTTTATTTAAAGTTAACCAAACATTCCTGAACCTCAAAAAAAGGTTTAGTTTGAATTTGGGGAGGAGATTTGGGCATTTGGTTCAGTTCCTATTTTAACAGTTTGTTTAACTCTAGTAGTAGGGACATATTTTGCTGCCTCAAGCCATGCTGAACACCATGGAAGTGCTGCCATTTACCAGGGTGTGCCAAATGTTAAGAAGGTAGGAAAAAACAAAACTATCCATAGTCAAAGCAAATTTTAGACAAGAAATCCCTAAAAAGTACAGTATTCTTATTCTGGAACACTAACAAAACTAATGTTTCTCACCTTGAAGTTTGTTTCATTTTAGTGCTCACACTTACTCCTTACAATCTTGCACCTCTTTTCCCACCACCCTTTGCTTCCTAATGTCAGTGAAGTCCACTTTCAAAACAGTGTTTACAACCCTCACTTGCTTGTATTTCAGTAGGAGTTTCAGTAGGAGCACCTCAATACCTGATGGTTCTGAGCTGGACTAGACCTCTTTAATTTTGCCATCTGTCTTACTGCAAGTTCAAAAGCAGTGCCAGCCATAACCAAATGTGAGCAACATATGCTGAACTGCATGTAGGTGTCCAACAAAGACCAGAGTTGGCTCAGGTGCAATTTCTGGTGTCCCAAAATACCAGCTGATGAGAGGTCTCTGCATGGTTGTTGCATCACATCCTGCATTTCCTGCATCCTGGGCCACAAACTGGTGCTGGAAGCAAACCACAGGACATTCCCACATAACAGAAAGGCACATCAGGAGATCATCAGCTAGTTGTTTGCTCCCTAGCCTGGAGGAATAAAGATTTCAAAAGAGCACCCACAAAAACAGACAGAGGTCCCTGACTTTAATGATCTGGAGGTCTGCATCAGCTACCTTTCCAGGAGACTGAAGGTATGACATGGACTCAGACACATACAGATTTAATCTTCACATCTGCACTCAGGCATAGGAACAAATGAACCAAGCTTGGAAGGCTTTTTAAAAACTTCTGGCATCTACTTTGCTTGGTAAGGAGAGAGGAAGAACAGCTTATGATCCAATCAGTAGTCCTAGAAAACTGTCAGAAATGTAGGATAAGAATAATGAAATGTTGCTAAGAGGAAGTTAAGAGTAAATTTCCAATCACTAATTTGAGTGCATACTGTTTTAACGTGCTCCAGGGTAATGACCCATGTGGTTTGATATGTCTGTTTCAGCACAGGGCCTGAAACTGCATACTGAATGAAATGATGCACATAGTTACAGCATGGTATTTTGTTTGAAACAAAGACAAGTAGCCCAGCACTGTGCATTTTGCAGGCATGAATATGTGACTGATGACCTGCCTGTTTACCTACAGGAATATAAGTGCCTTTAAAAGGATGCTGCCTGCTGCCTCTGAAGACTGAAGTATTACTCCTCTCACCACTACATCCATGGGAGCCTGCTTCAGTACCCTTTCTTTCCCACTCTGCAAAGTGGGAACAGTAATTCTGCTTTCCACCTGCTCTTGCCCTTCTGACTATGTTAGTTCTGGGCCAACATCACTGTCTCAGCCAGTGGGGCCCCCAGAAGCCTGCAGGCATTGGTGCAGCAGCACGAATGCCATGGAGGGTTCCCAGCCTCTGCCTGGTGATGTGTAACTAAAATTATGAGTGTAACACGCCTGGGCTTGCCCTCTGCACCCCTGTGTGCTCACTCTGTGCATGGGGTGTTGCTTATGTGCTCAGCACCTGGCCATCACCATTAACTGGGCTCAGCTTGGGCTTCACTGACGCCAGGCAAAGGGACTTGTGAGCAAAAGGAAAGGAGAGCAAATGAAAGGAAAGCCTGCTGGGCTCACCCCGCTCCCCGCCAGGTTTTTTCCCACGCTTGCCCAGCACTGATAAACAGCTTTGACGTTCCTGAAACAGCAGCAGCTGGGTTGCCAGCTCTACGCCACAGCCCATGTCATGCTGAAGGGAGAGGGTTGGGTTTCACCCTCTGCACTAAAATTATCCTTCAGGCCAGGCCAGCAACTCAGTTTTGTTTTCAGTGGAGGACGCATGCCCACTCCCACCACCCCTGCCACTGCCCTCCCAGCCTGGCTGGCAAGGGTTTGTGCTCATGTCACCTGCCCCAGTCCAGCAGTGACAGCCCCCTGGGTGGCCAGACAATGCTCTTCATCCTGTCCTCACTGTTCCATCTTCACTCCTCAGTCCCCAGTTCAAGCAAGGGTCTGTCAGGGACCTTGCTGTACCCAAATGCAGGGCTGACAGATCTCCTTCACTTTCCTGCAGGGCTTTCAAAGGTATGGGAAAAGATCATCCTATCGTCCCTTTTTATGCGGTATCTTCAACTGTTTCTTCTTTATATGAAGGCTGCCTCTGTTAATGTGTGTGGGGCAATTTATCATATGAATGCTGAGCTTGGGGGATTATTTTACCACCCTCTTGGTCCCAGGTAGCAGCCCTTGTTTATTGACACAATATCTTGGTGACTTGTGTAATGAAGGACATTCTTAATGCTGGTAGCATCTTCCACTGGTAGGAGCACAGGAGGTGGAAGTGCTGAAAGTAATGATGAGTGACAGCACAGATACTCTTACTGGTGGCCCAAGCTGCTACCAACTCTGATGACAGTGTTAAAACTGGGCTCTGGAGAGTCTGTAGATGCTTAACCCCAAGAAGTACACCATACCTCTCCAAAGGAAACAGGGAGCTATGCTGGGCAGCCCACATTGTTTTTACTGTATTAAAGTAAAATCTTATAATAAATCCTGTATGCATGGCCATAGCTCATTCTTGAGCAGCTTCTTCATAGGAGGAAGGAAAAACAGATGTTTTCTCCCAGCATTCTACTACAGACATTATGTAAAACTTAGTTATTTTCAGAAAATATTGTTTATTTTGAATTAAAGAAACAGCATGTAGAAAATTATTCTAAATATTTGTAGTGAAACAAAATATGTATCTATAAAGCAATATAGCTTTAATATAAAGTTTTCAGCCTTAGAACTTCTACTTAAAAGTGATAAATAATGAACTGAACTCTGAATAGTAATACCAACTGCTTTGGTATTCAGCTTTGAAAGAAGATGCTGCTTTTGTGGGCTTGAAGGGGAGCTCTTACCTAGAGCTGGCTACTTTTCCAACCATACCAATTGAGCTAAGGAAAGATATTTCCTCTTCCTGCAAATCCTGTCCTGTCAAAGGGGTTTCTTTACTTGTATGTAGGCTCAGTACTCTGCTGATTTCTAAAGAAAAATGATATTTGATGCCAGCACAGGATCTTTCTTTGATTTCTTTGTAGCCAAATGTGCTTGCTTGAACACAAAGCAGGCTATGAGCAACAGGCAGTGTCCCTTACCATGGGAGAAAGCTTACCCAGATTGAAGAAGTTTTTCCCCACAGTCTACTCTGGTGTCCTAGACTGGAAATCTTGTTCAAATCTGTAAGGTTCATGTTCCACATAGGTGAGAATGGTAAAGAGCAAGGTGAAAAAAGAAGTGAGACAAGGCAAAATTAAAGTATGCCAGCAGAGTGGCAGCCCAAAAACCAGTCAAACACACCCAAAAGAAAAGAAAGGGGTGGGGAAAGAAAAGTAAGAGAGGTGGAGAATCATCTTTGCCTGCCCATTCTCATGCTGCTTTATGGATTTATGGAAAGGACATGAGGGACAAATCCAAATTTTAAGGTTTCTAGACATCAGCATTTCTTTTCAGACAATACAGACTCCTGAAAGACCTGACTAGTCCGACAGAGCACCCATGGGGTTTGCTCACAGGGCACTGTTCACTCAGTGCCTGGTGGCCCTGTGAGGACCCAGTGCATGGCTTTTGGGTGACCTGCAGAAGGAAAGAGGGCCTGGGTGGACTTGACCTTGCAGGCTCACTTCAAGGAAGTGCCAAACATTTGCACCTCCTGCTGAAGTGGATAGGTTAAGCGTGAAATAATCTCTAGCCGGTGGAAATAAACAGTCAGCACCTCTAACTCTGTTCTTTTATTTCCAAGAAAAGTTTTCCTAACTGAGCTGCTGAATTTGGACATTGAAAGTGCTCAACTCCCTTCCATTTAATTTCCACGTTATGCTAGCTCACACTGCCAAAATGATATTGCTCTTACAATTATTTGTTCCAACAGTCTCACTTACAGATGTGGATGGAAAGGACTGATGGTCCCTCTGGGAAACCATTAGGACAAATAATCAGAGGGAGAAGTCCAGAACAAAGAAAGGTTCCCAGGCACCTGTTGCCTTTCCCATCACTGAGCCACCCGAGCTGGACTTGTGAAATGGACAATGGCAAAAGTTAAGCCACAGGAAGCAAAGCACTGTGCTTCAAAGACTGGGGCTAATTTTGCCTATATTAGAGCAGTGCTAGCATGATGTCAGACATGTTGCTTACTGATGAAATCTCCCTCTCCAGAGGATCTTTTTAAACAGCAGAAGGAAATGTTGGATATTGCCTGATGGTGAAACATCCCTGCCAGCCAAAAGCACCAGGCAAGGGCAGCCAAGCACAATACCTCCTTAAAATTTCCTCCTTTATTGCTACAGCAGCTGCCTGAAACATGGCTGGGAAAGAGCAGTAGAGGAGGGAGGCATATGTGGTATGTGTTTGATCAGGTGTCTTGAGCACTACAGTGAACTTTGGGCCACCTGAATCATTGCACTTGAGTGCTGTAAACAGCACTTGCTTTGTGCTGAAATCCCTGGCATTAAAGTGCCCTGCTATGTAACAGCATGTCACAGCAAAATGTTTGGGATGAGATATAAACCTCAGATCAGGCCCCAATAGCCAGAGCTAAAAAACAAAAAGAAAAGAAAAAAAGCCAAGTAACACCTGCATTTCCAAAAAGAAATTCAATCTATAGTGGCTAAAAGATGTGACTTTTTTATTTTGATGTGACACTCAGTGCCAATTATATAGGAAGTGGTTACTTCCCATCTGGATTGTTGCTAGATACAGCACAGGACGGAATGCATTTTGTACAGCTGGAGCTAATTGTTTCAGGATGTGCTAGTTCAGCATCCATTTGTATGTGGCCACTGTCAGAAGGCCCTGAGGTGGCTCCAGGCTGAGGGACAATAGAGCTTGGCCATCCACTGGGAGGCATGACCAACCTGTGGGATGAGGAGGGAGGTCTCACTCATGGGCTCAGTGAAGAGCCCATCACTGGTGCTGGGATCAGGAAGGAGTTTTCCTGTGGGACAGATTGGCACAGTTTCACCGGAATTTTTTGCCTTCCTCTGCAGCATCAAACATGTCCACCCGTCAGAGCTCCTCCGACTCTTTTTGGCTAGATTGCTGCCTGCTGCTCATGCCCCACGACGGTGGCCCTCATGCCCCACATCTGGGGAAGGGCAGCTTTCTAGGCTCCCAGGGTTGGGGCTACAGATGGCCCCCAAGGGATTGCTGCTTGTCCTCTGTGGCACTGAGCACAGCCCCTCGTCAGGGCTCCTCTGGGCCCCTGCAGCTCAGTTTCTGCACACTGCTCTTGTGCCTCCGAGGCACCACTTGTGCCCTGGCTCTCTCTGGCTCTCTGGACCACTGCAAACGTGGAGCAGAAACAAGCTCTGCTCTTCCCTTGGCTCAGTTTTCCCAGGGGTTCTTGCTTATGCAAAACAGCCTGTGCTTGGAAGGGTTCCAGGCGTGCAGCCCCGTGAGGAGCTGCCACTTTTCAGCTTTCCCTGTGGGCAATACAAGCGCCAGGCAGGCATGAGAGTGCTTTTCATGCATCACTGCTCAAGAAGCACAGCAGAGCAATTTTTAAGAGGCAAAAGTTGTGCCTCATAAGTGTGTCATCAGACGTGACACAATTTGGAAAATACCGTGCCTCTCTCCTTTTGTGTGTGACTGTTACTGACCCTCATTCTCGCTCTTCAGGAAGCAGGGACTGCTTGACCTGCATTCATGCTGCCATATTATTTGAGATTTTGCACCCAAAGTGATATATAACATTGGTTATTGGTCTTTCTTCTCAAAGGCTAAAACCCAAAATAATTTAAAAGCAGAGGAAAAAAGAAATACATTATCAAAGAGAGAAAATCACATTCTTAAAACTCGAGCTTTTTTCTAGAAAGAGCCTTCTTTGTTAATCAGTCAATTATCTGCTTTCCTGGTTCTGGTAAAGGTTAATATTTCACAGATAATTTTTGGGTTTCTTTCCATACCAGTTACACATTTTCAGTATTGTTTTATCATCTGCGGGTTGAGCCAGTATCTGCATCTGATTTGAAGGAGTCTCGGTGCACCAGGCGCCCCTTCTTTTGGCTCCAAGCAGTCCCATTGTTTGGGTTATTCTGTATGAAAAGCTTCAGGAAAGATGTGTGGTCAAAACAAATACATCCTATGCAGGAATGGTGTTTACAGACTGGCATGTTCATTCTCTGCAAGAGAGCACAGGGTGAAGGACTCTCACCAGCAAGATGAACAGGCCGTAATTCGTAATCTTGCAAGAAACCCTATGGGCAACCTTGCCTGGAGAGGTGGAGTTCATAGCAACTGTCTTGGATACAAACTGTGCCCTTAACTCCTTGCCACAA